>OX336388.2:1200286118-1201486118 GCA_946902985.2 Meconema thalassinum | reverse complement strand
AGGCCCCATATCTAGCCCATTTATATATTTGCTTTTCATTACGCAAATTGTGGAAAAGCCTTGTTTGCACATCTAAGTTGTTTCCAACGGAATAACAATTTTTATTGTCTTATCGATGATTCCCGTGTAGTCCTTTCGAGCTGTCACCAGAAATATGCTAGCTTTCTTTTCATTTCACCACTTGAGTTCAATTCAATGAGTTGGACTTGTTCCTCCTCTGATAGTAGCTGCATATTCTCAATTTTGAGATTGGAGCTGAATGGGTTTCGAATCCAGCAGTTATCGCCATCGGGCTCGGGAAAATAGTCCCGAAAAGTAGTTGCAAGACTACGAAGATATTCGGTTATATTTTCTTTTACCTCGCAAGGGAAACCTTTGTTAGATGACTGCAGAAACGTATTTAGTGTGGGAAATTGGGCATATGAGCCATTTTGAAGCCTTGCTGCCCAAATACTGTATTACACTTTTTCCCAATTGCACTGATCTTGTCGTCAGCGCTGAAGATATCAACGTAGTCGCCTTGCAAACTCAAATTCAAAACACTCGAGTGATCAAACACGTCAGCTATGTAAACAGTTCTGCAAAGCTATGAAAAGTCATTGAGTAAATCCTCATATATCGTCCCAAGAAGAGAGATTCGTACCTCATCTTTCAGCTCGAAAAACCTCACTAAATTCCTGCCCCCTGAAAGCCATTGCACTTCAGTATGAATGAGAAGCTACTCATGTACGCTAACCATGTCTTTGCAGAGCAATTCAAAAAACCTGCATTTTAAGGAGCTGATTTTTGACTTTGCTTATTATTTTCACCACTTTATGAAGGGTGCTCTGCAGCAGTTCAGGCAGTCTTTTGGCTACTAATGCTTCCCGGCGATTACAGCAATGTGTCCACTTCATAATTGGAGCTACTTTTTTCACTTGAGCTTGAAGGCCCTTCCTGTATCCAGACATAGCTTTCGCGCCATCTGTAGACAGACCCACATAATTATTTCTTCCAGACACTATCATGTTTTTTGTAATAATCGTTCAGAGCTGCGAAAATATTGTCTGTTGTCGTGTGTACCAGCTCACAGGAAAAAAGAAAATCTTCATATATTTCGTCATAACATAAAAGAAGTACAAAAAGCAAAATTATCGCCTTTTTGATATGTCGGTACTCTCATCCAACTGCAGAGCAAACATGTCAAACATGTTGAGCCTTGCTAACAACATCTCTTCAATTTTGCTTGACATATCTGTAATTCGCCTTTGCACAGTATTGTTAGACAGCGGGACGGTACTTACAAGCTTTGTGACAGCATCGCCCAGCATTCTCATGCTCAAAATAATTTCTGAAGGTACCATGAGCTCTTCGGCAATGCGACAAGCTGAGATACTTCGTAGGATGCAAGCGTTGCATTTTCAGTCACATTTGCACCAGAACTTTTGGTTATTACTTTCTGGCATGATTTCAGTTCGAAGAATTCAATGGATTTATCTTTGCGGTGTGGGTTTGGTATCTAGATGCCTCCGGATGTTTGCAGGTTTCATACTCTCGCTGGCAAGGGTTTCAAAGTATATCACTCATTGAGGTTTAAGACAATCTTCAAGTCCACAATACGGGAAGCCAATTACCAAATATTTTATGTCGTATTTCCTACTTTTCGCAGTAGGCTTACTCTTTGAATGGCTAGGCACAAGAGAGGCAGCAGGCGGCCCATACACTTGAATATTTAATGCCACAGATTCCTCTTCGTCACCATCTGTAGCAGAGGGCCTACTTCATTTTTAAGATCCACTCTTCAACCAACGATCCGTATTCAATGGACTTTTAACAATTCAATCAAAAGTTTCAACTTTAAAATCTCATGTAAATATGTAAACCCACAAAATGGCTGCGGAGCAGATCTTAGAGATAAAGGAGCAGAACGCTCTCTTGTGGGAAACTTGAAAAGATCCAATTACACTGCACCACATATGAGTGCGCCACGTATGCTGTGGGTGGCAACGCATAATTATTATTTTTAAGGAATTCTTTGTAATTTCTCAGATTTTCATTATTGCGTTATTTCTTGACGACTCTTCGTGGACCCCCTGGGTCCGCGGACCACCTATTGGGAACCTCTGAAATAGACAATGGACCAACACCAATCAAACGCAAAGGGACTCAATCATAGGGCCCGCGATTCATGGTTTCCACCATAAAATGTGTGTAATTACTAAATATCACCAAGCAGATGACCAATGCGTGTGTAAAATACGTGGCGAAAGGTGTGAACTTTATCACATCAAGCACTGCAAAAGCAGGACAGGGTCTCTTAATCCCTATATCCCTATATCTAATATATAAAAGTGAAAGTCTGTATGCAGGTATGTGGGTGGGTATATTTGTTCCGTATACAAATCTACACCGTTCCACCAATCTCAACCAAATTTTGCATACACATAGGTTAGTACCCAGAAGGAATGGCTGGCTACATGAATTTTCGATAGTCTTTCTCATTCTTCCGATTTCGGCCGTTTTGCACTAGAGCAAAGGCTAATCAAGTCAGAAAATAAACTAATCAAGTAATGGCAAGGCCGGCATCTCCATGGCAACAATAGCTCAAGACGAGACCACCAAATTTCCATCTATCTAGGTAAGAGGTCATGCTACACCCACTGCCAGTTAGATCACACCCCTCCAAGCTGCTTTAAACTGCCTGCCCATTCAACACAAGATAGGTTTTAGCACCAACCGACTGTGATCACCGCGGCATTTTCACTGCCAGCTGGGTCGCATCCCTCCTGTCTGCTTTGAACTGCCTGTCAATTCAACATTCAGACGCGTACAGGATATACTGTATATTAATTCACCGTTAGGTTGCAGCGCCAACCTACCGCGGCTTTCTTAAGGGGACGATACCCTGAAACGAAAGGTTTTTAACTTTGGAGGCTTAATATCGAGATTGAAAAAACGCGAAAACATGGCACTAAGTTAGTTCTTTTGTTATTCAATCAGCATAAAGAATATGATATTAATTCAGACACATACTTATAGGAACGCGAAACATACATGGTGGTGAAGGTGATTGTTTTCAAGGGGTGAAATGTCAACCTCACTTGCCCGTAATTATACGGTACAGATGATAATTAACATACAACTACTTCCAACTAATTTAAATCTAACTTACATACTAGACGAGATGAAAAGAAAAGAATAAGGGCAATAAAAGACAGGGAAAAGAAATGCCTCCGGCCGCCGAAGAATGGGATGTTGATTATTTTAGGGGCTTTGCAACATCGTGCTCATGTAGCCCTGTGTACTTGCTGTGTGTTGAATTTGTCTGATAACCCGTCTTATTGTGATGGCTGTATTAGTGTGTGTATTTATAAGTCAAGTGATTGTCCGATGGTCACCGCGTGCTATGGCGCTTGCAGGGAGTGTGTGCATTGTGCCAATTTGGTTCTCTCTGTGATCCGGCAGGAGGTGGCTTTGCTAATGGCAGGTGGCTTTGCTAATGGCTGGTGACTTGGCTAATGGCAGGGTAATTTATGTTCCTTTTACGTTGATGTATTGTTTTCATAATTATGTTGTTGAAAAATATACATAACAAGAACTTCCGTGACGAACTAAAGAGCCTACTTTTCTTAAAATTAAGTTTCATGCCAATGAGTAATCTACAGTATACGAACCTATCTAGAATAATGACGAAATTAAGTTGGTAATATCGAAATGTCGAATTAGTTCGAAATACACCTGGTATAATGTAGCCTAATAGAGCACTACAGTTGGCAGCCCTGGTGACTGAATATATTCTTAGTTCCATCTCTTAAGGTACAGAATACAAAATTTGGTTGAAGTCCAATGGGTGTTACTTGCAGTTAGACACTGGATCTATCAGCATGCGTAAAAGCATGTTGGCAACAATGTCATGCGTGTGCTGGTCAGAAATAAACTGAAATATTATGATATCTTATTGTGCCAAATTTGGATGAAATCCATTTGTTAGTATAGAAGTTACATGTATTTTAAAATTGGACCTATCCGCAGGCATAGAATCATGTTGGCAGCACTGACTTATATTAATTACTCCAAATTAATCTAGAATGTCAGGTCCTATACGGGTGCAAAGTATAGAGCTGTTGGCTTGCATACTTTCTGATATATTGATATTAGGGTAAAAACTATAGACAGCATTTATTAACAGTTGGCAGCACTGACTGCTCTTAACCATACTTATAGTCATTTATGTTATGTTACACATGGCACATACGAAATTTGGTTGAAATCCAACTGATAGTATAGACGTTACATGTATTAATAATTGGTACTATCAGCAGGCTTATACTCATGTTGGTAGAACTGACGTATATAAGTTACTCCAAATTAATCTAAAATGTCAGGTACTATACGTGTGCATAGTTTAAAGCTGTCGGCTTGCATAATTTCGGATATATTGGTATTTGGATAAAAAATGAGAGAGCAATTATTAACAGTTGGCAGACCTGGTGGCTCTTAAGAATACACTCAGTCATATCTGTTTATGTACACATATTACATACAAATTTGGTTGAAATCCAATTGATAGTGTAGATGTTATATGCATTTAAAAATTGGACTTATCAGAAGGCTTAAAATTATTTTGGCAACACGTCATGTATGGCTTCCTGGAAATTAAACTGAAATAGTAATATCTACATGTGTGCCAATTTTGGAATAGCTCCCATGCTCCAAGATATCCAACATGGCGCTCAAATTTCTAGTGCGTTTTTTCAGCAGTTGGCAGCACTGACATCATTTTCAAATATGGACGTGAGATATTCCAGTATACATCTTTACTCATACTAAATTGCTGCAGCCATTTAGCAGTTGATAGGGGGACACACACACACAGCCAGACAGACAGAAGGTCAGACAGACAGACAGACAGACAGACAGAAGGACAGACAAACAGACACACATTTTCCCAGATCGATCCCATATGTCTACTTTTTCCTAATTTTTGCAAAATGTGAAAAGTAGGCTAAAAATGAAATGGTGGTTATATAAATGAGTGTGGTAACTAAAGAAATGAGTTATATAAAGACGAAGGCTAAAAATGTTCCACATACCCGGTAGTGCAATGAGGTAAGATTATGGTAAATGTGACAAGTTAGATACAAGATTAATTTCAGTTACTATTCCTGTTTGTGTTAACATCGTAAGCGGCCCCCATAACCACAACAAACCCTTGTCAGGTGACAGTTTCTGTTCGTTCACAAGTATTTTTCCTATGTATTAGCCATTTTAGTGCTTACTGACAAATTAAATTGTATAAAGGTGTAGTTATCACGAATACTAAACACCTTGAACTCCGCTATAGCATTTTAGAGATCATTACGATATGGGTTTAGAGAATCTATTTCTTATCTTACGAAATACTTTAGGGGCTAAAGAAGCCCAATTTGTTCTGAATCAATGCATCTTATTTGACATTATACTGAGATTATACGTTGCTACATTTACTTTAACTAGGTGAGATAGGTTGGTTGGTTCCACTGTTTAGGGGCTGCGACAACCCGGTCATGCAGCCCCGTGTATTTTGGATGTGTGTCGAATCTCCCTGATAACCGGTGTTAATTGTGATGGCTGTATTATTGTGTGTTATATGTAATTCTGGGAAGGACTGCAGGCAGTCAGTTTTAAGTAGTCCCTACTTTTGCTACCAAATGCTACCGTCAACCGCACCTAGCTGCAAACTTGGCTAATAGATACCACCGCAACCAGAACCTGACGGTGAACGTTGGAACATAATAGCGTTAATCAAATTTAACCTACAAATGTTACCTTCACACGAGTGTAGTTAGTGGAGGGTTCTTTTACATCACATAAATCTATGACATGGGCCCACCGGCTTACTTCCCCTCCGAAGGAAGGAATACTGAGGGATTTTTAACGCACTTACAAAAATCCGATGACTTCCGCTAGGTTTGAACCTCCGACCTTGGGCAAAGAAGCTCAGCCACTAAGCTATAGTAGCTTACACACTGACTTATGTTCATGAATAAGCCATTTCTCATTAATCACACCATTTGTGCGGGGTTAAAAGTCGTAAGTATATTTAACTCCAAAATGATGACTTTATATTCCAAACATTGAATAATTCAAATATTGTTTCCTTTCAAAAAGGTAGATGCGACAATTTAAAAATGAAAGAGAACTATGTGAACAAGACGTCTAAATTACACCCATTACAACAAGAATAAAGACTATCAGGAAAGTACTGTAATTGTGAGACTAGGTCCTTGAGAAATGTGCATATACTGCCCTTTTTTTTATTGTTATTGATGCATTCTCTACTACGTTATTGTACTCCTCAGTACATTTCGCCTAGATTTACAGTGAGTTAATATTGCACTTGATTAACTTCAGAGCCCAGGAGAACTATGTTTCAAACTCACTTAGGGGCAAAGTGAATGTACTTTGCGTAATATATTGGCATGCATCTTTCTATAACATGTAAATACACCTCCCGGGCAACGCCGGGTAAAATAGCTAGTATATTATAATTGTGAAAGTTTGTGTGTGTGTTAGTTTGTTACCTCTTGACACTAAAACGGCTGGATGGATTTGGATGAAATTTGAAATGGAGACAGCTTATACCCTGGATTAACATACAGGCTGCCTTTAATCCAGAAATAAATCTTTTTTTTTCCGTGGAAAGGGCAACATAACTGAAAAGTCACCAAAAATACTCAACTGGGACAAAATATCGAAGTTGTCGCATAAAGACCGGACATAGCTCATTTTACGCTCCTCGATGCGAGAAAAAATACTCGACACCGAAAACCACATTTTTAGGCCCTAAAACCAACAGTTTCAAAGATATTCCCAGAAAACTATCTTCGCTCTGATTGATGAACTTATCGCAAGTCCGTATCCATGGCAACAGTACGCTCTGATAAACTGATGGACGAATCGCAAGTCCGTATCCATGGCAACAGTAGCTCAAGACATGGCACTCAATTTTCCATCTATCCCTGTAAGAGGCAATGCCAATCCATTTATTATCTAAAACACGATAGACTGGCTGCGTGGCTCAGCGGTAACGTTCTCGCTTGCTGGGCCTAAGGTTGCAGGTTCGTATCATGGCGTAGTCAGCTGGCATATGAGGGTGCGCAAATGCAAGAGAGCCGGGTCAGTAAATTTACTGGCACGTTAAGGATCCCCTTCGGGGCACAATTTTAGCATCCCGGCGTTTCTAAACGCCAGAGTAATTAGAAGGAACGTAAATCCAATAACATTATTATTAAATCACGATAAGAATATTAGAAATCTAAAAGGTCATCCCTTTCTCAAGACATACCTAAACACGATAAGAGCATTACAAATATAAACGGTCATCGCTCCTTCAAGATATATCTATATCACAATTTAAAAATAAATAACTTTCTATGGTTTAGAACTTCAATAACGAAAATTAGTGTGAGAAAGCGCCTTCCAATATCACCTTTATTTTTTAAACACTAGAGTAGTCAAGTGCAGTTGCACCTAATATAAAGGGAGGTGGCGAGCAGTTCGTCACTCCTATGGGTGTCCGGGCGGGGACACCAAGAGCCCGCCGATGAGCCAGCTTGGTGTCCTAGGCGAAACCCCACACGAGACACGGCACAAACCTAGAAGAATTGCTGAGTTTTAATTCACCGGCCTTGAAAGCCAATATACCATCTTTTTGGAAGCCTTCATAGGGAGGTTAAGGCTGCTTGAGCTTTTAGTTCTCGCAGTCAAATGGTGCAGTTGCACCTAATATAAAGGGAGGTGGAGCGCAGTACGTCACTCCTGTGGGGTCCCGGCGGGGAAACCAAGAGCCCGCCGATGAGCCAGCTTGGTGTCCTAGGCGAAACCCCACACAAGACACGGCACAAACCTAGAAGAATTGCTGAGTTTTAATTCACCGGCCGTGAAAGCCAATATACCATCAAGCTACGTTCAATTTCATAAACAAATCCCGTATAGTTAAGTACAAACATATCAGTCTGGTCGTTATGTCAGTAGCAACGAAGCTCTGTGGCGGCTATTGCCGTTTCCGTAAGACTAAAGGACATCCCGCCGTCACATACCTCAATGTGCACTTACAACATTGTGAACCAGTCTATTTTACTGAACATAAATTCTACGAGCGAGTATCAACTCGGCCAAAAACCACGATCACTACCTTTTCCAAAATTTACACAAGACGTGATTTTGAAAGCACTCTTCTGTATGTTGAGGTACAGAGATATACCACTTGGAAAGATACAATAAAATGTTGGCAAATCTGAGTTCAATGAACTGCTGTTCAGAATAGGCCTTGTGTTAAATCTGCAGAAGCTTTCGGTACAGGCTATGCGACCCATGTTCGTAACATGGAATGTTTTCCTTTGACAATGCATCTACACCATGTGCGAGGGCAACGCATTTCAGAGATCTCAAAAAACACAATAATCAGGAAATTCGAGAAAAAATTATAGTGGGAGTGAAGATTCAAGGAGAAATAATTTCAACTCTGTGATTTGCTGATGACATCGTCATCTTGGCCGATACGCCAGAGGATTTGAATGAATTTTTGAATGGTATGGACTCCGTCTTGAGGAAAGAATTCATGATGAAAATCAATAAATGTAAAACAAAAATATTGGAATGCAGCCGAAATAAATCAGAAACCTCTAAGGACATCAAATTGACAGGTGAAACGCTACTGGATGTAGGAGACTTCTGTTACTTAGGAAGCAAAATAACCAGGGAAGGACGAAGCAAAGAGGATATAAAATGTAGGTTGTCTCAGGCAAAGAAAGTATTTCTACAGAGAAGGAATCTGTTGACATAGAATATAGATTTAGGTATTAGGAAGTCATTTTTGAAAGCGTTTGTCTGGAGCGTGGCACTGTAAGGAAGTGAAACTTGGACTATTGGTGCAGCAGAAAAGAGGAGAATTGAAGCGGTTGAAATGTGGTGTTACAGGAGAATGATGAAGATCAGAGGGGTAGATAAGGTAACAAATGAAGAGGTATTAAGACGAGTGGCAGAGGAGAGATTTTTCTGGCGACTGCTAATGAAGAGAGGAGATAGGTTGGTAGGACATATCTTAAGACACCCAGGAATAGCAAGCTTATTTATGGATGGGGGGGGGGGGGGGAGGGTCGACGAAAAGAAATGTTGGGGTAGACCAAGGTTAAACAGATTGTGTCGGATGCAGGGTGTGGTAGAGCTATGCAGAGATAAAGTGATTTGCTCAGGAGAGGGAATCATGGAAGGCTGCATAAAACCAGTCAAAATACTGAAGACTCAAACAACAACAATTAGGAATTTTAATTAGAGAGGCATGTGAGGCGAAAGGGTAGTTGGAGAATTACAATACCTGGGATGTAACACTGGAAGGAGCTGCACAATGTACATCAGCGGCCAAGGTGAGAGATATTTTAGCTATTGGTCTATTAATAGCGACATGTTGCTTGCCACGGTGGGTGAGTGGTTATAGTGTGGGACTACCAACCCCAAAATTGCAGGTTCGCCCCTGGCCATGGTAAGTGATTTTTGAAAGGCGACAAAAATCACGACACTCATGTCATACGTTGTTGGCATGTTAAAGAACCCATTTGAATTCAGTAGGCCGTGTTCAATGACAAAATTAATCTCGGGATTTTCCGCCAACACAAAGTTCCACCATTCTCTACTTGAAAGCGCTGTAGTGTCAAGGAGTTTAGATATCTAACCTCCTCGACTTTCATAGCGTTCAAAGGAACGACGAAATTCGACATGCAAGCTACCCTCTGGGTGTCAATTAACAAAGCTTGCACCAGGCACCCGAGGCCATACGATATTATTATAGGGACATGTCAACGTTCAAATCATCAATAATTGTGGGGAAAGTACACCCTGAATAGCTTAAGGAAAAATTCTTTTCAATCCCCATATTGCGAATATTTCGATTTGTCATTCCAGTGTGCTTGAGTGCAGTTCCCTCTTCAAACAGTATTCGCAATTATTGCTAACAAAGCGCAATGACAAACACTTACAGCAGCATGTGTATATTTAGACAAAACCAGTTTTTCCATGGGCAACTGTATGTGGCGTGCTCACGAGTATCCGGACAGCAAAATCGTTATATCTCAGCAGAAGATGGCAAAACCAAAAATGTAATTTTCAAATGTGTTCACATAATGTAACATCGTGCCCTGCAGACTTTCTCAACTCTATGAAATTCCCACTTTGCTGCTCATATCATTATATTGTATGTATCAGAATTTTCAGAATTAAAATGGACCCACCTGTAGCCGCGATTGCTGTAATAGAATATACCAATTTTTAGCAATAATGCATCGCCCCATTGTCTTCATCGCGAGTGAAGCCGCGGGTACCTGCTAGTCTAATATATAAAAGTGAAAGTCTGTATGTATATTTGTTCCGTACACAAAACTACACCGTTCCACCAATCTCAACGAAATGTTGCATACACATAATTCAGAACCTAGATTACACCGCTAGCTAAATGAATTTTAGATATTCATTCCCATTCATTCTTCTGATATCAGCCTTTTTGCACTCGAGCAAAGTCTAATAAAGTCAGAAAATTTATTGATGAAGAAATGGCAAGGCCGGCCATCTCTATGGCAACAGTAGCTCAAGACGGGTCCACCAAGTTTCCATCTATCTCGGTAAGAGTCCATGCCGCTCCATTTACTCAACGCCATCAGTAGCTCAAGAAGTGACCACCAGGTTTCCACCTGTCTCTGTAAGGGGCCATGCCACTCCATTTTCTCCTTGACTACAGTAGCTCAAGACGTAAACACCGGGCCATGGGCTTCTATTTCCTATCCAAACCACGACAACAACATTAGGAATCTGAACGCCATAAAAATCTGAAAACGTATTTAATTATAGTTAAAATAAAATAAAATAGGCCTACATTGACTAAGCCTGCACGCGGCCTAACGTAACAACGGCTGGAGATATCATCACGAAACTAATTATTAAGATTAAATAAGCTTAAATGATTCTGTTATTGTTGATTGATCTAGAGGCTTTGCGACATCATGGCCATGTGGCCCCATGAACTTGAGTGTGTATGAATATTTTCTTATAACATGTGTCACTGTGATGGCTGTAGTATAAACCTGCAACGATCAAAAGAACCTGCGCAAAGCTCACTTCCCCGCGCATTCACTCCGAGTGGGTGTGTGACGTCACAGAGGAGCGGTGGAGGGGGTCACATGCTGTCTGGCTGCCGTACCGAGCACACTATGGAGACGCGCCAACAAGAGCTTCGTTGCCAATCCATTTTCGCACTCTTATTATTTGTCAGTTTTATATACGTTTTCTTTATTGTAGTCCTATAATCCCTTGTCGTGTAGCGTGTACTTTATTGGTAAATGTGATTATGTACGGTATATAGTGTTGTGCACCATGCTATTGTAGTAATAGTATCATTTGAGTTTCGTTTCGAAGTTTCGATGTCTGGTAGCAAATCTGGACGACTATTAAGGGGACAAGCTAGAGAAATAGTCTGTAACGTAACTGCTCACCTACATGAACAGAAAACCGTTCATAAACTCGATTATAATGTTGTGGCTTCAACAAGTTTAGCAACGGGTGTTTCATAGTCACTCGTGAAGCGTATAATAGCGGAAGGGAAGACGTCTATGGCCAAGGGTCGTCTGCAGTTTTCTACACCTGATGCATTATTTCGTGTTGTTGATATTATAACCTCTGTGTGTGTACGCTTATTGGAATAGTATATTTCTTTAAAACAAAGCTTACAACTAGGGAATCGTAAATACTGTAATTTCATTTTACGCCGTGCTTAATACTTTCGGTCACTTTACATTTACTTTCGTTCTTTTAATTGCACTGCGTTTGCAGCATTAATGAAGGAATAACCTCAATCGAACAGCTGGCTGCAGGTACTTACAGTACGGTATGTGACGGCAGCTTGACAGTCAGCCGCGCACTCCTTGATCCCGTATTGTCGGGGAAGATCGGGACGAGCCGAAGTGAGCTGTGCGAACCGAACTAGCCGAGGGTTCTTTTGTTTGTTGTACCTTTATAGTGTGTGTATTTGTAATTCAGGTGAGGATTAAAAAGGAGGATACTGTTGCCTTCAGTTAGGAACTATTCCGGTATTTGCTACGAGTAGAAGTGGGAAACCACGGAAAACATCTTCCAAGTTTTGCCTCGGGAGGTGCAGTGTACCCCCTTCCAACTCTCAGACCAGAATTAAAATTTCTCGGCAGAGCCCGGATTCAAACTCGGACCTCCAAGGCGTCAGCCGAGAATGTTAGCCGCTAATCCACGTGGTCGTCTAATTGTGACATTTTGGGTCTAATTTCATACTCTTGATGCCGCTGCTGTTAGGGGAGATTTTGAATCTTTACCTTATGACGGAGGGTATCACGCGCAATATATTGTATTGTAGTGTTATACTCTCCGTTAAGGAGTGTTCTACTACTAACATGTTGACGTTTATGTTTTATTAATCCTAATGTTTTTGTGCTGCATTTTTTCATTGTTGACAGTGATAACCTTTACGGTACCGGTTGTCTTTTGTATTACAAATCAGGAATACAAGAACTATGATAAGACTTGACTAAGACTAACAAAACCAGAATAATTTGTAGCAATCAAAATGAAACAGTAACTACACCATGAACACGACCTCTTTTCTACTTAAGACATTGGGTTCAGCTTACAGGTACTACGGCAGCTCCCTGTACACGCAATACGTCAAAAAGATGACTATAAGAGTAAATGATTTGTACAGAAAATCACATCCTTCACTGCCCTCAACTGATACAGTACCGTAGTAAACCTACAGGTTACTGACGTCACCAACAATTCTCATAGTAATCATTTGAAGCCATGACCAGGCTCCTTTTGTACTTAAACGTGGGTACTTCCAAATTACTAAGTAAATAATATCGTACGTATTTCTTACATGAAAAAACTACATCTATACTAATACATACAAATGAGATGGTGTGTGTCTGACTCAATCACAAAGAAACCACTGGTCGATTTACATGAAATTTTACCGGGAATTGACTGATTTACCTGGTTAATATACAAACTACTTTTGATATCAATGCTTTGCACTATTTAAAGATGGCGACCATTTAGTGACGTCGCTAGACCCCTTGGTTTCAAACTTTCATATTTCAATTTCAAATATAAAGAGAACGCTAAGAAATAGCAAACTTTTGATGGCATACACGTGGCTTAAAATTTAAATTCCTATCCGAAAGGTTCTTAACATTTTTCATGTATCTCCAACGGTTAGCAAATAAAACCTAAATTTGTGCTATAAAATAGGTCAACGCCGAGCGGTGTAGTTGGACAAAATGATCCATCCTTACTCTCCCTCCGCGCAGCACCTCGAATATCCCCTGTTTTAACTGTCACCTTCACATTTCAATTTATTTATGACCAGTAGCGAAGCACGGGTCCTTCAGCCGGTGACCTTCTAAATGCAAGCAAATAAACAGTGCAACTGTGATCTAATGTAAACCTGTAACCTGATATTGTAAACATTTCCTGGCCATCCGGCTGCAATAAATGTATTGTTATTATAAGCCTTTTTTTTCATAAAATGAAAATAGGCTAAAAATGGGGGGAAAGTAGACTTATGGGATCCATCTGGGCAAATGTGTGTCCGTCTGTGTGTGTTGTCCCCACCCCTATCAACTTCTAAACGGCTGCAGATATCAACACCAAATTTGGTATAAGTAAAGATCTATATCTGAATATCTCACGGCCATATTTGTAAATGTCGTCAATGCTACCAACAGCTGAGAAATCGCAATTGAAATTTGAGCTCCATGTTCAATATCTCAGAAAGTATGCATAGGAGCTATTCCAAAGTCGGCACACATATGGATAATGATATTTCAGTTTCATTTCCAGGAGGCCATACATGA
Source organism: Meconema thalassinum (assembly GCA_946902985.2). Lineage (NCBI taxonomy): Eukaryota > Metazoa > Arthropoda > Insecta > Orthoptera > Tettigoniidae > Meconema > Meconema thalassinum. The sequence goes on along the minus strand of OX336388.2, from coordinate 1,201,472,229 downwards.
TAGTGTTGCCAACATGATTCTACCGCTGCTAATAGGTCATATTGTTATTTGCATATTACTTCCATACTATCAATTCGATTGCGTTAAAAATCCCTCAGTATGCCTTCCTTCGGAGGGGAAGTAAAGCCGGCGGTCCCATGTCATATAGATTTATGGCATATTAAAGAACCTTCCACTAATTACACCTGTGTGAAGCTAAATTGTATAGGTTAGGAATGTAAACAACGCTCTTAGGTTTCTACGTTCGTTGCCAATAGCCGACTGCGGTGGCGTCTAGTAGCTAAGTTCTAAACTAGGCCTAGTAGTCGTTGACGGTGGCGTTTGGCGGCAAAAGTAGGAAGTATTTGAAAAATTCAAAGTTGCAGTCCTTACTTGAATTAAAAAAACAGATACACACACTAATACAGCCATCACAATTAACACCGGTTTTCAGACAGTCTCTACACACACCCAAAGTACACGGGGCTACATGACCGCGTTGTCGCAGCCCCTAAACTGAGGAACCAACCAACCTATCGATTCGATTTCAACCAAATTTCGTATGTAGTTTGTGTACCATAACAGATATGACTATGGGTATTCTTAAGAGCAACCAGGGCTGCCAACTGTTAATAAATGCTATCTATTTTTGTATCCTAATAACAATATATCAGAAAAATGCAAGGCAACAGCTCGAAACTTTGCATACATACAGTACAAGACCTTCTACATTCATTTGGAGTTACTAATATATGTCAGGGCTGCCAACATGGTTCTAAACCTGCTGATAGGTCCAATTTTAAATGTATTTAATTTCTATACTAACAATTCGATTTCAACGAAATTTCGTATGTGCTTTGTGTATCATAATTGTTATGCCTATGCGTATTCTTAAGAATCAGAAGGGCTGCCAACTGTAAATGAATTCTCTCTCTATTTTTCACCCTAATATCTACAAATCAAATGCAAGCCAACATCTCTAAACTTTGCTCACGAATAGTACATGACATTTTAGATTAATTTGGAGTAACTGATATACACCAGTGCTGCAAACATGATGCTAAGCCTGCTGATAGGTCCAATTTTTAAATACATGCAACCTCTATACTAACAAATGGATTTAATCCAAAATTAGCGCAATAATCTTATATATTAAAATAGTTTTCAAAAATTTCACCCTTTACTAAAACTGAAATATCTCGAGAAGTATTTGCGCTACGACGACGTTTGTTGTCTTAAAATATAATGCCCGTCAAGCACAGTCGATTGATATCCACCTTACTTGATTATATCATTCGAGTATTAACATAATTGCGAATATTACTTCTTTCAAGGTCTCACGAAAATAGAATCGAATTTCTTGACGGACATATTGTCGCTAGGCGACAACGACCAACACTGTGGCATGATATTCAACGCCGCCCCAATATTAAATTTAACTTGATATTAACAGAGAGTTCCCTAATTACGTCATGATATCGTTAACTTCTACCTGCTCCACTTGGGCGCTAATGTCGCATGTATCCATACATGATATCGTTAAGTTCTACCTGTTCCACTGGGGCGCTAATGTCGCATGTATCCATACAATAAGCAGAAGGGGATTCTGTGCACATTATTTAATTAAAACCTCTCAATGAATGGATTTCTTTGAGACTGAAATGTCCATGCACAATCAGCAGTCATTTTGCTAATGACACTGTCTTGTCAACATCTCTTTGAATGACAACAAATACTGTATACGAAAGACAACTAATTTCACGAAGATGCCGCTACAGTCGAATGTTGGAACCACCATTTTGTATTGTGTATCCGATCTTTCTGTTTTATAGTCTTTGGTCTCACCAACTACAAACTGTCTTCTTTTCGTTTCATCATTTGTTCTTATAGGTTGTGTGCTCAACCAATACAATGAATCATATTATGATGAATGAGAGGCGACACTCAATTACAAATGTTATTAAGATTAAAGGTGACGGTAATTGTCTGTTCAGGGCATTGGCATATTGTGAGTACAACAATCAGAGTTTATTTACACAGGTTAGAAAGCGAATTGTAAAACATGTTACAGAATAATTCTTCTTCTTTTATTGTTGGCAACAGCGATATGTACGAAACTGTTATCAATACGAGCGATGGTTACAAAATGTATATGTCTATGAATGGTGTTCATGGAGGTCATGTTGAGTTAGTTGTCGCTGCCCAAGTTTGCAAAATGGATATTTATTCGTGGATTACTACTGTCGTATGGAAGGTGACCGGTTAAAATATATACGTCATAAAGAAACGAAGTTACGAGTTGATAGCCTACATATGCCGGTTTAGCAGACGCCTTGCATGTACGAGCAGAAACTGAAAATCTCAGAGTCGGTCGTATTGTAGTTTTGCCATCTTCTTTTACAGGTAGCCCAAGGAAAATATTGCAAAATTATCAGGATGCGATGGCGATAGTGAGGAAGTTTGGAAAGCCAGATTTATTCATTACGTTCACCTATAATGCGGGCTGGCCAGAAATACTTAACAACATTCATTTCTGGGAAACGGCTAATAATAGGCCTGATATTTAAGTGAGAGTTTTCCATTGCAAAGTAAAGGAATTGCTACGATTGATTAATGTTAAGAAAATTTTCGGTAATAGCATATCTACAGTATATACCGTGGCCTACGTTATATACAAGGCCTGGAAATGAGGCGCCAGACAACATTGCGAGCGATGGTTCGAACTTGTTCCGCATTTTGCCACTAGCTTCGCTGTCTGGCGCCCTTAATCGTACCGTTTGCATTACGTACAACGTGATTAGTGTGTCTGTATTTGGCGGTAAATAATGTGTCCTAATGAGTGAGAAAGCTAAGGTGAGTTTAAAATTGACTGGCGAAGCGTGTCGTATTATAGTTGTGCTTTCGTTAAGAGCAGTAGACTGCTGCTTGACTGATATTGAGATGGGTGCTAAGTGGTCTTTATGAACAAGACGTAGTGAAAAGCAAGTTTTAATCCAGCGTACTAGCGTAAATGTGACTTGTATGTGTGATAAATACTTTAGATACAAATCACTGAATGATTTTAATAGAGTAACTTATGTGTAAATATTAGTGTTATTATTGTGTTCGTCAAAAAATGGTGTACTGTAGCGTGCCGTATTGTAAATCTCGTCAAGTTAAAGGCAATGGACTTTCGTTTCATAAATTTCCATTAAACAATGACATACTGAAACAATGGTTTCTAGCTGTTTCACGTGAGGGGGTAAAGCCAGGGTCTTTGTGCACACCAAAACAGTCATCTAGAATTTGTAGCAAGCATTTCAAGGACTCTGATTTTAGTATAAGTACTACAAAGAGAACGCTCTTACCGAACGCTCTTCCCGACGGTTTTTGAGGACTACCCCGAACATAAACAAGCACAAATAAATAGAAATACGCGCAAAAGAGCACGTGTCGATCGAGACATACATATCAACAATAAAAAGAAATGTTCAGGTAATTTAATTTTTACGGAAGACTATTTGGATGAACGAATTGAAGAAAACCATGATCAACCACGTGTTAGTGTAGGAACGCAATGTTCTACAATCAAGCAAACTCACTGCAAGTCAACAAAATTAAAATTAAGGAGGGCACTAAGAAAAAATACAGTATACAGAACTATAATTAAGTCATTGAATCAGAAGATAATTTCATTGAAACAAAAATTACATTCAGTGCAACTTCAGGACAAACTCGATGTTCAAATATCGAAGCTCAAGAGTGAAACGGATCGTGGGGACTTGAAGGCTAATTTCTTACTTGAACATGTTCGAGATTTCACGAAACGAAAGTGTAAATACAATGAAACAACAATAAAAATATGTGTATTGCTCTCTAATAAATCACCGTCGGCTTACCGCTTACTTAGAGATATAAATATTTTACAACTTCCTCATCCACGAACACTGATAACGTACATTGGGTATACGAACGGAGAGACAGTTGTCACGTCACTTGCAAAAGCTAGGTTGACAGCTGAAGAAAAGTCACTGACTCACGATAATGAGAAGGTTGGTTCATTAATCATTGATGAAATGGCCATAAAGTCTAGACTATTGCATGACAAGAATTTAGACATGTTTCTCGGCATTAGTGATATTGAGAAAGATGCAATTGGAATCGAACATAAATTGGCTAATAAATTATTATGCATACTGTTCAAGGGCCTGTCATCCTTCTACAGGATACATGTTTCGTTCTACTTTACATGTGGACTCACAGGACAACAGTTATCTAGGATAACACTGGACGCACTGACTGCGGTTGAGGAATGCGGCTTCAAGGTCATCAGAATAGTGACGGACAACTGTCAGGTGAATGTGTCAATGTTTGAGGCGCTGTGTGGCGGATGTGTCACTCATGAAATTCGTCACCCGAAAGACGAACAGAGGCCACTTTTTCTTAGTTTCGATCCGAGTCACATCATTAAGAATGTACGATCACAATATCTGAGTAGGAACCTCTATGTAGATGACAATTTAATAACTAGTGATCATCTCAAGAATCTGTACCACTTACAGAAAAAGCTAGTAGTAAAGCCTGTTAGAAAATTAAGCAGGAAGGTTGTATATCCAAGCAATTTAGAAAAATGAATGTGGCAAGAGCCAAATTGGTGTTTACTCCAGAGACAATAGCTGGGCTTAAGAGCATGGAAGTCGTGTGCCCAGAGAAAGTTGAAGATAAGGACAGCCTACACGAAACAACAAAATTCTTGGAAATTTTTAGGAAATGGTTTGATATACAAGATATCTGCAATACCACACACGGACTTCATTCCAGAAACACGGACAAGTTTATTTTCAGTGAAGTTAATGATGAGAGACTTTCATGGCTGACCAATGAATTTCTGTCGTACCTGTCACAGATTCAAAGTTATCCCGATAAAAAGATGAGACTTACAAAGGAAACTTATCAAGCTTTGGTGCTAACAACTTCATCAACCGTGTCCTGCATACGATTTCTAATCAGTATCGGCTTCCATTATGTGCTTACGCGGAATCTCTCTAGTGACGATGTAGAACTGCTCTTCAGTCACCTGAGAAATAAGGGAGGTAATAATGACATGATGGACGTGAGATCATGCCTGCAAGCCATCGGGTCAACACTTAGTACAGGAATTATCGCATCTTCTAGAAGTGGGAATGTGGAGCTGAGGGAAGATGCAGTCGTAACAGGCGCCTTGACTAAGTTTCTGAAGCCTAAAAAATCGCGGAAGGTGCAAAACCCAGTCAATGCTAAAGAAACACCCCAGCTTCCGGCACATGTCTGGGAGATTCTTGAAAGCCCTGTTCAAGGTAAGAATATGGGGCATATAGCCTATATTAAGTTCATTGAGATAAAACATTATGATTGTCATTTTAGCATTGAAATCTCTATTTTTGTTTTCAGAAAAGCCAGCGTCTCTATCTTCCATTTCAATTGCAATGGTAGCGGGATTTCTTGTAAGAGTGGCAGAAGAGAGAACAGACTGTGAAGGTTGCTTAGAGAAAATATCAGCTCCAGCAAATTCAAGCCTGCCATTTAGTTTAATACATTTTCAAGACAGAGGGGGATTAAGATATCCCAAAGCTTCTTTTATTTATCTGTTGGAAACCATTTCTCAGTTTGTCACAACAGCCGTAAATTCCATGTCTCGAAAATATTTAGTGTCAAATTTCACCAATATTTAAACTGAAACGTTTTCCGAGCACACAAAATGTGAAGTGTGTGTTGACAATTTTCTCTCCGTAGTTCTTCTGCAAAAGTTCTTAAGGCCACTTTTAAAGAATATTGGTGTGAACCACACGGGCAGTAGTGCAACGTTTCTGAATTTAAGAAGTAAGCCCCTTGACAGAAAAAAATCTTAAAGTGAAGTGAAATACAGTCAAGAGTGAGCCGTATTCATCATTTGGGGGAAACTGGAGGAAAACAGGTAAGAAGTGCTAAAAAACATGTATTAAATGTACTTGAGTTGCATGTAACGCATAGTCAAAAGCAGACAACTAGGGCGCCGGACCGCGATCATAGTGGCGCAAAGTGGAACTACCAGTTTGGCGCACCAAGTCTCAGCTCTATTTCCAGGCCTTGAGTATAACGTAGGCCACGGTATATACAGTGGAATTTAAAAAACGAGGTCTCCCGCACATCCATTTACTCTTAACATTAACGGAAGATTGTAAGTTTCGAGAATTTTCTGTCATTGACAGTGTGGTGTCAGCCGAAATACCAGATCTCGAGGATGAAGTGCTATACGAGTTGGTAAGGCGTCATATGGTACATGGTCCTCGCGGATCTTTGAATCCTTATTCAGTCTGTATGAAAGATGGCGTATGTAAGAAAGATTCCCCTAAACAGTTTCAGGAAGAGACCTAAGATAATGCTAATGGTTATCCTTCGTATAGGAGAAGAAATAATGGACGGATTATTATAAAAACAATTCGAGGCATTGACATTGAAATCGATATTCGATTCATTGTTCCCTACAATCCATTTCTTTTACTTTACTTGCAAGCTCATATTAATGTTGAAATATGCTCAAGTGTTCGGAGTGTTAAATACATCCACAATTATCTTATATATTAAAATCCACATGTATGTGTATAAAGATCATGACTGCTGCATTGTTAAAATATGTCCTGAAGGCGAAACGGTGAACTACGATGAAATTACTTCTTTCCTAAATGCTAGATATGTTGGTCCAACAGAAGCCGCATTCAGGATATTTTCATTTCACATGCATGAACAGTCACATTCTATCGTGCGATTACCAGTTCACTTGCCAAACTTGCAAAATATCTATTTTAAAATGATAACGCTCCTGATATTTTACTTCAAGCACAGTTGCGCAACACGGAATTACAAGCGTGGTTCAAGTTAAATCAAAATTCGCAAGCCAGAAGTCCGTATATATATCCTGAAACACCAGTACATTACGTCTGGAATAAGAGCAACTGCCAGTGGCAAAAAATAAAAAAAATGTTTCAAAAAGTATAGGCCGAATGTATAACGTTTCGCATACAGAAACAGAAAGGTATTATTTACGCCTGTTATTGCTTCACGTCATAGGTGCTACCAGCTTCCAGGATCTACGAACATACAACGCAGTTGTCTATTCTACTTTTAAAGAAACAGCTAAGGAGCGAGGTTTGCTGATTGACGATTCTGAATGGCAGCGTTGTTGGCAGAAGCGTCACAATTTCAGATGCCTTCTCAGTTACGATAACTGTTTTCTTACATATGTATCTTTCACACCCCTTCAAATGTAAGATAGTTATGGGACATTTTCAAGAATTCATTATCAGAAGATTATCTGCAGTTTCACGAACCTAACATTGCATATCAGTTCACTCTTATACATATTTCTAATACATTAAAGCTCCATGGTCTTCCCATTACTTCTCTCGAATTGCCAGCTATTATTGATAATTTCCCTCAGACAAATTTACCAATGAATTATCCAAAACTTAATGACGATCAATTAAGTCGGATGATAAACCAAGCAAATGGAAACCAAACGGCTATAATTACAGAAATTTTGGGGTTAGTACAAAACAGCTATGAAAGGATGAGTAATGCATATTTCATTGACGGTCCAGGGGGCACCGGGAAAATATTTCTTTACCAATGCTTGATTCACAGTTGCACAAATTAGGGGTGAAATGTAGTTTCTGTTGCATGGACTGGTATTGCAGCAATTTTACTACCTCAGGGGCGCACTGTACACAGCCAGATCAAATTACCTCTACATTTACATGAACGTTCTGTATCAGGAATAAAAGTTAACAGCAAGGAAGCTTTTTATATTCGTTCAGCAAAACTTATCATCAGGGATGAAGCCCCCATGGCTAATAAGCACGCGCTGATGTGTGTAAATCGGTTGCTCAAGGACATAATCAATAACGACGTGCCTTTCAGAGGAAAATTTATCATATTAGGTGGAGATTTTAAGCAGGTACTGCCTGTTGTGCCTCACGCATCAAAAGCAGCATCAACCAAATGTCAGTAAGGTTCTCTCCTTTGTGGCCATTATTCAAAATATGCGAGATCAACGTGACTTTGCAAACTTCTTGATACAAATTGGTAACGGTGAATACCCTCACGTCGATGGAGAAAATTCAGAATTAGTCCCACGCTGAAAAAGATTTCACGCTTTTCAAAAATAGTGATTTTAGCACCTAAAAATGAACTTTGTAAAGAAATCAATGACAAAGTTTTTGAGACCTAATCCCAGGATCATCGAGAACTTACATCAGTGTGAATAATTTGATTACTGAAGATGAGAGTGAACTTCTACAATTCCCAATAGAATTTTTAGATAGAATAGGCATAAGTGGATTGCCACCTCATATCCTTCGACTAAAAGAAGGCTCAATTGTGATTTTGTTGTGAAATATTAATGTTACCCACGGTCTGTTGAACGGTACTAGACTGTTGGTTTGGAAGGTGCATGCCAATTGCTTACACCTGGGAATTATTACTGGCGTAAGTGTTGGAAACAATGTCCTACTCCATCGCCTTGACCTTACGCCATCAGATACTTCTATGCCATTTTCCTTCAAAAGGAGGCAGTTTCCAGTACGTTTGGCTTTTTGTATAACTATCAATAAAGCTCAAGGTCAAACACTAGATCAAGTAGGCATTTATTTACCTCAACCGGTGTTTAGCTACGGACAAATTTACTGTATGTCGCACTATCGCGAGAAAAACCCTTTCATGACGTCAAAGTTCAAATAGAACCAAAAGGCAAGCGAACAGCAAATGTCGAATGTAAGTAAGTACTATTAGAATTTTGAAAGGAATGTTGCGGAGGAGCACAGACCTCAGCAAATGGGGCACAGATTAAATAACAATTATACAAGGACGTCCGCATCCCTAATACGATAACTGTCCTGTGGTGATGGTAAAAAAAATTACTATTGTCCTACATCGGTGATTACTATCCTGTTATTTCATTCCCTCAGTTCTATAACAAAGATATACTCAATCAAATTTACAGCTAAATTCCTTCTGTATGAGTTATCTTTTCATTTCTCATCTATCGCCTTTACTTACTATTCTAACTGTAGGGGTGGAGGCGATAGCTGTCTTTACAGAGATGTGCAAATTATTAGATTCGATGTCAGTTTTACAAAATTGCATTTTTACTTTTCACGGATTAATGCACTAAGTATGTTTACAAGGCGATGAAATTACTTCAAATGTTTAACGAAGACTCCTAATTATACAGGGTGGGGCAGAAACAATGACCCATTTTAAACATGTTATTTAACCTTGAAGAAATACAACTACATATTATTACTGTACACTGTTCAAAAGAACACATCCTACCATTAATTACACATGTCACTTTTTGTAAATTATGTCCTTCAGGTGTCCACCATTGTTGGCGATGCAATCTTCTGTACGAACACGCAAATTCTCCATAACCTTACGAAGAGTGTCACCTGTTATGGCCTCGATTTTGGCTTGAATGTTGTATTTCAATTCTTCAATAGTTGTTGGCCTGTTAGCATACACTTTGGATTTTAGGAATCCCCACAGAAAAAAATCACAAGTCGATAAATCGAGTGAACGGGCTGGCCAGTTGGCATTGCCAAAGCGGGATACAAGATGATCTGGAAACATTCTGCGTAAGACTGTCATGGATGTTCTGGCCGTGTGAGCGGTTGCACCATCTTGTTGGAACCATAATGACCGCAAATTGATATTCTTACGGCGCATTTCCTGCATTACAAACTGTTGCAACACAACAACATATCGATCTGATGTTACTGTGACAGCGTCACCTGCATCATTTTCGAAAAAATACGGACCAATAATACCCTGCAGACACACACCACACCACACAGTAACTTTTGCTCTATGAAGTGGTCTTGCGTGCATCTGATGAGGATTGGTAGGCGCCCAGTACCTACAGTTTTGTTTGTTTGCATAGCCCGATAAGTGAAAATGGGCCTCGTCAGACATCATGAAATTGTTGAGAAAGTCGGGTTGAGTTTATCATCTCCAGAAGCTGTGTATAGAATGTTTGACGTGCCTGGAGATCTCTTGGCAATAATTGCTGCACCACTTGGAGTTTGTAGGGATGGAACTTCATATCCAGATGCAACATCCGTCGCACACTTCTGGCCGAGATGTTAAGAACTTGTGAATGCCGACGAACTGATCGCGTTGGACTTTGCTCGACAGCAGCTCGCACGCGTGCAATGTTGTCCGCGGTGCGAACTGTACGTGGCCTACCAGACGGTTTCTTGTTTTTTGCAGATGCTGTTGCTCTGAACTGCTGGACCCATCTCGTAATCGACTTCCGAGACGGAACTTGATCATTCCGACCAATGTCAAAATGTTGCCGGAACAAACGCTGTGTTCGCACGACACTGTCACCACATTTGAAAAACGTTTCTACTGCAAACGCTCGGTGTTCGTTTGACCAACGCTCCATACTGACTGGCAATGCTTTGAACTGCACTACACACTGGTACCAATATCAACTCTCTAGGAAGCCGTGTGCAATAATGGCGGCCAATTTAAAATGGGTCATTGTTTCTGCCCCACCCTGTATTTTCATTTAAGAAACTCAAATTACAATGATTTTTTAGAATTTCCACTAACAGAGGAGCCTTGCAAATGCAAAAAACAACACGTTTCGTTTTTATGACTTCACTCTACCTTACGTGTGAATTTACAGCGGAGGGATTTCGGGTGTTTTAACTGATGAACGCTGTTGAACTATTCAAAGATTCATGAACTATGTATTGAAATCACCTGACTTAAATTCTAAAGTCAATGAAAAATTGAAAACTCTGATAACCCTCGGAATCCAATAATCTGAAAGATTTCAGACGCAATTCCTTATGGGAAAAGGTGTAATTCCACGGGAGGGGAAACACTACTTAGTAGGACAACAAAAGAAGTTGGTCAATAAAATGATCTTGAATGAAATAAATTATGACTAATTAAAATTATTTAATTAATTCTATTAATTTGCACATATCTATATGTTACCCAAGAGTTACATCTCTAAATTCAAATATAAGAGACCCATCTTTTATTTTAAATCTCTACCATTGGTATCATAAGTAGACAGAACACCAGATAGTTCCGCTGTAGCCTTAAATTGTGCGGATATCTCTATCTACTTAGTATAAAACAAAGTTCCCAATTCTTAGATATAACGGGTAATCTCAAGAGCAACTTGATGGATTTTGTTGCGGTTTTCACCATATTGTAAAAGATTTCTCGATGAAGGTTTAGGTAGAAAAACATTTATTTATGACCAAAAGAAGCCGAGCAGTTACGATGTCAGTGAAACGAGTTGAAGAAAAACCTAACGGCCCTGTGTCTTTTAAGCTTACGTTAAAATTTTCGATATACTCTGAGAATTTTTCAGCATGAAAAGTTCTGCAAGAAAGTCCGCGACAGCTCCCACATCGACCACTGTAAGTGTTTTTACGTTTTCATTTCTTCAAGCAATCTCCATTCAGTGGAAATTTAAATTACTAGCTTCAGAGTGAGTTTACGAGCTTGCGAGCGACCTATCACCCTAGCTTCAGGCAGCATCAAACTATCGAGTCGTGTCGAATTAATACTTCAGAGAAGAGTATAGCTTATGTGTTTGGCGTTAGCTGTTCACCTCGGCTTTTCAGAATTGCGTCTGGAGCCTGACGTCCGTGCGCCTTTTAACCTTACGCTGGGTAAATAGTGGGACACACACACACTGAGGACAGGCAGACACCCACATATTTGATCTTATAAGTCTACTTCATCATTTACCCAAAAGCGACGGTACCGTAAATGTCTGTTCAGGTCACTAGCATGAAGACATACAAATGTCATATGGCCAGAAGTGCTGTAGGATTGTTGAAGTGAATGCTGCGGAGCAGCACGGGTCTTCTAGTAGATAATAATATTTCAGAATAATTCTGAGGAACACATACGTGACACCATTGCCAACATGATTTTACGCACGCTGATAGATCCAATGTCTAACTGCATGTAACGGCATTACTAAGCTTTGGACTTCAACCAAATTTTGTATGTGTATTCTGTACCTTACGAGATGGAACTAAGAATATATTCCGTGTCACCAGGGCTGGCAACTGTAGTGCTCTATTAGACTACACAATTGCAGGTGTATTTCGAACTAATTAGAAATGTTAGTATTACCACTTAATTTCGTAATTATTCTACAAGTATATATAGATTAATCATTGGCATCTTAACTTAAAAAAAAGTAGGCTCTTTAGTTCGTCACGGTACTTGTTATATATATTGTAACCTTTATGCATATGATACAGCATAAAAGTTACAAGTTAAATTTATCAAATGTGCTCATATTTGAGAAGGAAGCAGGTGCGGCCAAAGACGAACAAGGGAACGCAAGGGGGCGCACGGAACGTGTCATACCGTAACTTTCTCTGAGCGCGAACAATGAGGCGAAATTCACAGCCGCAACACATGGACACCAGATGTGATTGAACAAGGAACCGAGGTCGCTTAACTCTGGGTAGGGATGGTAACTGATTACTCGCCAAACTGAAAAATAAGCACCTCCCATGTAAGAGTAATTAGATAAATAATTAACGTACAGAATTATGAGTTGCAGCATTGGAAAGAGGGCGATTTTAGCCTCAAGAATTGCATTTCAAAAGTCACGAAAACAGCAGTATTTGAATTAATTCGGCCTAAAGAACTGGAGGAAGAAAATTTGAACGAACCAATCAGAATTGTGGGCGGATGGACGCTGAAAACGACCGCGAAATTCTTGGACAATGGAAATTACTACGGAGCTAATTAAATCCAAGTTTTGGGACATTGGAAACAAGATCAATCGATTGAACCTAGTTTAATCGGCATACGAGTGTTGTTCTAGATTTTAATTTCAAAAACCTCCCTCTCCTGATGATTTCATAGCCAGACCTTTAAATAGCCTGTCCAGTGTCAGTAAAGACAGTCGATTTCCCATCGCCGGAGTGGCGAGAGCCTTTGCCGGGTGAGACCCGAATTACCGATAATTTTATAAGTACAAGTGTACAATCAGCCGATTCTTGATCGCCCGGGAGGCGATAATTCGCGTTGATCAGTACCGCGAATTCAGCGCGTAAAGTGAAAATTTGATAAGTAATGAACAGTAACATGTATTCTGATAATAGTGGCGACATGCAAATTGTTCGGGACAAACCAGTGCGAGTGAAGTCCGTACTTTAGAAGATAGCCATCCGTGCTGTAAGTAAGTTCAGTGGCGTAGGAGCTAGAATGACTATTGGCCGAAGTGAGTAGGTCATGCCTAGCTATAGATTATAGGAGGCGCTCCGCTAAAGCAAAACAGTGCATACATCGTGTGAACGTTTCATGGTGATCCTTCATTTTTGCATAAAGCTGAAAATTATGTTTAAAAAGTGTCCTCGCCAGCAAGAGAACATGTGTCATCAGGAGCCAAGAGAAGGAACGTCTTTCGGAAGGATTAGCCGATACGTGATCATGAGCTAAGTAGCCTAATTTTGTGGTGTGCATGGGCATGATGTTGGTTAGAACAGGTGTTGGATAGGTCACCCACAACTATAAGCCATTATAATTAGCAGGGGTTTACCGGGACAGCAGGTCGGAGAGTGTGCAACTTGTAAATATATTTTATTTTGTTAGAGCTTAGTGTGTGTTTTATTAATTTGCTGCGTGATCATCGTTTTGTTGTTTGACATAACGTAAGGGTTATTTTGTTTGTCCGTGGGATGCACGATAATGGGTTGCAAGGGCATTAAATAAGCGTAAAATGTGAGTTTGGAGGGAACCATTCAGGGATATAACAGGCCAATTCTACTAATGATATTTTGAGCCTGAGCTCAAAGGGATAGGGGCTGATGACCGTTGTCAAGGTAAGAGACAACCCAAGATTGGTAAGCGTGACTGCAGCCGCATTTGGTAAATGAGTAAGGGTAAGAGCTAATACGAACTGAGCTAAGAATGCAAAGTAAAAGGTAAGAACACGGAGGTACATGCCCGTGGTCTTTATAATGGTAAGTGGCAAGCGGATGGAGCGTTCCCGCGTTGCTTCAATGGTGAGTCGTAGGTGGAGGGATAATGCCCGCAAATTATTTGATGAGATGATAATGGTAAGTAATGATACTCCTTGTGATTGTGGGGGAGGTGCTAGAAGGACCCCTTCACCGAATGGAGAAAGTATTGCACTCACCTCGTTCTTTTTTCCAAGTGAGTCTCGAGGGAAGGCCAGGTAGGCCTTATCCCGCTAAGCGGGCTGTCAGTCTATTGTTCGAGTGAGGTCATCAACCACTGCAGATCCTGAGAGTTTGCTTATGTTTAGAAACAGAATGGCTTGTTATATCGAGGTAATCAGCCACAGGCGCTTGGCCATTTATGTTCATATGGGGATTTTATCTTTGATTCAACTACTTCAGGAAGCGAAATTTTCCGTGCACCCATATAAATATTGTTTGACTTCATTATGGGGGCATAGGCCACCATTGATATTAGAGGTGATATGTAAATTTTGTGGTGTGCATGGGCATGATGTTGGTTAGAACAGGTGTTGGATAGGTCACCCACAACTATAAGCCATTATAATTAGCAGGGGTTTACCGGGACAGCAGGTCGGAGAGTGTGCAACTTGTAAATATATTTTATTTTGTTAGAGCTTAGTGTGTGTTTTATTAATTTGCTGCGTGATCATCGTTTTGTTGTTTGACATAACGTAAGGGTTATTTTGTTTGTCCGTGGGATGCACGATAATGGGTTGCAATACTTCCTCCAATACTTAGTTCTTTGAAATCTTTTGATAGCCAAATGTTACGAACCTTGCTGTTGCAACAGAAGGTGATTTGTAAGATGTACATATTTCAACTCTATTTTAGTTTTAATGACATGAAGACATATTTTGTTTTCTCTCTTCTATACAGGACAAAACCCTAAATTTATTATTTCTCCTTGTTATTATTATCTTTATTTCTCATGGATATGGTGAGTCTCAACATACAAGTACCTTACGATCATGTACCCTATTACTGGGATAAAAATAGTCGGACAGTTACTATTATTTTTATTATTATTTTTATTATTAATAATAATAATAACAATATTGGTTCAGATGGGTCTACGTGGACCACGCCCAGTAATGTCGCATCTTCTTCCGATGTAACAACAGTATTTTCTTTCTTCTTTACAGAAGGTACCTTTCCTCTGGGTATTTCCTTAAGTCCACGGACTTCCTTCAAGAATGTCTCACTGACTGTCCGTCTTGAAAATCCAATACTCAGTTCCTTGAAATCTTTTGATAACCAAATGTTACGAACCTAGCTGTTGCAACAGAAGGTGAACAGTCTGTTCGGAGACACTCTCATCACATGACTCCTAAACTTACCCTATATTTCTGGCAAATAGCTCAAAATTGTGTTGCCGACAGAATTCCCCATTTTCTTCGTCAGAATTCTTCTCTCTCGAACTTCAAATTTCTTAATCAGTACCGGTATTCTCCTGTTCGGTGACTGACATTCCACGGCATGTAGGGCATTTGGTTGTATGACTGTAGTGTACTGTTTCAATTTTAGTTATTATTATTATTATTATTATTATTATTATTATTATCGGTTAATACAGTACATATAACACATTTCTGGTATATTACAACGTAACTATACGGGCTTCAGTGAACCAAAGTATAGCTACGGAAACAGTAACTTCTAAGCTAGAATTTCGCTACCCATGAACTTCCGAACGATTCTGGTTGTTGATAGAACTACTGCCTTCTGCATTAGTTTGTACAGCCGAGTATCCAGATCCAGTTATTTAAGGCCTTGCAGCAAGGTACTTGGGATCACGCCCGTACTCGAGACAATGATAGGTATGGTCTTCACTCGCTCTACATGCTATTGTATTTTGATAGGGTCGACCAACTCGCTGTATTTGCTGATCTTTTCAATGTGTTTTGACTGGAGATTCTTGTTGATAGGAATCGCAACATCAATCAATGTAGTTTGCTTGGTTTTCTTGTTCCGGCCTGTTGTGTGATACCGATTGATCAGTCAAAATAGTTCGGTCCCAATACAGCTTGTATTCATTGTTTTCAAGAACACACTCTGGCTGATATTGGTGGTACGGAACTGTCTTTCCTTTCAAAAGCTGAAACTTATCAGACAACTCCTGATGCAAGATTTTAGCAACTCATCATGCCTTTGTTTGTGCTCCGTTGCCAGGAAATATCTACATGCAGATGTAATATGCTGTATTGTTTCTGACTGTTGAAATCCGTAGCGGCACTTATCATCTGGTACAGCGGGATCTTTTACAATGAACTTGAGGTAGTTCCTTGTAGGGATGACTTGGTCTTGAATTGCTAGCATAAAACCTTCAGTTTCTGGAAAGATCTGTCCGGAAGTGAGCCAGTAGTTTGACGCAGTTATATCAACATTTGCTTGACTCGCCTCATTTTGATGTCTTCCGTGCAAAGGCTTTGCTTTCCATGCTTCCATCTTCTGAAGGTCAGTATGTGAATCTCTTGCTGACACAAGACCAGTGGCGTTGATCTGTCCGCCTCAGTAATGGCTCTGTTAAGTACAGATGACCTCGCTTCTGCGTAGAAGTACTCCCAAAGGCTGACTATCTGTCGTTTCATCTGATTATCAATGTCAACGAACCCACGTCCACCTAGGCTTCTGGGTAGAGTCAATCGCTCTATTGAAGATCGTGGGTGGTGTTTCCTTCCTTTTGTGAGCATCGTTCTCATTTTTCGCTCAAGTCCTTCGATGTCCGTTTTACACCATTTGATTATGCCAAAGGAGTAGCTCAGCACAGGTACAGCATACGTGTTAACAGCTTTCACTAGGTTTTTGCTGTTCAAGTGCGTTTTTATGATTTGTTTTAATCTTTTGACAAATTCACAGGACATATCTTTCTTTATTGACACATGGTCAATATGCTTAGCTTGTTTTACTCCTAAGTATTTGTAGGTGTCTTCTGCCAACATAGCCTTAATATGCTGTCCATCTTCCAGCTCATACCCGGTCTTCTGTACTTTTCCTCTCACCACCTTTAGTGTCCGACACTTGTCCAAACCAAATCCCATTTGTATGTCTCGTGAGAATGCTTCTACTATTCTCAACAAGTTTTCCAGATGCGACTCTGTTTCGGCATAGAGTTTAAGGTCGTCCATGTATAGCAGATTTTTATTTATTTATTTATTTATTTATTTATTTATTTATTTATTTATCGTATGGCTTTTATGCCGGGAGTGTCCGAGGACATGTTCGGCTCGCCTGAGTCTGTAGCTGCTTCCAGCGGACACCCTAAAGGGAGAGCTACAAGTTCCGTTCAATTTCAAGTAGTTCCAACTTTCGCCACCAGATATCAATGATACCTAGTGGTGAACGTTGGAACTTTGATAGAGCGTTCTGACGAAATCTAACCTAACAAATTTTGTTTTACACAAGTTTAGTCTGTGAAAGGATCTTTTACATGCCATAAATCTATGACATGGGACCGCCGGCTTTTCTTCCCCTCCGAAGGAAGGCATACTGAAGGATTTTAACGCTCTTAAAAAATCCGACGACTTCGGCCGGGTTTGAACCCGCTATCTTGGGCACAGCAGTTCAGCATGCTACCGACTACGCCACCGAAGCCGCTATGTATAGCAGATGATTTAGCCGAGTACCAACTCTCTTTCCAATCTTGATAGAAAAGCCGTAGTGAGTAAAGTTAAGCTGGGTAGATAAAGGATTCATTGCCAGGACAAACCATAAGGGGCTAAGGGAGTCTCCTTGAAAGATGCCTCTCCGAATCGATATCTCATCTGTTCGTATATCTCCACGTGGCGTACTGAGACACAGTCTAGTTTGCCATGCTGACATAACCCTTTCCAAGAAACTGACAAATACCTCATTGGTCCTATACAATCGCAGCACTGCTACTAGCCAGTCATGGGGCACGGAATCAAAGGCCTTCTTATAATCGATGTACGCCATGTGAAGGTTTCGGTGATTTAAGTGTGCCTGGCCACACACAACTGAGTCAATTATTAGTTGTTCTTTGCACCCTTTTGAACCCTTTTTATAACCTTTCTGTTGCACGGCAATTATATTGTTTCTTTCACAGTGTGCATATATCCTGTTAGCCAAGCATGATGTAATGATCTTATACAACGTGGGCAGACATGTGATGGGACAATATTTTGCCGTATCCCATGTATTCTGAAGATCTTTTGGAAGCAAATATGTGATGCCACGTGTGATGAATTCGGGCAAGCTATCAGGATGAAGGATAGCATCATTAATGAACTCAGCTAGTCGAACATGGATGCTCCAGAACTTCTTATACCAAAAATTCTGAATCTGGTCAGGGCCAGGGGCTTTCCAATTCGCTAAGTTGTTGATAACTTCCTTAATATCATTTGTGGTGAATTTCTCGTGCTGCATTTGCTCAAATCTTTGGGAAGCTTGCTGTTCTTCTCTTACCCAACTTGATTGAGTGTCATGATGAGATGGTGTATTATTATTATTATTATTATTATTATTATTATTATTATTATTATTATTATTATTATTATTATTATTATTATTAATATTAATGTCATTATTATTACTCAATATAGGATTTGAATGGTAAACTTCTTACCGAATATGAACGAATGCTGGATGCAACTTCTTGTAACTCCTGATATTTCACGGTTTTTAAGCATTCCACTAGTTCCTGACTACTTTCACCAGAGCAGCCAAAAGCTTTGCCAATGACAAATGCGTGTTGTCTGGGAAACTGGGCCAATGTCCAAGGATTTGATGCTGAAGTCCCTTGGGCAATGGCTTTGTGAAACAGTCCTAGAATATAGAACATAACTGTTAGAAGATATGTAGGCGTTCCATCTAACAATTACACTGCAAATATTTCTGAATCAAAAGTACATTGGCATTAAACTCCAGCAATTACTTGACTGTGACTTCTTACATTGCCAACCGAGGGAGATTCTTCTTTATCGATGTCGTAAAACCTAATTTTGAACCAAATTTCCGGTTTGTAGGTTTCTGGGAACCGGAAAGTGTCCCAAGCTGTATAATGCTCATCTTGGAATTATCATTATCGTTTTTAAAAGTTCTCAATATAAATTGTCCAATTTTTAGCCTACTTTTCACATTTTGCAAACATGAGGAAAAGTAGACTTATGAGATCGGGCAAATGTGTGTCTGTCTGTCTGGCTGTCTGGCTGTGTGTGTGAGTCCCCCCCCTATCAACTCATAAACGGCTGCAGCAATCGAAACAAAACTTGGTAGGAGTAAAGATCTATACCTGAATATCTCACGGCCATATTTGAAAATGATGTCAGTGCTACCAACTGCTGAAAAATCGCAATTGAAATTTGAGCTCCATGTTGGATACCTTGGAAGGTATGAATGCGAGCTATTTCAAAATTGGCACACGTATAGATAAAAATACTGCAGTTTAATTTCCAGGAGGCCATACATGGCAGTGTTGCCAAAATGATTATAAGCCTGCTGATAGATCCAAATTTCAAATGCATATAACTTCTACACTATCAATTGCATTTCAACCAAATTTCGTATGTGCTATGTGCACATAAACAGATATGACTGAACATATTCTTAAGATCAACCAGGGCTGCCAACTGTTAATAAATGCTCTCATTTTTTTAAAATCCAAATACCCATATATCAGAAAGTATGCAAGCCGACAGCTTTAAACAATGCACACGTATAGTACCTGACATTCTATATTAATTTGGAGTAACTAATATACGTCAGTGCTACCAACATGATTCTAAGCCTGCTGAGAGGTCCAACTTTAAATACATGTAACTTCTATACTATCATTTAGATTTCAACCAAATTTCGTGTGTGATATGTGTACCATAACAGATATGACTATGCCGATTCTTAAGATTAACCAGGGCTGCCAACTGTTAATAAATACTATCTCAATTTTGGTACCCTAATATCAATATATCAGAAAGTATGCAAGCCAATAGCTCTAAACTTTGCACACGTATAATACCTGGCATTCTAGAATAATTTGGAGTAATTAATATACGTCCGTGCTGCCAACATGATTTTAAGCCTGCTGATAGGTCCAATTTTAAAATGCATGCAACTTCTATACTAATAATGGATTTCATTCAAAATTGACACAACAATAGATCATATTATTTCAGATTATTTCTGACCAATACATATATGTCAATGTTGCCAACATGATTTTACGCGCGCTGTTAGATCCAATGTTTAACTGCATGTAACGTCCATGATATACATTGGACTTCAACCAAATTTTGTATTCTGTACCTTAAGAGAAGGAACGAAAAATATATTCAGTCACTAGGGCTGCCAAATGTAGTTCTCTATTAGGCTACATTATGCCAGCTATACAGTATTTCGAACTAATTAGAAATTTCGATATTACCAACTTAATGTCGTCATTATTCTAGATAGATCCATATAGATTAATCATTGGCAAGAATCTTAAATTTTAGAAAAGTAGGCTCTTTAGTTCGTCACGGAACTTCTTGTTTAAAGTTTTTTTATCAAAGGCTATTCTTCGTGTCTCCACTGGCTTCTAACAAGTCTCAAATATGTCTATCACGTAGCGCTTATCTCGACTAGAGGTCTCCACAAGGCTAAGCGTGAACTCTGCTCCCATGAGCACAAGATAAAATGTTTGTCAAACAGACGTGAAGTATGCTCACTAGAGCTTGATAAATCGTGCCGCAAAGTGGCGTAAACGTTGCTCACCAGAGCTCAATAAAGTTGTGTCTCAAACTGCTCATCACCGATCAATTTATTTGAAACTGACAGAATGGGGTAGGGTGGGGGAAATTTGTGAAAATAATCTGTAGTTTTCACCTCACAGACTTGGGACTAGTATCAATCTTCTTCTTTTCATCTAAACGTCTCAATGGACTTATGCGGAATTATATCGTATCGGCGGTTCTTTAGATACGCGTTTTCGCGCCTTTTTCTAAGGTACGCGATCCACCGCGTGGCTTTGGCTTCCTCTCTCCTGATTTGCTGATTCAATCGTGGATCGGTTGGAACTTCACTTCTGGCACACCCATAATGACGCCGATTGAGGTGCGCGTACAGAATTTGTCCTTGAACTCGGCTTAACCGGTCATCTTCAGGAATAACTACCAAGCTGCTTCTGTTGTAATCGTTGCGACACACTACCTGACTCCCCTTTGTCAATTTCCAACATGTTCTGCCTGGGCCTCAGTAATAATAATAATAAAAATCATGAAGACTTATTGATCGGCAAATCAATAAGGGTTCAATATATTGTCCAATTTTTTCACAGTTTCATTATTTTAGATTATAATACTACTAATTGAAAATATAAAAACATCTCTGACATTTTACGTACAATTTCTGAGCAAGTGTATCAAAATATGGGCTTGTGATATTTTACATATTTATCGACCATTGTTACTTGTCATTTTAAGTAAATTCAACTTCCTAACTGAAATACTTTTGTGTAAAAGAAATAGTTATTTTGCGCAAAATAATATCTCACTAATTCTTAAAAATAACAAGTAGTTCCGTGAAGAACTAAATAGCCTATTTTCATATATCCTATCTGTCAACATACAAATTGGCAGTTTGATAGCTGTATTAAATTCGTAGATATTGAGAACCGTCTAAATATTTTGGATGGTCACCATGTTGGATTTTTATATTATAGGTCTTAGATTTATGTACTATTACATGAAGGTTATTGTGTAGGTGTTTTATTCAAACTTCAATAAAAGCGGGATTTTAAAATTTCGCCCAGCCGCCATCTTGTGGTTATGAAAATGATTTAAATGAATAAGATGCTAGTCGATTAAAATTAGTATAAGTATATACCGTATCAAGTTTCACTGCGCTCGGATGAATAAAACGCAAGAAACGTCCATTTGAATATTTAAATTTCTCGTCACCGCCATGTCGGATTTGTGCTCGCCAGATTATTGAACTCTCATAGGTGAACTTATGCTTATAGCCTCTATACACTTACAAAATTTCAGTTTGATTGCTGTAGTAAATTAATATATATTGACAACCGTCTAAATATTTCGGATGGTCGCCATGTTGGATTTTAATATATGTAGGCCATATAGTTATGTACTATTAGATGATGATTATTATGTACGTTCATTATGCAAATGTTGATTTCGATCGCATGATTAGAACACACGAAATAAAAACATAATTTTCGGAATTCGCACAGCCGCCATTTTGAGGTTACGTAACGAATTGAACTAAATTAGATACCAGTGCATTACAATGTGTATAAACATTTTCTTACGAAGTTTCATTGCGTTTGGATCATTAAATCCCGAGAAAAGTCTATTTAAAACTTTCAACTTCGCTTGGCCGCCATGTGCGTTTCGTAGTTAACCCGTTTTTGAAGGTCTCATGGATGAAATTCCAGTAGTACCCTTTAACTCCGTACAAAAGTTCAAGGTGATACCGGTAATAGTTTCAGAGATATACAATGCCGGTGAAATATTTCACACAGCCGCCATCTTGAGGTTATGTAAACAATTGAACGAAGTTATATGTCGGTGCATTAAATGTGTATAAGCATATACTGTACCAAGTTTCATTGCGTTTGGTTGGTTAAATCGCGAGAAGCGTCTATTTAAAAGTCGCGAATTCGCTTGGCCGCCATGTTGGTTTTGTAGCTACCAGGTTTTCAATAGTCACATAGGTGAACTTCTGGTAGTTCCCTTTATCACCGTACAAAATTCCAGAGTGATATCGGTAATAGTTTCAGAGATATTGAATGCTGGTGAAATATTTCGCACAGCCACCATGTTGGATTCGTGAGACGTAACACAATTTGAAGGGCACGTTCGGGTTCGCCCGGAATTGCGCCATGAACTTACTGAGTTTCATTGAAATCGCTCCAGGCGTTTAGAAGTTATTATGGGGGGACATACAAATATCCTCACACACGCACACACACACGCACACACAGACAGACACACGGACAAATGGTGATCTCATAGGCCTATTTTTCATAAATGAAAATAGGCTAAAAATAAATACCTCAGAATTTATTGGACCTAACTACATAACGTTACCTACCAGCACTCATTATTACATGTAAATTATATTTGGCCCAAATTCCAGGTTTCTATGTCTAACAATTTGTAAAAAAACAAAACACAAAAAATCAAGCATGTAGTATTGATAAAACGTTATTTGAAGAAGCTGAGAAAGGGTGACAGCTTTATTTTTAGGATGGGGTACATTCCGACACCGCAACACTCTTATTGCTTTCTTAGCAATATTTTAAAGTTTATCGTCGAATAGAACAATAAATAAAAGAATAAATAAATACATAAATCTATATCTACCCCTTATTAATCTTGTTTCCAGCGGAGTCGGGGATGAAATGCGATTAATTCCACGTGGCTGATAGTTTCCTGACGCTAACCTCACAAGAGGAGTTAATGACAGATGAAATGAATGAGGATGAATGAAAGATCCATTTCAGGTTGTTCCAACCTTGGCTACCAGATGCCACTGCCAACACCCAGCGGTGAACGTTGGAACTGATAGAGCGTTTATAAACCAAATAACCTACACATTTAGCTACACACTACCAATTGTAGTGGTAGGCTCTTTTTCGTGCCATACTTCTATGACATCGACTCGCCGGCTTTACTTCCCCTCCGAAGGAGGGTTTACTAAAGGATTTTAACGCTCTTAAAAATCTGACGACTTCAGCTGGGTTTGAACCCGTGACCTTGGGCATAACAGTTCAACATGCTACTGACTACAACGACTACGCCACCGAAGCCGCTAAATAAATAAACAAATAAATAAATTAACAAATAAATAAATAATTATATAAATAAATAAAATAAAATATTTTGGAGTACTAATTCATACCATATTTACAGGAAAAGAAAAAAAAGATCACACCCCGTCGCCATTAAAATACGAGTAATGACTTCAAACATTCTCCCTGCTGTTAAAGTATAATACTGTAAATTGCTGAAATTGGGAATTGGACGAAGCAAAGAGGACAATTTTAAAACGTAGATTGGCTCTGAACCATTTTTATCGGGTTCATTATTTTTAATATTATTACCTAGGTATTATTATTATTATTATTATTATTATTATTATTATTATTATTAGTAGTAGTAGTAGTAGTAGTAGTAGTAGTAGTAGTAGTAGTAGTAGTATTCATGTCTCATGGTTGTGACATAGTTTCTCTGGCGGCCATACTGCGTCCTATCCTTTCCAAACTTTGTATTTCTTGGTAAAGCATCACCATGTGGTGAAACATTTCGCCTCAACTGAACTCTGTATCTAAATAATTTTTAGCCCCTTGGCCAGGACATCGCTTCTTGCCAAGCCTTGTTTTCGTCATTGGTGCCCCTCCATGTTTTCTCGGAGAGGGGATATTTTTCTTGCTACGACTTATCTTTGCGAGCGCATCCCTACCCCCTGTGAGAGGAAGCCTCGTTCTTCCAATTTCTGCTGTGCGTTTGACGGGCTCTTGCCCGCGTCTGAAGCAACAAATCGTAAGTACGATTCAATCACTTATCTGACATGCAGTCATTTTAAATATCAGTTTCACCATTTTAATTTTGTATTCCGTTTTGATTTGCTTAGATTCCCTTTGTTTTTATGATGGTGTTGAGTCCAATCCATGAACCCAAATCTTTTGCCTTTGTTTACGCTAGCTTAGCAAAGTCTTTGCGTCCGATTGTTTTTCCCTCCTTCTTGTGTATGTGATTTTATTTTTATGTAAATCTCTCAGATCTGAAATGTATACTATTTTTCATCGAGGCTTACTAAAGCTCTGTATTACGCCACAAATTGATTTGCACTCTTTCGCGGCAATCTTCGTTTGATTGTCGTGTCAGAGCCTGTTTTATGTGGACTGTATAAGCGGAGTTATGGAGCTGAGTCTCACGTCTACAGCATGATCTTCCCTCTGTTTTATGAAATAAATAATAATAATGAAATATATGTGCACGATGGTCACTAGTGTTCGTCACTGTCCATCTGTCGCATTATTTCTTTGTTTCATCGTATGTCGTTGTGAATCGACATTTCTGCCTTCGTGTGAGCCTATTTTGCTACGAAGCATAGTTTTCTTATCTGATTGATTTTTCTTTCGTTCTTGTGCCCCCCGTAATGTGACGTAATTTTGTGTAATTTTTATTTCCTTTACTTCATTTGTTAATTTTTGTGTTGCTTCCTCAGACTTCGCTATGTTACATAACCCGACGTCATTCCCTCCCCCGCTCCTCCTCTTGCTTCCTACCTCCTGCTTCCGTCACACCTTCTTTTGACCGCCCCTCTGGATATCATAACATCATAAGCGTCGTAGATCTGTTTTACTCTGGGCATTCCAGTTCATGTCATCTTCGTAAGTAGACGTTCCTTTTTTCGACTCCGTGAGTTCCTCCGAACTCTTTAATTCTGCTTTGCCTTTTAAGTTTGGTTCTTGAGTCATACTTACAATTTCGTTGCTCATTATTTAAGTTTATCTCTAGACTTCTCTTAGTTTTATATTTACTTGGGTTTTATTTCTATCTTTGATTTATTTTAGTTGTGCACATTTATTTGGCTCCTTATTAATATATTTCTTTCTGGAGCAATTCGCTTCGCTTCGTCTTATCTTTTCTTATATTTAAGCTCCTCGTTTATCTTTCCTCCGATTTTGTCACTCTTGGTTTTGTAATGCAACAAAATCACGACTAACACGCCTCCGGGATCTTCGATTAATTATTTGAAATTAATTTATTTTCTTTTGATTTTGCCTTAAGCAATTTATTTGTTTCTATTTTTTTTGGAAATCATCTTTCTTTCGATCCGCAAATTTGGGCCCAGCGGAGAATCGAGCGAAACATCCTTTCCCCCGCCGTTTAGCGAAATTGTTGTTTTTCTTTTATTTGGCTTCCACTGTTTTTATCAGCTCTGCTATTTACTATGTAAAAGCTCAAGCAGCGCAGCTCAGGCAAGGAAAGCATTTCTACAAAAAATATACATGTTGACATCGAATATAGATTTAGGTTTTAGGTTGGTTGGTTCCTCAGTTTAGGGGCGGCGTGTGTGTAGACTCTGTCTGATAACCGGTGTTAATTGTGATGGCTGAATTAGTATATGTTATCTGCTTTTAATTCAAGTAAGGACTGCAGACCAAAGACATTCAATTTTAAATAGTTCCTACTAAGCTACCAAACGCCACCGTCAGCGAAAACTAGTTCTGAACTTGGTTACTAGATGCCACCACAGTCGCCTTCTGGCGACGAACGTTGGAACCTAAGAGCGTTAGTCAAATCTAACCTACAATTTAACTTCACACAGGTTATTTTACATGCCATAAATCTATGACATGGGACCGCCGGCTTTACTTCCCCTCCGAAGGAACGCGTACTGAGAGATTTTTAACGATCTTAAAAAATCTGACGATTTCGACCCGTGACCTTGGGCATTTTTACTTATTAGAAAGTCATTTTTAAGACCTTTGTCTGGAGCGTGGCATTGTATGGAAGTAAAATTTGAACATTTGGCGCAGTAAATGAAGAGGAGAATATAGTCTAAGCATTTAAAATGTGGTGTTACATGAGAATGATGAAGAACAGATCCGTAGATAGAGTAACACATGAAGAGGTTTTAAGGCGAGTTGGAGAGGAGAGATGTTTCTGGTGACTGCTTATGAAGGGAAGGGATTGGTTGGTAGGACACAGCAATAATGGTAGGAAGGGTGAAGGACAAGAACTGTAGGGGTAGACCAAGGTTAGAATATGCTAAACAGATTGTCTCCGATGTAGGTTGTGGTACCTATGTCGAAATGAAGCGATTAGCTCAGAACAGGGAGGAATAGAGAGCTGCTTCAAACCAGATTAAAGACTCAAACACAACATTAATTGTCCATAACAAACATTGATGACAAGTTTTCCCAGTGTTTTGTTTTTGACGGCTTCGGTTGCCCAAGATCGCGGGTTCAAACCGGCCGAAGTCGTCGGATATTTTAAG
The DNA here is from genome assembly GCA_946902985.2 of Meconema thalassinum. NCBI lineage: Eukaryota > Metazoa > Arthropoda > Insecta > Orthoptera > Tettigoniidae > Meconema > Meconema thalassinum. The sequence continues at coordinate 1,201,445,257 of OX336388.2, read as the reverse complement.
AGCGTTAAATTCCCCCAGTATGCCTTACTTCGAAGGGGAAGTACAGCCATGTCTTAGATTTATGGCATGTTATAGAACCTTCAACTAACTACAATTGTGTGAAGCTAAAATTTGTAGGTGAGATTTGATTAACGCTCCATTAAGTTCCAACGTTCGTCACCAGGTGTGTTTGCGGTGGCATCTGGTAGCCAAGTCCACAGCTCGTTGTCGTTGACGGTATAATTTGGTAGCAAAAGTTGGAACTACTTGAAATTGATCGTCTGCAGTTGTTACCTAAATCAGAGATAACTCACACTAATACAGCCATCACAATTAACACCGGTTATCTGACAGATTCTGCACACACCCAAAGTACACGGGGCTACGTGTCCGCGTTGTCGCAGCCCCTAAACTGAGCAACCAGCAACCCAAACCAACTACTAAACACTATACGAGTATATCACACTTAATTCTAAATTATCGCCGTATAAACTCTAATGGTGGTCGTTAACTGGCGCTCGGCAACAAACTAAACTACCGCCTGAGCAGGCACTTAAAAATCAAGGCATTAAGATGATCTTTTATTATACATAAGCTGTACCCGGCATGCGTTGCAATGCCAATCAAAGAAAGCGTTGGCGTTGTAATTTCGTTTCTTGAAATGCTTTTGGATACACAGTATTTTTTTAAATTTCCGTTAACTGCCTCTAAACTATCGTAAAATGGATTTACTAATTTAAAAATATCCGTGGGAGCATGCACAACAACTCACCAAATTTTCGTCGCAATCGGATGAATGGTATATGAACGCATACGGGATTTGTTTAAACGATTCGTGCGCTGTCACTCATTTGTTGAATCTACTTGTGCGCTACCTATTGTAAAAAGGATTTACTAAGCCTGAAACTTTCCCTGGAGTGTACTCAACGATTCAACAAAGTTTCATCGCAATCGGCTGAATGATATATGAACGCATACGGGACTTTGTTAAAACAATTTGCGTGCCATCGCCCATTTGTTAAATCTACTCGTGCGCTACCTATTGTAAAAAAGATTTACTAATCCAGGAACCTTCCTTGGAGTGTACACAACAATTCACCCAAGTTTCATCGCAATCGGATGAATGGTATATGAACGCATACGGGACTTTGTTAAAACTATTCTCTCACCATCGCTCATTTGTTGAATCTACTCGTGCGCTACATACTGTAAAATGGATTTTCTAAGCCAGAAACCGTTCCTGGAGTGTACACAACAATTCATCAAAGTTTCATCACTATCGGACGAACGGTATATGAACGCAAACGGGACTTTCTTGTAACACTTCGCGCGTCGTCGCTCATTTGTTGAATCTACTCGTGTGCTACCTATTGTAAAATTGATTTACTCAGCCAGAAACCTTTCCTGGAGTGTACACAACAATTCACCAAAGTTTCATCACTATCGGGCGAACGGTATATGAACGCATACGGGACTTTGTTGTAACGCTTCGTGCGTCGTCGCGCATTTGATGAATCTACTCGTGTGATACCTATGTTAAAATGGATTTACTAAGCCAGAAACGTTCCCTGTGGTGCACACATCTCACCCAAGTTTCATCGCTATCGGACGAATGGTATACGAACGCATACGGGACTTTGTTGAAACGCTTCGCGCGTAATCGCTCATTTGTTGAATCTACTTGTGCGCTACCTATTGTAAAATGGATTTACTAAGCCAGACACATATCCTGGAGTGAACATAACGTCCTACCCAAGTTTCATCGCTATCGGACTGATGGTAGGCCAATTGGCAACTCTTCTATCTGATATGACATCTAGCGGTAAAAATGAGAAACTTACCAAGTAGGGTACATTTGTCACGTGGTGACTGTTTGTATATGGTTTCTTGTATTGGTAATCAGATCGTGGTAAATTGTTCGTGTCTGTATACATAAGTAATGAGTTTCACTCGTTGATAGAGTGAAAAATGAGTAAAAGCAAAGTGTATTGCTCAGTTTACGGCTGTAAGTCGATGCATAAGAGGGCTGCGGATATACGTTTTCATTACTTTCCAAAAGATGCAAATAGCAATAGCCGAAATGTGATGATACCTAATAATACCTAATACCTAATAATAATACCTTTCCACCCCGGGAAGGATCTAACACTTGTCGAGGTAGACAGACAGAAGACCTGCGACGTAAAGCCAGCGAAGGTTAATTCAGTTTAAAAACAGCTGTTACGATGGGCGCGCTGGTAAGATTGAAGTTACTTGTATAATTAATTAAATAATTAATTATTGGCTGCTTGGTAGGGAGAAGGGATGAGTTTAACTTGTATTAAAACTCGGGGGGGGGACAGGAATTGCTTGATTTGGATGGTTAAAAGGTGGGTTTGGTGTTGAATATTTGAATGGTAGCGGAATCACTCATTCTACAGTACCCACGGGGAGGCAAATTAGGCCTATATGACTCGTAGTGGAATAGCTCGAATATCGAAGAACTTAGCGATTACGAGGTGTAGGCTTGGCGGAAAGGCTGGCGGATCATCAGTTTGACATCAATTCACGATATAAGTCGGAGCTTGGAACAGTGGCGTCTGGTTTGCATGGATGCTAGTCTCGGAATGATAAAAGTAGCACAGCTTCGGTGTGTTATTTATTTGTTTATGTACCGTATTTCTCTATTTGAATGTCCTCGGCGTTGACTCAGGATCGATATTTACATTATATTGCACATAATAGTACCGAAATAATGTCCGAAGTGTAGCCCTGTGTAAATTTGAATCAGCTGATCTACATCAACCATAAAAACTGATGCTTGATAATATTCAAATGACACCACAAAATCCAGTGGAACACAAATTAGATCACGTGTATCGCACAGTTATACATATATACAATTAAAAATAACACTGTCATTACTTTAGAGACCACATTTACTGATTATAACCGAAAAATAAAAAGTGTTCCATATCAAACGCGTGTTATTGAGTATTTTAAACCCTACTTATCCAGACCGACCGCAGCGCCCCAAGTGTTAGTTTGAGTTGCCAATATGAAGGCACACGGGACGTTGTTGAAACGCTTCTCGCATCGTCGCTCATTTGTTGAATCTACTCGTGCGATACCTATTATAAAGTGGATTTACTCAGCCAGAATCCTTCCCCGAAGTGTACACAACATATCACCCAAGTTTCATAGCTATCGGACGAATGGTATATGAATGCATACGGCACTTTGTTGAAACGCTTTGCGTGTTGTCGCTCATTTGTTGAATCCACTCATGCGCTACCTGCTGCGAAATGCATTTACTAAGTTAGAAGCCTTCACGTAAGTGTACACAACGTCTCACCCAAGTTTCATAGCTATCGGACGGATGGTATATGAATGCACAGGGCCGTGGAGAGCGGCGACGGGCCCTGGGGCTGGAATCTCTCGGGCCCCCCTCTGTAACTAAGTTCTGTAAATTTAAATTATAATCCTCGTAAATTTGCTCAAACTGATGTTGCGCATTTTTTTTGGCACAAAACGGTCATCATGAAATCAATGACAAGAACATAAAAAACCAGCAAGCAATAATAGTAATAATAATAATAATAATTGTAGCATGCTGAACTGCTATGCCCAAGATCGCGGGTTTAAACCCGGCCAAAGTCGTCGGAGTTTTAAAAGCGTTAAAATCCTTCATTATGCCTTTATTCGGAGGGGAAGTAAAGCCGGCTGGCCCATGTCATACATAGACTTTTGGTATGTAAAAGAACCTACCACTTCAGCTGGTAGTGTGAAGCCAAAATTTGTAGGTTATTTGGTTAGAAACACTCTCAAGTTCCAACGTTCGGCACTGGGTGTCAGTTACTTTGACCTCTGGTAGCCAAAGTTGGAACTACTTGAAATTGAACTTGTTAGGTAGCCTACGGACGTTCAGTTGAAATGTCCTGACGAGACCATTGGCTGCAATAAATAGGCTACTTTATAATAATATTTCAATTATATATTCCACTAGTTCAGGCTATATTTATTATCACAAGCAGAACGTTAATTACTATCAATATAAATAAGATAATGCTGGTATGTTAAATTTACAACAGTGAAACCGGAGGAATGCACGCAAAATTATTTGCAAATTCAATGTTTATACCTGACAAGCGCGCACCAATGCATTCTTTTCAAGTAACAAAAATAAATATCAGAGTTAAGCCATCGAAAACAAGGTAGACTAATAATTTTCATTAAATTCGCTGTACTGTTAAGTTTTGGCGTTTGACAGATCTAAATTTGAACCGATGAGGTAACATTGTGAGCTTGCACAGTGTTCAGATTTTAAGTTCTGCAAATCCTCTTTGATATCAATAATTTTAGAACTTCAGAGACACTCGTAAAAGCAGTATGCTCGTTTGTCGTACACCAATTTGAAAAGAAAATGCATTTACCGAACCGTAATTTCATCGCTTTTACAGTATTTAACTTGGGGAAAACATTCACATTGAAAGAAGCTGTTGTCCATGAACTCGGAAACAGGTGGGTTCGAATTCCGTCGTCAGTGATTCTAAGTTTATTTTCCATGATTCATCGTTTTTACCCTATAGCCAAAGGCTGTAGTTGCACCATCGTACATTCATTTCCTCCCCAATTCTGTCCCAAATGAATTAAAATATGTTATTAACTTCAGATATAGATTGTCGGACAGAGTTCTACACGCACAGTAAGTAGAAAGGTCTTATGACCATGACGTCCTCAGACCAAAAAATTAATCAACAGAAAGTTCAGTTCACTGAACTGCATGTTAAAAGAGGTGAAAGGGTACATTGTACACTGTGCAGTACTACGGCCTCTGTGACATTGACGTAAGTTAATCTCTTTTCATAAAGAAAACATGATTTTTACACAAAGTCAAGACTTTTAAAATACGTTTTACATATAGTGTTTTTATGTTGACATTCTTAAAAATTGCTGCCCTTGAAGACTCACGTCTAAGCCTAAAAACTGGTAAGTGTTTTGGTTGAACGGCGATCACACATCTTCGTACATTAAACAAAGCAATATATATTTTCATTATTAGCCACAGGTATACAGTACTCATACGTAAGTCAAGTTATTGTGTGCTATCAGTAGATTGCAGCTGATGAGTGATTTTTTTTTTCACAATAGAAGAAAATGTGAATTTGAACTATATTTTGTAATTTGCAGTCAGTGGATTTCTTATAATTTAATATTGCTTTGCAGTAAGCAAAACTAGAGCCAGGTTCTCCTAAAAATCCCCAAACCTATCTATGACAGGTGACCATCAGGGACGGATTTAAGCCAATATTATGGGGGAGTGGACACACATGGTATCTGGGGGATGGAATATCACCAAGCTCAGAGTGGAGTCCGGTGGTCCTCCTCCGGAAAAATTTGCAAAAATCAGGTCCAAATTATTGAGTTATAGGCCATTTGGGTGATTAGTCTTGTGATATTTTGGAGTAAAAAATTGATGGCCATTGAAATTTAGTGGCTATAGAAAATACTCTCCGATATTGAAGTAAAAGCTCTCGCACCTTCAAGAAAGACCCCGTGGTGTAGCTCACCAATGACCGTGAGGGGGATCTACAGCAAGTCTGCAGATCAGAGGTTCGAATCCCGGTGCTGACAGTGGCTATCCTGAGTGTGTTTTTTCACACTCCCTCCAGACAAATGCCGAGATAGTACCTTATTTCAAGTCCAGGGACACCTACCCCACTCTTAACCCTAATAATTGCAGTAATAGTCTCGACGGCTAACGCTTTCCCAGTCGGCAACTAAGAATACGGCATGCGATTGATCGATCATGTCACAGAGGCCATAGCACAGCACAGTGTATACCCTGCTTTTCGTCCAGCAGGGGGTGGTTTTAACAGGGTCTAAGTTTCTACTCCCCAAGACAGATAGTTACAACAATGTTGCTAATACACCTCTCTTGTTATACAACAACTTTTAGCCTCCCCTTCAGTCTACACAATTTGCACGTTTTTTGGTTTTCGATTCTGTTCGCTGTTTGAGAATCTTGTAATTTACTTCATTAACATTTATGAAAACTACTGCTTTACAGTAAACTTCATTCAATAGCGTGGAGGCCTTCAGAAACAAACCGGAGAATTAACGCGTCAGCAAATACTGAATTATATCTACAGTACTACACACATCAAAAAAAGTTTTGCATCACCTCGGTTCCCAGATCTCCGGCATATAGACGTTGACTGTGTATATTGTATCCAAGATACAGTCCCTTTGACTGTTCATAGATGTCACTAAAACTGCTCAAAGATGTAAACAACCATGCATGAGCAGGGCCTATTAGACGGAGGGGGTACGACAGCCGATCAGTTCCAGTCATTCCACCAGGACGAAGGTACGCTGCTCATGTTGTCTGTAGTTCTACCATGCCTAGAAGGTCAATACCGCAGTTCGATCGCGTCCGCATTGTTACTTTGTGTCAAGAAGGGCTCTCAACAAGGGAAGTTTCCAGGCGTCTCAGAGTGAACCAAAGCGATGTTGTTCGGACATGGAGGAGGTACAGAGATACAGGAACTGTCGATGACAGGCCTCGCTCAGGCCCCCAAGGGCTACTACTGTAGTGGATGACCGCTACTTACGGATTGCCGCTCGGAGGAACCCTGACAGCAATGCCACCATGTTGAATAATGCGTTTCGTTCAGCCACAGGACGTCGTGTTTCAACTCAAACTGTGCGCAATAGGCTGCATGATGCGCAACTTCACTCCCGACGTCCATGGCGAGGTCCAGCTTTGCAACCCCGACACCATGCAGCGCGGTACAGATGGGCCCAACAACATGCTGAATGGACCCCACGGAATTGGCATCACGTTCTCTTCACCGATGAGTGTCGCATATGCCTTCAACCAGACAATCGTCGGAGACGTGTTTGGAGGCACCCTGGTCAGGCTGAACGTCTTAGACACACTGTCCAGCGAGTGCAGCAAGGTGGTGGTTCCCTGATGTTTTGGGGTGGCATTATGTGGGGCCGACGTACGCCACTGGTGGTCATGGAAGGCTCCGAAACGGCTTTACGATACCTGAATGACATCCTCCGACCCATAGTGCAACCATATCGGCAGAATATTGGAGAGGCATTTGTCTTCATGGACGACAATTCTCGACCTCATCGTGCACATCTTGTGAATGCGTTCCTTCAAGATAACGACATCGCTCGACTACAGTGGCCAGCATGTTCGCCAGACATGAACCCTATCGAACATGCCTGGGATATGTTTAAAAGGGCTGTTTATGGACGTCTTGACCCACCAACCACTCTGAGAGATTTACGCCGAATTGTCGTTGAGGAGTGGGACAATTTGGACCAACAGTGTCTTGATGAACTTGTGGATAGTATGCCACGGCGAATACAGGCATGCATCAATGCAAGAGGACGTGCTACTGGGTATTAGAGGTAGTGATGTGTACTGCAATCTGGACCACAAATGCTGAAAGTCTAGCTGTATGATGGTACAACATGCAATGTGTGGGTCTCATGAGCAATAAAACGAGCTGAAATGTTGTTTGTGTTGATCTCTATTCCCTTTGTATTTAACGGTTCCGGAACTCTTGGAACCGAGGTGATGCAAAACTTTTTTTGATGTGTGTAGTTGAAGCAAACGATCCCCAACCCAGCGACAATGGTTCATTATCTGCCTGCCAGTGATACTAGACCTACTAGTTACCAAGTGCATGAGTTAAATGTCGTAAACCCCTAAATGAATTAACAACTATAACGACAAATAGGCCTGTTATTATCTGTTGAGTAAGACTACGAATGACACCGCAGTCGGGAAGCCGAATCCTGCATTCCTGCCGCGGCTTCGTCAGAGCCCGGAGCCATTTCTAAGTCGTATTAGATAAAGAGAGCAACTCATTTTATGTTTAACGGTACTGAGACGTTAAAGCGTATCACGAAAGGGCTTGATTCGCAAGGGAAAGTATCTCTTCGCGTCCTGATAAACAAGTGCTTTGCAGATCGATGCTGCTCTTTGGAATAAACGGCGTAGAAATGTCCAATAATAATAATAGCCACTACGCCAGCTCAAAACAAAATTTTATTTATATTAATATTCGACCATACTTCATCTTAATTTTCTTCTAAATTAAACAGAGTTCAAATATTTGCTCTTAGGAAAATCTGCGCCGTTTCCTACATGCAATATATTAATTTCTCCATCGCCATGCACACCACTGACAATATTTATTGTTGTTTTAAGGGGCGTAACAGTTAGGTCATTGCCCGTACCACTGACGTTCAATGAGGGGAATTGGAAAACAAAGTTCAGTGCCCTATCTTAACTGTCATTTTTCTCCTGGTTAATTAGACATTCAGTCCAGAAAAATACTCGAATGTTACCTTAGTTTCATCATTTGGATACATTTCCCAACTCTCGTAGCAATAGTAATGTAGGTTTTCAATAAATCACTTAATCAGAAATGATATGCGCATGAACTCAAGTATCTAGGATTGTTGATCGTATTGAATGAACCAGTAATAATAATAATAATAAATTATACTGGTCCTAAACATACAGATTATTCAAATGTTAGCATTGTTTTCTCAATTCAGTATGCGAGAAGATGAACAATTTCGCAAGCATTTCTTCTATCTACTTTTGAAAACAGAATCATCCCATCCTTTCGCAAGATATTTAGCCAGCTATGATAATTTTTCTCATGGCTCGAAAGTGAATTACTAGGGAACGATGACCTCGCTGTTCCGCCCCTTAAATCAACAAGAGCTATAAAGTGAATTACTGTGTGGACGCTACTTTTAAAATTTATTTTACTTACCTGCCTGCACGGCATGCAGTACGTCTAGCTAGACTATATATTCATTTCAGACACTATCACCTCTAAATATCTAAGCTCGACGTGACGCACCAAACTTCAATCTCTTGAGCTAGGTGACCAAACACACCAGGGCAACCCAGGCTCTCGTGGCCTTGGCGAAATAAGTGAAGGGATGATCAAGCTATTTAAAGGATTGCTGCATAAGCCGAATAAGCTAAATTAAGGATCAGAGAACAATACATAGCGAAGCATCATCGCCTAAGTTGACCGCCTTGAGACAGTTGTTCTTCCCACAAGCGCTTTGTAAAGGAAAATATTGTCCACGTGTCAAAATAAGTATTTCAATCCTTGTAACTTTGTTCACAGACTGTTCATAGCATTCACTAAATGATTGCCAGTAGAAAATTCCAGTCACATAAAGGCAATAATAAATCAATGCCAGATTGGGCCTCGTCTCCTGTTTCGACGCCGGGCCCCCTGGGAGGGCCGGGCCCCGGGGCACCAGCCCTGCCTGACCCCCCCTCTCGTCGGGCCTGTGAATGCATACGGGACTTTGTTGAAACGCTTTTAGACTTCGTGCGCATGGCGATATTTTACCTGCTGGCGCTCCTAGCGGCAACTCGCTCAGAACATCCATGTGGCGAGTGTGTGTACTGGCTTGTGCGGGAGAATCAAGTGTGATAGTGAAGGAAGCAATTTAAAGCTGAAATGTTGTCGTCCATAGAGGTCCACGTGGGCTTTCAGAAGATTCGGTGGAATACGTCGTATTTTAGAGCTTATACGCTAAAGAAAGGCAAACAGCTCAATGGAAGTAATCACATATTTCAGGTGAAGGAACGATTGGGAGAATAAATATCCAGCGTCTGTTTCGGAGGAACGAGCATTAATCAACCGCCCTATTCTGTTAAACTTAAGGTAATATTTACCTTTCTTTTTGGTCCACAAATCATATGTATATTTAGACTATTAATTTTAAACATAACTTTATTATATATATTTCTCGTATCCATTGCCGTTGTAAATTATTTTTTCATTAATTAATGCTAGTCTTTTTTGAAAATATTTAACAGATCGATTGCAACAGTAACATTCAGTCAGCCTAGTGTGAATGCAAAGCAGGCCTTTCCAAATGCTGCAAGCACATTGCTGCGCTTTGCATTTATGTTAATACCGAGAGAGATTCTTCGAAGACTTCCTTCCTGCAACAATGGGAGAAACCTAAGAATGTTATCGCGGAATATTCTAAAGGTGAACATTTAGGATAAATGTTCAAGGATAGATTAAATAAGCGGACAGTTTGTAGCGTGTCGGAAAGTGTGCGATTAGAAACATTCACCAAAACTGAACTATACGAGACCATTAAAAATATAGACTGTGCTTTTACAAGAATTTTGAAGGCCGAGTGTGAAGGTGAATCCATGATTATCTGCACTTCTATTGAAGCTATCGTGGATTATGCTGTAGAACAGAGCGAAACAATACTTTTACTTCAGTGTCTTCAGCAATTAGACCACGAACTGTTTAGATGCTATGGAATAAATTACTTGCCAAGTGGGAAGATATCACTAGTGCCAAAAAATTATGAGTCCATGTTGCAAAGTGACGTCTTGAATTTTTATTTTGACAACGTGAAAGTCACAAAATCGCAGAAGGATGCTATTGCGATTGAGACTAAGGCTCAATCTAAGAATCCTGCTTGGTTCCTTCAAAGAAAATTACGCATATTGGCCAGCCAAAGCGTACACAAGATCATGACACTGCAGTGGAGATTTTAATAAACTGGCATCTCAGCTTTTATTTCTAAAGACATAAACAGTCCTGCAGTGAGATACGGAAGAGATAATGAGCAGAGGGCACTTCAGGATTTCTGTTTATCGTCCCAACTAGCAACCCTACCCGGCTTCGCCCGGGAACAGTTATGAATGCATTAGGTGATAAGTGCTTTTTTTTTTCAATATCAATGAACAACGACCAATATCCGTTTTACGACTCGGCATGTTGGGTTAAAACCACTGACTGGACTATTAATAATATTATCATGGAGATGCATGTGCGACAAATTCTTGTCAGACGTAATTTAAGAATGGCGAGGTGCATGAAACACAAATCCCCCTTCCGTCCAATCTTAACTTGACTGTGAATTTTGCGGAACGAAAAGTTCACAGCGAAATGCAGAAAAGCCGAGTTGCACTTCCAGGGAATCTTCAAACACAACCACTCCTCTCTAAAGTTTTTAACTCATCACGACTGGACAGTTTGCTGCTGGCTGTATCTGGGGCAATAAGCTCGTCCGCTAGCTAAGCAATAACTGGGGTGATGGACTCGCCCCTAGCTAGCTCGTAAACTGTCGCCGCAGTAACTGAATGGAGATTGTTGGAAGAAATTAAAACGTAAAAACACTTACAGTAGGCGATGTATTGAAGATAGAGATATGCTCTCCCGGGCTCTTTTGTAGAACTTTTCATGCTGAACAATTCTTAGCCTACTCTCATAGTATATAGATATTTTTAACGGTTTGCCCAGCGTAAGTTTAAAAAGCGCATGGACGCCAGGTTTTTCTTTCGACCTTTTCACTGAAATCGTTAGTGCTTGACTTCCTTTGGTCATAAACAAATTATTTTCCACAGATACCTTCCTCGAGATATCCTTTATAGAATGGTGAAAACCGCATCAAAATCCATTCAGTGGTTCTCGAGATTACCCGTGACATCCAAGAATCGGGGACTTTGTTTTGTACTAAGTAGAGATTATACGCCAATCAGTATAATTTAATATAATATAATCCCCCTTCCGTCCAATCTTAAATTAACTGTGAATTTCTCGGAACGAAAAGTTCACAGGCGAAATGAGAGTTGCACTTCCAGGGAATGGCGAGGTGAATGAAACTCAAATCCCCCTTCCGTCCAATCTTAACGTGACTGTGTTTCACAGGCGAAATGAAGAAAACCCGAGTTCCACTTCCAGGGAAACTCCCAACACAAACACCCATCTCAGAAGTCTTAACTCAACACGACTCAACGGTTTGCTGCTGGCTGTATCTGGGGAAATAAGTTCGCCCGCTGGCTAGGCTGTAACAGGGATGATAGACACGTCCTCAGCTAGCTCGTAAACTGTTGCCTCAGTAGTTGAATGGACACGGTTGGAAGAAATTAAAACGTAAAAACACTTATAGTTGGCGATGCATTGAAGATAGACATGCTCTCGCGGACCTTTTTGTAGAACTTTTCATGCTGAACAATTCTTACACTCATAATATTTAGATATTTTTAACGGTTTGTCCAGCGTAAGCTTACAAAGCGCTCGGACGCCAGGTTTTTTTTTCGACTTTTCCACTGTAATCGTTACTGCTCGGCTTCCTTTGATCATAAATAAATTATATTCTACAGAAATCATCCTCGAGATATCCTTTACAGAATGGTGAAAACCGCATCAAAATCCATCCAGTGGTTCTCGAGTTTACCTGTAACATCCAAGATTCGGGGACTTTGTTTTATAATAAGTAGAGATGTTGCGTGTCACAGCTGGGTTGGTTTATACAGTAAAAGAAGAGCAACCCTGGCTCTGCTGCAGCTCGGATGGGATAGTGCTAGGTCAGGAATGCCTTTCTCTTTTGGAGATTAAGTGCCCTTACTCGTGTCAGGAAAAGCCTGTGGTTGATGACAACACGTGTAATGTTCCATATTTGTATATTACTGTAACATTGATGGTGATATCAAGTTAAAGGAAACTCATTTATATTACACCCAGGTACAGGCATCATTGTATATTTTGAACCTCAACTTCTGTGACTTGTTTGTATATTCTCCAAAGAAAAGTGTGAAAGTGAGTGTCTCCAGAAATGACGAATTCCTTTCAAATATTATTCCCACAGTAGAGATGTTTTATTTCGAACATTACCTCCCGCTAATTTTCAAGCGTTATACATAGTGTTGTAATGGATTCCTAAGTAGCTTTCTCTGTAGCCAACCCTGATTATTATTATTATTATTATTATTATTATTATTGCCTTTATTGGTGGCGCAGTTAGGGCTCTTGGCCCTCTCTTACACTTAACCACATTAATACAATACAATAAACATATTATGGCGACAAAATTAAACAATAATAATTGACATTGATCATGACTTTCACACTCTCATTCACTCATCCAGTCATACTTGTTGTCGGTCAGCAATGCTCAGCAGGCTGCCCCAGCAGGTGGTCTTGAATTTAGATAGTGAGGTGGTATCCCTGACACTGGCTGGAAGGGTATTCCACAGCCTAGACCCCACCACATGAAAGGAGTTGTTGTATATAGAGGAGCGATGAATAGGAATGGAGAGGGAAGAACCAGAGCGTGTATTATTACCATGGATAGAAGACAAGTACTTGAACTTATTTGATAAGTATAGTGGTCTATCGTCAGACAATAATCGGAAAATCTGGACAAGAATGTGATACGATCGACGTAGTTCAGGTTTCAGCCAGGAAAGAGCGCAATAATAGGGAGTGATATGTTTATCATAGCTCAGATCGTAGATCAATCGTATGCAAGAGTTCAGAGCTCGTTGAAGTTTCAAAGTTAATGTTTTGGTTGCGTCTACAAGAATAACGTCACAGTAGTCAAGAATAGGAAGTATTAGTGTCTGTATGAGTAGGATTCTTACTTTAAATGGTAAAATATCTTTTTTTCTTTTGAGGGAGTGGAGGGTTGCGAAAATCTTCTTGCATACATTGTGTACATGTTCAGACCAGTTAAGAGTCTGATTTATTATCACACCTAGATTTTTCACTGTAGGACAGTATGGAATTTCATTGTTGTTCAGTACAATTGGGGGAATAATTTGATCTCGGAGTGACGTCAATAGTTTTTGAGAGCCAATTATGATAACTTGTGTTTTGGATGGATTCAGAAGAAGGGAATTTTCCTGAGAATATTTTCCAAGTCGTTGAAGGTCAGCGTTGATAGTTTCAATTGTCAATGGAATGTCATTTGTCTTGCAGTGGGAGTATATTTGCAAATCATCTGCATATAGGTGATATTTGCAATTTTTCAAATTAGATGAGATGTCGTTGATATATAGTACAAAAAGCAAGGGTCCTAGTACACTACCATGTGGGGCGCCTGACTTTCTGCTTAGCCACTGAGAAGTTTTATCCTGGGTTACATCACGTTGCTGGCGATTATTCAGGTATGATGCGAAAAAGTTATTTGTCTGCTGGTCGAAGTAATAAAATTCCATCTTTTTCAATTGTGTCTGAGTATTTATGGTGTCAAAAGCACTGCTGAAGTCGAGAAGGGTGAGGATTGTCACAAGTTTTTGGTCCATTGCCTGTCTAATGTCGTCAGTCACTCTGAGTAATGCTGTTGCGTATCTCCAGCAAGCAGTATACATAATTAGGGAAATCCCGTTGGGCGCCAACTCAAATACAAATGTATAAGAGTAATATACTTATGTTCTAAACAAGATAAACACGAGTTCTCTATGATATCAGGGTGTAGGGTAAAATTATATACCAACCCGGATACAATCAGTTTGGGAAGTAGTTCAAATATCCACTGAAATATACAAGCATTTACTGAGAATATTACTTACGGTTCAGTAGTAATATTATGATACATAATATATGTAGTACTGCAGTGTGATGATATGATTTTATAGTTATTTTTTATTATAAGGACTCTTCTTAGTTAGAAGATTTATGGGATTATCTTAAGCATGCAGTCTAAACACCTTCATACAATTTATAATCACTTCCAGTTTTCAATACAAGACATCATTACTTCCTTTAAGATCCAATCCTTTTTCCCTAACTTCATATAATCAACTCTCCACTTACTTCCTATAAACAACTATCCCCTTACTTCCTCTTTTTTCTTATATCATTCTCTCTGCCTTCTAAAGATATGCCACACCACCTAGTGTTGGATCATCTTCTATGGACTCAACAGATATGCACTCACAAACACCTAGTTCATTATCTCAACACCTGAGCGCTCTTATTCCATACCACATACAAATGGCAAACATCTTCTATGGCTTCATAAAAATGTCACATTCGCCCCCAGAAATCTTTTCAACAATGTTATTTTGGAGGGATTTCTAACACACATTTTACCCAAATATCCATCAGTACATAAGATACTAAGTCCAAGACCATATACATCTTCATACACTGTTTCACCAAACACTCCACTGTAAAATACTTGGCAGCATTCAATCTCCAGGAAGAAATAGCAGTTACTTTGCAAACCAAATGATATACAAGGTTAGTTCGTGCAAAGCCAGAAAATTGTCAGAACCACAATCATAATCTCCGTCACAGAAGAACTTATTTTCCATGGCAAGCAGCAACTCATCAAAGCCTACTCTTCCAGATTCCTCCACATCTTCTTTGTAAGACCAAAATGTTCGATGTCCCAACCAACTTCCTTGAGGGCAGGCTGCACATCCAGATTACCATAAACAAGAACAATCTCTTCTTCTTTTGATCCTTTCCAAGAACTCCTAGTAATTCAAGTGAATGACCAAGTTCCTCACCATAATATAGGGTCTAAAGGTACTTTTCTTGAAAAGCCACAGTTCTGTAGATGCCAACATTTATAGTACATTCCACAAAACTGGTGTATATAATTTCCATCATGTATTTTGTAATTGAAATACAGATGTCACATCCGTTGCTCTGATACTGATTCACACTTGTCTATGATAACCAATCCTCATTTCTCCATTTAGACTTCTTGAATCCAAAACTTAGAAATCATATCTCGATTAAACAAATTTACAGTACAAAATCAAATAATTAGATGGAAAAAACCAAGTTCAAATTACGGTCAAGAGATGAATCAAAATCAATATATTGACACAAAATATGAAAGAAAATTAAATAACATTCTCATCAAAAGATATGCACATTACAGCGTACCAACAAATGTGCACTGTACAAATGTATCCTAAGATAGATCACAACATAGACATAACATGCTTAAAAAAACCTGTAATAATAACGAAGTCGCGTAACACGCCCCCTACACATTTAATTCCTAATATACATCCATCACATACACACTTCTTACACACATAAGAATATACATGAATATAATTAACTAAATCATAAACTCTGCATACATAATACCTATCTTTAAATGCCAGGCATCGATGTACATATTCTTCCTGTCTCCTTTTCTCGTGCTTCCTTTTCTGTTTTTCCATCGTCTCCGTTCTTCTTTTTTTTCTGCTTTCCATCTCGTCTTTCTCTTCATCCGCCATGTCATTCCGTACCTTGTACTCCTCATCTTCCATCTCCACCGTACCTCTCTCCTTCCCTTCCTCGTTTTCTTCTTCTTCTTAATCTTCTGATCTTTCACACTCTTATCTTCCTTTGCCTGACATCTCATCTTCTTCCTACTTCTTTTCTTTGCTTTCCAACTCATCCTTTTATCTATCCACCTGGTCCCCGTTTTCTTCATTCTCAACCACTGCTTTCTTCTCTTCGTTTTACCTCTCATCCTTTTCATCTCAATCTTCCTTCTCCGACGATTCTTCACCACATCTTTTTCCATTTTGTTGTCTTCATGATTCACTCCTGCACTTTCATCCTCATCTTTAACCCCTTTTTCTTGACTGCTACTGTTCTCCTCATGACCAACCTCATCTGCTTCTCCTTTCTCTTCTTCAGTTTCTTCCATCTCACCTACTTTCTTACTTTCTTCCATGTCACCTTCTCCGTTATACGTTTCTCCTTTCTCTTCTACCATGCCCTCTATTTCATCTTCTTCCCTGTCCTCAGTTTCGTTCTCTTCCTCCATTTGACGTCCTCCTTCACATTCTTCTCTCTCTTGTCCATTTTCATGTTTTCTTTCAGACCTTAATCTCACTTCCATATCTAATATCCTCTCACCAGTCCCCTTTTCAACCTTCTTAATTTTCTCTAGAATATGTTCCTGTACCCTTTCCAATTTATTATCTGCTTCTATAGTCATATCATTTAATTTCTCTGGGATTCTCGCTTCCATTTTCATCGATTTCTGAACTACTTCTTTTATAATTGCTTTCGCCTATTCTTCCACCATACTCCTTACCTCTCCTCTAATCTCTTGTCTCACACCTTCAATACTATGCTGTAACAATCCATACTTCCTATCTAACTCCTCACTAAGCATGCAGTACTTTATCTAATTTCTTACTCAACTCCTGATTATTCTTATCACATTTTTAATTCATTTGTCTTATCATCTCCTGATTATTCTTATCAAATTTTTCATTCATTTGCCTTAACATCTCCTGATTATTCTTATCAAATTTTTCATTCATTTGTCTTAACATCTCCTGATTATTCTTACCAAATTTTTCATTAATTTGCCTTAACATATTTAAGATATCCTGCACCGGCATTAACACATCCTGTACTGGCCTTACAACATCCTGTACTAATACATCAGTCATCTCTCCTTCCATCACACTACTGACAGTCTCATTTCCATCACTCTCCAACATGCACACCACCACATTTTCTCCATTCATCTCTATCCTGCTAAAACTCACTCCATTCCCATTCATTATTCTCATTCGTTCATCCTCCATGTAAATACATACACAATGACCTATCCCTCAGATAGCACTTGCACAATTCACACTCTCCTACTCCCACACTGATGCATCCTGGTTCTCGAACCCCACGGTGGGCGCCAATTGTAATTGATTCCTAAGTAGCTTTCTCTGTAGCCAACCCTGATGCGTACCTCCAGCAAGCAGTATATATAAATAGGGAAATCCCGTTGGGCGCCAACTCCAATACAAATGTATAAGAGTAATATACTTATGTTCTAAACAAGATAAACACGAGTTCTCTATGATATCAGGGTGTAGGGTAAAATTACATACCAACCCAGATACAATCAGTTTGGGAAGTAGTTATGATATCCACTGAAATATACAAGCATTTACTGAGAATATTACTTACGGTTCAGTAATAATATTATGATACATAATATATGTAGTACTGCAGTGTGATGATATGATTTTATAGTTTTTTTTATTATTATAAGGACTCTTCTTAGTTAGAAGATTTATGGGATTATCATAAGCATGCAGTCTAAACACCTTCATACAATTTATAATCACTTCCAGTTTTCAATACAAGACATCATTACTTCCTTTAAGATCCAATCCTTTTTCCCTAACTTCATATAATCAACTCTCCACTTACTTCCTATAAACAACTATCCCCTTACTTCCTCTTTTTTCTTATATCTTTCTCTCTGCCTTCTAAAGATATGCCACACCACCTAGTGTTGGATCCTCTTCTATGAACTACACAGATATGCACTCACAAACACCTAGTTCATTATCTCAACACCTGAGCGCTCTTATTCCATACCACATACAAATGGCAAACATCTTCTATGGCTTCATAAAAATGTCACAGTGTTACATTGTTACCATCCTCATGCTGGGTTTTACCACTATTCAGACTTTGGAAGCATTATATAATTTCTACTCGAGTTAGAAATATAAAAAACAGTGAATTAGATTGGTGGAATCATGTACAATTCAATAATTATATAATCATGTCTAAGTTAAGAACCTGCCTAAAATATATCAGTCGTCTAATTTAATGATAGGAGGACTGAAATTCACTAACACACATATGAGATGAACAATCTTGTCTAAATCAGGTACCAAATCCATAGTAACTCAGTTACTTAATATTTTATAAACCTTCATTCTATGTATGGCTCTTTCAACACGAATTCTGACAGATGCTATTATCATATGTTGATTCTACTTCCTCAGCTGAAAACTGTGGATTAAATGCAAATGGGGAGTCCGGTGCCTTGGGGTAAATCGGAGACTTGTTCTCACACAAAACTGTCGCTTACAGTGACATAGGACAAGAGTGTAAACTCTCAATGATTGATCGCCAGTTAAGTGGAAAATGCAGCGCAGCAATGCGGTTCTCATCAAGGAGGAAATGCAAATGGTGGCATTACTAATACTGCGATCTTATTTTCAATGCACGTTATGTATGGGAAACCTTTATCACACATAACAAGATCTCCTGCTTGAATATGATTTAGTATACAGTAATGTACGGTAATGTAGCTGTCAGTCGCTCTTCCACCATTACATTTAGAAAGAAAAGAAATATATTAACCTGATGGAGTAATGGCAACCAGAAATTTTACAGTGAATGCATTTTTGTAATGAGAGAACATTAAAATTCTTTGACGAACACTTTGCGGTCTTTCACAGTATACTTCAGTACAATCTATAATGCACGAGCAATTTTTAGCCTATTTTCGATTTTGAAAAAGTAGGCTTATGAGATCACCTTTTGTCCGTGTCTGTGTGCGCGTGTGTGTGTGTGCCCCCCCCCTAAAAACTTCTAAACGGTTGTAACGATTTCAATGAAACTCGGTAAGTTCATAGTACTATTCCGTACGACCCCGACCGTGCCCTTCAAATTTTGTTACGTCTCACCAATCCAACATGGCGGCTGTGCAAAATATTTCACCAGCATTCAATATCTCCGAAACTATTACTGATATCACTCTGGAATTTTTTACGGTGATAAAGGGAACTACTAGAAGTTCACCTATGTGACGTTTGAAAAACTGGTAACTACAAAAACAACATGGCGGCCAATCGAAGTTGCGACTTTTAAATAGACGTTTCTCGCGATTTAACCAACCAAACGCAATAAAACTTGGTGCAGTATATGTTTATACACATTGTAATGCACCGACGTCTCACTTCGTTCAATTGTTTACATAACCACAAGATAGCGGCTGTGCGAAATATTTCACCGGCATTCTATATCTCTGAATCTGTTAGCGGTATCACCCTGAAATGTTGTACGGAGATAAAGGACACTACTGGAAGTTCATCTACAAGACTTTAAAAAACCGGTTAACTACAAAACGAACATGGCGGCCAAGCGAATTTGAAAATTTAAAATGACCTTTCTCGCGATTTAATGTTCCAAACGCAATGAAACTTGGTACAGGAAATGTTTATACACATTGTAATGCACTGGTATATAATTAGTTCAATTGTTTACATAACCTCAAGATGGCGGCTGTGCGAATTTTAAAATTATGTTTTTATTTCTTGTGTCGTAATCATGCGATGGAAGTGAAAGTTTGAATAATGAACCTACGCAATAATTTTCCTTTAATGGTACATGACTCTATGGCCTATACATTTAACAATCCAACATGGCGACTATCCGAAATATTTAGACGGCTCTGTATATCTATTATAGCAATCAAACTGATTTTTCTAAATGTTCATAGGGGCTATGAACATAAGTTCACCTATAGGACTTTAAATAACCTAGTGATCACAAATCCAACATGGCGGCGACGCGAAGTATAAATATTCACTGGGACGTTTCTCGCAATTGAACCATCCGAGTGCAGTGAAACTTGGTACAGTAAATCCTTATACGAATGTTATTCTACTGGCATCTAATTCATTTAAATTCTTTCCATAACCACAAGAAGGCAGCTGTGCGAAATTTTAAAATCTCCTTGTTACTTCTTGTGTCCTAATCATGCGATTGAAGTTTGAATACTACACGTACACAATAATCTTCATGTAACAGTACATAACTCTAGGACCTACATATAAAAATCCAACATGGCGACCATCCGAAATATTTAGTCTGTTCTCAATATCTACGAATCTATTACAGCAATCAAACTGAAATTTTGTATGTTGATAGTGGCAATTAACATAAGTAGGATATATGAAAATAGGCTGTATAGTTCTTCAGGGAACTACTTGTTAAAATTACGTTTAAAGGAATTTGGTACATTTAATAGTGGATCGTTGTGGCCAGAAAATCCATTGCTTAGTTTTCTCAAAATGATGGTAATTTAGAGCGTAAATTTAAAGGCAGCAGAAGCCGTAGTCCTGTGACAGTTAAACATAACGCCGAGTGCAGCAAAAGTACCCAGTTTGCACTTCATTAACAGGAGAAGTGTCATATTTTCCCTGTCAAGAGTACAATTATGATGAACAGAAGGTAACAACGATAACAGGATACGAAACACTGCCAGCTTTACACCCGCTATTTCAACAAGATTATGTTTGCTTTCTTTCACTGACCGATATCCACAAAAATAATGCTTCTTATCCACAAGGTCCACATTAACACTAAAGTCTTGTTTTAAACAAGTGTCAGTCATTGTTTATTTGTTTGTTTGTTTGCACGGTGCATTGGCAGATTTGTCTGGACTTCTGCTTCGCAATTATTTCTCAAAGGAGAAACCAATACGTTCACCTCCGTCTTGTCACTATATACGGCCACAATATCCGTCTGTGTGCTCGCGTCATTGAATGAACCATACTCCATCACGTTTCCTTCACCCCCATCATTTTCATGCCTCATTTTTCGCCTCTTGTATCTCGCAGTTACTCTACTGCCCTCTCGTTGCTGGTGCTGATCCGATAAATGTGGCTTCATGTAGAGCCTCGGTATGTAACCGGTACTGTTAGGATCTCTTGTCGGTGTTCCGTTTATCAAATGCCGACTACAAACACGTGAATTAAATGTAGGATGCCAAGGTTTACCATCACTCGTGTCCCGTTTTAAAGCCACAGTCCAAGCGTTCCTTCTATGAATGTGCTGTTTATTGTTTGGGAATACGAAGAACTTCGTCCCAGGCGGACAATTTCTGTAGGAGTAGTTACATCCAACCACAGAACAATTTGTTTTACTCTTTGTAGAACGTTCTTCCATCTCGAACTTTAATTCGCACCTCAACAAACGCAGCCGGGTAATCACGTTGCTTCACTTCACTGGCACCGGGTGAGTTAGCCGTGGTCGTTACGGCATGACTGCTGGCAGTCGCTCACATCCGGGAGGCGAGGAGGTTCGAATCCCACCGCCGGCAACCTTGAAGATGGTCTTCTGTGGTTTCCCATCTTCCTTCCGGGCAAATACCGGGGTTGGTCCCTAACTATAGGCCACAGCCGCTACCTTCCAACTCCTCGACCTTCCATTCCCACTTTCCTTCCCAACGGTACTTGTAGCTCACCCATTGGGTGTCCGTCTCGAAGCAGCTACAAAAACTGGCGAGCCGAACATGTCCTCGGACACTCCCGGCACTAAAAGCCATACGCTAAAAAAAAAAAAAAAACTCCACTGGCAAGCGCCACACGGACTATTCGAACGACTTGCCGCCAGAGCGCATCAATATCCATGCGCACGAGGTCTATTGTAAAAAAGATTTACTAATCCAGAACCCTTCATTGGAGTGTACTCAACATCTCACCCTAGTTTCATCGCAATCGGATGAATGGTTTATGAACCGATAGGAGACATTCACACACACAGACAGACAAATTATCACGTACCGTAACATTGATTTATATACATACTGTATATAGATAGATGCAAGTCTAAAAGATGAACTAATTAGCGTTAACACTACATAAGAAGACATTTCTTATCTCAAGAGAATGTGGTACCTTTTGACATTGGAGACAGCATATGATAATCGACCGAAGCTCCACCAGAATCCTGTCCAAATATGGTTACTTTGTTTCGGTCTCCTCCAAATGCAACAATATTATTTTTTATCCATTTAAGTACCGCTGCTTGGTCCTTAAGCCCATTGTTGCCTGGGACCGTAGCGTCTTCTGTACTCAGGAATCCTGCAAACATGTCAAATTATAACATTGAATGATTCAGTTGTAAATCAGTTAACTCGGGTTAAGCCAGACTCCATTAAATACCGGTGTATGGATGAATTATTTATTAACTAGCAAAGGGACCCGTTCCTTTGATACCCACAGGCCAAAAACTATTACATGCTCACGTATTTTAGCCTAATTTCCCATTTTGTAAAAATTAGGAAAAAGTAGACTTATGAGATCGATACGTGCAAATGTCTGTCTGTCTGTCTGTCGGTCGGTCTGTCTGTCTCCTAAACGGCTTCAGTTATCGAAACCAAATTTGGTATGAGTAAAGAGCTGTGCCTGAATATCGCAAGGCCATATTATAAATGACGTCAGTGCTACCAACTGCCGAAAATTGACAATTGAAAATTGAGGTCTATGTTGGATATCTCGGAAGATATGTATGGGAATTGTTCCAAAATTGACACACATATAGATAACATTACATCAGAATAATTGACGGGTGGGTGTGTTAAGTGCGTTTAGTCATGAAATGGTGTGAACTGGTTAATACTGGAATCGAAGAGAGGAGGGCGATCTGCTTGCGCGTGTATAGTGCGTTATGTCATGTTGTGGACGGTTACGAAGTTATTGAGTTGTGTATTACCATCGCCATCTACAATTCTCAAGCCCTGCCATAAGGTTTGGCAACACCGCCCATCTGACATCTGGGAGGCCTAGCGCAAGCACATGGTAATTGCTAACACTGCGGAAACACATAGATTTTGACACAAAGTGTTACCGAAAATACAACAGAACATAACGTCCGCTGAATCTACACACAAATATCACAAATAAAGGATATTATCATGCTACTTCAGTAGTGCACGGCTTCGCCCGGTCGATTTATATGTTTTATGGATGATAATTAATACTACTACAGAACTGGCACATAATACTTAAACTAATAGAAATAAATCTTATATATTAAAATAGTTTTCAAAAAATTTCACCCTTTACTAAAACTGAAATATTTCGGGAAGTATTTGCGCTACGACGACGTGTGTTGTCTTAAAATGTAATGCCCGTCACGCATTATCGATTGATACCCACCTTACTTGATTATATAATTCGTGTATTAAAATAATTGCGTATATTGTTTCCTTCAAGGTCACACGAAAATAGAATCGAATGACTTGACGGACATATTGTCGCTATGCGACAACGAGATCAAATCTCCTTGGGGACTTAACGCATTCACTTAAAAATCTTCTATGCGATTTGAATCACGCCAAAACAGAATATTTCTTCATGCCATTTTTTGTTTTATTTCGTTCGTTTGGTGTTTCAATACATCCAATATACGTAATTATAACATTCACTGGTATGGGGCGACCAGTTCCCTAATTACGTCATGACATCGTTAACTTCTACTTGCTCCACTCGGGCGCTAATATCGCATGTATCCATACATGATATCGTTAACTTCTACCTGTTTCACTCGGGCGCTAATGTCGTATGTAACCATACAATAAGCAGAACGATATTCTGTGCACATAATTTAATTAAAACTTCTCAAAGAATGGATTACTTTGAGACTGAAATGCTCATGCACAATCAGCAGCCATTTTGCTAATGACACTGTCATGTCAACATCTCTTTGAATGACAACAAATACTGTATACGAAAGACAACTAATTTCACGAAGATGCCGCTACAGTCGAATGTTGGAACCGCCATTTTGTATTGTGTATCCGATCTTTCTGTTATCAAGACCAACTACAATACTCAGACCTTAATGCAGGTCTCGAAAGTGTGAAAATGGCGTATGCTGAAGCCCCGGCATATTGTTTGTTTACATTCGTTGCTGGGACACACTATTTAGCTTTGCTTAGCTTCGTTTGATAAAAGTTGGGATAAACTGTCGCTCATCTGTAATTTTTAGTGTCTTATGTCTGTAAAGTCCAGTTCGCGTTAATGTACTGCAATCGTATGTAAACATGTGATAATACGCCTAATACGGACAGGTTCGTTTGTGTGATGAATGTCCAGTCAACCGATGGCATTGTGTCATTTACTTCGGATGTTGAAGTACCTATAGTCCAGTCAAATTAGACATAAAAAGGTGCCCGACCTTGCAAAAGGTCATGTAGTTCTAATTTTTTTATATGTTGTTTGGACCTCTGCCAATAGTAGAAACCAAATTTGCAACATCGAAAGTCCTGTGCTAGCTGTGTGATAGCCAAAAAAAACAACCAGGTATTTGCACTTCTTCAGGTTTTGTTCAATAGCATCTAAACTAAGCACCTGAAATAAAACATTGTGAATACCTGTTTACAATTAAATTGTCTACAATTTGAGTCCTATGCGAGCTCTGTACGTTTAGTAGTTTGTTGGTTTTGGTCTCCTAATTCGACAAATATTGTCAAATATTCTCACCCCATGATAAATGTCATTGATAATGAACTTGAAGTTTATTCGTTTACCTTTAATTTAAGCTTTTACGGGTACCTGTAGGCCTAGTATTTTTTTAAATCTGCCTTTTTGTGGTGGTGGTAGTGGTGGTGGTTGTAGTGCGGGTGATAAGTAGGACTGTGTAATGGACGTAACATTCAGGCCATTTTCCCGTTATGATAATAATGAATAAGGAAACGGTTGTTTACTAACTACAGCACAGACACATGTAATTTACAAACAAATTTTAAAATATGTTTAGAAAGAGGAGTAAGTGAAATAAGACACTGCCTAGGGCCTATAACTCATTGGCTGTTAGAAATGTAGATACCAATAGTGTCGTCTTTTGTGGCATAGCGCCGTAGGACAATAATCAGAACACTTTGGAAAACTTCAGCTATCCCGAACTCCTGAGGTACAATAGTATCATTCACCGCCACATAGGGCTCAACGATAAGTTTCGGAATAAATGAAGGTAAATTTGAAAGCACCAATGCTTATTGCAGCTGATAACCTCAATGTACTGCACCAACACCATTGCACTTATACAGAGGCATAATATTTTCATGATGATAACTGTTTTAAGGGGCCTAAGAAATCTTTTTGCACTAATTACTCCCCATAACTGCAATTTATAAGCAGCGCAAGATTTAACTATTTTCGCAATTATGCACCAGAACACTGGTAGGGGCGACGTGGTGCAGCCCGAATTTCCAGTCAACAATGGACTTATTAAAATACTCTTAGAGTTACACTACTACGGACATGAATGGTTCTAGGGCCTTAATACGTGGTTTTCAAGTTCAGTTTGTTTGTTATTCTAAATGTAGGGATTGGAGAGCGTTGTCCAAAATATCAAGCGTACATTGTTACCAGCAGGGCTTCAAAGAGTAAGTATACAAAATGTGGTTCAGATCGGTGAAACGGTGTAGATTTGTGCCAATGGGCATAAATGCAGGGAATGGAGTGGTCTGTTCGAAATTTCAAGCAGACAGTGTCACTCGTCGGGTTCTCCTATGTAAAATTTGGTTCAGATCGGTGAGACGGTGTAGATTTGTGCCAAAGGACCTAAATGCATGGAATGGAGTTGTCTGTCCGAAATTTCATGCAGACAGTGTTACTCGCAGGGTTCCAAAGGGTAAGTACACAAATTTTGGTTCAGATCGGTGAAACGGTGTAGATTTGTGCCAAAGGGCATAAATGCAGGGAATGGAGTGGTCTGCCCGAAATTGCATGTAAACAGTGTTACTCGCAGGGTTCCAAATGGTAAGTACACAAATTTTGGTTCAGATCGGTGAAACGGTGTAGATTTGTGCCAAAGGGCATAAATGCAGGGAATGGAGTGGTCTGCCCGAAATTGCATGTAAACAGTGTTACTCGCAGGGTTCCAAATGGTAAGTATACAAATTTTGGTTCAGATCGGTAAAACGGTATGGAGTTGTGCCCAAGGGCCTAAATGCAGGGAAGGGATTGGTTTGTCATAAATTTCATGTAGACAATGTTACTCGCAGGGTTCCAATTTGTCGAATCCGACTGGTAGTTCCAGAGATTAGCGCGTTTAAACACACAAACACACACACTCTTCAGCTTTATTATATTAGTATAGATGTATTGTCGATTCCCGATAAGATAACAATAAAAGGCTGTACTATACCGCAATGTCCCAATGTCTGGAGATTTCTTTTCTTGCTGCTATGCTCACCGCCGTCATTGACTCGCTCAGGAAATATATGCAAGACTATTGTTACAAAATTACTACTTGATAATGAATCAGTAGTGGAAATGAATCGGTTCAAGGCCCTCCTCCTCCTCACCCTCCTCACAAGATGGCGGCAGCCCGATAACTCCCGAACCTGTGGTCGGATTTTGACGAATGAGGTGTCATTGAACTCGGGCTGACACCCCCTTTCCAATGGACAGCATATTTCAACCCCAAAATAAAATCTACCCCTACTAGGGGGTGAAATTGTAATTTTTTAGAGAATCTCTCTTTCCAATTGCAACATGTGAGAGTTTGAATGCCGATATGGATTTAAACGTTGTTCCACATAAAGTGCATGTGTTCGGTGGATAGCCACTATGAATTAACATGCTTGTTTTTGTTTTTTACTCATGCCCACTCATGGCTTTTGTAAGAGGGTGGGGGAGTGGATCCCTGTGGACGAGTCCTTGTTGACAGGTCCTTGTGGACAGGTCCTTGTTGACAGGTCCCTGTGGACGAGTCCTTGTCCCTTTGGACTGATCCCTTTGGACCGGTCCCTTTGGCCTGGTCCCTATGGACTGGCTCATGAATTTATTTAAATTAAGTCAAAGGGCCTAACTACATTTGTGTGTGTTGAACTGACGTTGTCCACCAACCCCCACTAGTATAATGTGATAACGATATGAAAGGAAAGTGACGAAATACATGTGAACATACAAGGGATCTAACTTGGTGGATGGATGTGTTCTAACGAGTCATTTGTAGTTGAAAGAGAATAATACAAGTTCTTAAGATGTTAAAATTGAGGAGATGGTACGTGCAGTAAACCGACTTGTTACTTCCTGTGTCATATTACAGACATGACAGAGAGCGCGCAGATCTGTTGCTATGACTAACACTGCAGTAATTTGAAACCGCAAGTGTTCATGAAGACAATGGATGATGATCATGCAAAGTTAGCAGTTATTGGATATTACGCAGGTGTTTCTTCCTGTGTCATGTTGCTGACATGGCAGGGAGCGCACACTGCTGTTGCTATGACTGACTCTGCAGTAATTAGAAACCCCATGTGTTGATTAAGACAATGGGTGATGATCATGCAAAGTCAGCAGTCATTGGATACCACACAGGTGTTCCTAGTGTGCTTTGGACTCTCAGCTGTATTGGGAAAGGAATTGCAATGATCTGCAATAAACTGCTGACACGAGCGATGAGAGTTTATATAAGAGAGGTGTCATATATCTCCCTACTGTCAGTCTTTATTACTCGCTTTGAGTGAACAGTGCTCTATTACTGCTCAAGAGTTGTAAAAAAAGCCGTTTTGGTAGAAAATCATTAAATTATTTTGCAAGGTAAGTACTTATTATTAATGGATTGTAGTCTTTTATTACTAATTGATGTTGAAGTTATTGATTGGAATGTATTTATTGATTGATTAATTGATTGATTGATTTGTTTACAGATAATTGGGTACCTGTAGGATACCAGATTCCTACAATCTGTTCATTCAGTGACAGCAGTTGATCAATTATAAAAAGGTAAGTGCCCCTCTAATAACTTTTAAACAGCTAGAGTATTATTTTCCAATGTTCACCACTACATGTCAGTGAAAATGGTATATTTAGCAGTAAAAAGTTGGAACTACTTGACCATGATGTGTAAAGCTAAATTTGTAGGTTAGATTTTGATTACTACTCTATTAAGTTCGAATGTTCAATGCTAGGTGTCAGTAACAGAGGGAATATTTAAAGTCTTAACCTCAGTTCACTTAACTTTACCTAACTTAACCTTGTCATGTGACATGTTTTACAAGTTTAAACTTGTTTTAAGACTGACTATGACGTCACACTTAGGTCACTTAACTGGCGATCGCTGGTTTCCAATATGTGACATGTTCTACAAGTTTAGACTTGTTTTAAGACTGGCTATGACGTCACACTTAGCTCACTTAACTGGTGATCGCTGGTTTCTATCACGTGACATGTTCTACAAGTTTAGACTTGTTTTAAGATTGGTTATGACGTCACACATAGCTCACTTAACTGGCGATCACTGGTTTCTCCCACTCTATCAAGTTCCAATGTTCACCGCTAGGTGTCAGTGACAGTTAGAACTACATAAAGTTAGACTTGCTAGGAGTTCACAGATGATCGATTTAAATACCCTGCTACAACCATTGACTGGAATGTAATTAAACTATTTATATTGTACTTTTGTTTATCATTTATTAACATTTATGATTTCTTTCTATTATAGGTAATTTCGAAAGGGATCATCATGTTCAAGTGTGGTGACTGTAAGAAACAGTTCTCAAGACCTGACAACCTTCAACGACACGCAAATGTTAAACATGACATTAAAATATTTGTGTGCAGTCATTGTGCTACCACATTTAACAGACAAGATAATCTTGCACGTCATGTAAATTTAATGCATGTTAGTTCAGCACCATTTTCATGTTCAGTTTGTGAACTTGGTTTTTCTGCTGTAAAGCGATATCAATCCCACATGGTTGAAGTGCATGGTGAACAACAAGAATTAAAAAATGTAAAACCAACAACTAGCACGGAACCTTTAAATGAATGTAATGCTCAAAAGCGTAAACGTTCTCAAGATTGTGAAAATAGTTGTGCAACAAAAAGAAAGAAGAATGGTGAAACTTCGATAACACATTGTAATGTATGTAATATAGATATACCTTCTTCATTCATTCATGGACATTTACGCAGTATTCATCATAAAAATAACGCATGCCATGAAATAAATTCTGAAAATATTCAGAAAATTGGCAGTGCATTTAAAAGTCGAATTGCTAGTTATAGACTTTATAGTAAAGAAAAAACTCAAAGTATTGAATCATTTTTAAAAAATGTACAACCTACTGTGTTTGACTTGGTAGAAAATGTTTTATTAGAGCATAAACAATTAAAATGAATTTTGAACTTTTTGGACTCTATGTAAAAACTGAGAGCGAAGGTGAAATTACAGATATCAAATCTTTTAATACAAAAAACATAATTGTTAGCGAATCAACTAATATTAGTGATATATATCAAAATATGTCAAGTGCTATCATTGTGAAGAGTGAAGAGTTCCAGGAAAGGGAGTCAGGCTGGGCGTTGGTTGAAGTACTTTATTTAGAAACCAACATGAATAAATACAACCCCCTTCGAGCATCATCATACATTGAATTGCCAGGATGGATCAAACGAAAGAAAGCTGTTGTGAACGTTATGAATAATGATGACGCATGCTTTACGTGGGCTGTAACCTCAGCTCTCCATCCAGCAGAGGAGCATCTGTATAGAACATCATCCTATCCTCACTATTCTTCAGTGTTAGATTTAAAAGAAATTGAATTTCCTATGGCGATAAAAGACATTCAACGTTTTGAAGAGCTGAACAATGTAAGTATTAATGTTTATGGAATTGAAAATAAGAGAATAGTAGGTCCTCTATATTATACTCAGGAAAAAAAGGATGCTCATGTAAATTTACTATACATAACCGAAGATGAAAATGCTCACTATTGCTGGATAAAACATTTCAGTAGACTTGTTGGTAGTCAGCTATCAAAAGGTGAATCTAAGAAGTGGTTGTGTGATGGTTGTTTACTATATTTCAGAAAAGAGGACCAACTAATTCAACACCAAAAATGGGGATGTAATCATGTGTGTACGGTATTACCGACTCCTAAAAATAACATTCTAAAATTTAAGGATTATGAGAAACAGCTTCGAGTACCATTTGTTATATATGCTGACTTCGAGGCTTTGCTAAAACCATTTAATACATGTTCATCGAATCCAGCCCAACCTTTCACCAACACTACTCACATTCATGAACCTTTTAGCTTTGCATATTATATTAAATGTAGTTATGATGACTCTTTAAATAAGTTTGAGCTCTATAGAGGACCTGATGCACCTAAAGTTTTTATGGAAAGACTTGAAAAAGATGCCATCCGTATATCCTCTATTTTAAATACGATCATTCCAATGGAGCCACTAACTCCATCAGAGCAAATGAATTTTGAAACTGAAACTAATTGTTTTATATGTGGTGAATGTTTATATACAGACAGGGTTCGCGATCATGACCATTTAACAGGAAAATATCGTGGTGCTGCTCACCAAGAATGTAATTTAAATTATAGAGTAAGTAAATTCATTCCAGTCATTCTACATAACGGTAGAAAATACGATAACCACTTTATCGTTAAAGAATTTGGAGCTTCAGATGTGAAAATTGGTGTGATTGCAAATAATAAGGAACAATACATATCGTTCACAAAATACATCAAAACTAGCATATAAAAAAACCATTAAACTGCGATTTTTAGATTCATTCCGCTTTATGCCGAGTAGTCATGATAAGCTGGCTAGTAATTTAAAATCAGATCAGTTTCATGAAATTCAACGTGTCTTTCCTAAAGAAGATGATTTTAATTTGATTCGTCAAAAGGGTATATTCCCTTATGAATATATTAACTGTGTGGAACGTCTTGAGGAGTGTTCTTTACCGTCGAAAGATGCATTTTACAGTTCCTTAAACACAAGTCATATCAGTGATCAGGAATATTTACATGCACAACGTGTATGGACACAGTTTGACATTCAAACTTTAGGAGAATTTTCAGACACATATTTGAAGACAGATGTGTTGTTATTAGCAGATGTTTTTGAAAATTTTCGGAATGTTTGTATGAAAACTTATGACCTTGATCCTTGTCAGTATTTCACAGCTCCTGGGTTAAGTTTCAGTTCAATGTTAAAAAAAACGAAAGTAAATTTAGAATTAATGACTGATATAGACATGATCAATTTTATAAAATCATCAATTCGAGGTGGATTAAGCCAAAGTAGTGGACGGTACTCTAAAGCGAATAATAAATACATGCCTAGCTACAACCCTTGTGAAGAGTCAAAGTATATTGTCTACCTCGATGCAAATAACCAATATGGTTGGGCTATGAGTCAATATCTACCACTGAAAGATTTTCGCTGGCTGACACAACCTGAAATTGATGTCTTACATGTTGACACTCTTAATGATAACGATGATAAAGGATATATTTTAGAGGTTAATCTTGAGTACCCTAAAGAGTTACATGATGACCATAATGATTTACCATTTTGTCCTGAGAATATGAAATCTCCATACATCACATCACGAACAAAAATGTTAATTGCTAATGTAAATAATAAATGTAAATATGTAATACATTATCGAAACTTGAAACAGTGTCTACAGCATGGATTGAAATTAACTAAAATTCATCGCGTATTGCAATTTCATCAGTCAGCATGGCTCAAACCGTATATTGATCTAAACAATAATTTAAGAACACAGTCAACAAACGCGTTTGAAAAAGATTTTTATAAACTCATGAATAATAGTGTTTTTGGAAAGACTATGGAGAATGTTGATAAACGAGTTGATGTAAAGCTGATAACAAAGTGGGAGAATGATGGTAAAAGGTATGGTGCGAGCAACTTAATAAGCAAGCCTAACTTTCATAGCTGTTCAATTATTCATGAGGATTTAGTTGTAATACAAATGAATCGTCTTAAAGTAACTTACAACAAACCCATATATGTGGGTTACACCATTCTGGAATTATCAAAAACACTTATGTATGAATTTCACTATGATTAAGTAAAGAAAAACTATCTTGATAATGCTAAATTACTCTACACAGACACAGATTCTTTTATTTATGAGTTTAAAACTGATGATTTTTATGAGGATATCAAAACTGAGCTAAATAGGTTTGATACAAGTGACTATCCCGAGGATAATATTTACCATTTACCTCTAGTAAACAAAAAGGTTCTTGGGAAATTTAAGGATGAATGTGCTGGTGTTATTATAGACACCTTTGTAGGCACAAAATCTAAATCATACAGCTATATGACAATTGATGATGTAGTAGTAAAAAAAATTAAAAGGAGTGAAAAAGAATGTTGTTAGTAAAGAGTTAGATATAAGTGATTATAAAAACTGTATAGTTAGTAACCCACCTGTATTATATAAGAAAATGAGTGTATTTAGAAGTAAAAATCATCAGCTACATACCAATTTGCTGAACAAAGTTGCTTTAAGTAATGAAGACAACAAACGATTCATTATACCCAACACATTTGATACTTTTGCTTGGGGAAACAGTCGCATTGACGATTATTACTTTACTTAAGTCTAATGATCACTATATTGTAATATTTGTAGTGTGTTTTATATTGTAATATTTTTTTGTAAAAAACTGTAAGTAGAATGTATAATGTTAGGCTACTGTAGTTTAGTAAAAATAAGATAAGTAATACATTTTAGTGTAAAATGTTTGCTTTTGTACATTACGAAAAAGATTTTTTTTAAATGTACAGAATGTGTGAACTAAACAAGGGAAATGTAAAAATGTAAAGTGGAAAATTGTAAATATCCATGTGTGAAAAAGTGAAATAGTTATCACCATTTTAAAATTAAAAGACATTGTGATCTGGTAAACCTTGTTTTTATTTCACAACAACAAAAATGTACAGAATGTGTAAACTAAACAAGAAGAATGTATAAAAATGAAAAGTGGAAATTGTAAATATTCATGTGTGAAAAAATGAAAATAAAGAAATTGCTATCACCATTTTAAAATTAAAAGACATTGTGATCTTGTAAACCTTGTTTTTATTTCACAACATATATGGCTTTACAAAATAGAATACAAAGAAATACCATTTCTTCAATCCTTTTCAATGTTCATGTCCACTCATCATTAACTTCCCTTTTATAGCAGTAATCACAATGAGGGCTGCCAACCTCTCCCCCACTGAGCCATTATAGGATGTCAAACGTTGCTTAGTTTTTCAACGATACTTTATCCACCACACGTATTAAAGCATAATGACTATGACGATAAGAAAGGTCGTGTTCTTTACATGCTTAATCCAAAGAAATAATAGGTATTTACTTAACACAGGGTCTTGAGTCCGTGAGTTTGGTACATGTTGCAAGATTTCTTTCACGGCATTGACTGTCACAAAATAAATGAAAACTTGGAGAGCACCAATAATTCATCTTTGGTAAGACTATCCAGGATGTTGAGTCCATGATTTTGGTATAAGTTGCCAGATTTCTTTCACGGCATTGACTGTCACATAATAAATGAACAACTTGGAGAGCACCAATAATTCTTCTTTGGTAAAACTATCTGCATATCGATGACAGATAACCTTTTAGTTCCACCCTTAAAACAACAACACTACCTCTTGCATAATCTGCGATGTTGATGGCTCTTGAGACGTGAAAGATGGATTAAACATAACTTTTACATCAACAGGAGTTAGACTTTGCTCAGCAAACAATGCACTGTCATGAGCCACAGTATTTTTTTCTTGGATTTGCTTTTTTCTTTTCTTTATAAGTGTTTGAAACGGTGTATTAAAAGAGAAT
Source organism: Meconema thalassinum (assembly GCA_946902985.2). Taxonomy (NCBI): domain Eukaryota; kingdom Metazoa; phylum Arthropoda; class Insecta; order Orthoptera; family Tettigoniidae; genus Meconema; species Meconema thalassinum. The sequence goes on along the minus strand of OX336388.2, from coordinate 1,201,411,280 downwards.
GATAAACATCCAAAGGGTAAATAGAGTAACAAATAAAGAGAAATGAAAATGATACTTCCATATCAATTGTCAAGCATGAACTAATCTCTAGCAAAGTTCACTCAATACTATAAATAATAGTTTAAAGTGGGTGCAAAAGTGGGTGCAAAAGTGGGTGCAAAAGTGGGTGCAAAAGTGGGTGCATAAGTGGGTGCAATAGTGGGTGCAAAGGTAGGTACAAAAGTGGGTGAAAAATTCCATTTCTTTTAAATCTAACACTGAAGAATAGTGAGGATAGGATGATGTTCTATACAGATGCTCCTCTGCTGGATGGAGAGCTGAGGTTACAGCCCACGCAAAGCATGCGTCATCATTATTCATAACGTTCACAACAGCTTTCTTTCGTTTGATCCATCCTGGCAAATCAATGTATGATGATGCTCGAAGGGGGTTGTATTTATTCATGTTGGTTTCTAAATAAAGTACTTCAACCAACGCCCAGCCTGACTCCCTTTCCTGGAACTCTTCACTCTTCACAATGATAGCACTTGACATATTTTGATATATATCACTAATATTAGTTGATTCGCTAACAATTATGTTTTTTGTATTAAAAGATTTGATATCTGTAATTTCACCTTCGCTCTCAGTTTTTACATAGAGTCCAAAAAGTTCAAAATTCATTTTAATTGTTTTATGCTCTAATAAGCATTTTCTACCAAGTCAAACACAGTAGGTTGAACATTTTTTAAAAATGATTCAATACTTTGAGTTTTTTCTTTACTATAAAGTCTATAACTAGCAATTCGACTTTTAAATGCACTGCCAATTTTCTGAATATTTTCAGAATTTCTTTCATGGCATGCGTTATTTTTATGATGAATACTGCGTAAATGTCCATGAATGAATGAAGAAGGTATATCTATATTACATACATTACAATGCGTTATCGAAGTTTCACCATTCTTCTTTCATTTTGTTGCACAACTATTTTCACAATCTTGAGAACGTTTACGCTTTTGAGCATTACATTCATTTAAAGGTTCCGTGCTAGTTGTTGGTTTTACATTTTTTAATTCTTGTTGTTCACCATGCACTTCAACCATGTGGGATTGATATCGCTTTACAGCAGAAAAACCAAGTTCACAAACTGAACATGAAAATGGTGCTGAACTAACATGCATTAAATTTACATGACGTGCAAGATTATCTTGTCTGTTAAATGTGGTAGCACAATGACTGCACACAAACATTTTAATGTCATGTTTAACATTTGCGTGTCGTTGAAGGTTGTCAGGTCTTGAGAACTGTTTCTTACAGTCACCACACTTGAACATGATGATCCCTTTCGAAATTACCTATAATAGAAAGAAATCATAAATGTTAATAAACGAAAAACAAAAGTACAATATAAATAGTTTAATTACCTTCCAGTCAATGGTTGTAGCAGGGTATTTAAATCGATCATCTGTGAACTCCTAGCAAGTCTAACTTTATGTAGTTCTAACTGTCACTGACACCTAGCGGTGAACATTGGAACTTGATAGAGTGAGAGAAACCAGTGATCGCCAGTTAAGTGAGCTAATTGTGACGTCATAACCAATCTTAAAACAAGTCTAAACTTGTAGAACATGTCACGTGATAGAAACCAGCGATCACCAGTTAAGTGAGCTAAGTGTGACGTCATAGCCAGTCTTAAAACAAGTCTAAACTTGTAGAACATGTCACATATTGGAAACCAGCGATCGCCAGTTAAGTGACCTAAGTGTGACGTCATAGTCAGTCTTAAAACAAGTTTAAACTTGTAAAACATGTCACATGACAAGGTTAAGTTAGGTAAAGTTAAGTGAACTGAGGTTAAGACTTTAAATATTCCCTCTGTCACTGACACCTAGCAATGAACATTCGAACTTAATAGAGTGGTAATCAAAATCTAACCTACAAATTTAGCTTTACACATCATGGTCAAGTAGTTCCAACTTTTTACTGCTAAATATACCATTTTCACTGACATGTAGTGGTGAACATTGGAAAATAATACTCTAGCTGTTTAAAAGTTATTAGAGGGGCACTTACCTTTTTATAATTGATCAACTGCTGTCACTGAATGAACAGATTGTAGGAATCTGGTATCCTACAGGTACCCAATTATCTGTAAACAAATCAATCAATCAATTAATCAATCAATAAATACATTCCAATCAATAACTTCAACATCAATTAGTAATAAAAGACTACAATCCATTAATAATAAGTACTTACCTTGCAAAATAATTTAATGATTTTCTACCAAAACGGCTTTTTTTACAACTCTTGAGCAGTAATAGAGCACTGTTCACTCAAAGCGAGTAATAAAGACTGACAGTAGGGAGATATATGACACCTCTCTTATATAAACTCTCATCGCTCGTGTCAGCAGTTTATTGCAGATCATTGCAATTCCTTTCCCAATACAGCTGAGAGTCCAAAGTACACTAGGAACATCTGTGTGGTATCCAATGACTGCTGACTTTGCATGATCATCACCCATTGTCTTAATCAACACATGGGGTTTCAAATTACTGCAGAGTCAGTCATAGCAACAGCAGTGTGCGCTCCCTGCCATGTCAGCAACATGACACAGGAAGGAACACCTGCGTAATATCCAATAACTGCTAACTTTGCATGATCATCATCCATTGTCTTCATGAACACTTGCGGTTTCAAATTACTGCAGTGTTAGTCATAGCAAGAGATCTGCGCGCTCTCTGTCATGTCTGTAATATGACACAGGAAGTAACAAGTCGGTTTACTGCACGTACCATCTCCTCAGTTTTAACATCTTAAGAACTTGTATTATTCTCTTTCAACTACAAATGACTCGTTAGAACTCATCCATCCACCAAGTTAGATCCCTTGTATGTTCACATGTATTTCGTCACTTTCCTTTCATATCGTTATCACATTATAGTAGTGGGGGTTGGTGAACAACGTCAGTTCAACACACACAAATGTAGTTAGGCCCTTTGACTTAATTTAAATAAATTCATGAGCCAGTCCATAGGGACCAGGCCAAAGGGACCGGTCCAAAGGGATCAGTCCAAAGGGACAAGGACTCGTCCACAGGGACCTGTCAACAAGGACCTGTCCACAAGGACCTGTCAACAAGGACTCGTCCACAGGGATCCACTCCCCCACCCTCTTACAAAAGCCATGAGTGGGCATGAGTAAAAAACAAAAACAAGCATGTTAATTCATAGTGGCTATCCACCGAACACATGCACTTTATGTGGAACAACGTTTAAATCCATATCGGCATTCAAACTCTCACATGTTGCAATTGGAAAGAGAAATTATCTAAAAAAATACAATTTCAGCCCCTAGTAGGGGTAGATTTTATTTTGGGGTTGAAATATGTTGTCCATTGGAAAGGGGGTGTCAGCCCGAGTTCAATGACACCTCATTCGTCAAAATCCGACCACAGGTTCGGGAGTTATCGGGCTGCCGCCATCTTGTGAGGAGGGTGAGGAGGAGGAGGGCCTTGAACCGATTCATTTCCACTACTTGAATCCTTCACTTTTTGTCCACAGATACACTCATTATAGTCACAATAGGCCTCCCAGCTTAATGTTGACAGTCTAACAATAATGTTCCACTGGTCACTTAAATTAAGAATAGGTAGCTTTCCAATGAAATCTACCTAAAAGCACTTGCCAACTGAGTACAGTTCATAAAGTACTGGAAAATGCAGTAGAAGATATATACCAAAACTAAATTAGGCATACTAGACACAGAAAGTCCACCTCGCTGTAGTGTTCAAAACGATGTAATATAACCAGTTATTTTAATAGTGCTGCCATAATTTACTTACAGCCAGGAACCCAACACTTCCTAAGTATCTGAAATATTATTAGTGAAGAATTTGTTGGTTAAATTCATTACAAGGCATCTGTTACACAATAGTACATTATGCAACGAGCCTATAATGGCAATAATTAAGACACGAGTATGTTTATAAAACGAGCGTATGCGAGTTTTATAATTTCCATACGAGTGTCTTAATTACAATTATAGACGAGTTGCATACGACTGTTTAATTTCGACGATAATTATTATAACTATTTTATGTTCGATCATTTTTTACATAAATATCTGTCGAGATTTCGCCAGTTTTATGTGCTGAACAGAGCGCATGGGACGCAGAGAATGCCTTGTATTTGTCCATGGCCTCCTCGATTACCCCACTATGACACTAGACAACGCAGTGAAATTTAAATTAGAATGCCTTGGAACTCAGCGCAGGTGCGATGCTATCCTTATCTAATTGGTCAAACAACTGTTTCTTGAGCTGTGATTGGTGGGAGAAACTGTTCCATAATGAAAATTAGTGTTATAATGACCATCATTATGATACAGTTTTCTGACATATAATAGTCAGGGTCGAACGTAAACAACTTAACACGGGAAATACTCACATCTACAACTTTCAGTACGTCTGATTTACCACGAGGATTTTCACGGGTGCTGAAATAGTTTGTACGAACTGCTTTTAGATGCTGTCATATCAAAATAAACTATATTTATGAATAAAACTTAGCATGTGGTCTTACCTGTTTATAGAATTTACGGACTCGCCTAAACGTTGCCAATTCTACCAACAGCATGGCTTGAGAATTATAGATGGCGATGGTATTACGTGTTATATTGACTTCGGCCAGACTTCGGGTGTGCAAAGGGCGTTATGTCCTTCCCGTCTTGACTTGCCACAATGAGCACTATTCAACACTTCATTCTGTGCGTACAAAGAGCGTTATGTCAGTTACTCATTCGCGCTCCTCGTTAAGTTGCCCAACAATATAATTAGTAAATTCTTACACCAAACATCACTCATTATCACTGTGTGATTATTAAATTCAATTCCCGCCAGCTGGAAAGTACCGTAGTCCATTGTCAATAGTCATTTCCCAGCTGTTCTGCTTGTTGGCTAGTGACATGCCTTGTTGCGGTACATATTGCTTTGCTGACAGGAGCTACTCACAGTGTATGCTATCAGCTTAGTTAAAATGCATTATGTCTTCCAGAGCGGAAAATATATTTTATTAGCTTTAATAAGCATTGAACATAAGTTCCTAGTCCTTGGCCATGCCAGTCAACAAGAGACTTATTTAAATATTCTTGCAGTAATACTACTGTACTTTCGACACGAATGGTTCTATGGTTTCAAAACGTGGTTTTCAGGTCCATTTGTCTGTTATTTATACAAATCTGCACCATTTCACCAAACTAAACGAATGTTTACTACCCGGGTTTTGTTTCTTGCTTCAGCCAGTTGGCATTTGATAGTGCGCAAATGCGCGGAGCCGTGCCAGTACATTTACTGGCACGTTAAAGAGCCCCTTCGGGGCAAAATTCCAGCTCCCCGGCGTCTCTAAAAGCCACAGTAGTTAAAAAGGACGTAAAACCAATAACATTATTATTATTATTATTATTATTTCTTGCTTTGCGAGGCTTAGAAGGAGCCTAGATTGGTCCTTCTACTACAAATTCGATCCTTCGTCTATGTGCCAAACGGCCTAACTCCAGGAAATGGATAGGGATGTCCGGATTTCAGGTACACAGTGTTATCTGCTAGTTAAGTACGTACAATTTGGTTCAGTTCGGTGAAACGGTGTAGATTAGTGCCAAAGGGCCTAATTGCAGTGAATGGAAAGGGCTGTACGAAATTTCAAGTGGACAGTGTTACTCGTCTGGTTTCAAAGCGTAAGTACAAAAAATTGGTTTTGATTGGTGAAACGGTGTAGATTTGTGCCAAAGGGCCTAATTGCAGTGAATGGAAAGGGCTGTACGAAATTTCAAGTGGACAGTGTTACTCGTCTGGTTTCAAAGGGTAAGTACACACAATTTGGTTTTGATTGGTGAAACGGTGTAGATTTGTGCCAAAGGGCCTAATTGCAGTGAATGGAAAGGGCTGTACGAAATTTCAAGTGGACAGTGTTACTCGTCTGGTTTCAAAGCGTAAGTACAAAAAATTGGTTTTGATCGGTGAAACGGTGTAGATTTGTGCCAAAGGGCCTAATTGCAGTGAATGGAAAGGGCTGTACGAAATTTCAAGTGGACAGTGTTACTCGTCTGGTTTCAAAGGGTAAGTACACACAATTTGGTTTTGATTGGTGAAACGGTGTAGATTTGTGCCAAAGGGCCTAATTGCAGAGAATGGAGAGATCTGTCCGAAATTTCAAGTGGACAGCGTTATTCGTCGGGTTCCAAAGGGAAAGTACGTAAAATGTGGTCCAGATCCGTGAAACTGTGTAGATTTGTGCCAAAGGGCCTAAATGCAGGGAATGGAGAGGTCTGTTTGAAATTTCGAGTGGACAGTGCTACCCACAAGATTCCAAAGGATAACTAGGTAAAATCTGGTTCACATCGGTGATACGGTGTAGATTTGAATGAATAACAGACAGACAGACCAACATTGAGCTTTGTATTAGCCTGTATAGGCGAGATGTGGGTGTGCAAAGTGTGTTAAGTCATAATTTATGAGACACCTAGTGTTGCTTGGCTCCGTAACTACGTGAATTTACATGGAATTTATTATGACGAGTTACCCCATTGTTGTGAACAGTATTAGGCTCCTGAAACATATTTCAAATTACTAATATTCCACAACTCGATTTTGGATTTCGAATTGAACTTTAAAACTTGATTTTCTCAAAACTAGTGAATTGTGACATAACGCACTTTACACACCCACCCGTCAATTTACAGGAGCCCATATATGAGAGTGTTGCCAACATGATAATATGCCTGCTGATAGGTCCGATGCTTAAATGCATGTAACTTCCATACTATCTATTGGATTTCAACCAAATTTGGTATGTGATTTGCGCACCGGAGCACATATGAATCTGCATTGTTTTTTTTGTGTCAACAAGGCTGCCAACTGTTGAAAAATGTACTCTATACATTTTTGTCCTAATCTCAATATATCAGAAAGTGTCCAGGCCAACAGTTCTAAACTTTGCATATATAGGTTAATATGTAGGTTAATTTTCAGTAACCGATATACGACAGTGCTGTCATCATGATTCTACGCATGCTGATAGGTTTAATGTTGAATCAAATGTAACTTCCATGGTAATAACTGACGTTCTTTCAAAATTGGCACTCATAGGGATCATAATATTTCAATTTAAGTTTGAGCATCCAATTTATGGCAGTGTCGCCAACCTAATCTTACGCATGCTGATAAATTCAATATTCAAATACATGTAACGTGCATACTATCTATTGGATCTCAAGCAAATTTTAGATGTGCTTCGTGGATCTTAAGAGATGGAACTAAGAATATATTTAGAGTCGCCAGGTCTGCCAACTGTTGATATATGGTCTCTATAATTTGAAGAAAAGTATGCTCTTTAGTTCGTCACGGAACTACTTGTTAATGTAGTTATGTAGTTATTGCCAATTTATAAATTTCTCAATGATATTGATTTGTTTGGTAACCTTGAAGCTGAGAAGACTGAACCAATTAATTATTTTCGAACAATTATGATGCTCCAAACCAAATAACACAAGACGTTCCGTGAAGAGCTAAATAGCTTATTTTCATAAATTACACCTGTATCTTCCCATTAAAACCTATCCCACCTATTAAGGCGTACAACACCTAGATTGTGATAATGTATAGAGCAAATATTTCAAACTCAATGTTCAAACGGTACAGTGTGCCCGTCTCGGGAAAATATGTGCGATGACCCGGCCAATAATTACACCACACAATTTCCGAGAATGAACAGGTGAGTAAAAAAAAAAGGCCTGGAGTTCAAAAACATCGCGCAGACTGCAAAGTCATCCTACAACTTCAATATCAAAACCCAAAGAAAACGTGGACCAAAAATCAACGCCTGTGCATATGATGCACAAGCCTAAAATCCTTGGATAATCCCAAAAATCGAAAAAGAATAATGCATGAATGGGTAGCAGAAATAAAATATTAAATTGAAATAATCATGCAAGAGAAAATAATAATAATAATAATAATCGTAAGAGACAATTTTGTTACGATCATTAATCCTATCATTGAGTATTTATGAAGAAAACGGCTCGGGTGGAACGAGACAGAGGAAAAAAGTAATTACACAGATAAAATAAATTTTAATATAAAAAGGAAAACAATCCTTATTTAATAATGGATTCAGATTGCATAAAAATTCCACACCCTGCCTATGATCTCGACGGCGTAAGAAACCTTAAGTTATGGTTCAGTGTCCCTCTTGATCTTGCCAAATCGGATCAATAAAATAAATTAAATTACATCACAGGACTGAAACGAAAATCAACAAAAAGTTTCTTCTTTCGCTGCATGGATTTTTCGGCGCACATGACACGAAAATTATCACTCATTCCTGAGCGAACTAACTTCAATTAGATGAAAGAAAAAAAATATACCATAAAATAATCAAGCTAATGTACCCAGTGATGCGAAACTACAGTACTTGCAAATAAAATGATACCGGTATTGTATTACCGTAATTGCACACAAAATAGTCCATTCAATTATCCAAACATATTTACATTTATAACTGGCATTAATATAATGTGAACATATTTATCTCAGTTCCATACTTCAAAAATTGTTTAAAACAGTCAACTGATTATCAGGATCAATTCAAAAAATATTTTTATCAAATCAAAATCCTTTTAGTCAATTCAAAATCCTATATTCCATTCAAAATCTTATATTCAATTCAAAATCTGATATTCTATTCAAAAAATCTCTCAGTCAATTCAATAATCATCATTTATGCCAATTATTATTATTATCAAAAGTTCGTGGTATGGTGGTATCGTGGTCTCAAATCCATAACTAGATTCAAAAATAATCCAGAATCAAACTCCATTAAATGAACATTGAAGTAGCAGTGCCAACCATACTCGATGATTTTGTTAAATTCCACAGGCAACTGCCGATTAGAACAAAAAAAAAAAAAACAAAGAGGACAGAGAAAGAAAAATAATTTTTGCCACAGAAAAGCAATTTGCTTAACTCCAAATGTGCCATAAAATTCTCAAAGAGCGAATAAATAATTGCATCAAAAATATTTAAATTATAATTAATTATAATTATAATTAACTCATATAAATACACCATATCATTTGCCAATAAATCGTTGCACCAAGGCAAAAGACCTCTTAATAATTCGAGCAGCTTGTCTCAATAGATCATGGCCCATCAAACCGTCATTCAATACCGGAAAGAAGATCATCATCAGAGCATTTCCGTATGTAACTTCAATAATTCTTCATCACAAATTCAATATCCAAGTGGCAAATTTAATATTTAATATTGGCTATCTTCTCACTCAAAAATGTGGCAACCAGAATGCATAAATCAAACAGTCAAATCTGAACAAATATGCAGACACAATAATAGGAATAAGCCAATCGAAATGCGAATGGCTCAAGGCAAAACTCCCAAACTCCTCACATGAAATCCCAAAGATCGATCAAAAGATCGTCCTAGAAAAAGGCCTGGAGTTCAAAAACATCGCGCAGACTGCAAAGTCATCCTACAACTTCAATATCAAAACCCAAAGAAAACGTGGACCAAAAATCAACGCCTGTGCATATGATGCACAAGCCTAAAATCCTTGGATAATCCCAAAAATCGAAAAAGAATAATGCATGAATGGGTCGCAGAAATAAAATATTAAATTGAAATAATCATGCAAGAGAAAATAATAATAATAATAATAATCGTAAGAGACAATTTTGTTACTATCATTAATCCTAACAAAAGTCATCAGACTCCAATGTGTACAATCAGATAATATTCTTGCCATGCCGTGGAATTATGCAACGTATAAATATATTCATGTGCTCTGTATTGCAACTCGCTATGGGAAGATTCAACTCATGTAGGCTGGCGATACAATTTTACCTCACGGCGTCTTCATTATACAGAATCAAACCTCTTCTGCTAGTTTTAATAGAGTGTAAAGATCCCTGATAAATGTGCCCTGGTGTCGTGTTGGCGGCTGACGTCTGCTTGCGAGGATCGTCGAGACGCCTCCCGGGTCAAAATTCCACCCCCCTTATCATGTCTCCTGCGTATTTAATGTGCCATAGTGTTGTTAGAAATGTTCATAACTGTATGTCTCTCCTTCCTCAAGATGACATTTACTTCAGTAATATGTGGCCCCATTTTATATTAGGGTAACACTCCACCACTGTCCCAATTCGATCTAGAATGTTCAGAAGTGAGATTGTGTTCAGTGTGAATTGGCAATGATTGTTCCCGAAGTATGGCATGAAACAATGTTCAATGAACTATGTGAACTATTATAAAGTTTCAATGGTGCATAAAGACATGTTTACTTGCCATCACGGCTTTGATTAAACGTGCAATGTTATGTCGTAAAGATGTCCCAACTGATTTCCATTGAATAATGTGTCGGCGGGATAATGTTCTTGTAGCACAGGATGAAAAGATCCAGTCCTCAAACTGTGTTTCACTGCTGCTTTATGCTGATAATGTTTATATGATTTTTCAACTTACATGTCTCCAACGTCTTGAGTATCTCAGTGTAGGTCTCAATACTTACCAATATGAACAAATCACTTTCACACGGCTGTTAAACCGAAACTTTTTTAGCGATATGTAAGTGGCAAAGTTACATCTAATAGCTCAGTCCACGTTACGCTTGCGGTCATAAAAATACATCACCCACGACGATACCAGTACGCACTGAAAGCATGTTCAAGACATGAAAAACACCAAGAGAAGAATCATGATCGAGTGTTCACCTGTCAACTGGCCTCGCTGTACTCCACGACGTAGGGGTGGGGGTTGCTGCTCGCACATGTTACTTCCTCTTACTTCCGGCAGTGTAACCTTGCCTAATAATTTTCTCCAGCTCGCGAAGGTTATTTGCCTGGCTCTCGATTGACTACAATAAAAATCAGGTCTCTTGTAACAAAGTTCTAATTGTTTCTTACGCATATGACTCGGCGGATATTCGATATAATACTCCCCATGGTTAAGGTAGTAAAATCAGCGACATAATTGCATCTCCAGCTGTGACGTCATCACTCAGAGGCACTAACCTCTGCCGGTCACCCTCATAAGATAAAGCCTCCTTGACGTAATATCTGCGGCTCCAAGCGGTTCACACTGTGCCGTAGCTTAGTGGTCAGACTACAAATCGGGTAGCTTGAGGAGCTTGATGAGTTTATTTTTAATTTTCTAAAGACCCAATATTCATAAGATCATGTACGCGATTTTCCAAACAATCATCTTTCCAACAGCTTCCTGTCTATTCCAGAGCGGCGTGATATTTCTCGATGTTAGCTGCATTGAACTATCCCAAAACTTCCTCGTTATCGATCTTGACTATTTTGTAGCTGTTATTTTCAAATGATGTCTTGATCTTGAACGGACCAGCGTACAAAGGCGCGAACGTATGGTAGATCCTAAGTTGTAGGTTTGATGATATCGGCCTGCGGATCAACAGTGTCTTCCTCGTTGAATGGTTCTCGATACCATTTTCCCGCACATCTCTTGGCTCGTTTTCTTGCCTGACTCCTTAATTTCTCTCTTAGAACCTCGATCCTTCGGTCTTGGGTTGGTTCCAAATATGGTAGTGTTTGTATTATTTTACTTCAGGGTCTCTCATGTTTAACTCCCAGGTGAAGTAGAGATGGTATCTGCCCAGTTCTCTCGTGCACCGTTGAGTTCAAACATTTAACGATAATCGGAATTATCTCTACCCAACTATATATGAATTCTGCAGAACTTGCTAATTTTGCTCGTAATTCTCTCTGCTGAATTCCCTTCTGAATAACGGACAGAATTTAAAATATGCTTGATCCCTAGTCTCTCCATATTAGCCTTAAACTCATTACTGGTGGATTGTGATCCATGATCGCTTAACAAAAACTCTGGTTTGCCCATTGCCGGAATTACGCTGTTTTCAATTCGCTTTACTATGTATCTGGTTGTTGCTTTTTGTATAGGGCAAAGAGAAACAAATTTTGAGAAAACATCCAATGTTACCGGAATATAATGGTTTCCTCTTGTAGAACGGGGAATTGGGCCGAATATATCTGTAGCAAATAGCTCCCTAGGTTTAGATGGTAGATTGGCCTTGGGCTTTTCCTTTGTGAGCTTCGAGGCAAATTTACATCGTTGACACCTGTCACATGTCTTGAGGACATTTCTAACGGTCTCTCCCATCTTGTTCCATGTGAAAGTCTCCTTTAAGATAGCTAACGTTTTATCTACTCCCACATGAGCTGCTGATCGATGCGCCAACCAAATAATGTTGTTGACGAGCTAGCTTCGGTGGAATCACTACCCTTAATTTGGTGTGATCTTGATCAATAAACGTATGGACAATATCACCCATGACACGATAGTCCCTCGCCATTAGTGCAGTAGCTACATAATCCGGCTCCGCGTTATACATTTTGTTCTTAAAGAAACGGTATACCCAGCGTAACGGTGCATAGCGTTTCTGAGAGACAGCAATAGACTTCAACCTATCAATTGTCTCTTGATCTTCCTGGATCAAATTTATCTGATTTATGTTAACGTCTGAACATGGGTTGCGACTCAAAGCGTCAGCTAGTAAATTCAAGTTGCCTGGTCTATGAATGCTATCGGCGTCGAACTGCTGTATGAAAAGAGTCCATCTAGTGATCCTTTCGCTCGCCAGGGTGGTTTTCAGAATAAACTGCAGAGCCTTGTGATCTGTAATGATGGTGACTTTGTGGCCAATTAATATCTTCTTCCACGTTTGAAGACGTGAATAACTGTCAAAGCTTCCAATTCCGTGGCGTAATAGTTCTTTTCATGGCTACGTAATTTACGGCTAGTAAAGGCGAGATATCGACGCTTTTTATCTTCATCCAATTGATACAAAATCCCGCTTATGCCAACTTTCGACGCATCAGTTTCTACAAAAAACATCTTAGAAAAATCTGGGTATTCCAATTTCACATTATTGATTAGCATGAACTTAGCTTCCCTAAAGGCATTATCACATTTCTCGTCCCACTTCCAACGGTTTCCTTTCATAAGTAAGTCTTGTAGAGGTACCATCACATCAGTATACATCGGGCAATGAATCGAAAAGAACTGGCACATTCCAAGGAATTGCCTCATATCCTTCATTTTCCTCGGGGTAGGAAATTCTGATATAGCAGTAATTTTCTTCGGGTTCGGCCGATAACCATTTCCGTCAATCTTATGACCCAGAAATTCAATTTCATGATAGAAAAAAACGACATTTATCGTCTTTAAATTTGGCCCTTTTTAGATTCTCAAACAACATTCTGAGATGCTCAACGTGTTCTTTTGCAGAGGTGGATGTTATTATAAGATCATCTATATAGCTCACTACGTTATTCTTCACTTCCTCTGACAGGTTGCTATCGAGGACTCTAATCATCACAGGACCTCTGTTCTTGCCCCAAAAGGTAAACGATTAAAGACGTATGTCTTCTGATTAAATAAAAAACTGTACATGGTTTGCATTCCTCCGCCAGCTCAATATGATAATAGGAATTGGTTAAATCGATGACCGAAAAGTATCATTTCCCGTGGAATCTTCGGAGTAGTTCCCTAACGATTGGAGGCCTGTCGTGTTCCGGAAGTATTCGATCGTTGAACGATCTTGCATATAGACATATACTCAGCTTTCCATTCGGTTTCTTAACCACGGCTAAAGGGTTTAAATACGCCGTTGGCATCTTCTTGATTATTCCATCCTTTTCCATATCGACAATCATTGTCTCTACCTCTTCCTGCCACTTATCCGGAATAGGGTAAAGGTACTTTTGATGAGGCCTCTCATCCATCAATCTGATATTATTATGTAAAATTCGCGATCATCCCCGGTTTAGTATCAAAGATATCTTCATTATCACCAATGATTTGTTTAAACCGTGCTTTGATTTCAGGATACAAATTACTCTTCATTCCCACATGTGTAGTATTGACGTCACTATAGATATCATCTCCTCTAATATCACATCTCCGCAATTGGCAATTTCTAAGTCTTGATTATCCCCGCCGGCTTCACTAATAAAATCTACCCCCAAAATCATGTCAAAATGAAGGTTACCTATAACGAGAAACATCTGTTCGAAATGGCCGGAGCCCACCATGATGTCTAACATAACCCAGTTTTTACACTTAATGCTCCTGTCCGGAGTTATTCCCTGAACCTTGCTAGTTGAAGCGGGTAACATAGTAATTTCACCTATATTCTGCAAATCGTTCAGACAATTTGATGATATCACACTTATCGGCCCCTGTATCGTCGAACGTCTTTATCTTCTTACCCAAGATGTCCACATAAATCACTGGTAGTTCGTGCCTTTTCCCACGATGAATTACTTCTTCGTCCCAAATTAAATCTTTGTCTTTAATCTGGTATGGTTCTTGAATCATAATCATTTCGAGATGACGATTGAATTGCCCCATTATTGATTTGACGTTTTTTCCTTTTGCATCAGCCCCATCAGAATCTTGAACTAGCTCTTCTGATGGTGCGTTGGGACAATGTCCCTCCCGCAGTTGTCGCACGTATTCCTGGCTTTACCTATGTATTTCGTTGAACTCATCACGACTACGTTCGTTCCCATTTGATAGCTGGTTGTACTGGTTATTCTCACGATTATACCGTTCTCGATTGTAATTGCTATATCTGCCTCTTCCTTGGTATCTCGAATTCCTGTCATTATAATAAGGATGTCTATCCCTTCTCCGGTCGTTGAATTACTGCCTACCATACTGTCTTTGGTTATTCTGGTTCGTTGAAAAGTTATCGGTCTTATTTCCAAAACTTCAAGGCTCCCACGATGGATTTTTTCTGTTTGCACCGCATTATCTATCACTACTGCATTAATTTCCCGAGTATCTTTTTGATCATTCCTCTGATGTCGCGGTGTCATTTGCGCACCAGTATAATCCAATCTTCTCAAAACATCGTCGCAGTGTTCTAGTGTCTCGGCGCCTGATGCTATTAAAGTACGCTGTATTTCTATAGGAAGTTGACGTGTTATTGCCCGTAGCAGTCCTTCTTCTGGTAATTGGAGCGTAAGGAACTGTAATTTCTCGAGTTGTGACGTGAAATAGTTGGCGTAATGCGTTGGGTTCGATGTAGAGTACAGAGTACATGTTGAGTTGGTCCTCCGAACTACAAAATCTTTGTAATAGGGCAACTGCAAATTCCATCAGGTTCCTGAATTTTCCCGGAAACACGCAAAACCAAGTTAATGCGGGACCTACTAAGGCACGCTCAATTTCTCTGGGTTCACGATCCCTTGATATCCGCTTTTAACCCTAGAACTGCTGCAGGTTTATCCGTCAAATGCTGCAGTACATTCCCAAAAAATACACACTAAAGGAATTTGGTATCTGTAAGCAAACTGTGTTCATGAATATAACTTATCATACATCAATAGAAAGCTGAAAGACTGTTCTATATTATTCTTATAGAGGTGAATCATTCAGACTCATCAGTTTGAATTAATCATAAAAAGTATTTAGTAAAAAAAAAATATATAAAAAAAATTGATTTTTCTGCTCTAGAAAACTATATTGCCAAGTTAAATGTTTGTCAGACACATCATAAATGAAAAGTTCACAGTTTTTTGTTACTATTTCAAGAACCAGTTATAAATAATTCCTGTTATTTACTAAAAAAAGAAAATTATTTGTACAATATGACATTTCTCCATTATGCACATATATGAGAAATTCACCTTCGGCCTTTTCTGTAAGCAAACTGTGTTCATGAATAGGCCTATAACTTATCATACATCAATATAAAGCTGAAAGACTGTTCTATATTATTTTTATAAAGGTGAATCATTCAGACTCATCAGTTTGTGTTAATCATAAAAAGTATTTTACTAAATATAAAAAATAAACTTCACTTTTCTGCTCTAGAAAACCATATTGCCAAGTTAAATGTTTGTCAGACACATCATAAATGAAAAGTTCCCAGTTTTTTATTACAATTTCAGGAACCAGTTTTAAATAATTCCTGTTATTTTCTAAAAAAAAGCGCTCAATTTCTGAATCATCTACATAGGCTTGTTGGCTGCCATTTTGCTCAATGGAACATCAATGTCAACATGAAAGTACTTCCACTTCTGCAGCCAAATAATAGCCTGCTTATTGTCATTTGTTTGCCAAAGAGTAACACAACGAAAGATATATGCATCGGGAACCAGCATGACTCGAAAATAGTGCCATCTGATGGCTAACGGTAGTACTATATTTGAATACCGAGACTGTCTTTCAGAGAGACGGCCGCACTTGATTTAACAACACACCGTCTTCCTGGAAGACGGTCCGCAGTTCTAGGGTTAAGCAATAAATTCTCTGATATCACGAATAAATTCAACTGGTCTCAACCCGGTAATTCCTGAAAATCTTCTAGGCTTATCATCGAAATTTCTGACAATATTGACGAGTCCCTTTTGACGTTCGCTATCCGTGGATGTTCCCAAGATCTGATTCGAATTTTCCTGAACATTTCGATTTATCGTGACATATTCCGTTTTAAGCTCACCAGTTATAGGTGTTTCTAATGTTCGAACTGAATTTTCTTAATTATTCTTTACTTGCATTCTTCCACTATCTTCTGAAGTCCCTTCAATACGTAAACTACTTAATTCTGATTCTAAAAACGCTATACGGTTCTGCTGTCGGTCCTGTTGAATCCTAAATTTTGTTTCCATATCCTCTATTGATGCTACCGTATTCATTCTGGCACTAGCTTCTATGTCTGATTTCAATTTTTCAAACCTTTCCTCATATTGAACCCGAACTGTTTCAACCTTGGTTTCGATTTATTTGCATGAGCCATCCATATTTTCTTTAAGTTTGGTCTCTAGCGTTCCTATATATCCCATGAGCTCGCTTTTAATTGTCCCCATGTTTTCCACGAGTTCGCCTTTTATCATTCCCATGTTTCCATCTATAGTCTCTCTGACTATGTCTAGTCGTTTAACCACTGCGTCTTCCGTATTTTGCTTAAATAATTTAAGGATTTTATCAACCATATCATCCACTTGATTCATTCTATCGTCCACACTTGAGTCTAATGTATCAATGTTACCTTGTATCCTCTCTTCCAAGGATTTTAAGTCTGATATGACAGAATCTAAAACCACGGTTTTCATCCCCTCTAATTTCGATTCAAGTCCTGCTATACTATTGTTCAGATTTGACTGAAGATTAATCAAACTATTTTCGAAAGAATTTTTGTTTGCCAACATTTTATTTTCTAAGGAAGTCATATGCTGTTTCATATTACTTTCCACAGTAGCTACATTCGTTCCTATGGTTGCTATCCTTTCCTTAAAATTTAATTCTGAATCATTCATATTTGCCTCAACTTTGGATACTTTTGACCCAGCACCAGCGATATCTGATTTAATATATTTTTGCATTTTTTAATTCATATTTTCTCTCAAATTATCTATATTCATTTCATTATTTGTCTCCATGGAACTGATGCTTTCCCTTAATTTACTTTCTAAGTTACTTACATTTAATTGCAATTAATTTTCTGAACTAACCATACTTAACTTCAAGTTGGTTTCTAAATCAGTTACGTTTGACTTCAATTAACTTTCTGAACTAACCATACATGACTTCAAGTTGGTTTCTAAATCACTTATGTTTGACTGCAATTTATTTTTCAGGTTATTTACATTCGACTGCAAATTAGCTTCTAAACTAGCGGTATCTGACCGTAACTTCTTTTCTAAATCAGTTATCTTTAACTGCATTTTATCCTCTGAAATAGCCATACTCGCCTTCATGTTGGTTTCTAATTTAGTCATGTTTGACTGCAATTTATTTTCTAAACTACTCATGTTTGACTGCAATTTGTTTTCTAAACTACTTATGTTTGACTGCAATTTTCCTTCTGAAGTAGCCATACTTGACTTTAAATTGGCCTCTAAACTAGTAGTGTCTGATTGTAAATTATTTTCTAGTTAAGTCATATTTGACTGAATTGTTTTAAAATTGTCCTCCAATTTGGAAAACATATTCCTCATTTCTCCCGTCATTCAAATCCTGCAAAGATGATACATATAACACAAACAAATACATGATATAGACACTTCACGTTGACCCCAGCCTGAGTAGCAGAGCACATGACCATATTATCTTCCTTTCGAATAAATATGATTCAAAACATTGAAGTATGACATCTAACATTAACCATAAGTCCAATTCAAAAAAGATCAAAATTACATCTGTGTCCTTCTTAAGAAAAAGAATTACATCCACTGCTAATAAGGTAAATTGAGTGCCAACAAATCAAATCTGACCCCACCTCTCCACCTGTGCTCGTCTCGGGAAAATATGTGCGATAACCCGGCCAATAATTACACCATACAATTTCCGAGAAAGAACAGGGGAGTGAAAAAATGTGCCTGAATTCTAGTTTGAGAATTTTTGAAGACAACGGCTCGGGTGGCACGAGACAGAGTATCTCCGGGTCGTTACGGGATGGGAAAGAGGGCGCCATCACACTAGAGTTCGCAAAGACACATTGCTGGTGAAGCCAGCGTTAACCAGAGGAAAAAAGAAATGACAAAGATAAAATAAATGTTAAGATAAAAATGAAAATTGTATGTCTACCCCTTATTATTCCCGTTTTCCAACGGGGTCGGGGATGAGATGCGATGGAAGTCTTTGTGGCGATGTTTTTTTTACGGCTGGATGCCCTTCCTGACGCCAACCTCTTGAGAGGAGGAGTAAATGAGAGATGAAATGAATGCTGATGAATGAAATTGGGCAAGGATGTGGAAGGAAGCGGCCGTGGCCTGTCAGAAGGTACCATCCCAGCATTTGCCTGGTGTTGAAAATGGGGAAACCACGGAAAACCATTTCAAGGACGGCCGACGGTGGGGCTCGAACCCACGCGTCTACCGAGTCATCAGAGAGCTTGGCCCCATGACCTAATGCTGCGCTTTAGCCAGCGTAGCCACTACTGTCGGTAAGATAAAAATGAAAATAAACCTTATTTATTCTTGGATTCATATTGCATAAAAATTCCACACCCTGCCTATGATCTCGACGGCGTAAGAACCCCTAAATTAAGGTGTAGTGTCCCTCTTAATCTTGCCAAATCAGATCAATAAAATAAATTAAATTATATCACAGGTCTAAAACGAAGGTCAATTAAAAGTTCCTTCATTCGCTGCAGGGATTTTTCGGCTCACACAATACGAAAATTATCACTGATCCCTGAGCGACCTAACTTCAATTAGATGAAAGGAAAATTTACACCATCAAATAATCAAGCTAATGTGCCCTGTGATGTGAAACTGCTTGAAAATAAATTTATATCGCCATTGTATTACGGTAATTGCACACAAAAACACCATTCAATTATCGAAACATATTTACATTTATAACTGGCATTAATATAATATCTCAGTTCCATAAATTAAAAATTGTTTATATCAGTCCACTGATTATCAGGATAAGTTCAACAATTCTTTTAATCAAATCAAAATCCTTTTAGTCAATTCAAAATCTTATATTCAATTCAAAATCTTACATTCAATTCAAAATCTGACATTTTATTAAAAAAATATTTAAGTCAATTCAATAATCATCCCTTATGCCAAAAATAATTATTATCAAAGGTTCGTGGTATCGTGGTCTCAAATCCATAACTAGATTCAAAAAATAATCCAGAATCAATCTCCATTGAAACCAACCATACTCGATGATTTTGTTAAATTCCACAGACAAGTGACGATCAAATAATCAATTAACAATGAGGACAGAGAAAGAAAAATATTTTTTTCCACACAAAAGCAATTTGCTTAACTCAAAATGTGTCATAAAATTCTCAGAGAGCGAATAAATAATTGCATCAAAAATATTTAAATTATAATTAATTATAATTGTAATTAATTCATAAAAATACACCATATCATTTGCCAATAAATCGTTGCACCAAGGCAAAAGACCTCTTAATAATTCGAGCAGCATGTCTCAATAGATCATGGCCCATCAAACCGTCATTCAATACCGGATAGCAGATCATCATCTGAGCATTTCCGTATGTAAGTTCAATAATTCTTCATCACAAATTCAATATCCAAGTGGCAAATTTAATATTTAATATTGGCTATCTTCACACTCAAAAATGTGGCAACCAGAATGCATAAATCAAACAGTCAAATCTGTACAAATATGCAGACACAATAATACGAATAATCCAATCGAAATGTGAATGGCTCAAGGAAAAACTCCCAAACTCCTCACATGAAATCCCAAAGATAGATCAAAAGATCGTCCTAGAAAAAGGCCTGGAATTCAAAAACATCGCGCAGCCTGCCAAGTCATCCTACAACTTCAATATCAAAGCCCAAGGAAAACGTGGACCAAAAATAAACGCCTGTGCATCGGATGCACAAGATCCTAAAATCCTTGGATAATTCCAAATTCGAAAAAGAATAATGCATGAATGGATCGCAGAAATAAAATATTAAATTGAAATAATTGCCATAGCAATTATGCAGGAGAAAATAATAATAATAATCGTAAGAGACAATTGTTACTTTCATTAATCCTAACAAAAATCATCAGACTCCAATGTGTACAATCAGATAATATTCTTGCCTTGCCGTGGAATTAACCAACGTATAAATATGATCATGTGCTCTGGATTGCAACTCGTTATGGGAAGATTCAACTCATGTAGACTGGCGATACATTTTTACCTCACGGCCGGCGTCTTCATTATGCTGAATCAAACCTCATCTGCTTGTTTTAATAGAGTGTAAAGATCCCTGATAAATGTGCCCTGGTGTCGTGTTGGCGGCTGACGTTTGCTTGCGAGGATCGTCGCGACGCCTCCCGGGTCAAAATTCCATCCCCCTATCATGTTTCCTGCGTATTTAATGTGCCATATTGTTGTTAGAAATGTTCATAACTGTATGTCTCTCCTTCCTCAAGATGACATTTATTTCAGTAATATGTGGACCCATTTTATAATAGGGTAACACTCCACCACTGTCCCAATTCGATCTAGAATGTTCAGAAGTGAGATTGTTCAGTATGAATTGGCAATGATTGTTCCCGAAGTATGGCATGAAACAATGTTCAATGAACTATGTGAACTATTATAAAGTTTCAATGGTGCATAAAGACATGTTTACTTGCCATCACGGCTTTGATTAAACGTGCAATGTTCTGTCGTAAAGATGTCCCAACTGATTTCCATTGAATAATGTGTAGGCTAGATAATGTTCTTGTAGCACAGGATGAAACGATCCAGTCCTCAAACTGTGTTTCACTGCTGCTTTAAGCTGATAATGTTTATGTGATTTTTCAACTTACATGGCTCCAACGTCTTGATTATCTCAGTGCAGGTCTCAATTATTCGAATATGAACAAATCACCATCACACGGCTGTTAAACTGAAACTTTGTTTAGCGATATGTAAGTGGCGAAGTTACATCTAATAGCTAGGTCCACGTTACGCTTGCGGTCATAAAAATACATCAGTCACGACGATACCGGCACGCACTGAACGCATGTTCAAGCCATGAAAAATACCAAGAGAAGAATCATGAATGAGTGTTCACCTGTCAACTGGCCTCGCTGTACTCCACGACGTAGGGGTGGGGGTTGCTGCTCGCACATGTTACTTTCCCTTACTTCCGGCAGGGTAACCTTGCCTAATAATTTTCTCCAGCTCGCGAAGATTAATTGCCTGGCTCTCGATTGACTACAATAAAAAAATCAGGTCTCTTGTAACGAAGTTCTAGTTGTTTCTTAAGCATATAACTCGGCGGATATTGGATATAATACTCCCCATGGTTAAGGAAGTAAAATCATCTACATAATTGTTTCTCCAGCTGTGACGTCATCACTCGGATGTACTGATCTTTGCCGGTCACCTTTATAAGACAAAACCTCCATGACGTAATATCTGCGGCTCCAAGCGGTTCACGTAGCGCCGTAGCTTAGTGGTCAGACTCCAAATCGGGTACAAAAGACAGGCAAGAAACTTAAAGATATTTAAAATAGCAAAATGGTCACTCTGCGGTATAAGTATCTTCCCTGTCTTAAATTAAATCTGTCACTTTTACCCAGGATTAGTCACATCAAAACAGCGTCATTACAGGAAAATATGTTTCGAAAAGCTTGTTTACATTTCAGAAATATAACACTAAACAATTGTGTACCAGTTCATGGTATTGGTTTATCACCTTACCGAGAGACCGTTTCAATAGAAAACGAGTGGTATGTATCCCTTTTCGAAAGTGAATAAGCGTATAGCCACGTTAGAAAATTGGGGCCTATGACCTCAGATTTTCGCCGCATCAATACTGAATCTAACTTGATGGACAGATTGACCTTCTTAAAGATTGTCGCTAGGTTACAACGACTTACTCTGTTCATGATAGTCCGGTAAAAATTGCTAAAGGACATTTCCATCTTAAATATTATTGACCTGGGCAAAGCTGTGAATAGAAAGTAGAGTGCACATCTTGATTGTAGTTTCCATGGTAGTAATGTGCATCCAATTAAAAGTCTTCGTATTAACTGAGACCGAATCTTTTTAGCGACATAACAAATCCATTTTTAAAATGTTCTGTGTGGCTTCGGTGGCGTAGTTGGTAGCATGCTGAGCTTCTATGCCTAAGATAGCGGGTTCAAACCCGGCCGAAGTCGTCGGATATTTTAAGAGCGTTAAAATCCCTCAGTATGCCTTCCTTCGGAGGGGAAGTATAGCCGGCGGTCCCATGTCATAGATTTATGGCATGTTAAAGAACCTTCCACTAATTACACCTGCGTGAAGCTAAATTGTATAGGTTAGGAATGTAAACAACGCTCTTAGGTTTCTACGTTCGTTGCCAAGAGCCGACTGCGGTGGCGTCTAGTAGCTTAAGTTCTGAACTGGGCCTAGTAGTCGTTGACGGTGGCGTTTGGCGGCAAAAGTAGGAACTATTTGAAAAATTCAAAGTTGCAGTCCTTACTTGAATAAAAAACAGATACACACACTAATACAGCCATCACAATTAACACCGGTTATCAGACAGATTCTACACACACCCAAAGTACCCGGGGCTACATGGCCCTAAACTGAGGAACCAACCAAAGAATATTTCTCCCTGTCATTTTTTGATTTATTTTGTTTTGTGTTATTTGTGTCAAATTATACAATTGAGATACCGCGTCACATTACAGTGAATTAAACGACAAGTGAGTAGGTCTATACAATTATCTATGTGCTTTATTTGTTGCGGTAAATGCATACTAACCTTAGCACGCCTCCTTATTTGCCAGGTAGAAGAAATACAAGTGTGCGCTCGGTGTTCATTTTAAGTGGTGCAATGATTTTTTAAATTATTGATAGTTGGCAAAATTATCAAGAAGATGGGCAATAGACAGGCTGAATGAGAAGGATGTAAACGAAAGATTCAATTAGAGTATAAAGGAAGGACTAATGTAAAACCCTAAACAAACTTAAATTGCAGACGAATGGGCACTTTTGAAGAATGAAATAACAAAATCCGCAGAAGAAATCGTTGGTAGGAAAGAAAGAATAGGTAGAATAGCGTGGATCACTCAGGATATACTAGAATTAATGGATGAAAGGCGGAACCACAAGAATGTAAGAGATGAAAAGGGAAAAGCAGATTACGGACGTCTGAGAAATAAGGTTAACAAGAAGGAAGCGAAAGAAGAATGCTTAAAAGAGAAATGTGCAGGTATATAAATTTGTCTTAAATTAGGAAAAGTAGACACAGCTTATCGAAGGATTAAGAATACTTTTGGGGAAAGGAA
This sequence comes from Meconema thalassinum, assembly GCA_946902985.2. NCBI lineage: Eukaryota > Metazoa > Arthropoda > Insecta > Orthoptera > Tettigoniidae > Meconema > Meconema thalassinum. The sequence goes on along the minus strand of OX336388.2, from coordinate 1,201,387,474 downwards.
GAATAAGTGCTGTAGTATTAAGGACACAAATGGAATGCCTCTAACAGATAGGGAAGAAAGGGTTGAGAGATGGAGAGCTTACATAGAGTGTTTGTATAATGGAAAGGAGATTGAGAATCACGTAATGGAAAGGGAAGAGGAAATTGATGAGGATGCGAAAGGAGATTTAATATTCAGATCAGAATTTGACAGAGCATTGGAAGACTTAAGCAGGAACAAAGCACCAGGCATAGATGATATGCCGATTGAGTTGCTATGCTGCTTAGGTGATGATGGTCTGATCGGGTTAGTTCATTTGGTGTGCAGGATTTATGAGACAGGTGAGGTACCCTCTGATTTCAAGAAGAATGTTATCATCCCTATATCGAAGAAAGTAGGAGCTGACAGATGTGAATATTACCGTACGATCAGCTTGATTATTCATGCTTCAAAGATCTGTCTAGAATAATTTACAAGAGTATGGAAAGCCATATAGAAACGGAGTTGGGTGAAGACCAATTTGATTTCAGGAGAAATGTAGGAACAAGGGAAGCTATACTAAGTTTGGGCTGATTTTGGAAGGTAGAATAAGGGAAGATATGAGAACGTTCATGTCATTTGTAGACTTAGAAAAGGCATTTGATAATGTTGATTGGGCTAAATTGTTTGACATTTTGAAAACGAAAAACAAAAATATTGGAATGCAGCCGAAATACATCAGAAACCTCTATGGAAATCAAATTGGCAGGTGAAAGGCTAAAGGAAGTAGGAAACTTCTGTTTCTTAGGGAGCAAAATAACCAGTGATGGACGAAGCAATGAGGATATAAAAAGTAGGTTGGCTCAGGCAAGGAAAGCATTTCTACAAAGAAGGAATCTGTTGACATCGAATATAGATTTAGGTATTAGGAAGTCATTTTTGAAATCCTTTGTCTGGAGCGTGGCCCTGTATGGAAATGAAACTTGGACTACAGGTGCAGCAGAAAAGAGGAGAATTGAAACATTTGAAATGTGGTGTTACAGGAGAATTATGAAGATCAGACAGGTAGATAGGGTTACAAACGAAGAGGTATTAAGACGAGTGGGAGAGGAGAGATGTTTCTGGCGACCACTAATGAAGAGAAGAGATCGGTTGCTAGGACACGTACTAAGACAACCAGGAATAGCAAGCTTAGTTATGGAAGGAAGGGTCGAGGACTAAGGTGGACCAAGATTAGAATATGTTAAACAGATTAGCTCGGATGTTGGATGTGGATAGCTTTGTAGAGATGAAACGATTAGCTCAGTACAGAGTGGCTTGGCGAGCTCTACATACCAGTCAAAAGACCGAAGACTCAAACAAAAACAACAATAATTATCAAGTCAAATCGGCCCCTGTAGTATGCAGATTGCGATAATGAAAGTCACGTATAATTAAAGAAGTTACGTGATGTTTAGAAGGCAAAATAACGGGATGCTTTTTGTCCTCAGAGAGCAAAGATTGCGAGAGCCTTCCACCTACCCTGAGTAACCCATGGTCATCAAGGAACGGAGCTAAAGCACGAAGACGACTGGATTTGGGAAGATCCCTTTTAGAAGAAAGTAAAGACAATTCAGAAGAAAAGGCTTCTTGCTGTGTCAGTTGTAAAACCTTAATGGTAGCGAGATTCAATTCATGATTGGTAAGGTGTGGTTTGGGGAGAAGAGGTTGGTCAACCACAAGATATTTCCATCTAAGGAGATAAGCAACAATTCGAATTAATTTGTGAAAGGAAGAGTAGCGAGACAACATGGGATGAGAAACGTTGGAAACAAGACACGAGGCAGTAGGTAAAGATACTTTAGCGTCAGGCACGTTGGAGTATTTGGTATTTAATTGTTAGTACGGTAGAAGGTTAGTATTTTTGTTAGTAGAATTGCTCTTTACTTATTCTGAAAGGGAGTAGCAGCCTTTCAGAATAAATCAATTCTTTACTATTCTTATAGACGGTTAAGATATTGATAATATAAGCCAAATAATGGCTACACTGCGTCCTGCTGCACGGCTGAAAGCAACGGGAAACTACAGCCGTATGCTATTCCCGAGGATATGCACCTCTCTATGCATAATTACATGTGATGATGGCCTCCTCCCTTGTAAAATTTCAATCCGGAGGTAAACTAGTCCCCCGTTCGGATCTCCGGGTGGGGACTACTCGAGAGGGGGTTAACATCACAGAAGTGACAAAGAGGAAATCTGACATTCTACGGATCGGAGCGTGGAATGTTAGAAGTCTGCTAGGAATTGGAAGGTTAGAAAACTTAGAAAGGGAAATGGATAGGTTGAGGTTGGATTTGGTTGGGATTAGTGAAATGCGCTGGCAGGAAGAACAGGACTTTTGGTCAGGAGACTATAGGGTCATTAGCAGTAAATCAAACAATGGCCAAGCAGGGGTTGGCCTCATATTGAGTAGGAAACTTGGACAGCGGGTGGAATATTATGAGCAATATAGTGAACGGATTATTGTAGCAAAAATCAATACTAAACCTACCTGCACCACAGTGGTACAAGTCTATATGCCTACCAGTCAAGCTGATGATGAGGATGTTGAAAAGGTCTACGAAGAAATAGACGAAATTCTGAGGTATATCAAGGGTGATGAAAATGTTATAGTAATGGGAGATTGGAATGCTGTGGTAGGAAAAGGGATAGAAGGGAAGATAGTAGGAGATTTCGGATTAGGTGAAAGGAATAATCGAGGAAGCAGGCTGGTAGAATTCTGCACCGAGCATGAATTGGTCATAGCTAACACCTTATTCAATAACCACAATAGAAGAATATACACATGGATGAGACCAGGAGATACAGGGCGTTACCAAATCGACTTCATTATGGTCAAGCAGAGGTTTCGAAACCAGATTTTGGATTGTAAAACATATCCTGGTGCTGACATAAACTCTGACCACAATCTGGTTGTAATGAAATGCAGATTAAAGTTGAAGAAACTGAAGAAAAGTCAAAAGCCAAAAAGGTGGGCAATAGACAGACTGAAAGAGAAGGAAGTAAACGAAAGATTCAAGAAGAGTATAAAGGAAGGACTAATGAAAAACCCTAAACAAACTTCAATTGCAGACGAATGGGCACTTTTGAAGAATGAAATAACAAAATCCGCAGAAGAAAACATTGGTAGGAAAGAAAGAATAGGTAGAAAACCGTGGATCACTCAGGATATACTAGAATTGATGGATGAAAGGCGGAAACACAAGAATGTAAGAGATGAAAAGGGGAAAGCAGAATACAGACGTCTGAGAAATGAGGTTAACAAGAAGTGCAAGGAAGCGAAAGAAGAATGGTTGAAAGAGAAATGTGCAGGTATAGAAAATTGTCTGAAATTAGGAAAAGTAGACACAGCTTATCGAAGGATTAAGAATACTTTTGGGGAAAAGAAGACTAAGTGCTGTAATATTAAGGACACAAATGGAAAGCCTATAACAGATAGGGAAGAAAAGGTTGAGAGATGGAAAGCTTACATAGAGAGTTTGTATAAGGGAAAGGATATTGAGAATCATGTAATGGAAAGGGAGGAGGAAATTGATGAAGATGCGAAAGGAGATTTAATATTGTGATCAGAATTTGATAGAGCTTTGGAAGACTTAAGCACGAACAAAGCACCAGGCATAGATGATATACTGATTGAGTTGCTACGCTGCATAGGAGATGACGGTCTGATCAGGTTATTTCACTTGGTGTGTAGGATTTATGAGACAGGTGTGGTACCCCCCGATTTCAAGAAGAATGTAATCATCCCTATACCAAAGAAAGTGAGAGCTGACAGATGTGGAGATTACCGTACAATCAGCTTGATTACTCATGCTTCAAAGATCCTGTCTAGAATAATTTACAAGAGGATTGAAAGCCAGACAGAAACGGAGTTGGGTGAAGACCAGTTTGGTTTCAGGAGAAATATAGGAACAAGGGAAGCTGTACTAAGTCTTAGGCTGATTTTGGAAGGTAGAATAAGGAAAGATAAGAGAACGTTCATGGCTTTTGTAGACTTAGAAAAAGCTTTTGATAACGTTGATTGGACTATATTGTTTGACATTTTGAAATCGATTGGAATAAAGTACAGGGATAGGAGGGTGATATACAATCTGTACAAAAACCAGACAGCAGTCATTCGAGTTGAAGGACATGAGAGAAAAGCTGGTATTCAGAAAGGTGTAAGGCAAGGCTGCAACTTATCACCCATACTTTTCAATCTTTACATTGAACAAGCAATGAAGAAAATTAGAGAAAAATTTAAAGTGGGAGTGAAGATTCAAGGAGAAATAATTTCAACTCTGAGATTTGCTGATGACATCGTCATCTTGGCCGACAAGCCTGAGGATTTGAATGAGTTTTTGAATGGTATGGACTCCGTCTTACGGAAAGAATTCATGATGAAAATAAATAAATGTAAAACAAAAATACTGGAATGCAGCCGAAATAAATCAGAAACCTCTATGGAGATCAAATTGGCAGGTGAAAAGCTGAAGGAAGTAGGAGACTTCTGTTACTTAGGAAGCAGAATAACAAGTGATGGACGAAGCAAAGAGGATATAAAAAGTAGGTTGGCTCAGGCAAAGAAAGCATTTCTACAAAAAAGGAATCTGCTGACATCGAATATAAATTTAGGTATTAGGAAGTCATTTTTGAAAGCCTTTGTCTGGAGCGTGGCGCTCTATGGAAGTGAAACTTGGACTATTGGTGCAGCAGAAAAGAGGAGAATTGAAGCATTTGAAATGTGGTGTTACAGGAGAATGATGAAGATCAGATGGGTAGATAGGGTTACAAACAAAGAGGTATTAAGACGAGTGGGAGAGGAGAGATGTTTCTGGCGACTGCTAATGAAGAGAAGAGATTGGTTGGTAGGACACATACTAAGACACCCAGGAATAGCAAGCTTAGTTATGGAAGGAAGGGTCGAGGACAAAAACTGTAGGGGTAGACCAAGGTTAGAATATGTTAAACAGATTGCGTCGGATGTAGGGTGTCGGAGCTATGTAGAGATGAAACGATTAGCTCAGGACCGGGAGGCATGGAGAGCTGCATCAAACCAGTCAAAAGACTGAGGACTCAAACAACAACAGTATAAAGAATGTATTTTCATAATTAATGTATTTTGTTCAGATGGCTGGTTTCATTGTGTAGCCTCCGTATTTGTCTTTATTGCTACAGACGTTTTGGTATATTGTTGCACATGGGAAAACTGACCGATTGTGAATCAAGGATTGTACTGGACTGTAGTATTCTCTATGCTATCATATGCACAGTTAATTAGCAAATTTGCGAAACATAATATAATGCTATCCTGACAGAGAAAACATTCCTAAATTCTCCAATCACCATTTTGCAGTTTTCATTTGTAGACAGTTGTTATTTCATTTGTGGGGCTTAGGCATTGCGGTCATGTTGCCCAGTGTACATGGGTATGTGTGTGTGTTTGTAGAATTTTTATGATAACATGTGTTATTGTGATTGTTGCACTAGCATGTGTAAATTGGGGATAGGATTGGGAATGTGGCAGCCATGGCCCTCAGTTAGGAACCATCGTGGTATTTGACTGGAGTAGAAGTGGTTAACCACCTCCGGAATGGCTGAGGCAGTGTAACTTTTTCGCTATCCCCTCTACTACTCTGTCTATGATAAATTAATTGAATGGGTGCCAAGGACCCAACACCAAGTTGAAACCTGAATTTATATTTATCAACACCTAGCTTGGGTAGAACACATTTATAACTCTTCACACCCAGACCGTGGTATGATGGGATCATTAACCCAGCTAAGATTTGCATTGGGAGAAGGAACTTGGTTTATACGTATCTAATGCTACCTACTGAAATCAATGATTGCATTTTATAAAAAGGAATGTAATGTAGTATAAAATAAGGTAGTGGCAATTTTAATAATAATAATAACAAATGGAGCTTCAAAATTTAATATTACCACCAGAAAATTACGGGAAATTCGAGACGGATGAATTACTGAATTTAAGAATATTACCAAGCTATGAAGTTACTGAAATTACGATTATAAAAGAATGAATAGAATGAGATTACGTAGATATGCGTCATTAGCGCTCACCCTCGGAGATTGTTTCTCCCACGTACATGATGTTTCAAGAGAAATTGATGTAGTCTCTTGTCCGGCGTCACCTTCTTCGTCTCTTGTCTTAGTCGAATGAATATTGAAGTTAATTACTGTTAGTGGTGGATCAAAATCCGAAAGCCACTTACACGGTCTGCCTATTCACAACAGCTCGTATACTACCCATGACTAACTGGTCAGTGGAGTATATCAGTACAATGTAGTCGCCATTGAACACAAGAACTAAGTCCGTAGACTAATGCGAAGAATATAATGTTCAAAGCAACGGTCCGTCCATAACGGAACCAAAGAATTAGTACGTCCACTACGGACAAGTTACAAAGTAAGAGTCCACTCTTCGCGGCGCGCGAACACTATATGCCTTCGGCCGTTCCCCCTTCCAGTGTACCACCTCCCAGCTGCTGCCTGGCCTGTAGACCAATCACCGTGCGTCACCATCCAACACGACTCCGCTAGGTGTGGCTCGGTCTCCTCTGATTGGTTGAGCCACCACGCGATACTCCCGTCATAAAGTTCATTGCACTCGGCGTGACTATGTAGATTTTCCGTTTCGTATCAATTCGCCTTTTCTTGAAACTGCCAGTTGTAAATGTTCCTCGATTGCATCATCGCTTCTAGACAAGATTATTCCTGTAGCCGTAATTTCCGATGACTCATCTCTCTCTCTCCAAGCCTTAACTGAATAAAATCCGAAATCTCCGCAATCAAATAATTTACTGTGATAATCGCTATCGGAATAATCCGATTGATAGTGTTTTCTAATATATAGAAAACCTATCTGTTTGGTTATAAGATTGAAAATAAAGCTCCAAAAGAAAATATGACATTAATAATACACTGAAGGAAATGGAAATTGCAACACCATGAAGGCTTTGGTCGTTTGTGTTGATTTTCCAGATATGGAACGAAACCATGTAGGTATGTAAACGATCAAAGTTTCAGACCCATTGGATTGTTGCTATAGGTCTCCTCAAGTGATTGGTCGCGGAGGAATCAACTCCAGTATACGGACTCTGGTGTAGCGTAGTTGACTTGCAGTCTGTGCAGTGAAGTGTTCCCCGTCAAACATGCCTCGACGACAGAGAAGAGCACGCTATCAACAACTGTTGCCGTTTGAGAGGGTTCAGATAATTGGGCTCTGTGAGGCTGGATTATCGCTACGGACTGTCGCTGCACGTGTTGGCCGACAGGCATCTACGTATGGCAGCAGTGGTCAAATGAAGGTACCCACACTCGTAGACCTGGTACAGGCCCAGCGGGACATACAGCTGTGAGAGAGGATCGCCGCATCATTCGGATGGCCCGGATGGAACCCCATGCAACAGCAGCGCAAATTCGAGCAGCTGTGGCACCCCACGTTACACAACAAACAGTTGGTAATCGCCTGCGTGCAGCTGGCTTACGATCCCGTGTCCCTGCAGAAGGTGTTCCATTGACCCCACAACAGCGACGTGTTAGGCTGGCCTGGTGTCGAGAACGATCAACGTAGGTCGACGAATGGCATAGGGTCGTCTTTAGTGATGAATCGCGCATCTGTCTTGCCCGCAGTGATCGCCGGAATCGTGTGCGCCGACGTACCGGGGAGAGGGGCCACCCAGACCTTATTGTCGAGAGGCACACAGGGCCAACACCAAGCATTATGGTCTGGGGAGCTCTTGGCTTTAATGTGAAATCACAATTAGTGCTGTTGATGGCATTATGACTGCTCGACAGTACGTTGATAGGGTACTCAATCCAGTGGTTGTCCCTATGATGGCGAACAGCTAATGGGATGTTTCGGCAGGACAATGCCCGAGTTCACACTGCACGCATCTCCAGAGCAGCTCTCCACGACATCACAACCTTAGAATGGCCCGCCAGATCCCCGGACCTCAGTCCTATTGAGCATGTGTGGGACATGATGGGTCGACAACTGGCCAACCGTCCTCATCCACCCACAACTCTGGAACAACTGACCCACGCAGTGCAGCAAGCATGGGCCACAATTCCTCAGGAATCGATCCAGGGCCTTATTGACTCCATGCCTCGCCGAATTCATCAATTGCAGCTCGTGGTGGACACATCCTGTATTGATTGTTGTCCAAACTTGCGGTCAGAGGAACCTGAAAGTGTAATCATCGAATCACAGCCGAACACTCGTCCTGCATGTTCAATTGCAGCAATGAAGCACCACTCTTTCTGGGTGTTGCAATTTCCATTTTTTTTTCAGTGTAATAATAATAAATTAAATTAGCTTGGCTGAATAAGTAGCCGCGTTTAAACAATCATAAAATAGCTTCCATCTGACTTATGTCAGTGGCATAAATACCCTTCGAAAAACAGGTTATAGTAGGAATCGAACCCTGCCCTCTCAGTTTTGCCCTACGAGGCTGAGTGTATCCCGTTCCAGCTTTCAAATCAGAATTAAATTTCTTGGTAGTGCCGGGAATTTGTGTAGTATGAATCCCAACACATTACGATGAATATTATGCAGTGAGTCCACCCGCCAGGGCGACTTCCTTTTGGGTATCTTTGAAATCGCGCCTTGCGCTACGGCACTCTTTTGTTTCACACAATTAATTCGTTGCTTATGAAACATACAAGGTATGTCCAAAATGTTGTTTCATGAACTTCAACTAACGTACCTTTGCCTGTTATACGACAATAATATACGTTGAAATCCTGGTATTACAAATACTGGACGACTTTCTAGTTTACTTCGTAAATAAGTCATTTTCAGTGTTGCCTTAGTAATAGAAATGTAATGTTTTTCAGTCGGTCAACACGATTGTACCCAATTGTAATGGGTGGGTCCCTAATCCTGAAAAAATGTATTGCATGATATTAATAAATACACTTGGATGATCGACATTAATGATCTCATAAGTACTTCATCATTTTTCCAAAAGCAACGGTACCGTCACTTGAGTGACGACCTGCGAACAGCAAATGTCATAATATGGAAAGAAGTACTGTAGGATTGTTGAAATGAATACTGATTAGCAGCATGGGTCCATTCTATTAATTAAATTCAAACATAAGAGACCCATATTTTTCTTTAAATTTATACCATTGGCATCTCAAGTAGACAGTACACCAAATTGTACCGCTGTAGCCTTAAATTGTGTGGATATCTCTATCTACTTAGCATAAAACAAAGTCCTTGATTCTTGGATGTAACGGGTAACCTCGAGAACAATTTGATGGATTTTGATGCGGTTTTCACCATTCCGTAAAGGATTTCTCGAGGAAGGATTCGGAAGAAAAACATTTATTTATGACCAAAGGAAGCCGAGCAGTAACGACTTCAGTGAATCTAGTCGGAAGAAAATCCGGGCGTCCATGTGCCCTTTAAGCTTAAGCTGGGTAAACAGTTAAAAAATACACTGAAGAAAATGGAAATTGCAACACCCAGAAGGAGTGGTGCTTCATTGCTGCAATTGAACATGCAGGACGAGTGTTCGGTTGTGATTCGATGATTACACTTTCAGGTCCCTCTGACCGCAAGTTTGGATAACAATCAATACAGGATGTGCCCACCACGAGCTGCAATATATTTATGAATTCGGTGAGGCATGGAATCAATAAGGCCCTGGATCGCTTCCTGAGGAATAGTGGCCCATGCTTGCTGCACTGCACGGGTCAGTTGTTCCAGAGTTGTGGGTGGCTGAGGACGGTTGGCCAGTTGTCGACCCATCAAGTCACACGCATGCTCAATAGGACTGAGGTCCCGGGATCTGGCGGGCCATTCTAAGGTTGTGATGTCGTGGAAAGCTTCTCTGGATATGCGTGCAGTCTGAACCCGGGCATTGTCCTGCTGAAACATCCCATTAGCATTGTTCGCCATCATAGGGACAACCACTGGATTGAGTACCCTATCAACGTACTGTCGAGCAGTCATAGTGCCCTCAACAAGCACTAATTGTGATATTACATTTAATCCAAGAACTACCCAGACCATAATGCTTGGTGTTGGCCCTGTGTGCCTCTCGACAATAAGGTCTGGGCGGCCCCTCTTCCTGATACGTCGGCGCACACGATTCCGGCGATCACTGCGGGCAAGACAGAAGCGCGATTCATCACTAAAGACGACCCTATGCCATTCGTCGACCCACGTCGATCGTTCTTGACACCAGGCCAGCCTTAAACGTCGCTGTTGTGGGGTCAATGGAACACCTTCTGCAGGGACATGGGATCGTAAGCCAGCTGCACGCAGGCGATTACCAACTGTTTGTTGTGTAACGTGGGGTGCCTCAGCTGCTCGAATTTGCGGTGCTGTTGCATGGGGTTCCATCCGGGCCATCCGAATGATGCGGCGATCCTCTCTCACAGTTGTCAGTCGCGCTGGGCTGAGCCAGGTCTACGAGTGTGGGTTCCTTCATTTGACCACTGCTGCCATACACGTTGTACCGTAGATGCCTATCGGCCAACACGTGCAGCGACAGTCCTTAGCGATAATCCAGCCTGACACAGCCCAATTTTCCGAGCCCTCTCAAACGGCGACAGTTGTTGATAGCGAGTTCTTCTCTGTCGTCGACGCATGTTTGACGGGGTACACTTCACTTCACAGAATGCAAGTCAACTACGCTACACCAGAGTCCGTATACCGGAGTTGATTCCTCCGCGACCAATCACGTGGGGAGACCTGTAGCAACAATCCAATGGGTCTGAAACTTTGATCGTTTACATACCTACATGGCATCGTTCCATATCTTGAAAATCAACACAAAAGACCAATGATTTCATGGTGTTGCAATTTCCATTTTCGTCGGTGTATCTCTGGCCCATACTCTGAGAATTGTTCACCATGAAAAGTTCTGCAAAAAAGTCTGTGACAGCTCCCACATCGCCCACTGTAAGTGTTTTTACGTTTTCATTTCTTCCAGCAATCTCCATTCAGTGAAAAATTGAATTACTAGCTTCGAAGCGAGTTTACGAGCTTGCGAGCTACCCTATCACCCCATCGTCGGCCAGCATCAAACTGTCGAGTCGTGTCGAGTTAATACTTCAGAGTATAGCCTATATGTTTGTAGTTTCGCTGTTCACCTTGGCTTTTCAGAATTGCGTCTGGGATCTGCCGTCCGTTTGCCTTTTTATCTTACGCTGGGTAAACCGTATGCGAACAGCAGATGTCAAATGGAAAGAAGTGCTGTAGGATTGTTCAAATGAATACTGTTGTGGAGCAGCACTGGTCTTCTGGTAGTGTTTTATTGTGATCAGGCCCGATGAGAGGGTGGGGGGTCAGGCAGGGCTGGTGCCCCGGGGCCCGACCCTCCCAGGGGGGCCCGGCGTCCTAGGAGGATGTGCCCGATCGGGCATTGATTTATTATTACCTTTATGTGACTTGAATTTGCCACTGGCAATCATTTAGTGAATGCAATGAACTGTCTGTGAACAATGTTGAGGATTGAGAAACTTATTATGTCAAGTGGACAATATTTTCCTCTACAAAGCGCTTGTGGGAAGAACAAGTATCTCAAAATGGTCAACTTAGGCGATGGGGCTTCGCTATGTATTGTTATCAGAATATACCTGAAGACAGAGAGAGCATTCCATTAATCTAAATTTAGCTTATTCGGCTTATGCACTAATCGTTCAAATAACTTTATCATCCCTTCACTTATTTCGCCAAGTCCACGAGAGCCTGGGCTACCCTGGTGTGTTTGGTCAGCTAGCTCAAGAGTTTCAAGTTTGGTGCGTCACGTCGAGCTTAGATATTTAGAGGCGATAGTGTCTGAAATGAATATATTATCTAACTAGACGTATCATATGCCGTGCAGGCAGGTAAGTAGCGTCCACACAGTAATTCACTTTATAGTTGTTTTAAGGGGCAGAAATGCGAGGTCATCCTTACCTAGTAATTCACTTTCGCACTACCGGTATGTGAAAAATTATCATTGCTGGCTAAATATCTTGCGAAAGGGTGGGATGATTCTGTTGTCAAACGTAGATAGAGGAAATGCATGCGAAATTGTTCATCTTCTCTTATACTGAATTGAGAAAACAATGCTAACATTTGAATAATCTGTATGCTTAGGTGCAGTATAAATATTATTATAACTGGTTCATTCAATACGATCAACAATCCTAGGTACTTGGGTTCGTACGCAAATCTTTTCTGATTAAGGGATTTATTGAAAACCTATATTACTATTGGTACTAGACTTGGGAAATGTATCCAAAGACTGAAACGAAGTTAACATTCCAGTATTTTTCTGGACTGAGTGTTTAATTAACCAGGAGAAAAATGACAATTAAAGCCTGCTACACACTATCAGACCAGACCAGACCAGCAGACGTGGACGGGCAAGTTGCCATGTCGGGGGACGGCTTTGCATACACACCAACATACCAGACCTCCAAACCTCAGTTGTATTGAGTCGTCCGCCCAGTAATAAGTAAGATGGTTATGTTATGTTTATTGTTATTTTGTTGAGTATTTAATAATTGCCAACAAAGCGTTGAAGCCTTCGTGTCTTGCAATTTTATTCGAGTAACTATCACTTCTAATGTCGTACAAACATCTATGATCCCGATACACTTCTAACATTTGCATGATAGTATCCGCCTCATGATCGCCTACTTCAATATCATCGGCACTCGCGTGGTTTCTATGCTGGGAATATTGAGACATGGCGACAGAATCTTGTATCAAGACGTAGTGTCTCTTTGTTCAACAGTAGAATACGTACTGAAAGTGCTGCAGATCGCGACGAAGTCCGCCAGTCGGCCAGACAGCGCTACACTCAACGCAGACCAGACCAGACAGGCGAGGGTCAGTCTGGTGGTCTGAAGGTTGTCCAGTCAGACCGTCAGTCTGCGCAGACCGAATTGGTCGGCAGACAGGCCTACACACTATCGAACTGCCCGCCCATCAGCTACTCTTTCCGACCGTCTGCTGGTCTGGTCTGGTCTGATAGTGTGTAAGGGGTTTTAGCTAGGACCCTGAACCACTCAACTTTGTTTTTCAATTCCTCTCACGGGACGTCACTGGTAAGGACAGATGACCTACCGTAGCTGTTCCGCCTCATAAAACAACAATAAGTAACGTCAGTGGTAGGGGCAGATGGTTCGTTGTTCCACCCCTTAAAACAAGAATAAGTAACGTCAGTGGTGTGCGTGGCGATGGAGAAATTAATATATTGCATGTAGGCAACCGCGCAGACTTTTCCAAGACCAAGACTGCTTAATTTAGAAGGAAATTAAGATGAAGTATTGTCGAATATTAATATAAATACAATTTTGTTTCCAGATGATGCAGTGACTGTTATTATTATTGGACATTTCTACGCCGTTTATTCCAAAGAGCAGCATCGATCTGCAAAGCACTTATTTTTCAGGACGCGAAGAGATATTTTCCCTTGGGAATCAAGCCCTTTCATGATACTCTTTAACGTCTCAGAACACGGTTGACTCGAGAGAGGTCAGAAGGTTCAACCTGACAACACTGTAGCTACGGCTATTGTCAGTCATACTTCTTCGCGAGCGCTTGAACACCTGTTTGCTAGCAAGGGAGGCGACAAGAACTACGGAATTAATTCAGTATTGGACAAACATAGTGTACAAAACATCTGTTTATTTACACATGACCAGTGTTACAATCGGAAATAAATGAATGGCGTGCATATGATCGTGAGAAGTTATTATAAGGGCCAAGCAGCTGATATTAGGCGCGAATGACACGGAAATAATTTACCAACATAAAAGTGTTTAGCAAAATGACGAAAATTATTTTAGGTTTCTTTTCGTATTTTACTACTCTGAAGTACGGTAATAAAAACATTGGCGGTGTTATAATAATAATATGGTGTAAGTAGATGCAATTGAGGGTTATGTGATAAAAAGTGTAGGCTATCTCCCATAATATCTCTACATTGTAGGCCTATAAACCCTCAATTCCGCCACACATATATGTAGCTAATTTACTACCATTATAGGAATATTCTGTTGCTGATGGTATTCCATAAATGAGCCCCTTAAAGCCCAAGTGGTGTAACTCACATTATTCTTGTTCTGAGATATTTAAAGGTTTACTAGAGTTGTTATAAAATCAGCTGTATATTTCATTATTATTAGTTAACACGTATTTGTTTAGAAACGTTTGTTTTAACTCAAATTGACAATTCTGATACATTTTGTCCAGATATAGACCTGCTATACGGGCCTAAAGTACGTTACACCACTAGTGCTATAAACTGGTAAAGCATTTTGTTTACAATAAAAACATGCATGGCAGTCCACAACACTTTATTTACGTAATTTTTGTTACTCCTTATCAATAATGTCATCTCCATTCAGGGAAAGTATTCGATTCACGACCTAGTAAAACATGCTTGGTAGTTAACGACACTTCAAGTACATAATGTTTGTTACTTATCATCCATTCAATGGACCGATATCTTCAGCATCGTCAGAAGTAAGAAGACCCTCAAAGTAGTGGTGATGAACAGGCGGGATGAAGGGAAGAAGGTCTTCCATATCCCTTTTCTTCTCTTTTGTAACAGCTCTTGGTCCTCTGTACAGATTTCCCTGATGTATGTTAGCCAGAGAAACCGGGCGTCCCTTTTTTAGATCCTGGTTTGAAGTCCAACTTGTAAAATGCCATGTCCTCTGAAAGAATTTCCTTAAAAAGGATTGTGAGAGGTTCGCTCTTTTGGTACCGAATCCTCTGCATCTTTAGCCATGACACTGGATGTCTATCAGTGTCAGTTTTCCTTTTGGTGATAGATTGCAACACATTGTCTACAGACAAGAAGTCCTTGTTTGACATGACAGTGACATGAAAGGGATTTTTCTTCCTTGACTTGGCAATAATATTGTACCAATCATTGGGGCATAAAATCTGTTGTCTCGTGCTGTAGTTTTCTACGGAGGCAAAATCACAGTCATTTGGGAGATAGGAATGTCCACTTTGCATGAACGTTTGGTCTATGATTTCAATATTATTGTCTCCGCTGGTAACTATTTTCATAAATGTCATGGCGATATTCATATTCCTGTTCTGTCCTGTACAGGTATCACTATACATCAAAACATGTTTTGCTGCTGCCGCCCTCATTTTAATGTGTTTCACCAAACACGCACCAATTTCTTGGGAACCTCGAGATCCAGTCAATTCATCCCAGCAGTACATGAATCCTAATTTTGATGACAACTCGTGGCATCCTAAATTGTAAACGTATAAATTACGTTTATAGTAAGCTACTTGACATGTGAGTTTAGGAAAGGGTAGAGACTTTTCTAAATCAAAGGAAAATGCATAGTAAGAGCTATCAGAAGCTGATCTTTCGGTGTCCACATTCATTGACTCCCGAGCTTTCTCAGCCTTGCGTAGATGCAGTTCGTGGTCCTGTTGAAGCTATACTTTCGCTTGATCATCAGTAGTTGAATGCTTGAGTTTATTAGCGAAAGTATCACATTTGACACAAGAGTCCTTATGAGGAGCATGGAAATGCAAATTGAACTCGTTGATAAAAGTTCTTCGATAAATGTGCTTCAACAGGCTCTTTTCCTTGACTTTCAACAAGGTCTTTGTACAAATTATAAAGCAGTCGAATATTTAAATCTTCTGCTAAATATTTTCTGTTTGGGTTGTGGGCACGAGTGTAGTGTGACTGATAAGAGAGGAACGATGCAATGTGATCCCGTACTAGTACCATTTTCAGCCTACTTTTCACATTTTGCAAAAATGAGGAAAAAGTAGACTTATGAGATCGGGCAAATGTGTGTCTGT
Organism: Meconema thalassinum; assembly: GCA_946902985.2. Taxonomy (NCBI): domain Eukaryota; kingdom Metazoa; phylum Arthropoda; class Insecta; order Orthoptera; family Tettigoniidae; genus Meconema; species Meconema thalassinum. The sequence goes on along the minus strand of OX336388.2, from coordinate 1,201,371,678 downwards.
CTGTTTGTCTGTCTTTCTGTCTGGCTGGCTGTGTGTGTTCCCCCCTATCAACTCCTAAACGGCTGGAGCAATCGAAACAAAATTTGGTAGGAGTAAAGATCTATACCTGAATATGTCAGGGCCATATTTGAAAATGATGTCAGTGCTACCAACTGCTTAAAAATCGCAATTGAAATTTGAGCTCCATGTTGGATATCTTGGAAGGTATGAATGGGATTTATTTCAAAATTGGCACACGTATAGATAATAATATTGCAGTTTAATTTCCAGGAGGCCATATATGGCAGTGTTGCCAAATGATTATAAGCCTGTTCATAGGTCCAATTTTTAAATGCATATAACTTCTACACTATCTATTGGAATTCAACCAAATTTCGTATGTTTTATGTGTACATAACCAGATATGACTGAGCGTATTCTTAAGACCCACCAGGGCTGCCAACTGTTAATAAATGCCCTTAATTTATTTTATCCAAATACCAATATATCAGAAAGTATGCAAATAACAGCTTTACACTATGCACACGTATAGTACCTGACATTCTATATTAATTTGGAGTAATGTATATACGTCAGTGCTACCAACATGATTCTAAGCCTGCTGAGAAGTCCAACTTTAAATACATGTAACTTCCATACTATCATTTGGATTTCAACCAAATTTCGCATGTGCTATGTGTACCATGACAGATATGACTATGCGTATTCTTAAGAGCAACCAGGGCAGCCAACTGTTAATATTTGCTGTCTCTATTTTTGTTACCCTAATATCAATATATCAGAAAGTATGCAAGCCAATAGCTCTAAACTTTGCACACGTATAGTACCTGGCATTCTAGATGAATTTGGAGTAACTAATATACGTCAGTGCTGCTAACATGATTCTAAGCCTGCTGATAGGTCCAATTTTAAAATGCATGTAACTTCTATACTAACTAATGAATTTCATTCAAAATTGGCACAACAATAGATCATATTATTTCAGATTATTCCTGACCAATACATGCATGACATTGTTGCCAACATGATAATACGCGCGCTGTTAAATCCAATGTTTAACTGCATGTAACGTCCATGTTATTCATTGGACTTCAACCAAATTTTGTATTCTGTATCTTAAGAAATGGAACAAAGTATATATTAAGTCACCAGGGCTGCCAAATATAGTGCACTATTAGGCTACATTATGCCAGGTATACAGTATTTCGAACAAATTAGAAATTTCGATATTAGCAACTTAATTTCGTCATTATTCTAGATGGATCCATATAGATTATTCATTGGCATGAATCTTAAATTTTAAGAAAAGTAGGCTCTTTAGTTCGTCACGGAACTTCTTGTTTCTTCTGTGGTTTTGTTAGCAGGAACTTTCTTGCCTCGTTTATCTCCACCTGGAGACTCTCCAAGTTGTGCCTTCTTTATGGCTCGGGTCATCCTACCATCAGAGATTTTGAAAGTCTCCAGAAAATATTTTTACATACTGTTGTACTTTTTCCATCAATGGTCCCATGGAAAATGATAGTAGTAGTTTTATGATTTTTAACACCGGTTGTTGGCCGATGACGTTGTGGCAATGTTTGTTTTACTAGTCCACATAACAATGCGTTCTGAGCGGAGAAAGACCCCATTTTCCAAAAGGAGTCAAATGCATTTCTTCTTGACAGCTCTGAAATTTTATAGAAACATTTTTTCCTGCAGTTGCAATTGGGGTTACTGAATGATTTTCCAGCAACCACTTTTCCAGTTCTTGACGTGTATGATTGTCCACAATTTCTGTTTTTCTTTCTCTGTGCTTTCTTGCTGACATTTAGTTTCCTCTTTCGATATCGCGTAAGCGAATCTGCTACTGCTTCATTTTGATCGAGTTCTGCCTCAGCTTCCGCCCTGCTGTTATGACTATCGACCCCTGAAAAAAAAACACAACTATGAGTAAATCTAATAAATCAAAGAAATATGTACCTGTCATTTGAAACAATCTAGGCTATGGTTTTGTATTTTGTTTTGAGATTGTCATTTTAGGTAAAGGTTTTAGGCCAAAAACCTAATTTACAGCTAGTAGTTGGGCTGTCTCTGTAAATGCCAGTAATAAAAATGATTCCAGTTATTTACCACATTTTCCAGTACCGGTATTAATAATTATACTGTTGACTGTAAAACTTTATTACCTGGATTGAAAAAAACAGTGAGTTGTCGTAGACTCCGTTTTCAGGTTATGAATTTTGTAACATTCCGTTTTGCCTATATAATGTAGAGGTTTCTTGCTGTTTATATGCATAACATGCAGTACTTTAGCTTGGTATAAGCCTTCAAAGAAAAGAAACTCTGAAATTCAGCAGCGAAGTAATAAGAAAACTAGAAAATAAACACCACTTACCAGAACTGGACACATCTGAATGTGACGGAGAATACTCATCGCTGGATCCATTATCAGCCAAATACTTGGTTCACTGACGCTGTCTTCATCACTTGAACTCATGATGAATCACACTGACGATAATTGTTTCCATTAAACAAATGAAATCTTATTATTGGAACCGTTAGACGACTGAACAACCACACCACATTCATAAAACCAAAACTCAACACAGTTGCAGGAACAGTGGTGTAACTCCCAACTACAGCACTTTGGCTGTCAGCCGGTAGATGGAGTCACTGACAGCAGAAAATTGTGCTGCTCCCTATACGGTTGCCAGGCGAGTTAGGACTTGCACCATCTGTGCTGTTGACAGAATGCCACTTGCTGAACATGATCCTCACCATAGTGGAGTTACACCACTTGGGCTTTAAGGGGCTCAAATATATAACAGATTACTTCTGTTTCCTTGAAGAAATGAAAATGAAAATCCACAGCCTGCTTCCAGTCTCCGACCGGGTCAGGAATGGAATGAATGAAGCCCCCATCTAGCGGCGAGGATATGAACTGTGCCGGCTGCCGAGGCCTGACGCACTCCTCCGGGGCAATGATTAAATGAATGACAGATGAAGTGAAATGATAGTGGAGAGTGTTGCTGGAATGAAATTTTGACAGGAAAACCGGAGTACCCGGAGAAAAACCTGTCTGCCTCCGTTTTGTCCAGCACAGATCTCACATGGAGTGACCGGGATTTGAACCACGGACCCAGCGGTGAGAGGCCGGCGTGCTGCCGCCTAAGCCACGGAGGCTTTTTATCCTTGAAGAAATGAAACATTGTTATCTGAAGAATCTTCTGAAAGTTGCACTGATACATTACTATATATACCATATATATATATACCATTCCTTGAACAGCTGTGGTTTATTGAGGATGCTTGCAGCAAATGAAGGAAAATCTCTAAGTGCCCTTCACCAAAAATTATTGTGTTTTCAATTCATTTTGATAGCTTCACCCTGCTTGACTCTTCTGTCCTTAGGATCCCTTCTCCAGGTGAGTCCTAATATTTCTCTGCTTTATTAATATCACCTTCTTGAAAATGATTTATGCAAACTACAGACCATTTCGAAGGTTTCCAGTCCTTCCGAGGAATTTTCCTAATTCAGACCTGGTGCAGATTTTCGTCACTTGGGAACCTAAACACTGGTGAGTAGCCTCCCTTACTTGGATAATTTCGTTACAGTTGGGGACACAACATTTATCTGGCATTCTTCCGGTGCCGAAACATTCCAGTAAAAACAAAATTTGAATCATGAAGTACGAAACGTGAAAATTCTATATACCGTACCGTATTTAAAAATACCATATTTGCCAGATACAAACCACACTCGTCAATGTGTTCTCGATTAGGGATTACAGTTAAAGAACCCACCTGGAAGGGTAGTATAAACGCTATTATAAAGCGTATAAACATACAAAGCGTAAAAAACAAAATATAGAAGGAAATATCCCTATGAGATAAACAAGAACACCTGCCAGACTGAACGTTCCCTTCATGTTCCCACCTGACAAGGCTATGACTGATGAACATGTTGCAAGTCTCAGCCTGCCGACCTATCAAGAGTCGACCGTGCTCAGTACCGTTAAACATAAAATGAGTTGCTCCCTTTATCTATGACTTGGAAGTTACCCCGGGTTCTGACGAAGCCGCGGCAGGAATGGAGGATTCGGCTTACCGACTGCGGTGTCATTCGTAGTCTTACTCAACAATTATTAATAGTCCTATTTGTCGTTACAGTTGTTAATTCATTTAGGGGCTTGCGACATTTAATTCATGTTCTTGGTAGCTAGTAGGTCTAGTATGAAAACCCACACTCAGGATAGCCGCTGTCAGCACCGGGATTCGAACCTCTGATCTGCAGACTTGCTGTAGACCCCCATCACGATCATTGGTGACCAACACCGTGGGGTCTTACTTGAAGGTGCGAGAGCTTTTACTACAATAACGGAGAGTCTTTTCTATAGCCACTAAATGCCAATAGTCACCAAATTTTTACTACAAAATATCACAAAAATAATCACCCAAATGGCCTATAACTCAATACTGTGGACCTAATTTTTGCAAAATTTTCCGGAGGGGGACCCCTGGACCCCACTCTGAGCTTGGTGATATTCCATACCTCCAGATCCCCGGTGTGTCTACTCCCCCATAATCTTGGCTTAAATCTGCCCCCGATGGTCACCAGTCATAGATAGGATTGGGGAGTTTTAGGAGAACCTGGCTCTAGGTTTGCTTACTGCAAAGCATTAAATTATAAGACGTCCACAGACTGCAAATTACAAAATAAAGTTCAAATTCACATTTTCTTCTTCTGTGAAAACAATCACTGATCAGCTGCAGTCTACTGATAGCACATAATAAATAACTTGACTTACGTATGAGTATCCCTGTGGTTAATTATGAAAATATATTTTGCTTTGTTTAATGTACAATGATGTGTGCTCGCCGTTCAACCAAAACACTTATCAGTGTTAGGGTTAGACCCAACGGCGTGATTCTTCAAGGGCAGCAAGTTTTAAGAATGTCAAGATTAAAACCCTGTATGTAAAACGTATTTTAAAATACGTCTTGACTTTGTGTAAAAATCATGTTTTCATTATGAAAAGAGATTACGTCATATGTCACAGAGGCCGTAGTACTGCACAGTGTACAGTATACCCCTTACACATCTTTTAACATACAGTTCAGTGAACTGAACTTCCTATTGATTAATTTTTGGGTTTGGGGGGCCCGGGAGATTCCAGCCCCAGGGCCCGTTGCCGCTCTCCACGGCCCTGATTTTGATTGTGTATAGTGCTGTAATGCCTTATGTGAAATATTCGTTACGTGAACGTGTATATCTGTACAACACGTACATAAAGTGCAGACAATCATGGGCTAGAGCAAGACAAAAGTTTCGAGTAAAATTTCCAGGGAGACCCATTCCTATAAATCGGACAATAAAACAACTGGCTAAGAGATTCAAACGTACAGGTTCAGTAAACAATAAAAGTAGACGTAAAGGTCGTTATTTCCTTAGGTACTGAAACTAAATTAACCGGAGTGACCGGAAACTTCATAAGGAGATGCCGATTATGTTTGGCAGCAAATAGGGATCCTTTTCAGCATCTACTGTACACATGGTGAGTAAAAATGCATGATACTGATTTTAAGCAACGTATTCTGCCGTACATATGCGCGTGCGGTTGCCGGCAACTGAGCTGTCACTGGCGGAGCGCGTGAGCGAGAATGTCCTTGCTAAGCAAATATTTTGATATTAACTAAAATACTGTAATTTTCCTTCCCTTTCAATTACAATTGTGATTCTTAAATTTCAACTTAATGAACATCAAAATATCTTTTCTGTTTCACGTTGATTATAAAGTACTGTATGTTTATAAGGAGTGGTCGATATATTTCTATTGTAATATATTTTCAAAAGCTTCTTTTTTTTGTTGGTACGGTATGTCTTCAAAGTACCATCAACAATGGTTAGTTTTATTTGGAATGGGAATGATTAATTTTAATATGCACTATACAAACTCCGTTTTGTGTTATTAGTTGGTATAGAAGCAAACAAATTAATTATCAACTGTTATTTTTACAGAAAACTTGCAGGCAAAATAATGCCATGTCGTTGCATTAAAAATTACCCTGCACAATTCCCAGCTAGACCAAGGTTATGGTAGTAATTTCATAGAATCAGATCGTATACTTTTAAAGAAAAAGAAGAAATTTAACAGCAGTAATTATTATTATTCTCTATTTTAAGAGTACTTTTGGGGAGAGGATGACTAAGTGTTGTAATATTAAGGACTCAGATGGAAAACCTCTAATAGATAGGGAAGAAAAGGTTAGGAGATGGAAAGTTTACATAGAGTGTTTGTACTTTGTACAGTGCGATATCATCCCCTGCGGCCGATCGATTCGTTCGCTTACCCCGGCGGAGTGAGCAACAGTAATGCATCAATGGCGGTGTCCGTAGAACAGTCAGTTTACGCTGGCCTGTACAGTGTAAAAGACGTTTCGTTAATCTCTACAGTGTGTAAAACGTAGTGCTGTGTATAAAACGTGTCCATTTATATGACAAATTACGAGAAATTCCCGCTTGAACAAAGAGTGTTAATGTATGGCATGTATATAAAAACGGAGTCATGCAGAGTGGTGCGTAGGCAATTTAAAGACTGATTCCCTACCGGTCGAGTTCCCAATTGAGAGACTGTCAGGTGTCTTGTTAATAAATTACGGACAAGGGGAACCCTAAACGCTGCATGTCCTGACAAGGAAAGTATCCGGTAAGACAGGTCGAAACCTACCTTGAAACTTTGTGGACTCAAGCGATGTACTATAAGATGAAAACGTACGGAAAATCAGCCACCAGATTGAACTGCAAGGCTCCGAAATCATGTCGCGAATCTATCATAAATCAATGGGAAGTAGCGAGTACCGTACATGTTGGAACGTACAGCCCTGATGGCTCATGCACTCAAGGCCGAAGGGAAGCAGCCGCACGATCCAATCAGCACATATGTCCCGCCATGTGACTTCTCCGAGTGCCAGGGATGTGCAGCTACGCCACCCATCATGCCTGCGAACCAGGATGTCCAGTACGATTTCGGAGCCTTTCGGTTCAATCTGGCGGCTGATTTTCCAGACCTAGTCCTCTTATATTACAACGATTGCGCCCACAAAGTTTCAAGATAGGTTTCCACCTGTCTTAGCTGATACTTCCCTTGTAAGCCAAAGAGAAGGGTCCTGACGGAGGAAAATCTCGATGATAATAATGCATCATTCTCTTGCTCTCCAAATAAGTCACTAAAACGTGTTGCACAGCGAGTAAGTGTTTCGAAGACCTTATACCATACTGTGCCCGTCAGACAAGGCCATCGGGGGCCCATCGACTGCTGACAATCTTCCCAACACCCTCATCCTTCGAGAGGATCGGATGAGTTCACAGACTAGCTCCGGCACGAGACTGATAACTCAGGGAGTATCAGGTGTGGTGAGAGACTAATGGTTAAGAACCCAAACCCAAGGAACACACCCCCAAAATATCAAATCTATAAAGAAATAGTTCTGGCTGAGGTAAAATCCACTAGAGATTTATTCAAAATTCACAAATCCCTAACTTACTTCGGAGGGTGAACATTTCGCCTAATCCGCAAAGCTAAAAAGTAATAAAACAAGAAGTTCCGTGACGAACTAAAGAGCCTACTTTTCTTGAAATTTAAGATTCTTGCCAATCTATATAGACCTATCTAGAATAATGACGAAATTAAGTTTGTAATATCGAAATTCCTAATTAGTACGAAATATACCTTATATAATGTAGCCTAATAGAGCAGTACAGTTGGCAGCCCTGGTGACTGAATATAGGCTATTGTTAGTTGCATCTCTTAAGGTACAGAATACAAAATTTGGTTGAAGTCCAATGGATAGCATGCACGTTACATGCAGTTAGACCTTGGATTTATCAGCGCGCGTAAAATTATGTTGGCAACAATGTCATGTATATGTTGGTCAGAAATAATCTGAAAAATTATGATCTCGTGTTGTATCAATTTTGGATGAAATCCATTTGTTAGTATAGAAGTAACATGTATTTTAAAATTGGACCTATCAGCAGGCTTAGAATCATGTTGGCAGCACTGGCGTAGGCCTATATTGATTACTCCAAATTAATCTAGAATGCCAGGTACTATACGTGTGCAAAGTTTAGAGCTATTGGCTTGCATACTTTCTGATATATTGATATTAGGGTAACAAAAATAGAGACAGTATTTATTAACAGTTGGCAGCCCTGATTACTCTTAAGAATCGGCATAGTCATATCTGTTATGGTACACATAGCACACACGAAATTTGGTTGAAATCCAAATGATAGTATAGAAGTTACATGTATTTAAAGTTGGACTTCTCAGCAGGCTTAGAATCATGTTGGTAGCACTGACGTATATAAGATACTCCAAATTAATCTAGAATGCCAGGTACTATACGTGTGCATAGTTTAAATCTGTCGGCTTGCATACTTTCTGATATAATGGTATTTGGATAAAATAAATTGAGAGCATTTATTAACAGTTGGCAGCCCTGGTGGCTCTTAAGAATACGCTCAGTCATATCTGTTTATGTACACATACAACATACGAAATATGGTTGAAATCCAATTGATAGTGTAGAAGTTATATGCATTTAAAATTTGGACCTATCAGCAGGCTTATAATTATTTTGGCAACGCTGACATGTATGGCCTCCTGAAAATTAAACAGCAATATTATTATCTATACGTGTGCCAATTTTGAAATAGATCCCATGTATACCTTCCAAGACATCCAACATGGAGCTCAAATTTCAATTGTGATTTTCAGCAGTTGGTAGCACTGACATCATTTTCAAATATGGCCGTGAGATATTCAGGCATAGATCTTTACTCCCACCAAATTTTGTTTTGATTACTGCAGCCGTTTAGGAGTTGATAGGGGGACACACACACAGCCAGACAGACAGACACACATTTGCCCGATCTCATAAGTCTACTTTTTCCTCATTTTTGCAAAATGTGAAAAGTAGGCTAATAAATAATGTTTCCCTAAACTAAATTTAAGATAAGCCCTCGCGAAGCCCTGTTACAGAATATACAATTGGCAATCAAGCTAAGAATGTGACATGTAAATAATCCCCTAAGCAAATACAATTAGTCTTTAATAATACGAATAATCACTCAATGAATTTACAGCAAAGCAAGAATACTAATCGTCCACACCAAGGAGGATATAATTTACATTTAATAGCACCAATAATAAATAATCCAAGATACGGTGGTGTCACCTCCAACATTTATTTCTACGTTAAATTGTTAGCCAAACCCTAATTGACGTTAACGTTACAGACGAGATGCGTCTGCAGCAAAGAAAAATACAAAGCTAGGTAGCAACCAGACCTAAGACACAAAAATAGCAAACCAGTTACACACAAGAATACAATAAATAAATTGTACACTTAATTCACACACTCTTATTATATGTACAGACTGTACACTCCTGCCTACGCTAATTAGACGCTGTTTGCGCCTAATCGTCACCTAATTGTATGTGATTACGCTGGCGACTGCACAGTTATATAACTGCGTCTACCGTCACATGGTTACTTCAAGTCCATGCTTACGAAATCTCATGGCTCAGCAACTGCGTCGTCTCAAAATAGTGTCAGCTAAGCCTAAAGGTATGTTTGCAATCAAACAGCTGTTTCAGGTATGTCGGTCATTCAATAAAACATATTTCAAGTTTAAACGATCCACTTCTTATTTAGTTGCTTAGTTTTAGACGAATTATGTTTCATAATTTAATTTTCAGGTTTAATTTGCGTTTAATCCCTTCCAGTGTAATTTAGTTGCCTATTGACCATTAAGACACTCGATAATAACAGCAAAAACACTGCTCCAATGATGTCTGTTCCAAAAATATGAGAAAAACGTCATGACAGTCAGCACAATAACACTCGTCAAGAATGGCGGCAATAAGCGGCTCAATGGCTCGCTGCAACGCCTCAGCTGATGAGAAAACCTCTCCATCACCGTAAGAACTCTCATAAGACCAATGTGGGTGAGGGATATCAATCCCAGCATTTACTTGTCATCTACAGACACTATAAATACACTGCCTTAAAATTCTAATTACTTGGTCAAGTACATTTGGCAAAGAGATACCCTAAATTTGTGTTATATGCATGAACACACTCCATCGATATACAACACAAGCAAAAACGAAGTCTAAATGAGACGTGAAGGTTTACTAATACAATAATAATATATAGCACATTAGGCTATGACCATCAATTCGTAACATCAATTAACCCTGTGGCTTGAGTAGATTGAAACATGCAAGTTTCTGTTACAAAGTCGTCTCACAATAGTTGCTAATAATTCTAGGGCAAGCGTTGGCCAGCCCAGGTGTCACGGCTCAAGCCTCCCTCTCGAAAAATACGTTCAGCGTTCACGCTGCTAGTCTACACGGCTTTGAAGTTCTTATTTATAACATGAGCTGTTTTAGCAACAATACAGTCCAATCTGTAAGCTCACATAGTGTCTTAATCCTAACTCAAACTAACACATAATTAATTATTAATACTAGGGCCAGCCTCTGCCAAAACTGGTGCAAAGAGTCCAAAAGGAAAGATATACCACACGCTCCGTGCTCTGAGCTTAAATAAATTTACAATGCCACTTGTATTTATATTCATAGGCTACTGAACTTCATATTGCCTCATAGGTGCTTTCCAAAACACTTCAGAAAATCAGCTGTGTACCTTCTGCACATTAACTAAATATACCAGACGACACCCAACCCTTACGTGTCGTCAAATGATACGTCAGACACAATGAATACAATCTGTGGCTTCTGAAGCCTCTATTCGCTTGCTAATCATTCCAAAGCTTTTCCAAATAGTAAGTGTGGCCTCTAGCTCACAAAAGATATAGAAAAAGAAAAGCAACAGCGTGAACCTCACAGCTGTCAAACGATACGGCCAGGTCATTTATGTTCACATAATATTACACATGGCTGTCCTCAAGCCTTTAAAAAAATATCGTGTTTTCAAAGTGCCTTAAACGACAGATATTCATACTGCTTAATTCCAGTGTTCTAAATATTTACAAAAAATAATGTAGAAATCCTTGTAAGCTCTTCTAAAGCTCGCACAAAAATGATTGCGCACACGTGGTGCTATCCGCAATGCCTCTATGCATTTACGTAATCAATAGTTTGACCAAAAATCTGTCAAATATGCAATGACAATAGAAAGATAAGGCCTTAAAAATAAGAAAAGTTTGCTTAACTGGATGCTACAATTTCGTGCAGTCATTCATTAACTAGATCAACAGAAACCATGCCTTTTACACGGTAAAATTGTTTTAAAAACTCACATGTCGGCATTCACGAAGAACTTTGGCCATCGAATCACGGCCATTAGCAAGACCTCTGTTCGAGTCTCTTCTTCTTCATGCTCGTATGGCCCTTGACTTCGGCATCTCCCTCATGATTTTAGTGGTCCTACTCCATCACGACCATTGCCTCAAGTTAAATATATTACTCCACATGGTCTGTCAATCTTGCCATGATGACTCGATAATTTTCACTGATTCTACTATAGTACATGAACAAACTATTTTAAACATGGGTAGACATTGAAAAAATGGACATGAAGTCTGCTACAAGCTTTAAAACACACTGCAGGTGTTTGCACACGGAATCTAATACTGGCAATTATCGCACACAATCTTCGCAATCGTCGATTTAAACACATTTTTCAATATATAGATTTTCAGTTCGTAGACTTTGTTAAATATATTTTTAACACACAGATATGCGTTCATGGTCGATGAGAATTTCAATGCCGGCCATGTGGCTTAATAAAATAAAACGCTAACTATACGGTTAGCCCCGTTATACGTTTTGTAGTCACTCAAACTTTGCGAAATGTCGCCAATTGAACCAATTAATGCACTAATGCATTTATCACTTGCTTGCGGTGATTATAAATGTTCACGCGACTCTTGATTCACTAATTCACAGTGCAATTTGACACGGTAAAATTTAATTTTGCCGGTGCGGCAAAACACGTGCTTGGAAACGCATATTTGCAAAAGAATCCTGAGGATCCGGTTCGAGCAGAAAGACGTAGTCGAGTAGCGACTGAAAAACCATCCTTCGGGGCTGCGAGGTAATTCGTGACAGCCACACATCCGAAAATAGGCGTAGACAAGTTCCAAAACACTCAATTTATTTAATCAATATTCATAAATTATAAATCATCACCAGAAATATCTCATCGGGCTCTAGGAGTATAAATCTACACCACCGAAGCAAAATAGGTGACAGTGACCAGCGTAAAGCTGTCACAGAGGGTTTGGGCCGTCGTCAGACGTAATGCCAACTTAACATAAACTCAAGTGTCATCAGCCATGGGCATTACGGGTTCTATATTGCTACTAAAATTTTAAAACTGAAACCATACAGAGTAACTGTAGCCGAAGAATTACAGCCCCTTGACAATGAAGAACGCATCACTTTCTGTAATTACATTTTACATAACATTGTTGACGGCATTGTTGATCCACAGTTAATAATTGTCTCTGATGCGGCGTTGTTGCATTTAAATAGTCACGTTGCTTCACAGAACAATAGATGCTGGAGTACAGAAAATACCAATCTGATTCTCTAATGTTTGCATGGGAATCGCCCAGCCGCAGGGGGGAGCGAACGCACTGTATAAGGGAAAGGAGATTGAGAATCGTGCAATGGAAATGGAAGAGGAAATTGATGAGGATGAGAAAGGATATTTCATATTGAGATCAGGATTTGACAGAGCATTGGAAGACTTACACAAACACAAAGCACCAGGGATATATGATATACCGATTGAGTTGCTACGCTTCATATGTTATGAAGGTGTGATCAGGTTATTTCACTTGGTATGTAGGATTTATGAGACAGGTAGGGTATATCATCATCCCTATACCGAAGAAAACAGGAGCTGACAGATGTGAAGATTACCTTACAATCAGGTTGATCACTCATGCTTTGAAGATCCTGACTAGAATAATTTACAGGAGGATGGAAATACAGATAGAAACAGAGTTGGGTCAAGAGCAGTTCGGCTTCAGGAGAAACGGAGGAGCAAGGGAAGCTGTACTAAGTCTTAGGCTGATTTTGGAAGGCGGAATAAGGAAAGATAAGAGAATGTTCATGGCATTTGTAGACATAGAAAGAGCTTTTGATAACGTTGACTGGAGTAAGTTGTTTAACATTTTGAAATGGATTGGAATAAAGTACAGGGATAGGAGGGTGCTTTACAATCTATACAGAAACCAGACAGCAGTTATTCGAGCCGAAGGATGAGAGCGAAGTTGATATTCGGAAAGGTGTAAGACAAGGCCGCAACTTATCACCCATGATGAAGGAAATTGGAGAAAAATTCAAAGTAGGATAAATGATTTCAACTCTGAGATTGCTTATGACATTGCCATCTTAGCCGACACACCAGAGGATTTGAATGAGTCTTTCATTGGTATGGATTCTGTCTTGAGAAAAGAATTAATGATGAAAATTGATAAATAATTGGAAATATTGGAATGCAGGCGAAATAAATCAGAAACCCCTATGGACGTCAATTGTCAGGTGATAAGCGAAAGGAAGTAGGAGACATCTGTTACTTAGGAAGCAAAATAACCAGTAATGGGCGAAGCAAAGAGGATATAAAAAGTAGGTTGGCACAGGCAAGGAAAGCATTTCTACCGAAAAGGAATCTGTTGACATCGAATATAGATTTAGGTATTAGAAAGTCATTTTTGAAAGCCTTTCTGGAGCATGGCACTCTATGGAAGTGAAACTCGGACTGTTGGAGCAGCAGAAAAGAGGAGAATTGAAGAGTTTGAAATGTGTTGCAGGAGAATGATGAAGATTAGATCGGTAGCTCGGGTTACAAATGAAGAGGTATTAAATGAGTGGGAGAGGAGAGATGTTTCTGGTGACTGCTAATGAAGAAAAGAGATAGGTTGGTAGGACACATATTAAGACACCCATGAATAGCAAAGTTAGTTATGGAAGGAATAGTTAAGGACAAGAACTGTAGGGGTAGACAAATGTTAGAATATGTTAAACAGATTGCGTCGGATGTAGGGTGTGGTAGCTCTGTCGAGATGAAACGATTAGCTCAGGGCAGGGAGGCATGGAGATCTGCATCATACCAGTCAAAAGAATGAAAACTCAAACAACATATTAACCGTGTTTGCCTCTACATTCAGGCAGTTAGATCAGTACAGTACCGTCTGCAGCATCTTCGCGTTAAAGCTTCCATATGGAGATTGCTTCCAATAATAAATGCACTAAACCTTTAATCATTGGACCATATTATTTGAATAACATTGCAAACTGTTTTCTAAGTGATGAATTTCATGTTACATTTATCAGAGTTTCACCATCATCAGAGAAAAGGTAAGCACCAACATGTTGCTATAGTTATTAGGTTGGTTGGTTCCTAAGTTTAGGGGCTGCGACAATGCGGTCATGTAGCCCCGATGGTTATTAGCGGTTAAAAGTTTACATAGAGTTGTTTGAGGGTTGAATATAATAATTTCCAATGTTTGTGTCATAATTTCATACGACATATAGTTTTGTTGCTTCATTTGAGGGGGTTGGTCGTTATGGTTATTCAGCCCCATGTACTTGAGTGTATGTGTATGTCTTCAGGTTATCTCAGAAATGATCCTCCCCGAGTCCCAGTGTGGATTTCGATCTTCCAGAAGCACAACTGACTTGATTTTCTGCGTATGACAACTACAAGAAAATTTAGTGAGCAACAGAATCCACTCTTCTTAGTCTTTTATGATCTGGAAAAGGCCTTTGACTCAGTTCCAAGATATGCTATGTGGGCGGTGCTACAACGCTTTGGCTGTCCTCCACGCTTTGTTGATCTAATCCAAGCTCTCCATGATGGCATGACCGGTCAGGTTTGTCAGCAAAATAAGATCTCTGACGAATTTCCTATCATTCATGGACTGAAACAAGGCTGCGTACTTGTTCCAATACTGTTTGCATTGTATTTGGCTGCAATGCTCTATAAATCGCCCACAAACATCCCAGGCGTAGATGTCAGGTACCGATTTGATGGAGGGCTCTTCAACCTAGCTCGATTTCGCTCCAAGAAGCTAACTCAGGTTACGAAGATAACCAATATGTTGTATGCAGATGATGCGGCATCGCCTACACTCACGCCAGTGGAGTTGCAACAGACTGTTAATTGCTACAAGAATGCATGTGAACGTTTTGGTCTCACCATTAATGTTCAGAAGACCAAGGTTCTGGCACAACCCTCACCAGGCACTTCCCTTCCGCACTTCAACATTTCTATCTCAGATACTCCATTGGAGCAGGTAGACCACTTCTCGTATCTGGGCAGTCTGCTATCTGTACACGGCAATTGTGGGCAGGTTGTTGAGAAGAGAATCGGTGCTGCCTATGCGGCATTTGGGCGACTATCGCACCGGGTCTTCTTGAATAAAGATCTGACCGTGAAGACGAAGCTCATGGTGTACCAAGCTGTTTTCATCTCAACATAGTTGTATGACTGTGAAACCTGGACCCTTTATCGACATGACTTCCGAAAGCTTGAGCGCATCCATCAACAGAAACTTCGATCCATCCTGAAGATAAAGTGGGAAGACCACATCACCAATCTTGATGTTCTTGAGAAAGCGCTTGCTAATAGTATAGAATCATCCATCATTGGTCATCAACTTAGATGGATT
This sequence comes from Meconema thalassinum, assembly GCA_946902985.2. Taxonomy (NCBI): domain Eukaryota; kingdom Metazoa; phylum Arthropoda; class Insecta; order Orthoptera; family Tettigoniidae; genus Meconema; species Meconema thalassinum. The sequence goes on along the minus strand of OX336388.2, from coordinate 1,201,355,984 downwards.
GGACATGTCCATCGGATGGATGATACGAGACTACCACGCCAGGTTCTGTGTGGTGAACTCACCTCCGGCACCAGACCTCATGGAGGCCCTAAGAGACGTTACAAGGACCAATTTAAGCAGAATATGAAGTTAAAAGGTCTCAATCCACAAACCTGGGACCAGCTTGCTAAAGACCGTTCAACTTGGCGCCAGACCATCCCGGCTGCTGTCAAAATGTTTGAAGAAGAACGTCGTAAGAAGTTCCGTGACGAACTAAAGAGCCTACTTTTCTTAAAATTTAAGATTCATGCCAATGATTAATCTACATGGATCGATCTAGAATAATGATGAAATTAAGTTGGTAATAACTAAATTTCTAATTAGAATTGTTAAGTCCAAGCGACAAGCACGAAAGCTCCGTGCAGCACAGCCACGCCCTCCACCAACAGTTCTGTGTGATCTGTGTGGACGTTTGTTTCATGCACGCTTGTTCAGTCACCGCAAACATGCCCACAGACCTCAACCTTAGATTATTTTAGACTGTTTTGGAAGAAGATGTATACTCGGAAACGAGTTAAAGCCGACGACGATGTCTGTAGATAAAATCTGTCTGATACCCTTTGTTATTTTGGTGCCTGTGGACGTGTTAGTTAGTTAGTTAGTTAGTTAGTTAGTTAGTTGGTTAGTTATTGTTGTTTTAAGAGGAGGAACACTTCTGTAGTAGTATGCGTATTTATATATCAGATGAGGCGACCATGGTCTTAAGTTAGGAACCATCCCGAGGTGTAGTAAAGCGAGGGAAACCACATTCAGGATGGCTGACTATTCCAAACAAACAGAAGAGCGAGCCCAGTTGGAGAAAGGATTGACTAAACAAGCTGTTATTCATTCACTCACGATGTAACTGATGTAAAACAAGTAGTTCTGTGAAGAACTAAAGCCTATTTTCATATAACCTACTTATGTTAATTGCCATTATCAACATAAAAAAAATCAGTTTGATTGCTGTAATAGATTCGTAGATATTCAGAACAGACTAAATATTGCGGATGGTCGCCATGTTGGATTTTTATATATGTAGGTCTTAGAGTTATGTACCATTAAAGGAAAATTATTCCGTAGGTTCATTATTCAAACTTGCACTTCGATAGCATGATTACGACACAAAATAAAAACTTAATTTGAAAATTCGCACAGCCGCCATCTTGAGGTTATGTAAACAATTGAACTAAATTAGATACCTGTGCATTACAATGAGTATAAACATTTGCTGTACCAAGTTTCATTGCGTTTGGATCATTAAATCGCGAGAAAAGTCTATTTAAAACTTTCAAATTCGCTTGGCCGCCATGTTCGTTTTGTAGTTAACCGGTTTTTGAAATTCTGTACCAAGTTTCATTGCGTTTGGATCATTAAATCGCGAGAAAAGTCTATTTAAAACTTTCAAATTCGCTTGGCCGCCATGTTCGTTTTGTAGTTAACTGGTTTTTGAAATTCTCATAGATGAACTTCCAGTAGTGCCCTTTATCTCCGTACAAACTTTCAGTGTGATACCGGTAATAGTTTCAGAGATATAGAATGCCGGTGAAATAATTCGCACAGTCGCCATCTTGAGGTTATGTAAACAATTGAACGAAGTTAGATGTCGGTGCATTACAATGTGTTTAAACATATACTGTACCAAGTTTCATTGCGTTTGGTTGGTTAAATCGCGAGAAACGTCTATTTAAAAGTCGCAACTTTGCTTGGCCGCCATGTTGGTTTTGTAGTTACCAGGTTTTCAAACGTTACATAGGTGAACTTATAATAGTTCCCTTTATCACCGTAAAAAATCCAGGGTGATATTGGTAATTGTTTCGGAGATAATGAATGCTGGTGAAATATTTCGCACGGCCGCTATGTTGGATTGGTGAGACGTAACAAAATTTGAACGGCACGGTCGGGGTCGTCCGGAATAGTGCTATGAACTTACCGAGTTTCATTGAAATCGCTTCAGCCGGTTATATTTTATTAGGGGGACACACACGCGCGAATCACACACGAATCACATACATACGCACACACAGCCACACGGACAAAAGGTGATCTATAAGCCTTTTGTTTTTCATAAATGAAAATAAGCTAAAACAGCCTCTTTGCATCTACCTACTGTTCTAATCTCCTTGTATCCATATTCTCTGCTTGTATCTAGTCAAAGCAATGTTTTGTAGCTATGTTACCTCTTGGTATCTCACATGTGTGCAATGTATTGCACTGTTCCTTGCCTCTTTCAGTTTAATAAAGCCTTATTAAAGGTGATTACTATACTACATTACAGTAACCTATTCCATAAACGAATACGTTTGTATGTTACTGATTTACAGACAAGTAGGGCCAATCACAACGCCTGTATCACGAGCGGATTCCTGACAAAAGACTATCAACCTCCAGTAGTTTCTGAAGCCTTGAAGAGTGATTCACTTCCAACTGGGGCACTTAAACGAGTGCTTCCTGTTATTCGAGATGCTCCTAAGACACCTGGCAGCTCTGGACGCAGTCCATAATAATTCTTATCTTATATATAGAAATGGAAATGTATATCTGTCCGACGTTCTTTTTTTTTAGCGTATGGCTTTTAGTGCCGGGAGTGTCCGAGGACATGTTCGGCTCGCCAGTTTTGTAGCTGCTTCGAGACGGACACCCAATGGGTGAGCTACAAGTACCGTTGGGGAGGGAAGGAGGGAAGTTGGAATGTAAGGACGAGGAGTTGGAAGGTAGCGGCTGTGGCCTATAGTTAGGGACCAACCCCGGCATTTGCCTGGAAGGAAGATGGGAAACCACAGAAGACCATCTTCAAGGTTGCCGGCGGGGGGATTCGAACCTCCTCGCCTCCCGGATGTGAGCGACTGCCATCAGTCATGCCGTAACCACCACGGCTAACTCACCCGGTTGTCCGACGTTAATGGACTCCGACACCGTTTAACCGATTGCATTGAAATTTTGTAGGGTTGTAGTGCACACCCCAAGGAAGACTTTTGGCAACAATAATTGATGTGTAACATCTTTCCACTCGGTAGCTGGACATTTTTTGTGGGAGTGATTTTGGAAAAGGGACGGAAGTGGATGGGACGGAAGTGCATGGGACGGAAACAATGAGCGCGCGTGATGGCAGAGATCGGTACAACGACGTACTGTAGGCCATGTGGCTATGGCGAATGTATATCGCATACAGTTTAGTTCAAGGTTTGGAGACCCCATTTAAGATATTCCTATAATAAATCATCTTCAAGTTATCGTCCTTTGGTGTGAAAATATTCATTTTATATTTGCTGAAAACAATTACGATTTATTAAATCTTGATACTTTTGCTGTATTCTTATTAAAGCACTCGATGTACTGTCGGCAATGTGGCTATGTGGAATTTTTATCGCATCAACAAACCTCCAAAAATCGTAGGAATTCAGTATATTAACGCCGACTACTAACTATAATTGAAACTTCGTTGGTCTAAATATATCACTGGGAGAAACACATTTAATATACCTTCCGCACACCTAATTTTTAATCGCGCCTATACTTGGCAGTGCGCTGATCGGCAAAACGAGGCCATTTTCAATAACATCGCTGGCATGGGTTCACTAACTGGCCGGTATAGAGCGCAGCTCGTATCAAGTAGGCAGTGGATTGCTTCCGCCTCGGCAAATAACACTTATGATTCATTACGGTCAGGATTTGGCAGTGGAGTTTCACAAGTAGTTATTTCAATGACAGCTTGCCACGGTGGGTGAGTGGATAGCGTGTCGGTCTACTAACCCCAAGAATGCAGGTTCGCTCCTGGCCGTGGTAAGTGATTTTTGAAAGGCGGCAGAAATACGATACGCATGTCATACGAAGTTGGCATGTTAAAGAACCCATTTGAATTCAGTAGGCCGAGTTCATAATGGCAAAATTAAACTCGGGAGTTTCCACCAACATAAAGTTGCTAATTTCTCTACTAGAAAGCACTTTAGTGTTCAAGGAGCTTAGATATCTAACATCTAACCTCCTTGACTTTCATAGTCAAGGAACAACGAAATTCGACATGCAAGCTACCCTCTGGGTGTCAAATAACAAAGCTTGCACCTGGCATCCGAGGCCATACGATATTATTATATTTCAATGACCAACAGAGTGCACTGTCAACAAGGGAATTGCGCTCCCGGGACACACATAGCAGGATAACATATCACATGTTACACATCATATGCGACTACTGTAAGGCTCGTATAATTTTTTAGATAGCCCTCTCCATTCCTTTCATTTAGGCCCTTTGGAACAAATCTACACCGTTTTATTGGGCTCATATCTACACCGTTTCACCAATCTGAACCGAATTTTACGTACTTACCATTTGGAACAAGACGAGTAACACTATCTATTTGAATATTCGTCAGCCCTATCCATCCCCTCCATTTAGACCCTTCAGCACAAATAGAATTCCCATGCCCCACAAGCTTTATAATTTTATTTGATGGTGTCATCACGGGGATGGGGACTTACATAATTGGTGAGGATTCGTTATATTACAGAATGAGCGGAAATAATATTGTTTACCTTGGTTCTATGCATACTTTATTTGATTCTCTTTTTGTTTTAGGGTCTTTCTTTTATACTACTTAGTTGCTTTCCGTGTACGAGTGTTTCAATATTGAATTCATTTGAAGAAGAAGAAGAGTCTTGGGAAATATAGCTTCAGAAATGATTTGATACTAGTATTCGAATTTTTTCGTCAAATGTCATCATCACATAGAACCTGGGTCCTTTTGGATTGTGGTTTCACCTCCAGATTAGGTCATCTGGATGATATGGTGCTCTGTACTGTGCCCAACTCTAGGAATGGGTATTCCAAGATTCAGACACCTAGATATCAAGGGAAAGGCTGTAGCCGCTTTTGAAAGTTGAGATATTTGAATATCGCGCTACATTGCTTCGAGAAGGAATTGGAAGGAATTTACCGATACTTGGATGTCAAGTGACGTAGCGAGTAATAGCAGAGGTCGAGGCTATTTATTCATTAAATAGTTAACCATGGAGTAGAGACTTGAGACTGGGATCAGATTACTGGCACGGCCAAATGAAAGAGAATGCAATTAGTATCAAGTAAATCGGACCAGGGATACGAGAGATATGAGGATTTCTAGATTACAACGTGATGACGCGTGACCCTGGCAGTTTTGAATAAAAGCCGGCTGGAGCAAGCATCGATAGCTCATTTTCAACACAAGCATTTGCCAAGCAAGTTGCTACGACGCTGAGCCAAGGCACATGGTTGCCGGATCTACGCAGAAGTTCTTTTCAAAGTCGTGATAGTCACGAAAGTGCTGCGCTACGAGGTGGAACTTAGTAAGTTTACGGCGAGGAGAATCACTGAGGTGATTGATTTTTCTACAGACATTGGTGGAAATATTTATATTTCTACATGGACATATGCTAGACTTTGTCTAGAGTTAGTACTTTGTCACAGTCCAGTAATAACATAATACTTGGATATTTTAAATCCATTTCAGTCAGTTTTCATATTTGTAACTAGTTAACCACTTCGATCTGTCAGTACACTGAAGACTAGTCTATAACGGTGGCGTTCATTGGTCTACGCAAGGGAAACTACAAGTTGCTTAGCGCATGGTAGATGGTGATATAATAAACCATGCCCAGGGAACGATCTTCAGAACAGCCGTTAATTGCTTAGACTGTCAGTGTTTTTCTTGTACTGATAAGATTACCGTGAGTTATGTTACAACTGACATATCTAAGAAGAGATCACTTAGATCTGACCCTATTTAAACAAACTGTTATGGCTTTGATAGAAGCCCATATTAAAATGAATCAACAGTTAATTCAAACGTCAAGAGATACTACCACTATGTCTTACTAGACGGATTGTGGGTATATAATGGCGGCCGATACAAGGATTGTACATGCTTGTCCGCTAGGGCATGTCTATGGATAAATCTGGTACAGACCAGGTTTACTACGCTTCAAGACCATCAAGAAATGTAAGCCACATTTGAATTATATTATGCCTAGCTAATTGGAACAAACTATTTTTCTGCAGATGACCAACACATTTTTTCTTCGTATTTAAATCTTGCAATGATTTACGCAAGACTTGTTAGAGTTATTCTGAGTATTTTCAGCACTCAGAGCAGTTTAGGATCGATGACCGAGCATTTCAAGCATTTATTTGAATATTTCATATTTTTGGGAAATCACGGTAATCAGCCGATGTAACTGTAAAAGTTAAATTTATTTTTGTTGAGGAATGGATATTTTTTCCATATTCGAAGGTTCGAACATGTGGATTCTCACATAATGAGATGATAATTAAACATATTTAAAATAATATAAATAATAATAATAATAATAATCCACTAATAATAATAATAATAATAATAATTTTTATAATTTTTCTAAATATTTCTTGGATATTATATCTTATAATAATCATATGTATTGAGAGAGCCTATGAAGTAGTTTAATCATTTCTAGTTTGGAACAGGAGATTTTCCGAAGGATAGTGGTTAGCGCAAGCCCGCATTCAACCAACATGTCAGTTGAACAGTTGATATTTGCATTGAGCAAAGTATATTTTTCAGATAACACGGAGAGGCATGAAACGGGAAGCAATTGATATTTGTATCAAATAGGATATTTTTGTATTTATATAAAATCATGACGTAAATACACTCGAATGTGAAATAAAGATTTTCATTAGTATGGTAAATTCACGGGTTGAACTGAATGGTAAAATAAAATAAACTTCTAAGTTTATTAATCTTCCAGTGTTGATAACAAGCAGAGGCTTGATTTATTGTATAAATTTTGGGAAGAAAATTTATGTGTGTGGAATAGTTGAAATGCCATTCCCAGGTGCGCATGTTAAGTCGCAGGAATGAAGAGGTTTTTTCGAGCATCAATCAAATAGCAGGTTCGATGGCTCAGGTTTATAATAGGAGTATTGGAACTACACATTTCGTCGTATGAATGACCCGAAGGTTATTTCTTGAAACCATCAGTTCTTATTTCAACCTTGTTTAAGAATTCCATTTAGACTTTGATTTTGCTAGAACCCGGATTTGTCATGATAGTAGTTTATTCTTCTTCAGAGGAAGACCTTTGCCGTTGTTGTTGTAATATTGTGTTCTTACACAAATGATAGAATGGGCCACTGCCAATTAAAGATAATTCTTTAACCACGAATAATTTGAAGGATATTTCAAATCCTAGTGCCATGAACTAAATGAATTCATTATAAAACTACAATTCTAATTTCCGCATTCTGTCGAAGAATTGCAAGTTGTGAAAGTTGCTAAAAATGGCCATGAATATAAATATTTTTATAATAATGATTCCAAGTGGAAAATTGAATAGTTGAATGGTTCAACAATTTAGTGATCAAGTTGATGATTCAGAAATCATATATTTTGTTCATAATCGAGTCACTTCTCGAATGTTTAATGTCAGAAGAACAATTAATTGTTGTTGTGCTTCGCACAGTTCTTCGATGCTATGCTCAATGGTCAAATACTTTTCAGATGTTATTAATATGTGTTAATAATTTGTGTTGCTTCAATAATGATAATATTTTTCGACAATATATATATTTTTGAAACTGGAAAAATAAGTGAAAGTTTAAAAATTCTATGAACATTTATTCTACGAGTGTTAATATCATGTAAATATTCAAACAGTGAACTACGACATTTCCAGTAGAGACAATTAACTTTGAACTGGAATTAATCATTAATAATTTTGGAACACAGTCTACAGGACTATTAATCGGACTTGTGTTTCCAAAAAGATTGTCAAATGTGTTTGGAAAATTTCTGTATATTGTGTGTAAATAAGAGTGTGGATCGCCACACGTGGATGATGCTGCTTTGAGCATTTTTGCAGTCAATTTTAACTTCAAAATAAACTGAGATAATTTTACAGGATGTGTTACTCCCAATTAAATCTCCTTCTATCCTTATTGTTGCATTGAGCCAAAAATCCGTAAGGCATTTTTTTCATTTGATGTCGTTTTTGCGATTTGCTTTAACCCATCTGGCGCTCCGGGATATTTTGACTCTCGTGCTGACTGATTATTGGTAAAATGCATATGTGGTCGTGCGGACTCCGGTCTAAACGGGCACAGTACAGCGTTGGTTTGTCTTGCGGCCGCAAGGTGTCTCTGCCCTCCTTTGGGTAGTTCTTATTTATGTGTTTGTGGAGAAGTAGATTTTTAGATGATATTTATTATGTATCTTTTTGGTATTCGTTATTGCCCTAAACAAATGTATATATTATTATGAAGCTGGGATTCTATGAGTTTATCTGCGAACTAGAAATGTTGCTGACTGACAAAACACGCAAGGCTATGCAATTAAGAACAAGAAGTTCCGTGGCGAACTAAAGAGCCTACTTTTCATGCCAATGATTATTCTACAGTGTATGAACTATCTAGAATAATGACGAAATTAAGTTGCTAATATCGAAATTTCTAATTAGTTCGAAATACTGTATACCTGGCATAATGTAGCCTAATAGAGCACCACAGTTGGCAGCCCTGATGACTGAATATATTCTTAGTTCCATCTCTTAAGGTACAGAATACAAAATTTGGTTGAAGTCCAATGAATAGCATGGACGTTACATGCAGTTGAACATTGGATCTAACAGCGAGCGTTAAATCATGTTGGCAACAATGTCATTGCATGCATTGGTCAGAAATAATCTGAAATAATATGATCTATTGTCGTGCCAATTTTGAATGAAATCCATTAGTTAGTATAGAAGTTACATGCATTTTAAAATTGGACCTATCAGCAGGCTTAGAATCATGTTGGCAGCACTGACGTATATTAGCTACTCCAAATTCATCTAGAATGCCAGGTACTATACGTGTGCAAAGTTTAGAGCTATTGGCTTGCACACTTTCTGATATATTGATACTAGCAGGTACCCGCGGCTTCGCCCGCGATCAAGACAATGGGGACGATGCATTATTGCTGATAATTGGTCTATTCTATTACAGCAATCGCGGCTACAGGTGGGTCCATTTTAATTCTGAATATTCTGATACATACAGTAAATTGATATGACCAGCAAAGTGGGAATATTATAGAGTTGTGAAAGTCTGCAGGGTTCGATGTTACATTATGCTAACACATTTTAAAATTACGTCTTCTGCTGAGACATAACGATTTTGTTGTCCGGATGATCGCGAGCACGCCCCTTACAGTTGCCCATGGGAAAAAATGGTTTTGTCTAAATGTACACGTGCTACTGTTAAGTGTGTGTCATTGCGCTTTGTTAAAGAAATTGCGAATATTGTTTGAATAGGGAACTGCACTCTTGCACACTGGAATGGCAAATCTATCGGAATATGGGGAATTAAAAGTATTCTTCCTTAAGCTATTCTGGATGTCATTTTGCCATACGTATTGATGATTTGAACGTCAACATATCGCTATTAATAGACCTATAGTTAAATATATCTCACCTTGGCCGCTGATGTGCATTATGCAGTTTCTTCTAGTGTTACATCCCAGGGATTGAAATTCTCCAAAAACACTTTTTCCCCACATGACTCTCTAAGTAATTAAAATTGCCGATTGTTGTTGTTTGAGTCTTCAGTTTTTTAACAGGTTTGATGCAACCCTCCATGTCTCCCTCTCCTGAGCTAATCGTTTCATCTCTACTTAGCTACCACACCCTACATCCGAGTCAATCTGTCTAACACTGGTTTACCCCTACAGTTCTTTTCCTCGACCCTCCCATCCATAACTAAGCTTGCTATTCCTGGGGTGTCTTAATACACACATCAAAAAAAGTTTTGCATCACCTCGGTTCCCAGATCTCCGGCATATAGACGTTGACTGTGTATATTGTATCCAAGATACAGTCCCTTTGACTGTTCATAGATGTCACTAAAACTGCTCAAAGATGTAAACAACCATGCATGAGCAGGGCCTATTAGACGGAGGGGGTACGACAGCCGATCAGTTCCAGTCATTCCACCAGGACGAAGGTACGCTGCTCATGTTGTCTGTAGTTCTACCATGCCTAGAAGGTCAATACCGCAGTTCGATCGCGTCCGCATTGTTACTTTGTGTCAAGAAGGGCTCTCAACAAGGGAAGTTTCCAGGCGTCTCAGAGTGAACCAAAGCGATGTTGTTCGGACATGGAGGAGTTACAGAGATACAGGAACTGTCGATGACAGGCCTCGCTCAGGCCGCCCAAGGGCTACTACTGTAGTGGATGACCGCTACTTACGGATTGCCGCTCGGAGGAACCCTGACAGCAATGCCACCATGTTGAATAATGCGTTTCGTTCAGCCACAGGACGTCGTGTTTCAACTCAAACTGTGCGCAATAGGCTGCATGATGCGCAACTTCACTCCCGACGTCCATGGCGAGGTCCAGCTTTGCAACCCCGACACCATGCAGCGCGGTACAGATGGGCCCAACAACATGCTGAATGGACCCCACGGAATTGGCATCACGTTCTCTTCACCGATGAGTGTCGCATATGCCTTCAACCAGACAATCGTCGGAGACGTGTTTGGAGGCACCCTGGTCAGGCTGAACGTCTTAGACACACTGTCCAGCGAGTGCAGCAAGGTGGTGGTTCCCTGATGTTTTGGGGTGGCATTATGTGGGGCCGACGTACGCCACTGGTGGTCATGGAAGGCTCCGAAACTGCTTTACGATACCTGAATGACATCCTCCGACCCATAGTGCAACCATATCGGCAGAATATTGGAGAGGCATTTGTCTTCATGGACGACAATTCTCGACCTCATCGTGCACATCTTGTAAATGCGTTCCTTCAAGATAACGACATCGCTCGACTACAGTGGCCAGCATGTTTGCCAGACATGAACCCTATCGAACATGCCTGGGATATGTTGAAAAGGGCTGTTTATGGACGTCTTGACCCACCAACCACTCTGAGAGATTTACGCCGAATTGTCGTTGAGGAGTGGGACAATTTGGACCAACAGTGTCTTGATGAACTTGTGGATAGTATGCCACGGCGAATACAGGCATGCATCAATGCAAGAGGACGTGCTACTGGGTATTAGAGGTAGTGGTGTGTACTGCAATCTGGACCACAAATGCTGAAAGTCTAGCTGTATGATGGTACAACATGCAATGTGTGGGTCTCATGAGCAATAAAACGAGCTGAAATTTTGTTTGTGTTGATCTCTATTCCCTTTGTATTTAACGGTTCCGGAACTCTTGGAACCGAGGTGATGCAAAACTTTTTTTGATGTGTGTATGTGACCTACCGTCTTATCTCTTCTCACCATTAGCAGTCGCCAGAAACATCTCTCCTCTCCCACTCGTCTTAATACCTCTTCATTGGTTACCCTATCTACCTATCTGATCATCATTCTCCTGTATCACCACATTTCAAACGCTTCAATTCTCCTCTTTTCTGCTGCACCATTATTCTATTAGTCCAACTCAGCAACTTTCCTAGGTTTAAGCCGTGCCTAGTGCGGGGATTCAATGGCCGTGAAAGACAAAATACCAACTTTATTGAAATAAGTCTACCCAATTCCTCAGTAAGAATAATTAAGAAAAATAATAATTTAATGTGACAGCCGGTAGAATACGACACATCCGTCTGTGATTATGGGTTGCTGATCAAGGTAAAAATCGAAAAATAACAGATCAATATTGGCAAGCAGAAATATACAGTTAACAAAAAATAAATTTATAAAGGAAATGAAAGCATTCCGTGCAAAATAGGAAGAATCTTGACATTGTAAATTAGCGTAAAGAGACGAAGACTCGCTTACAATAACTAGCTCAAAGAGTATAAAATTAGACTCAAAAATCACGCTCGTATCCGACCCCAAAAACCACCTCTATAAATAAAATATATCACATTTTACGCGTATCAATGCGAGGAGCAAAGTTCGTGAACCGAACCAAGCGTTTTAAGGCCCTAAAATGAACGGTTTTCGAGATATTGCCTGAAAACTATCCCCGGTCTGCGAAATGTCAGCGGTTGCCATAGTAACGTTGATCTGTTTCTTCGAGGGAACACAGTAATTTGGGAATAACTCCGAAACCATTCATTTTAGGAACTTAAAATGTGTGTTTCGGGGTCCCTACAGGACCTCCGAGTATTGTTTCTCGTCTCTGGCGGCTCAAAATGAGCTAAATCCGATATTTGTACAAACTGTCCTTGCTCAGTGCCAAAGGGCCGAAAAAGGTCACTTACAAATTGAATTTTCAAAAACCGTTTCTTGGTGAGCCTCTACATACTCTGATCAACCAACATGCATAATTTCAGCTTTCTAGGTCTAGTGGTTTGAGCCCTGCGTTGATGAGTCAATTTTGGATGCTCAGTGCCAAAGGGCCGAAAAAAGTCACTTACAAATTGAATTTTCAAAAACCGCTTCTTAGTGAGCATCTACATACTCGGATCAACCAACATGCAAAATGTCAGCTTTCTAGGTCTAGCGGTTTGAGCCCTGCGTTGATGAGTCAATTTTGGATTATATATAATAGATGAGACTTTCCAAGTCGATTTGCTCGTAGAAATATGGAATATAGCTCATTCTGCGCGTATCAATGCGAGGAGCTATGTTCGTAGTTTTCACTTCTATGAAGTGGGAACCGAACCGCGCGTTTTAAGGCCCTAAAACGAACAGTTTTCGAGATATTGCCAGAAAACTATATCGGGCTGCGAAATTTCAGCGGTTGCCATAGAAACGTTGATCTGTTTCTTCGAGGAGACACAGTTATTTGGGAATATCTCCGAAACCGTTCATTTTAGGAACTTAAAATATGTGTTTCGGGGTCCCTACAGGACCTCCGAGTATTGTTTCTCGTCTCAGGCGGCTTAAAATGACCTAATCCGATATTTGTACTGACTGTCCTTGCTCAGTGCCAAAGGGCCGAAAAAGGTCACTTACAAATTGATTTTTTAAACCGTTTCTTAGTGAACCTCAACATACTCTGATCAACCAACATGCATAATTTCAGCTTTCTAGGTCTAGTGGTTTGAGCCCTGCGTTGATGAGTCAATTTTGGATGCTCAGTGCCAAAGGGCCGAAAAAAGTCACTTACAAATTGAATTTTCAAAAACCGTTTCTTAGTGAGCCTCTACATAATCGGATCAACCAACATGCAAAATTTCAGCTTTCTAGGTCTAGTGGTTTGAGCCCTGCGTTGATGAGTCAATTTTGGATTATATATAATAGATGAGACTTTCCAAGTCGATTTGCTCGTAGAAATATGGAATATAGCTTATTCTGCGCGTATCAATGCGAGGAGCTATGTTTGTAGTTTCCACTTCTATGAAGTGGGAACCGAACCGCGCGTTTTAAGGCCCTAAAACGAACGGTTTTCGAGATATTGCCAGAAAACTATATCGGGCTGCGAAATTTCAGCGGTTGCCATAGAAACGTTGATCTGTTTCTTCGAGGGAACACAGTTATTTGGGAATATCTCCGAAACCGTTCATTTTAGGAACTTAAAAAGTGTGTTTCGGGGTCCCTACAGGACCTCCGAGTATTGTTTCTCGTCTCTGGCGGCTTAAAATGAGCTAAATCCGATATTTGTACTGACTGTCCTTGCTCAGTGCCAAAGGGCCGAAAAAGGTCACTTACAAATTGAATTTTCAAAAACCGTTTCTTAGTGAGCCTCTACATACTCAGATCAACCAACATGCTAAATTTCAGCTTTCTAGGTCTAGTGGTTTGAGCCCTGCGTTGATGAGTCAATTTTGGATGCTCAGTGCCAAAGGGCCGAAAAAAGTCACTTACAAATTGAATTTTCAAAAACAGTTTCTTATTGAGCCTCTACATACTCGGATCAACCAACATGCAAAATTTCATTTTTCTAGGTCTATTGGTTTGAGCCCTGCGTTGATGAGTCAATTTTGGATTATATATAATAGATTAGGGTAACAAAAATTGGGACAGCACATATTAACAATTGGCAGCCCTGGTTGCTCTTAAGAATACGCACAGTCATATCTCTTATGGTACACGTAGCACATACGAAATTTGGTTGAAATCCAAATGATAGTATGGAAGTTACATGTATTTAAAGTTGGACCTGTCAGCAAACTTAGAATCATGTTGGTAGCACTGACGTATATAAATTACTACAAATTAATATAGAATGTCAGGTACTATACGTGTGCATAGTTTAATGCTGTCGGCTTGCATACTTTCTGATATATTGGTATTTGGATAAAATAAATTAGGAGCATTTATTATCAGTTGGCAGCCCTGGTGGGTCTTAAGAATACGCTCAGTCATATCTGGTTATGTACACATACAACATACGAAATTTGGTTGAATTCCAATTGATAGTGTATAAGTTATATGCATTTAAAAATTGGACCTATCAGCATTTTGGCAACACTGCCATGTATGGCCTCCTGGAAATTATACTGCAGTATTATTATCTATACGTGTGCCAATTTTGAAATAGCTCCCATTCATACCTTCCAAGATATCCAACATGGAGCTCAAAATTCAATTGCGAATTTTTAGCAGTTGGTAGCACTGACATATTTTTCAAATATGGCCGTGAGATATTCAGGTATAGATCTTTACTCCTACCAAATTTTGTTTCGATTGCTCCAGCCGTTTAGGAGTTGATAGGTGGGACACACACACACAGCCAGACAGACAGACAGACAGACAGACAGACAGACAGACAGAAGGACAGACAGACAGACAGACACACACCTATTTGCCCGATCTCATAAGTCTACTTTTTCCTCATTTTTGCAAAATGTGAAAAGTAGGCTAGAAATAAATTCACATGCCTTAAAATGTAGTAGTTAGGTTAATAATGCAAACAAAGAATATATTCGAGTTCTTATATATTCAGTTATATTAGGAAAATCTCAGGATTAATCTATTATAAGCTACAAGCAGTATTTAGCCGTCGTCGTACCCACCCACTTAACAACTTCAAAACAATTTTGGTCAGAAAAAAAAAAGCACGCTCAAGTACCTTGAGTGGCAACAATATTGCTCATTATAACAACGACCTTCCTCCGGGTTGCACACAATACGACACAGTGAGCAAAGGTACGATCTCTCAATACCCTATTGTGATCCCGAGCAACGCCGGGCGTTATGCTAGTATTAGTATAACACGACACCTACAAAACAAACCAATATCACTCTGTCGTCTGTAATGCGAATTTTGCAAAGCAATGTATTTCACCAATACCATGTGCAGTTACACCAGCAACTCCAACGTATTGATGTAACATCTATCCGAATGACTTTATTTCGTACTAGCAGAAGTACCCGTTCTTCGAACGGTGTTCGTTGTTAACACCAGACATTATCAATTGAGCTACTGTTGCAATGGGTAGCGGTTTGTCATTCCTTCAAGTTTATCAGAACGAAGTTAGTTTACTGGGAATATCACACACACTGTTAATTTAAGGCCCTTAAAATGTAGTTTTCGGAGACCCTTTATAGATTCCCGAATTTTGGGTCTCACATTGAGAAGCGCAACATATGCTTTGGTCGTCCTTCTAGCTTAATTTTTATATTTCGCCTATTTTAGCATATATTGAGAAGTTTTTCTCTATATCCACCCTTCTACTGTATGAAAAGTACGGTGAAGAGTTTTATAAATGATTGGTGTATTGACTCTCATGGTTACCATACCTAATTTTACGATGCACCAAGCATCCGAACACGAGGTTTAGGCGTACATAAAGATACACAGAAAGACAGACAGACAATTCTATTGTCTACAACATATTACCCAGATATCCAAACATGGGTATATCTACCACACAGTATCAAATAAAATCATCCTTACGATGAACCCGAATGTCGACAAAAAAAAAATAGTTAAAATGTGCTCTCAGACTAAATTCACCTAACGTGTACTTCCTGACGTGAAATACAATTGAAAGCCTTGTAGACGAAACGCAATACACGTCACATAAAAACTGAACCTCTACGTTGTGCTAGATACACAGGAAGACCCCTTTCATAAATTATAAAGGCTTGTGGTGCATGAAAATTCAGGTTCTTTAGCCTCAAATTGCCCAAATTCCTAAAAGCCGCAAAAAATGCTGGTTCAATTCAGGAATTTTTGAAAATAATGTTGCTGTTTGGAGATATAATAGACCTTCTGTACTATATGTCGAAAGTGAAAATTGCATGAAAAAAATCTAGGTTACCCCTTCACCCCCTTAATTGCATTGATGAATTATACGGTCTACGTTAGTTCCGTGATAACCTTATAGCCATTTGCAAACTTTCACAGAAATGTAATAAATGGAGTGACATTGCTTCTTACAGAAATAGAAGGAAAGTTGTATGCCACCCCTTGAGATAATGTTCTCATGGTTACCGATCTGCATTCCTTCATTGAAAATGAAAATCCACAGCCTGCTTCCAGTCTCCGACCGGGTCAGGAATGGAATGAATGATGCCCCCATCTAGCGGCGAGGATATGAACTGTGCCGGCTGCCGAGGCCTGACGCACTCCTCTGGGGCAATGATTAAATGAATGACCGATGAAATGAAATGATAGTGGAGAGTGTTGCTGGAATGAAATTTTGACAGGGAAAACCGGAGTACCCGGAGAAAAACCTGTCTGCCTCCGTTTTGTCCAGCACAGATCTCACATGGAGTGACCGGGATTTGAACCACGGACCCAGCGGTGAGAGGCCGGCGTGCTGCCGCCTAAGCCACGGAGGCTTACCATTCCTTCATTAGTTTGTTAAATTAAATTAAATTAGTTTTCTGGGAATATTTCAGAAACTGTTGGCTTTAGAGCCTTATAATGTAGTTTTCGAGGACCCTTTAGGGCCCCCGAGTTTTGTTGCTGGCACCGAGGGGATTTATCTCGTCGTTGTACGCCATAATATAATACTAATAATAATATAATATAGGGAGAAATTATAACACCTAATTTTTTTATTTTTTATTCAGCCAATGGCCATGTACTTCAGGACGGGTCAGGGAAGGGATATTATCAGAGAAAGAAGCATTCATATCATGCATGAGCAAAATGGAAATGGCCTACCATTTAACTAAGGACATCTATAAGAAAAGGCCAATATCCTTCAACGCAAAACTAAAACATTACTGCAGTGTCATCCGTCCGGAGGTCTTGCATGCTTCTGAATGCCTCACGATGAACAAAAAAGGCTTGGTCGAGAAACTGGAGGCCAAAGAAAGGAAAATTTTGAGAAAGATATTGGGTTCCATCAAAGACAATGGGGAATACAGAAGACGGTATAACCATGACCTATATACTCATGTGGAGAAGATAAGCAACGTCATCCGGAAGAGGAGGTTACCATTTTTTGGGCATGTGAAACGATTGAGCCCAGCGAGACTGACCAACCGCAACATAACTTACTTTCAGAAGAGGAAAACAAAATCGGCCTGGTTCATTGAACTGGATAAAGATCTGAAAGAAGTGGGGATTACACCAACAGACATTCAGGAGCGCGCCCCACTCAAAAGGAAACTTCAAGCTTGTAAAGGTTTCCAAGAAAAACCGAAGCAGAATACGGGAAAGATTTGGACCCAGGAACGGAAGGAAGTCCACCGAGAACGAATGCGGGCGTAAAGGGCAAACATCAAAGCCAGTAGGAGACGGTTGGAATGTCGCGGTCCATAGATGGCCTATACGAAATCAATGAATGAATGAAGGAATAATACGGGGATAGGAATATAATAGACCTGCCGTACCACACCCGCAGGTGTAAATCGCGTGAAAAATTCTAGAGTACCCCTTGATCCCCTTAAGCGCATATACGTATTGATGAATTTTACGGCTTAATTTGGTTCCGTGATAACCTTCTAGCCGTTTGCAAACTTTCACACTAATGTAATTAATGGAATTGCATTGCGTCTTACAGCAATAGATGGACCTCTGAGAATCCGTTGGCATGGTTACTGGCTTGCATTCGTTCATTAGTTTATTAAATTAAATTAATTTTCAGGGAATATCTCAAAAGCGGTTGGTCTTCGGTCCTTAAAATGTGGTTTTCGGGGCCCCGAGTTTTGTCTCTCACATTGAGGGGCTGAAAATGAGTTTTGTCTCGTCCTTCTACGCCTATTTCAGCATGTATTTTAAGGGGATAGGCCCCCTTTTATGAGAGGTACGGAGAAGAGTTACATCAATGATTAGTGTCGTGCCTCTGATGGATATCTGTACCAAATTTTACGTTGATACACCCAGCCGTTCTCGAGTTATAAGGGAACATGATTGTTGATTTAAGGGGCCTAACAAACAAACAAATAGACAGACAGACAAAAACTTTATTTTCGCGCGCATCCATCATAAAACAATCTGAAACGCGTAAACAACTCAAATTTCCGTAGAAATTCAGAGAAAAATACACAAATTTTCATGTTTATATATAGAGAGATATACTGCACCGCTCGGTGTTGACCTTGTTTTATTGCACAGATTTTGGTTTTACTCGCTAACCGTTGGAGATATACGAAAAGTGTTAAGGACCTTTCGGATAGAAAATTAAATGTTAAAGCTCATTTACACCATCAAAAGTTTGCTATTTCTTAGAGTTCTCTTTTTATTTGAAAAGGAAATATGAAATTTTGAAACTAAAGGGTGTAGTGACGTCACAAATGTCGGTTTTACCCGCTAACTGTTGGAGATACACGAAAAGTGATAAGGACCTTTCGGATAGGAAATTAAATTTCAAAGCTCGTATGTACCATCGAAAGATTGCTATTTCCTACCGTTCTCTTTTTATTTGATATGGAAATAGGAAATTTTGAAACCAAAGGGTCTAGTGACGTCACTAAAATGGTCGCCATTTTTTAATAGTGCAAACTTTCGAAGTAAAAAGTATCCTATATGTAAACCTGGTAAATCAGCTACATCCATGCAAAATTTCATTTAAATCGGAGCAGTGGTTCTTGCGTTATTGAGTA
This sequence comes from Meconema thalassinum, assembly GCA_946902985.2. Taxonomy (NCBI): domain Eukaryota; kingdom Metazoa; phylum Arthropoda; class Insecta; order Orthoptera; family Tettigoniidae; genus Meconema; species Meconema thalassinum. Next base: position 1,201,337,079 of record OX336388.2, on the reverse strand, counting down.
ACAGACAGACAGACAGACAGACAGACAGACAGACACACACCATCTCATTTTTAGCCTACTTTCGATTTTTGCAAAAAATGAAAGTAGACTTATGAGATCACTACAGGGCGAAAAAAAAGTGTGTCTGTCTGTGTGTGTGTGTGTGTGTGTGAGTGTGTGTAGTCTGAATGTCTGTCCCCCCCTATCAATTCGAACACGGTGAGCGCAAATTGAACGAAATTTGGTACAAAGGTAGCACTAGCAAAGGACACCTCAGTGTCATGGTTTATATCGCCGCCATCTTGACGGAAACGTAATGGCGGCCACACAAATGTTCAAAGCTTAAATCAAATTACGACTAACCTAATCATCCGATCTCTACCAAATTTTGCAACAACATACCTTTATGGGGGCAGCATCCTCTGACCAAACTAATAGGTCATCAGCCTAATAGTTTGCGGATGGCGGCCATCTTTGTGTGAAAATCGATTGCCCCTATTAATTCGAACACGGTGAAACCGAATGGAACGAAATTTGGTACAGAGGTAGTACTAGCAAAGGTCACCCCAGTGTCATGTATTATATCGCCGCCATCTTGACGGAAACGTAATGGCGGCCACCCAAATGTTCACAGCTTAAATCAAATTACGACTAACATAATCATCCGATCTCTACCAAATTTTGCAACAACATACCTTTATGAAGGGAGCATCCTTTGACAAATCTAATAGGTCATTAGCCTAATAGTTTGCGGATGGCGGCCATCTTTGTGTCAAAATCGATTACCCCTATTAATTCGAACACGGTGAAACCGAATGGAACGAAATTTGGTACAGAGGTAGCACTAGAAAAGGCCACCTCAGTGTCATGTTTTATATCGCCGCCTTATTGACGGAAACGTAATGGCGGTCAAACAAATGTTCAAAGCTTAAATCAAATAACGATTAACCTAATCATTCGATCTCTACCAAATTTTACAACAACATACCTTTATGGAGGGAGCATCCTTTGACCAATCTAATAGGTCATTAACCTAATATTTTGCGGATGTAGGCCAGCTTTGTTTGAAAATAGATTCCCCTATCAATTCGAACACGGTGAAATCAAATGGAACGAAATTTGGTACAGAGGTAGCACTAGCAAAGGGCACCTCAGTGTCATGTCTTATATCACCGCCATCTTGACGGAAACGTAATCGCGGCCACCCAAATGTTACAGGCTAAAATGTAATTACGACCAACCTAATAATCTAGTCTCTACCAAATTTTGCAACAACAAATCTTTATGTGGGAAGCATATTCTGACCAAACTGCTATATCATCAGCCCAATAGTTTGCAGATGGTGGCCAAGTATGTGTGCAAATCGATTCCCCCTATCAATTCAAACACGGTGAAACCGAATTGAACGAAATTTGGTACAGAGGTAGCACTAGGAAAGGCACCTCAGTGTCATGTTTTATATCGCCGCCATCTTGACGGAAACGGAATGACGGCCACCCAAATGTTAAAAGCTTAAATCAAATTTCGACCATCCTAATAATTTGATCTCTACCGGATATTGCAACAACATGCCTTTTTGTGGAAAGCATCTTATGACTGACTACAAGGTCATCAGCCAAATAGTTTGCAAATAGCGGCCATGTATGTGTGCAAATCCATTCCCCATATCAATTCAAACACGGTGAAACCGAATTGAATGAATTTTTTACAGAGGTAGCACTAGCAAAGGGCACCTCATATTCATGTTTAATATCCCTATAGCACGTTGTATTTCAACAAGCTACTACAACCAACATTCAATTTTACTCCTTGAAAAGGACAAAGAGTTATAACAATACCCATGCATTTAGGAGAAAGTAGGCTATATGTTCTTTACTGAACATCTTGTTATATATTAGTATGATGTTCACGAGCATGGAATCAACGGTAGAGTTGTATTAAGTCTATATAGGTTCAAGTACTAATGTATTAGGTTGGTGATATATCAGTTCTTTGGATTGCATATATAGTGAAAAGAGGGACTGGTGGACCATCCGGTAAGTAATATTGATGCATTTGCTACAAATATCTACTATTACGTTTATAGGATTCCGACATTAACAAGAAAAAAGGTAACATATATTACCTTGCCTTACTAACACCAACACGCTAATCTATACTAATATAATAAAGCTGAAGAGTTTGTTTGTTTGTTTGTTTGTTTGTTTGTGTGTTTAAACGCGCTTATTTCTGGAACTACCAGTCGGACGAAAAAATCGTTTTGTATATGTTAGCCAGATTCAAGAGGAATAGTTTAGGCTATGCAGCATTAGGTTACACCTCTCAGGTAATCTTAAATATTGGTTATTGTTCAATTAGTCGGAAGAACAAGCGCTCCCGAACAGCTTCAATAATACCTAAATCTATTGTTGCCAGGCAATGCGGGCTGCATCACGTCGCCCCTACCAGTGTTCTGGTGCAGAATTGCGAGCTGCTTATAAATTGCAGTCACGGGGAGCATTTAGTGCAAAAGGATTTCTTAGGCCCCTTAAAACAATTATCATCATGACAATAGTATGCCAGTAGTGTATTTGTAACAGTTCTATACCCACCGCCACCGCTCCACCGCTGGAATCCAAAGATGGCGATATCTACCGAACGAATTATTGTAGGAAGTTGAGTCAGGTGTCAAATTACTTGAGGTGACGCCCCCTTTCTTATGAACAACTTATTTCTACCCCAAAATAAAACCTACCCCTACTAGGGGGTGAAATAGTAATTTTTTAGTAAATGTGTCTTTCCATGTGCAACATACACGAGGTCTGATAGCAGTATGAAATTAAACGTTGTTCCTCATGAAAAACATGCATAGTCCTGGATGCCAGTATGATTTAACATTTTTGTTTTGTTTTTACGCATATGTACTTGGGGTTTTTGTAAGAGGGCGGGCTTTTTAAAGATGGTGGCTGTAGTGTAACCTAACCTAACCTAATCCACGAGGGGTGATCAAAAACTATTCCAAGAGGCACTTGTTGTAAGGCAAACCAATAATCAAAGAGGGGTATGTCAGACCTTGAGGCGATAACCCCAGTTGACTAGCCCCTGTTGACTAGCCCCTTTGGACGGGTGCTATTTGAAGGGAGTCATTTAGATGGGTTCTTTTAGATGAGTCCCTGTTGATGGGTCATTGTTGACAAGTCCCTGTGGACGAGTCCCTGTGGACATGTCCTTGTTGACGGGTCCCTGTGGACGGGTCCTTGTTGACAGGTCCCTTTGGACGGGTCCCTTTTGACAGGTCATTGTTGACAGGTCATTGTTGACGGGTCATTGTGGACGGGTCCTTGTTGATGAGTCCCTGTGGACGGATCCTTGTTGACGGGTCCTTGTTGACGAGTACCTGTGAACGGGTCCCGGTTGACGGGTCCCTGTGGACGGGTCCCTGTTGACGGGTCATTGTTGACAGGTCCTTGTGGACGAGTCCTTGTTGACGAGTCCCTGTGGATGGGTCCTTGTTGACGGGTCCCTTTTGACGAGTCCCTTTGGGCCGGTCCCTTTAGACTGGTCCCTAATGCTATGATGAAATGAAACGTTGTTCCACATGAAACCCATATGAAGAGCCAATTGCTACTATGACTTAACATGTTTTTTGTTTGTTTTTGTTTTTACGCATGCGCACTTGTTTTTTTTGTGAGAGGACGGGCTTTTTGAATAATGATTTATAAATGAGTTATTTAAAAAAAGATCCAAAACTAATAGGTCATTGGCTTTTTTAATAGCTCACGAAACAAGAAGGCTAGGGACTTGTATGTGGGGTCGTTGGACTTCGGGTAACGCCCTGTTTTGAATGTATTATTCATTTTTGTCAAAAGGGCCTAACTGCACTTTCGTAAATATCTCGCTAACTAATAGTCAGAGAGGGTCAAGTGAGGTGTCATAGGACTCAGGATGGCCAACCCTTTTCCATGGCCAATGAATTTACCCAAATGACCCAAAACAGCAAGGTCATTGACCTAAGATTTTATAAACTAATAATCAGACAGGGTCAAGTGAGGTGTCATAGGACTTAGGATGACCAACCCTTTTCCATGGCCAACGAATTTACCCAAAAGACTCAAAACAGCAAGGTCATTAACCTAAGATTTAACAAAGTAATCATCGGTGAGGGACAAGTGTGGTGTCATAGGACTTAGAATGGTTAACCCTTTCCCATGATCAATGTATTTACCCACAAAAATCCAAACCTGCACGGTCATTGACCTGAGATTTATAAACTGATAATTGGTTATCAACATGTGAGGTGTCATAGGACTTAGAATGGGCAACCCTTTCCCATGGCCAATGAATTTACCTAAAATACCCAATATATCAAGGTCATCGACCGGAGATTTTATAAACTAATAATCGGATACGAACATGTGAGATGATTACCATGAGTGATGAAACATATCTAGGTAGAGAAAGAATTAGTGTAGGCTACATGTATGGTGACTGACAAGTCTTTCACGACTGGAACTTGTTTTCAGATCAAACTACAGTACAGAGAGAGTGTAGGTTGCAGGTATGGGTTAAGAAACGACAAACGGTGTACACAAAATCTGATTTATCGATTCAAGAACTAAGAGTAGACTATCTTTAATTGATTGGTTAAAGAGGATAGCTAAAACACAAAATGGTGACTACATCTAATTAAACTGAACCAAGCTGAATCAAATCCAACTAAACCAAACTAAACCGAACCAAACCTTATCGAAAACAAGTCAAGGGTTTAAGTGTAAAACTTGTGGGTGGATGAGGTCATTGGTGATATCAAAAAGGAAATTAATAACGCTCTACCTAAAGAGGGTAAGGTAAAGATAGTGCATGGTGCTACACACCCAAGTACATGAACCATACACAACTATCCTATGTTGTTTTAATGGGTTGACTGTTAAAACTTGCTCAGTGGTTACTGGGACAAGATGGTCGCTACACACAACAAGCTTTAAATACTTGAGGCTAATAATCTATACACACACACTTGCTTGTTCTAAACTCAACTGTCTTGCTGGTAGTGTTCACACAGTAGGCAAATGACAGAAATGTTTGGCTAACAAAAATACAATCATTTTCGGTTGTCTAATGTTACCAGCTAACCACTTTGTGCTACAGTGGCGAGCATATATGCCTCTTACACTGGAGATCTTAAGTCGATTTCCAGCTCCAAGGCCTAGAACGAAAGAAATTAAGAAAAAAAAAGGGTATGGTGGCACAGTGGTTAAGCTGTTAGCCCACTAAGGTGGACTAGGGTTTGATTTTAGGTTAATATGCATGTCATATATATATAAAGCAGAGATATTGTTTAAAACTGATTACACTTGTCCCTTTTCAAATTATTACTTCGATGACAAATACAAAGGTGGACTGGGTTTGATATGCAGTTAATGCTGCCTATCGCACACTAGACTGTAAGAAAGCCAAACAAGCAAAAGGCGTGGTAAAAATCACTATGTGTAGAGAACAACCTAACGGGTTTATGAACTGCCCAAGCTATGTCGCATAAACAGTGCAGGATACAATCCAGCAACCATAATTTGTATCTTGTGGAACAGAGAAAACACACAGAGAGAGAAAGCTTGTGTATGTATAATACTTGTTTTCGATACGGTTTGGTTCGGATTAGTTCGACTTAGTTGGATTTGATTCAGCTTGGTTCAGTTAATTCGATGCAGTCACCTTTTTGTGTTTTAGCCCTCCTCTTTAACCGATCAATTAAAGATAGTCTACTCTTAATTCTTGAATCGATAAATCAGAATTTGTGGTCACCGTTTGTCATTTATTAACCCATACCTGCAACCTACACTCTCTCTGTACTGCAGTTTGATCTGAAAACAAGTTCCTGGTGAAAGACTTGTCAGTCACAATACATGTAGCCTACACTTATTCTTTCTCTACCTAGCTATGTTTCATCACTCATGGTAATCATCTCACATGTTCGTATCCGATTATTAGTTTATAAAATCTCAGGTCGATGACCTTGATGTATTGGGTATTTTAGGTAAATTCATTGGCCATGGGAATGGGTTGACCATTCTAGTCCTATGACACCTCACATGTTGATATCAAATTATCAGTTTATAAATCTCAGGTCAATGACCGTGCAGGTTAGGATTTTTGTGGGTGAATTCATTGATCATGGTAAAGGGTTAACCATTCTAAGTCCTATGACACCTCACTTGTCCCTCTCCGATGATTAGTTTGTTAAATCTTAGGTTATTGACCTTTCTGTTTTGAGTCTTTTGGGTAAATTCGTTGGCCATGGAAAGGGGTTGGTCATTCTTAGTCATATGACACCTCACTTGACCCTGTCTGATTATTAATTTATAAATGACCTTGCTATTTTGGGTCTTTTGGGTAAATTCATTGGCCATGGAAAAGGGTTCGTCATCCTGAGTCCTATAACAACTCACTTGACCCTCAAAATGTGTAGTTTGGCCCTTTGTCAAAATATAATAAAAATAAACAATGGACTGGAAATGTGGCGTCACTCCGAGTAATTTGACACCTAGCATGACTTCCTCCAATAATTCGTTCGAAAGATATCGCCATCTTAAAATTCCAGCGGTGGAGCGGTGGCGGTGGTGCTAGAATCGGCAAAAACCCACTACTTATGCCTCTGTATAAGGGCTATGGTGTTGGTGCAGTATACTGAGGTCATCAGCTGCAATAAGCGTTGGTGCTTTCCGACCCTTATCCTTGAGCGCTCCAGTTCTGTAGTAGTATTCATTATCACCCATGAAAGAAATAAATACACCGGGCGAAGCCGGGCACTACTGCTAGTTACTGTATATTCCTTTTAATAAACCTAAGTGTATTATATTATGGGGCCCATTCAGAAATTATGTTTCCTTATTTTTTAATGGAAAGAAAACATAGATACATAAACACCTTTATTGGCACCAGATACAGCAATGTTTGAGTTATTTTGAACATAATCACCACCAGAATTGAGACTCCTGACATATTATGAGATCACTGTGACGAAGACGTCTGCCGCCTGGGAATGGAGCCATTCAGCTCTTCGCCATTTTCTGCAGATATAGCGATGCAATTGTCACTAAGCACCGGCTGTATAAGAAAGCGTGTGCTAGGTGGGAGCCGATAAACTTGACACCCGACCACAAAATGCAGCTCTTAGGAGCAGTTTGATCATCCTCCTGATCTTGGTCCCATCGATGTCCATCTTTTCTTGCAAATCAAGAAATTCCTGTCCTCCAGTCATCACTGACGAAGAGCTGAAGACGAATGTCACACGCTGGATTCATTCCCAGGCGGCAAACACAGGAATACGAAATGACTGATGTCTCAGTTGGGTTGGCAATTATGTCGAAATTTATCTCAAAAATTGCTGTATCTGGTGCCAATCAAGTTTTCCATATAAATATAGCTTCTTTTTATTAGACAAATAGGGAAACGCAACTTATGATGGCCCTCATACAAACATATTTCTGAACATTACCTCAACTAAAGCATATTTTTAGCGTAGAATTTTGTGAACATCTAGTACTGATTTATTAGCAACATACCCCAGATGCCAAGACGGTAGTTGAAGGAGACGAACACAATATCCTCGCCGACCAAGAATTCTGGGTTGTATTGGGTCGTGTTGCCTGATCCGAATAGAAATGCTGCAGGAGGAATGAACACCATGACTGGTAGCAGGTGGTGGGTATTCATCTGCAATAACAGAGCACATTCAAACTAAAGGTCGTCTATTGCATAGCATCGCATACCAGGTGTCCCGGGACAGAGGGAATCGAAAAAATGAAAAAAGAACAAGGAATGTGTCGGAGATCCAGTTGAAATTAAAACAAAATCAACTGTGCGTAGCACGAGACAAAGTGTCCCTGAGTCGTTACGGGTTTAATTTAATCAAGATGCAAAGAAAAGGGCATCATCAACTGGATTCCTAATAAACCACATCATTCCTAATGAAGCCTTAATATTACGCAGGAAAGGACTGGTAAAAATACATCATCAGGAGATTATTTAAAATCAAATAATTGAAGGTTTATTAAACTTTAGCGAAAATACATGATATAAGAAAATTCCTGCCTAGAATAATGGTAGATCACGAAAGTTATGACGTAAGTGTTCTTGTTCAAATCTGACCATTTCAATTCTTACAACAAATATTTCTGTTCACGTGCTCAAAGAAAGGATAACTAAAAATTTCTTGGTTTCTTAGGGTCACCGAAGCACTTTATCACACGCCACTGATAAATATGTGAACCCTGAGACCTATCATCATTAATGATTTAACATCATGCACGTGAACTTTGAAGATTTACACTAGTAATGCACATATTAACCTTTACATCATATTTAAGCAATCGTGAAAATATAGAATGTCTTGGGTCTTCAACCTCATTGGAATCAATAGAATTTATGAGTATTCATAATTAATTAATGTTATTAAATCATAGCATCATCCTAATCATTCAATTGTGTAATCATTTTCATCAACACACACGACTTTAATAAGTCATCATTTCAAATATTTCACTTTCGACAACCATTTATATTCATCATACTCATTCTATTTAAAAATTATATATAATCACCCTTCAAAAATGATTTACAAAAATCTTAATAATTTATCATAATTATCTGGCGTTCCGAAGTATTGAAAATCATTAATAACTTGTCATATCAGCTATTACTCAATCAGCTGTTCACTTAATTTTCTTAAATCATCATCGGGTCAGATCAGCTGTTCAACTATTACTCAGAGTGATATTTAACCACTGATTATCAAAGAAACTTGGATTATTTAAATCACCAGAATAACATTTAGGATCAATTTTTGAGGTGTCGTCAAACTTTATCATACTGGTTAGAAAGTATTGCCAGACTTCATTATACTTTTATATTTTGATGGTTTTTGCCTATATTTCACTCAATTGCCATATTAAAATTTATTGCCATAACTTCTCCACATTTGGATATTATTATCCACTAATGACCACTTGGATTAACACTTCATGAACCACTTCATTAATTATCATAATTGAAAATTATCAATTTACCATAAATTCACCATAAACTATTCACCATAGACCATTCAGCGCACAGCATGAATCAAGAATAAGACTTGGTTTGCACTAACCTTTAGTCGACAAGTGGTAACCTCACAAACATTGGCAATCTTTACACAAACACTTGGCAAAATATCTCGAGGCAACATATTTAATAATCCACATCAAACTGTAACACTGGCTTTAGGCCTTAATAAAGTCGACCCATCAGAACTGTGGTCACTTTAACTGTGTTTGACAACCTCTTAAACAAAGTGTATATCACTGAAACAAATTTTTATCAAATCCAAGCATTAATTAACCTCAAAGATATCATAACTCTGTAAAAACATTGAAATCTGTGTTAACAAACACCATCTGTGTTAGTCGAATTATATAATTATTATTGCTGTTTCATTTCTGCCTGTGACAGATTTATGAAATAATCGTACTCATGTTAGAAGAATTAACCACTTAAAATCCCTGGTTAAGGCAAAATTTAAACATCTGAAAAAAAAAATATTAAATTGACTGTTTCCAAAAAGGAACATCACTATAGCATCCATATATCATTCGGATGATAAAATGATTTCCCTAGAACAGGTTAGATGATTAGACACCACACAATTGCTCTAGGCAAAAGGCGCTGTTTTGACGGCTCAAGTGATTGAATGCATAGGACTGGAATCTACAATAACTATACTGTCAAATAGTAGTGACCATGTTTCGGTAAAGCGACTTAAATTCAATAGGTCAAATCATCCTATCAAAGAAAAAAATCCTAGTCTCCAACTCCATACAATCACTAGAATGTGAAACAAAAACTATCAAATTCCAGATTGCAGGCATGGAGTCTCATAAACGCTCGATCGAAAGCTATACTGTATCAACCAAATATCCTACAACTCGATGCAAAAGATGATCAAATACTGTGCTCAATAAAATCGGTGAATATCAAAGATCAGTGAAATGCCCCCTTGATCTCGCATGACATCCACCATGCATCGGCGAACTCATATAGATGATTCCCAAAATATATACTCAATGATGCTTATAAATATTCAAAAGTTATACCAGTGTGCTCATGACCATGCAAATTCATACCAATGTATTCAAGTAAACGCTCACGTTACCTTCATTATATTCCAGATGACCTGAATATTCATTCTAAAGATCGACGGCAACCCAGATATTCGTGATTAATTTCTCGCAAGATCGACAATTTCTTCATCCTGTATCTCGGATCAGCATTCCTCTCGCCCCAATACAGATCTTGGGACGGTCACTCGCCTGGGTAGAACTCGAACCCGTCGCTCTGTTCCGCCATCCTGCCTCTTCTTGTTTAGAACGCTTTATTACTGTATGAAATGTTCATCTCGAATACGTTCCAAAAGTCCACTGGATATCGCAATATAAATGGGAACCCCATGATGTCTCTAGTTTTAGCAAGCCACTGTTCCACAAAAGTGTTATATAGCATGTTCAGATTTATCGCACACCCTGTAGTTTGGATACCAGGTGATATGCATATTCGCAAATGTTCATAAACACTGTCGATTGACAATCACTTCACCACTGGAGAAAATACGTGAAGTCACTTCCACTTAGATGGTCAAATGTTCCTTTAATCATTTGGAAACCCACGGTCGCTAAGTATTACTTCTATCAGCCGTGCCTTCAAATATACTGTACATAATGTATGAATGTTCCATCTGCTTATAGGCCCACATGTGTAAATTATAAAATTTGAAATAAGACGAGTCTTCAAACTTGCATAATGTCGAGAACAAGTATATCGCAATGTGAATGGTGGTTTACAGTATAATAAGACTTCGAGCTTGTCACAAAATGTCGGTTGCCTTCGCTATATTCCTGGCTTACAACATGACTGTAACACAACGCTATAACTGGCTGCATGTTTCACAATAGCTCACTGTTATCATGGTTAATCGCACGGCGTAAGACGTTCCGTTCGAACTAGCCTGAAAGTCCACTTTCATTTCTTTAATACTGGCTGAAATGATTCGACATTCTTCACGGTATAAGAACGCACTTCCATGACAGACCGTGCTTGACTGCATGCAGTTATCGGGACCTCGTTTGTCGTCTCCGAACTAGAGTATATTCGCGTTTACCGAATGTCGTGTTCCGACCGCACTGTACAGCATATTAGCGACTGTTCCAGAGTGTAGTTTGTTGTATTAAGATGAAACACATATTTATAACTCTCCCTCACCACACTGCTCAGCTGTCGTCCGGCTCGCCAGTCACATGACCTAGTTCCTTCCCTTCATCCAGAGTAGGGTGATTGTCTTGCTTGCGTTCTGACGTCATACGGCCTGTCCACAACCAATATCCGTTCATAATAACGATACAACCTTCCTTTAAGGGGTTATCAACCATCACAAGTATTAGTAAAAATATATTTTCATGATTATTCTTTCTTCCTGGACATTAGATGAGGTCGTGATTATCAAATTATCAAATCATTTCATGCATTCTTCCCGGCATTCACTTCGTTCAAAGGGTAGCCATTCCTCCTCCCTGTCACCAATACGTCACTCTCCCATGAAGCCACATTCGCGATGCTAGCGCATTCTATTCTTACCAAATAATAAATTTCCAATCTCGACCAGCGTAGCCGATTGCCTCAAGTACATATCGGGTACAATACTAACAAATGGATTTTATCCAAAATTGTCACTATAATAGATCGTAATATTTCAGATTAATTCTGAGCATCACATACACTACATTGTTCCCAACATGATTTTACACGCACTGATAAATCCAATATCAAACACCATGTAACGTCCATACCATCCATTAGACTTCAACCAAACTTTGTATGTGCATTTTATACGTTAAGAGATGGAACTAAGAATATATTCAGAGTCACCAGGGCTGTCAACTGTAGTTCGTTACTCTATTAGGCTACACTATTTGAGGTGTATTTCAAACTGCAGTACTTAAAAATGTTAGTATTAGCAACTTGATTTCGTCATTATTCTGGATAGGTCTATATAGATTGGCATGAACTTATATTTTACGAAAAGTAGACTCTTTAGTTCGTCACGGAACTACTTGTTTTCTATTCCTAGGTAAATTACATGTGCCAGTAGTCAGTAGTCGTAGTCCATTATACTACTAATCACCACTGCATTAAGTCTTCCTCAATTGTGTTTTTGATGTGTAACATCTTTCAGCTCGGTTGCTGGATAGTTTTGTGGGAGTGATTTTGAAAATTGGGGACGGAAGTGGATCGGAACGATCGAGCTGACAGTGTTGGATCCAACGGAAGTATGCACTGCCCGCTCGATCGATCAAACAGAAGTGTACTAGCTGGCAGTGGTGGACAACGGAAGTATGCACTGCCCACTCGATCAATCGGACGGAAGTGTACTAGCTGGCAGTGGTGGAAAACGGAAGTTTGCCCTGCCCGCTCAATCGATCGATCCAGCTACCAGATTATCATTTTAAACGATATCTATCATATCAATATGACTCATTTTAACAGAATCCATATGAAATTACGTGTTGGTCTGTGAATGAAGAGGACCTGTTTATAAGGAATTTAAGGTCATGAGCGGTGTCGCGTCTTTTAATCTAGTTGATCCATATCGTATTCTTTATTTAGGCTAGTGCTGGTGGAAGCTACAAATCATCGAATAAAATGAGTTCCGTATTATAAACTACAATATCTGTAAAACACTCCCTTTTACAATAACAATTGAAAATGTGTGTATTGGAAACAAGGCAGTGTGTGCTCTGTATCGCGAGAATATTATGGTAATACAGTAGGCAGTGCATTTTGCAGGCACTGGTTTGAAGAGCACAGTGGCAAATGTTTCACCGACTTTCATTTGTCATTGAGCAGTTTATGAAGCTTCACGTTCAAGGTTGAACATCACATGGGGTAGGACAAAGACGACAAATGGCATTTAAGTAAGCGGCATTATTGTCAAGCTGTGGTTGAGTAGGCTAGTCAAATATTAAATGCGTAACAGAATGTTTTATGAGTGGAATAAAAGCTGAGACTAGGTCATTTCATGATTGTAGGAAGGCATGTTTTGATTGTTTAAGACGAATTGTATGGGAGTCTTGAGAATAATGAATGATATAGTTACTGAGGAGTGTGCTCACAGTATTTGAGAGTACAGTCGACGTTGTGTGTCACTTTGTTATTATGAATTATTAAGGAAGGAAGGAAGCTTGTAGTTTTGCGTGACCGTTGATCTCACGATCATGATCCACGGTACCTCCCTTTTACGTGGAATGCGAACCACAGGACATGGCATTTCAATTCGAAAATCTCACATGTATTGACCGGGAATCAAACCCGGTCCACCTTGGTGAGAGACTAACAGCTTGACCGCTGACCCACAAGTGTGACAGTAGCATATCTCCAATTCAATCTATACATTCATCATAGTACCAGTCTGAAAATGGAGCGTAAATTAACATTTTAGGAATGTCCAAGCTGTGTAGTATACGAGTAGGATAACATGTCAGATGTTACACATCATATGCGACTACTGTAAAGCTCGTATCTTTTTTATTTTTACATTGGTTAATTGATGATGAAGATGATGATGATGGTGATTGTTGTTTGAAGGGGCCTAACATCTATGTTGGTATAGCAAATGTGACACTATTTTTGGCCTATTTTCATTTTATATAAAAATAGGCTTATGAGATCACCTCCTTTCCGTGTGTGTGCGTATGTGTGTCTCTGTGTCTGTGTGTGTGTCCCCCTCTAATTACTTCTAAACGGCTCGCGTGATTTCAATGAAACTCGGTAACGTCATAGCCATCTTCGCCGACCCCGGCCGTTCCCTTCAAATTTTATTACGTCTCACCAATCCAACATGGCGGCTGTGCGAAATATTTCACCAGCATTCAATATCTCCAAAACTATTACAGATATCACCCTAAAATTTTGTATGGTGATAAAGGACATTACTAGAAGTTCACCTATGGGACTTTCAAAATCCTGGTAACTAAAAAAACAACATGGCGACCAAGAGAAATAGCTTTATCTCCCGATTTAACCATCCAAACGCAATGAAACTTGGTACAGAAAATATTTATACTCATTGTAATGCACTGGCATCTAATATAGTTCAATTGTTTGCATAACCTCAAGATGGCGGCTGTGCGAAATATTTCACTGGCATTCTATATCCAAGAGTAACGGGTGTAGTATTTCTCTAGATAACTCTGCAAGTTGTAGACGACCACCTAGGCGAATGAGTCCGTTCTCCAGAAATGGGTTGAAGCGGGCTATTCTTGATTCATTTGGCAGCGCTGGACCGTCTTTTAGAGCCAGATATTCTGCAGGGAAATACTTCTTTTGTGCCGTTTGAATCCAATATTTGCGTTGAGTTTTGAAGCTCTGGTGCTATTAACTCCCCAGAGAACCGTTCTTTTCTTCGAACATGTTGCAAGAAACGGAGTATCCACGCAGTGATGCGAAGTAACCTCCAGTAGGAACTGTATCTGGAAGGATCTAATAGGGGTGACATTTTCTCAACTTTAAGGATATTGAATATGGTCTTCTTTTCTTCTGGCAGTTGTACGCGGGAGGATAGTTGGCTAGGCCAATGTTCTGGTTGTTGTAGTAGCCGAGGAGGCCCATGCCACCATCCATCAAGTGACTTTATCTGTACCAATGAAATTACTCTCGACAAATGATCTGCTGGTTTTTCTTCCCCTGGACAGTATCTCCATTGAATGGAGTAGTGTAAGATTGGATTTCAGTTACCCGGTTGGACACAAATGTCTTCCAGGGTCACTCTGTACCCAACCCTGTGTCACTTTACCATCCGTCCATAAAGTCGCTGCTGAAGAGCTCAAGTCGGTTGCTTTGCAGAAATAATTTAAAAGTCGCGCTCCCACCAGAGCAGCTAGCAGTGACCCTTTTCATGGGAGCGATTCGAATTTTGCTGCAAGCCAAACGGACGGTAACACTATGCCATTGGGTGGTCCTGACATAACATACTGCGCCATAGGCCCTTTCACTTGCATCGCAGAAGATGTGAATTTGACTGTTGCTTCTTTCGTAAATGTCGATACATCGAGGAATCTGTAGCCGCGATAACTGAGAAAGACTCAAAATCCAAGTATGCCAACGCACGCCTGTATCATGTGGTAAGAGTTCGTCCCATCCAATCCTTCTGCACCAGGTTTCTTGGAACAGTATATTCACAATAATCAATACAGGTGTTAAAAGTACCAAGGGGTCATAAAATCGGGAAGTAGTTTTAAACAGTAATCTCTTACTAGCGGCTTCCAGCTTGAGATTATCGGTGATATCATGGTCGTCTATGTGTCAGTTTCAGTGGACGATTTCACTCCTAATACTTGTGTATTGGTCTCTAGTTCCCGACCTTCGGACATCCAGATGCACTTCAGTTGTTGAAAGTTGGTCACCCATTTCGCCATGGGCATGTGAATTGTATTTAGCAGTCCTGTGAGTTCATAATAAAGTTTGATCACTTGGTTCTCAGTTTCACCGCCGGTTACAAAGTCATCCATGTACGTACTACAATCTATAAGGACGGCAGCATTTGTGAAGGCAGAGTCATGGATATTGGTTAGTTCCCTTAGTGTCGCTGAAAGTAAAAATGGACTGTAAGTTAGACCAAAGGTAACGCGAGCAAAACGGTATATTACGACTTCATCTGTTGTTTCCTACACCCCTTCGCCTTTGTCAATCACATCGTACCAGAATAATCTGGTCAAGTCTCGATCTTTGGAATAGAGTACAAGTTGTAAGAATGCCTGAGAGACATCACCAATGATGGCTACCGGGTAGCTTCTGAATCTGAGGGGAAAAGAAAGTATCTCAGGCAGTACATTTGACCCCATTTCGAGGGCCTCGTTAAGGGACGGACCACCTTCTTGACGAGAAGATGCATCAAACACAATCCTCCATTTCGTTCTCCCAGATTTACACTTCTTAACTAAATGGTGAGGCAAATAGAACGTATCACCAGTTGTCTCAGAAGGAGCATGTTCAACATGGCGTTTTATAATATAGTCCATCATCTGTGAATAATAAGTCTCCTTCAAAGGTCCATTCGCCTCCAGTCTCTTTTGCAATGCGTTGAATCGTTTTACCGCATTAGCATGGTTATTGGGCAAGATGATACCTGATTTTCTAGGAAGAGAGACCACACGCCGATGGTCTTCTATTCGGTAAGAATCATGAAATTCCTTAAGCATCACAGAGTTTTTGGAACTGAAATATTTGTCCTGACTTTCCCTGATTCCCAGTGTTTCCAGATCCCAGAACTGTCCGAGTGTCTCATCTAAAGGTGAGTGTATCTGTTCAGAATGAATATGGTCTACCAGTGATGAATTCAAAGTGATGCCTGATCGATTTCCAGTCAATACCCATCCAAACATGGTTGGTATGAGTACCACGGAGGTGGAGATGCGCACTGGTGACGTGCCCTTCACGATTTTCCAGTAACTATCTCCTCCAGTAAGTATTTCGATGGGCAAAGGTTGCTCTGATTCATTCTTTGTGTCAGCCAACTGTAGTTTTTGGGTGTGTGCTAACATATTAACATCATCAGGAACGACTTGATGAGCTGAAAAGGCATGGTTACTCTCAAATGCAGTAATATTTGTAGCGGAGATTGTCCAGATGCTCTTTATGGAAAAATTTAACAAGGTTACGTACAGTCCGATTGGTTGGAGACGATTCAAAGGCGCCAATAGTTAAGTCTTGGCGGCCAATAACCTCGAGTTCCAGTTCGTTAACTAGAGACTCAAGGATAAATCTGGATTGACTTCCAGCATCCAGTATGCAACGCGTCTGTTTAGTTCGCCCATTGGGACCCATAACCCAAACTCTCGCGATATGCAGGTAAGTAAAGTCGGACGGAAGGGAGTCTATCTAGTTAACGGACGTAATGGTTGCCGCTGCATTAGTAGATAAGTTTCTACTGCAGACAGATCTGTGATGCAAGGCTTTGCAGGAAGAACAGAATGCCTTACCCTTTCGGTTGTAGTTCTTCACGGAGTGTCCACGATTTAGGCAAAGAAAGCAGCGGTTTGTGTTCCTCGGTTTCGTAAGTCTATCGTTAACGTTAGAAATTGTCTTGCATTCTTGCGCCCAGTGTTCGCGGGATTCGCAAAAGACACAAAATGGTTCCGGCGCAACCTTCTTATTGGATTGTTTCTTATTTGAATCAACGTGCAGTGCTGCTGTTGTGGGAACATGAGTCGAAGCAGATGTAGATCCACAAATCTTGTGCGTCACCATAGCCCATCTACTTCTTCCAAGATTTCCATGAGCTTGAGAATATCGCCTTCTGAGATATCTTTCCTCTTCGTCTGAATTATCCAACGGCGACAAATATCAGCGGTAAACGTTCTATGTATTGTTGGAGCAAGAATTCTCCCGTAGCCGTTTACGTCTTCTTCAGGCGCACGAAGAGCTTGTATGCGTCGATGGCAATCGATGAACGTGTTATTGAGTGCTTCAGGAGTAGCGAACTGAATAGGTCGGATGTCCTCTAGGTAGTCTAAGTGCGCCTGTATTATTCTGTTTTTATCCCTATAGCGAGCTTGTAGAATCCGTTTCGTTTCCTCATATGTATCTGCTATTACGGCGATTCCATCGACTAACCGC
Organism: Meconema thalassinum; assembly: GCA_946902985.2. Classification (NCBI taxonomy): domain Eukaryota; kingdom Metazoa; phylum Arthropoda; class Insecta; order Orthoptera; family Tettigoniidae; genus Meconema; species Meconema thalassinum. Next base: position 1,201,319,424 of record OX336388.2, on the reverse strand, counting down.
TTCGGCTCGGCTTCCAAGTACCCGCGCAAAAAAAGTGTATATTTATGGTAGGAAGGAAAGGGTCTTTATCAACGGATGACTCGAATTGCTCCCAAAAACGTAGCCAAGTTGCGATGTCACCAGCGAAGGATTCTAGCTTGATTGGCGGGAGTCAAACTGAGTGTGAAACCTGAATTGGAATAGTAGGTGTAGTTGGCAATGATTCAGGGATACTTAAATTAGCGGCTGAATTTTACAATTAACTTGTAATTGTTCTCGATGCCCTTGTGAGAGCGCGTTTCGCTGAGTCTATACAGTATATTCTTCACAACTCTGAACATCAGTATCGTATTCAGTGTCCGATAGTAACTCATGTATAGAATCATCAAGTGTGGTTAATTTGTTCAGAGTTTCTTGTAGTCTATCTTGGTAGTGCTCCCAGTCTTCGAATGAAGTATTATCAGTGAAACTGTTAATTTCCGTAACAAAGCGTGTTGTATTTGCCCTATGTCTGGTTCGCTTTCTTCTTAGACTGTGCAAAACGCCATCTGTTTGATCGTTATTGCTCATGTTGTACCATTGAACTGTAGGTATTACCTAGAGTTCAATGTGTTTTACGTGTGTTCACGGAAATGTGCAAGGCAAAGGGCTGTTAATCTGTTATATGAAGTATCGAATGATTTTCGGTCAGGTGCTACTAGGATCGCTAGTGTCGACGCTTAGATTGAGTGTTAATTACTATGGTCAGTTTTATATTATCTCTGGCCTGCGCTCCGATTTTATAATAACTATGTTTAGCACCAGGTGACACTACAATATGCACGAACGAAACATAATGATATTACACACATACATAACCAAACAAGTAGTTATTAGGGTCATTCAACAGTTATTCAGTTTAAGAATGTGTAGCGTTTCACTTAGCTTAGTCGGTTGCGAAGTGGGAAACCTTCCGTTCAGTATAGTCTAATTGCAAGTGTTCCCCCATAGTCTTCAGGCTCCGTAATACAATTGCAGAGTAAAAACTTAAGAGAGGCTTAATTCCTGTAGTATAGGCCTAACCAGATTATTCCTCAGAATCACTTGATTTCATGCGATATCCCGAGTGTTTTCGGCACCAAATGTTGTGGTTAATAGAAATGGATAACGGTAATACTATAATCTGATCTTTATTTAGTCTAACCAAGATGTGACAAGTGAAGTAATAACAAAGTAAACAAAAGACAATCGTAAATCGTAAATCCATCGATTGCAACTCTCAAGAGTTGCAATGTCTCAATCCTCCACATGCACTACTACAATTTTACTTATGTAACTTCCAAAAATCTGTAAATTAAAAAACTAACATGGCGGCCAAGCGAAGTTGAAACATTTTAATAGACTTTCCTCGCGATTTAACCATATGAGCGCAGTGAAATGTGGTACAGTAAATGATTATACATATTGTAATGCACTGACATCTAATTTAGTTCAATTGTTTAGCCTACATAACCTCATGATGGTGGCTGTGCGAAATTCTAAAATTACGTTTCTATTTCTTGTGTCGCAATCATGCGATCAAAGTGAAACTTTGAATAATGAAGCTACGCAATAATTTTCCTTTGAATGGTACATAACTATATGGCCTTTACAAATAACAATCCAAAATGGTGACTATCCGATATATTTAGACGGTTCTCAATATCTACGAATCTTTTTCAGCAATTAAACTGAATTTTTTAAATATTCATAGGGCTATGAACATATGTTTACCTATAGGACTTTAAATAACCTGGTGAGCACAAATCCAACGTGGCGGCGACGCGAGGTATAAAGATTTAAATGGACGTTTCTCGCAATTTAACCATCCGAGTGCAGTGAAACTTGGTACAGAAAATGCTTATACAAAGGTTAATCTACTGGCATCTAATTTATTTCAATTGTTTTCATAACCACAAGATGGCTGCTGTGCGGAATTTTAAAATCTCGTTTTTACTTCTTGTGTCCTAATCATACGATTGAAGTTTGAATACTACACGTACACAATAATCTTCATGTAATAGTACATAACTCTAAGACCTACATATATAAAAATGCGACCATCCGTAATATTGGACGGTTCTCAATATCTACGAATCTATTACAGCAATCAAACTGAAATTTTGAATGTTGATAGAGGCAATTAACATAAGTAGGATATATGAAAATAGGATTTAGTTCTCCACGGAACTACTTGTTTAATAGCCGTTTCCAATTTAATTATCAGTAGCATTAGGAGCAAATGATCTAGATGTTACCGCCATTATTATAGTACAAATATCCACAACATAAAGTCTTCCTTGAAGTGTGATTCTTGACAATATTTTTTTCTGTTAGTTTCTAGGTCTTATGTGTCAATTCAGTAGTATCATCCTGAACATTAGGGGGCAATGACCTAGATATTACGACCATTATGCTACTAATCAACACAGCATTATGTCCTCCTCGACTATGAATTTGTAAAATATTTTATTCTGTATTACAGAGCGTCCACAAAGTCTCTCCGCAGTGACGAACTACGCGAGTCTCACCTTGCACGACGTGTTAGTTTGGCAGCACATTCATGTCGCAGTATTCACAAAGTCCCACCGCAGTGGTTGGCATAAGCATTAACTTGTTCCGGGTTGACCTTTAACTGGAGTGTTAGGGTGGGGAATACCGGTACATTATTGCCGACAGTGAGTGCTTGTGCGTGACAGTGTTGACGCTGTAAGTTGTGTTCTTGTCAAGTTCTTGTGTATGCTGAGTCTAGTGGGAATCCTTACTATTGAAGAGCGTGTGTTTTTATCGGAAGAGGTTTTCCGTGCTGGTCGAAACTTTACGGAGCATAGTGTGATAGTGGTGAGTGCATTACTTAATTTAATGTAATTGTTCTCCTTATAACAACTTAACATGAATGTACTGCCAACCTAACACATCCTGAAAGGCGAGTCACGCGCTGCGGAGAGACTTTGCGGACACACTGTAGCATAACCATCACATCAAGTCTATCTCGACTGTGATTCTTTCGTTGGTAAATTACATGTGCCAGTGGTTAGTATTCGTTTCTATTTTCATTATCATTATTATCATTAGGAGCTACTGACCCAGATGATACGGTCATTATACTAGTAATAATCTCTCCGACTTAAAGTCTTCTTGGATCGTGATGTTCAAAGTTTCTTTCTATTGGTTTGTAAGTTTGTAAGGTTTGATGTGTCAGCTCAGTAGCAGTTTCCATTATAATCCTTAGAAATACATACATAATTATATTCTTCACTTGGAGTGCTACCACACAATGGAACTTATATTACTTTAATATAATTACCTTTGGTGTGACGACATTGAGGTAGAGACAGTCTTCACGACCTATGACTGCCCCGGAGTCATCAGTTTGTGTACAAATGCTGCCCTCTTGTAACGCATGCCGTATTTTATTCCAGCTGTCTGGGGGTTGTGGAGCCTGTGGATAGGAAGTACCAGTTATTCATTTGACAACATTTGGTTAACTATTTAGAAGAGTATTCTAATTATTTTACAAATTTTATTCTACTGTATATCAACCATCTTAGTTAATAGAATACTCTACTTTAAAATGTACAGGTGATTAGATCTTTCAGCCAAAGACAGTACAACTCTTTCCAGAAATTCTTGTGGGTTGTTCCCACCAAATGATAAGGTAAGCTGAAACATATAGAGTTACTATTGATAAATGTTTCCGCGATACTCCACAAAAAGTCCTTATTTCTAATATAGTGCCTATGGTACTATATACAGCGTTATTCAATCAAGTTGTTACTCAAAATACCACCATACCACACCCTGAGCTAATTTATGCCTCAGTTCCTCTTTATGTTCTCGATTGCTCTGGATCACAGACTAAAGTAGGATACTTGTATTCGATAAAGCCTTCGCAGTTAATTTGAAACGTCACTTGACTGTGGTTCAACGGTGAAAGAAATATAGTGGACTGGTTTGCTGTTTACAGATGAACTCATGAGCACTTATTCCACCACCCACTTCTTGACATACAAGTCTACAAATGTGTTCCAAGAAGCAGCACGCTGATGAGGGGATAACATATATATTCTGTGGATTCCAGAACCCCTATAATAAATACAGCATTTTTTTTTCCTATGAGGCAAGTCAAATCTCGCAGGATAATATGATGATAAACAAATTTTTGTTCTTATGGATTTAACGTCCTTTTGAACTACAGTGGCTTTAAAGATGGCGGGGTGCCGGAAGATTGATCAGCTGGGGATCTTAATTGTACCAGGAAATTTACTGTCACGTTCTCGTCTCATTTAAACATCCTTAAATGGCACTGCACTGAGCAATCAGACGGTGAACGCTAATCCAACTGCATCTTACAGTTAGACTAAAATAGGACACATTTATTCGTTAATTCTTCGCAGTAAACTTGAAACCTCACTTGGCAAATTTAATTCTGGTTTGAGTTATTGGAACGGTTTTATTGACATGCATGTCGTGCCAATTAATTGTCCAAGCCAGTGAGCCACACGAGTTTCTTTTCACCTTAAATCGTTTCAGTCAACATTATAATATACACTTCGGCAATATTTCAATGGCAATGAAATTAGTACTTATCGCCTTAAAATTAGACGTTTCTGCTGCAAAATAAGTTAAAAAGATAACGATTATCTTGTATTTATAAGGTGCGACATTATTGATCCAACTTTTAAAATTATAAATTGAAATTGTTTACAATGCACGTGATAATTTTTTACCAAGGAATAAAAGTTATTTCATTAACACCTGCATACCACTCACGTATATTGTCTATCCAGCCGACCAGTCTACCTTGTCTGCTTCCGTTGTTTAAAGTGTGATAACGTATATCATACCCATGCCAGGATACCACTACTCGTGTTCTGTTTGTTAGATGAGGTGGCCAAGGGATCTATACAATGTCAACATTTAATACCTTCTGGAGAGCCACATAAAAGTAGATCACTTGCATGAATATTTGGGCGTTGCTTAATATAAATAGATCCAGCACCCTCTCAGTAGACATTTTCACAAAGTGTGAACATAACTTGTTTGCAGTCAGATAGGTGGCTACAACTTGGATAATTCTTCTTGTAGACCAGGATACAATTCTGACTATACCTTGTGGTACACAACAACAACAACAGCAACAACAACAACCTCCACAATAAGAACTACTACAGTACAATAACAACAGAAGTGGCAGAAACAACAACAATGCCAGTCAAATGAGTTTACGAAAACAGGAACATCTGCAAGCTCTAGAAGACTGTAATGGTAGAGTTCTACCTTTCAGTTTATCTCACAATTTTAAACCTCTACCAAGGTATAGGTTTAAAGGCAACTTTAACCATTAAAAAACTTTTCTGAATAAATAAGGTCATCCTGCACATTTTGGAATATTGAGTAAGGCATCATTCGTAACGTACCTTAAATCTAAGTTTCCCCACGGGGGGCCGGGCATAAGGAATTCCCAAGAATTTGTAGTAACATTTTCCAGATTTAGATGTTTCTTGCATTCCCATAAGCTTGCCTTGTTCTATTTGCACGACGGGGTTGTAAAATCCAAGCACACCATGAAGAATTACCAGCAGGAGAACGACTAAAAAAGCCATATTGCTACCTGAAAGAGAAAAATGAAGACATCTTTAGACAGTTAATGTACTTTAGTTACTCATTTGTGTACAAATAACATGGGGCTGGGTTAGAGCAACATGAAACTCGATACATAATTAGCCTCCCCAACGCAGAGACATGATCCTTTCAAGGACAATCTGAATTTAATGCTTTGTTACAAAGAGAGTTCCATTCTCTTATTCTCGTTGAGAAAATGTCACCCATTGGTATAATTTTCGTATTTATTAATTAAAACTATTGGGAAATCAGGTTTATGAGTTCATTGAGTGTGGTTTAAGCTTTTCTGAAAACCGTTCTTACCTATTGATACGGTTCTAAGATTATGCTCACCAATGAAATGTCGGAATATAATTATGTTGCATGTTAATTATGTTAAATTACGGAATGTACAGGTACCAAGAGCGCACTCATTTTAATGTCAGTGATGGCGGTTGCGAGTCTCTTAATTGGGTTGCTAATCTTAAAGTAATATGCCTCGTAGGAGTACGTCTTCAAATTAGATGTTGATTGATTTCAGGACACCTGGTTATTTTCAAGCTCTGATTCGCTGTGCAAAGTATCATTTCACCCGGGTGACTTTTGGCGGCTTCGGTGGCGATCGCGGGTTTAAACCCGGCCGAAGTCAGCGTTCAAAATCCCTCAGTATGCCTTCCTTCAGAGGGGAAGTATAGCCGGCGGGCCCATGTCATAGATTTATGGCATGTAAAAGAACCTTCCACTAACTAAACATGTGTGAAGCAAAATTTGTAGTTTAGGTTTGATTAATGCTCTTAAGTTTCAACGTTCATCACCAGGCGCTGGTTGCGATGGTATCTAGAAGTAGCCAAGTTCACAGCTAGGTGTCGTGGGTGGTAGCATTTGCTGGCGATAGCAGCAACTACTTGAAAGTATCGTCTGCAGTCCTTACTTGAATTAAAAACAGATGACACATCTTAATACAGTCATCACAATTAACAACGCTTTTGAGACCGATTCTACACACACCCAAAGTACACGGGGCTACATGACCGCGTTGTCGCAGCCCCTAAGCTAAGGATCCAATCCCGGAGGATTAGATTTCAGAAGATTAATTTTAAACATTTGAAAGGCACAAAGCCGCCATGTTGTTTTTGTTTTTCTAAGTAATTTGAAAGTCGCATATATGTACTAAATAGTCCTACTTCACCACATACAATTTCAGTTTAATTTCTTAAGTAGTTGTAGAGTTATTGTTAACCGGTGAAATATTCTAATGGATTTTCACATATATGTTATAGAATGATATGCCAGCAGATCAATATTATAAGGGTGTTTCGTTATATCAACCTACATTTCTATCGCTTGTTTAGGACACGAAAAATAACAAGTTGTTCCGTGAAGAACTATTTAAGTCTATTTAAAAGTTTCAACTTCGCTTGGCCGCCATGTTCGTTTTGTTGTTAGCAGGTTTTTGTAAAAAAATCTCATAGGTGAACATCTAGTAGTGCCCTTTTATCACCGTACAAAATGTCAGGGTGATAACAGAAATAGTTTCGGAGATATAGAATTCCGTTGAAATATTTCGCACAGCCGCCATGTTGGATTAGTGGGATGTAATTAAAATTTAAGGGCACGGTCGGGGTCGGCCAAAATAGTACTATGACCTTACCGAGTTTCATTGAAATCGCTCCAGCCGTTTATAAGTTATTAGGGGAGGGACACACAGACAGACAGACAGATAGACAGACACATACACACACTCGGAGAAAAGGTGATCTCATGAGCCTATTTTTTCATTTTAACAATTTTGCACTGCCACCATTTCTTACTTCTTATAAAAGAATTATTTAAATTATACATCAGTATATTAAGCCTTGTTTCAACATATTATCCTGTCCCAAGCTTTACAGCGCTCGAAGATCATTAAGCGTCGAGAAAAATGCATTGAAATATTAATAATTCACGTCGCAGCCATGTTTGTTTTGAGTTCATCAGGCTATAGGAAGTGTCATAGTTGAACTTATTTACATGGCCTCTATCAACAAACAAATGTTCTGCTTGATTTCTCTAATAATATATTTGTAGTGAGCCCATATTAATTGTTCAGATATGTTGAGAAGCATCGAACCGGAGAACTCACTGCTACGTGACATTTGTAGGTAAATAATTGAAGGGGTTGCTATGCAACAGGAAACACACGTCGAGGAAGGCAACACGCTTCGCATGATTGACAGAGAGGAGGCTACGTTGAAAGAAGATAGGTATTGTTTTGAAAATCTTAAGAGGAGAGGTAATTGGTATTCATTATAATCTGCACGCCGCTTTAGCAATCGACAGCAACAGAGACGAAACAAAAGGAAGAAAGAAACTGGTCACTGTAGGCTACGCGTCTAGAGGATTTCCGATTCATAAAAAGAACTTGTAGATCACAAGACCGGCACTTGACTCCATCCTTACGCATGATCAGCGGCCAATCAGAATATTAGGTCTGGATAATTAGAGCCAACTAAAGGTAATTGAACCAGCAAATACTTAAGTAATTGTATGCCGAAAATAGATGCATAATAAATCAACAAACATGCAGTGTATTGGAAATTACAAGGAGTACATCTGGGATGCCAGCAAAATTTGTTTTCCAGTGTAATACGCCGAGAAGACCGCCATTTTTGAGAAATCGTAAAAGGAAAATTATTGGAGAGGAGATAGCGTCCTTTCGATTGGGCTGATTCTGTCTGAACGCCATGGAGAGGAAACGTATTTATTTGAACCGGGAAGAGCGCACTTTGTTGAAACAATAGAGACGGTGACATACCAGAGTGATATTACCAGTTTGAACATTACGCTTATATGATAATTACGAGTGTAATTATAATGTGAAATCATACGAATAAATATTATTGAACTGAACTTTACTCATCGAATTCACCATTAATGAATGTTACTGCGTATTTTACCAACATTATCATTCTACGCATGCTAAGAGCAAATCGAAGGGGAAGCACTGTTGAAAGACATTGTGGAGTGTATCAACTATTTGTACGAGCAACGTAGAGGATCCAAATAGGAATTTTGATCTTCAAAATTAACATTATTCTACGAAATTCAAAATATACGAGAGTTATCCATAAACGTATTCGAAATTATACTTCTAATATTATCTGCTATGGATACGATCTTCTATAACGAACTATACATCATGAACAACCCTAGTTACAAATTTGAGTTGGTGAGGGAGCTTGCTGCACTTACAGCGGAGATGCCAATGAATTGCTAAATCTATGGAAGGGAGACCAAGCTGTCAATAATATGTCGATTACAGGACTGCCATAATCTACGAAATGGAACCTAGGATTATTATAATGGATTTCCATCACCACCATTGGAAATAACATTATCAAATATTACTACGAATAGAAATTATGAGTTCCATCACCCAGATCTTCGAGATAGCAGCCGATACAAGAGACTCGCCAGTTCCATCTGGGACGGAAGAGAGAAAAGATATCGACGAAATGAAGAGATGCAGAGCTATCGAACCAAGGATCATCCGCCTTCACAACACGTTAGATGCAGGAGAGTTCGCAAACATATTTATTGGAATGAAGAAACCATTCGATGCAGAACCATTTACATCAGGACACGAACAGCTGAGTGAACATCAGGCAAATGATAGTGGAAACACTCATATTAATTTGTAGATTTGATGTTGATTATTTGGATACTCCTTCTTTGACAATTTTCTAGGCAGGATTTCTTTCTACTTGATTATTTTCGTTCTTTGGTTAGATCATTTGATTTATTTGCATTACAGAATTTGAGATTTTTGGAATTATGGTTCGTAGTCCAGTTTTAGCGAATTTTCATCGTTTAGGAATATTTTCTCAACGTTTGGCCAGGCTAACGACAGAAACATAGGAGTATAGGAACGTTTGTGTGTATTAGTTTGATATCCTCGATTTGCGATAGCTTATTTAGGTGAGAATTTTTCAGGGTCAACGTTTAGCCTACTTTTCTCATTTTGCAACAAGATGTTGAGTATAGAACATATAGCCTGGGTAAAGTTTTAACTCATTGTCCATTTCAAGGAGTATAATTGGATATTGGTTGTAGTAGCTTGTCGGAATTCAACGCGTTATACGGATATTAAACATGAATATGGTGTGCCCTTTGCTAGTGTTACCTCTGTACAAAATTTCATTTAATTCGATTTCACCTTGTTTGAATTGATATGATGAATCGATTTGCACACATACATGGCCGCTATCAGCAAACTATTCGGCTGATTATCTTGTAGTTCAGTCAATAGATGCTTCCCACAAAAAGGTATGTTGTTGCAAAATTTGGTAGAGATCAAATGATTAGTTTGGTCGTAATTTGATTTAAGCTTTTAACATTTGGGTGGCCACCATTCCGTTTCCGTCAAGATGGCGGCGATATAAAACATGACACTGAGGTGCCCTTTGCTAGTGCTACCTCTGTGCCAAATGTCGTTCAATTCGGATTTACCGTGTTTGAAATGGTAGGGGGAATCGATTTGCACACATACATGGCCGCCATATGCAAACTTTTGGAGTGATGACCTTATAGCTTGCTCAAAGAACACTTCTCACATAGGGATACGTTGTTGAAAAATTGGTAGAGATCTGATGATTAGGTTGGACGTAATTTGATTCAAGCTTTTAACATTGGGGTGGCCGCCATTACGTTTCCGTCAAGACGGCGACGATATAAAACATGACACTGAGTGGCCTTTTGCGAGTGCTACCTCTGTACCACATTTCGTTAAATTCGGTTCCACCGTGTTTGAATAGATAAGGGGAATCGATTTGAACACATGCATGGCCGCCATCCACAATTTATTGGTTTTATGACCTTGCAGTTTGGTCAAAAGATCCTTCATACATAATGGTATAAGTTTGCTAAATTTGGTAGAGATCGGATTGTTAGGTTGGTCGTAATTTGATTTAAGCTTTTAACATTTGTGTGGCCGCCATTACGTTTCCGCCAAGATCGCGGCGACATAAAACATGACACTGAGGTGCCCTTTGCTAGTGCTACCTCAGTACCAAATTTCGTTCTGTTCGGTTTCACCGTGTTCGAATTGATAGGGGGGGGGGGGGGGGACAGACATTCAGAGTACACACACTCACACATACACTCACACACAAACTGACGCACAGACAGACACACGATTTTTGGCCCTTTGTTGATCTCATAAGTCTACTTTCATTTTTTGCAAAAGTCGAAAGTGTGCTAAAAATAAAAATAGACTTATGAGATCGATCCGGGAAAATGTGTGTCTGTCTGTCCTTCAGTCTGTGTGTGTCCCACCCTATCAACTCTTAAACGGCTGCAGCTATCAAAACCAAATTTGGTAAGAGTAAATATCTATACCTTTATATCTCACGGCCGTATTTGAAATTGAAGTCAGTGCTACCAACTGCTGAAAAATCGCAATTGAAAGTTGAGCTCTACATTGGATATCTCAGAAGTTATACAAGCGAACTATTCCAAATTTAGCACACATATTGATAATTACATTCCAGATTAATTTTGAGAAGTCCATACATGCCAGTGTTGCCATCTTGATTCTATTTTTGCCGATAAGTCCAATTTCTAGACGCATGTAACTTCTATACTATTGATTGGATTTCAATCAAATTTCATATGCACTATGTGTAGAACAGATGTGACTGTGCGTATTCTAAAGAGCCACCAAGTCTGCCAACTGTTAATAAATGCTCTCTCTATGCTGTAACCCTAATCTCAATACATCAGAAAGTGTGCAAGCCAACAGCTCTAAACTTTGCACACGTATAGTACCTGACATTCTACCTTAGTTTGGAGTAACGTATATACTGTACATTAGTGCTGCCAACACTATTCTAAGCCTGCTGATAGGTCCAGTTTTTAAAAACATACAACTTCTATACTACAAATGGATTTCAACCAAATTTGGTATGTGCTTTGTGTACCATAACAGTTATGACTATGTGTATCCGTTCAAACCAGCAGGGCTACCATCTGTTAATACATGCTCTCTCTATTTGCTTAATCCTAATATTAATATACCAGAAAGTATGCAAGCCATCAGCTCTATATAAACTTTGCACACGTATAGTACCTGACATTTTAGATTAATTTGGAGTAACTAATATACCTCAGTGCTGCCAACATGATTCTAAGCTTTATGATAGTTTCATATTTTAAATAGATGTAACTTCTATACTAACAAATGGATTTTATCCAAAATTGCCACTATAATAGACCGTAATATTTCAGATTAATTCTGAGCATCACATACATGACATCGTTCCCAATATGATTTTACACGCACTGATACATCCAATGTCTAACTGCATGTAACGACCAATGTATCCATTAGACTTCAACCAAATTCTGTATGTGCTTTCTATATCTTAAGAGATGGAACTAAGGATATATTAAGAGTCGCCAGGGCTACCAACTGTAGTAAGTTACTCTATTAGGCTACACTATTTCAGGTGTATTTCAAACTGCAGTACTTAGAAATGTTAGTATTACCAACTTAATTTCGTCATTATTCAAGAGAGGCATGAATCTTAAATTTTAAGAAAAGTAGGTTCTTTAGTTCGTCACAGAACTACTTGTTACTTTAGAGCATACTAAATTTAGACCTGAAATGGCTTTGATCCAACGTCATGTATGATTTAACATGGTTGTTGCACGTTAATTAATTCGAAATTGAAGAAATTATCAACACTAGCACACGTTTTTATACCTAATAATGGATCTTTGCAAGATCATTATTGCGACAGAGGAATTTTATTTCTCACGTAAAAAAACGGAACACCAGTTTGAAGTTATGAAACAAGTTTTGTTATTAAATGTAGTGTTTATTATCTGAATTTTAAGTCAACTTCTATATAGAACGGACGTAATGAGTGGAATTAATGGAGAGATATGTTAACTAGCGCACTTTATGGAATATGTCATTGTTGAAATGTAACGAGGATTTAAGGTTCATGGCGAACATAAGAGCAAGGTAATACCAAAGCGTATAGAAGAGAAAGTGACGTGACTTGAGAAGTTTGTATGGTCCAGCCACTATAGGCAGCTCTAGGGTCGATTGGCACTGAGTACGGACGGTATCAATACCAGCAGTTAAATGTTACATTTCAGTTATCAACTTCCACTAGGTTGTATTAGACAAGATGACATATTTATAACAGTTCAATAACTCAATAAAACATTCTGACGGGGATCAAAATGTAACTGAATGTGTAAAAACCATAAGCTACAGACCATTCACTACTGCACAAATACAGTAAATATTTTAATTGGTATTCTGCCCGATGGCAGGTCCGAGCCTCCGAAAGGGCTATCCTCAGCCGGAGTTTACGTGCGGTAGGGTGGCCAGGGCCTTTCTGCTCCTCCTTATGTTGGCCAACAGCGCGCAGTGCCTAGAGCCGGCATACCATCCAAGTTCCGACCACGCCCAATGTTGCTTAACTGCGGAGTTTTCATGGGATCCGGTATTTCAACATGACCAGGCCGTTGGCCACACTAAATATAATATAAACTCACCCATGTAAATTAAGTTGTCAGTTGTCCGCAAATTTGGAAAGCTTACGCGACGATTTTGCAGACTTAGCAGATGACTGTTCTTTCCTAATTTCTTTCGTACTGTACCCGTAACAATCGAGAAATCACTTGCTGAGAATCCAAAGCGCAGTTTGCTGAATCTTGAAAGTTTCCGGCTAGACAAACCCTCAATATCCCACCAACAAGCACTTCGGGATTATACACAGTAGTATACGAACGTGTTATGGATAAAACAAAAATACACTGGTGGTAGAGTAAGAAACTTACCTTACACTCGGGGTTGTACAGGAAAAAGGGCTCCTTACCTGCTCTAGGATGCTCCATAACACCATCTCTGCTTATAGTTAAAATAAGTCACTTGACACAGAACTTAGAAAACGAAATAAGTTTATTAATAAAAATCCTAAAATATAAACAACAAAAAATTCGTATAATAATAATAATAATAATGTTAAATACATTAATTAACACACATATACCCCCTCCATTCATGACACTGAAGTCCACACGACATTCTTCATATGCAAATTACATTTTGGGTGGCAACTGACATTTATAGATCCATAAAACAATTAGCGACAAAATTACAGAGGGTCTGACATTCCTTGATAAACGTTTAACATAGCTACGCGAGTCGAGAACAACACCTGCTTGCTATCTCGTCGTTGTGACACGGGGGGTTCTGGACCTGTAGTGATGGTCGTCACGCGTCGTTCTAGGTGCAGGAATTGGGCAGGTGTCAAGGTTTCTGAACCCTCATCTTGCAACAAGGGGCGTGAATTTATTGCGGCCTCTACACTGGTAAGCATGGTGTTCAAAGTTTCATGGTCCACTTGTCTGCGTCCTAGGGTCCTCCTTAAGCAGCGCTTTATTGTGCCCACCATTCTCTCCCACCATCCTCTCCACCAAGTTGCCAGTGGAGCGATTAACTTCCAGTGGATGCAGTTTGTGGCGAAGTAGAGGACAGGTTTGTCTTCCTTGAAAATGGTGCATAGTTCTCTCAGTTCTTTGTTGGCTGCGTGGAAGGAAGTTGCGTTGTCGGAGTACACCGTGTGAGGAATATCTCTACGACTGACGAATCTCTGAAATACCAGCACAAATTTGTCGTCTGTTATGTCAGATGTGAACTCGAGATGAACTGCTCTAGTTGTGGCGCAGGTTAACAACAGAACGTAAACCTTGGAGACTGTTGTGTTTCGCATATAGTGGCCCAGCGAAATCTAATCCTGTTACTGAGAATGGGAGTGAGCCTCGAACTCTGTCCGCTGGTAGTGGAGCTTCATGTGCTTGTCCGTGGGCGTTGTTTGCAAGTTTACAAGCTAAACATGTGAGGAGAACTTTCCTTATTGTTTGTCGTGCGCGAATAATCCAAAACTGTGCTCGTAGTTCCGAAAGAACAATCCTTAATCCTAAATGGTGCAGCTTAACATGAGTGTGTCTAATCAGTAGATGAGTGAAGTGGAGACTGCCATCGAGGAGGAGAGGGACGCGTCCATAAACCGAAGCCGACCTCCTAACCGGATTATATTATTTTGTTTGAAGGGCTGAAAGTTTGTAATTTTGGATTCCTTTGGAAGTTGTAAGTTTTTCATTAGAGCCTCGTATTCCGCTGGAAAACTCTCCCTTTGGGCAACGGAGATTAAGATAGTGCGACTTATCAATTTCGGAAGCTGTTAGTTCGCCGTGTTGATGATTTGATCAGCGAAGATTATTGCAAAACCGAAGAATCAAGTCCATCATACGGAGGAGCTTAGTGTAAGAGCTGAAGTGAGAAAAAGCGATAAAGAGTTCGTCTGTGGTGACTAAGACCGCTTGATGTACCGCTTTTCTCGCTTCTGGGAGTGAATAATGCTCGGGTACAAAGTCATGAGGCCATAATTCTGATGAGTCCTGAATCCAAGTGGATCCGTGCCACCATGTGTCTCTCGATGCCAGTTCCGAGACTTGATGACCTCGGAACAGTGAAGTTGATGCAACGATTTCGGTAACGCGGTTACACACGAAGGTCTTCCAACGTTGAGGTTCACTCCGTATTCAGCCAAGGGTGATGGTGGAGTCAGTCCATAATGTTGCCTTTGTAATGTCACTACTCGTGGCCTGGCAGAGGTATTGCAAGAGTCTTGGTCTTAATACAGTTGCAAGCAATTACGTTTTTATGGGTGCTAGTCTGGCTTTGCTGCAAACCAGTTCTACCATTGTTCTTACTTCCGACTCTGTGTGTAAATATATGACTGCACCATACGCCCGTTCAGAAGCGTCGCAGAAGACATAAAGTGTGGAACCTCCAAGTTGGGGTTTCAAAGCTCCTACCCAGCGTAAAATGCGTATGTTTGAGAGGTATGTTAGATTTGAGCACTATAATGACCACTTTTCAATGATAACAAGGGGGAGTGTCTCGTGCCAACCGATCCCTCGACACCAGGTCTCCTGCAAAAGTAACTTCCCGAGTATTGTTATTGGTGAGTAGAGACTGGTTATTTGAAGTAGGTTTCGTTTAGTAGCATGTTCCTCCGAAAGAGATTTCTAGATATCATTTGACGAAGTAGAAAGTAAATCACACTTAGTATTCCAATCAATTCCCAGGACCTGTGCATTTATCTGTGGTGTTAAACCTAGTGTATTCCAAGTTTCTTGAAGTGGTGCCGAGTTGGTGACCCACTTCGACATGGGAAGCTTGATGATTCCCATGAGTGCTGTAAGCTCTGTGTATATTTTGCAGAGCTCCGATTCTTCCATGAGTGAAATAACGAAGTCATCCATGTACGTGTATCTATCCACAAGCACGGCTGCGGAAGGAAATGAGTGTATGCGTGTTGTAACTAATTCTATAAGAATTGCAGATAACAGAAATGGGCTGCATGAAAGTCCAAATGGTAATCTGGTAAAACGGTATGTGAGAACGTCATTCGTAGTTTGATACTGGCCATCATCGGTTGACACCATACGGAACCATACAAACCTGGTTAAATCTCTGTCAACCGGGTCCAAAGACAGTTGTAGGAATGCCTGACTGACATCACCGAGGAGGGCATGTTTGAATAATCTGAATAGAAATAGTATAGTCATCATTTCTGGTACGATACTAGGTTCAGTTTCCAGGATATCATTCAGTGTTGGAGATCTGGGTGCGTTAGATGATGCATCAAACACAATTCGCCATTTTTGAAGCCATTGTTTTTCCTTCTTGACAGCGTGGTGAGGCAGATTAAAGGATGAAAATTGTTGAGTATTTGTGTCGACAAGTTCTTGGATGATATAATTTAGCATCTGATGGTTGTACATAACTTTATACTCATGATTTTTTTCAAATACATGAGTCAGAGTCTGTAACCCCTTTCAGCATCCGTGCGATTGTTATTCAGGGGTGAATGATCTTTCTTTGGTAGTGAAACTACTCTTCTGCCGTGTTCAATATTAAACGAGTCGTGAAACTGTTGGAGGATTTTGGAGTTTTTACCACTGAGGGACTGCACCTTTGTTTCGGTGTCTCGTATACCCATGCTTTCGAGACCCCAAAACCGGCGGACTTGGTTATCGTGTATGGGGTATTCTTCTGTAAGCTCTACTTTGTACGTTGACATTGTTGATAGTGAATCCTGATCGGCTTCCGCTGAGTTTCCATCATAAGATCGAGGGGAGTAGAACAAGTGAAGGGGGAAATGCGTATGGGTGGAGTGTCCTTCATCAACTTCCAGTAGTGGTCAGCACCAAGTAGTATTTCTATCGGCAGTTTCGCTGATCATCTCTCGGATCTGCCAACGGCACCTTACGTGTACACGCTAATAAAAAATGTCCTGTCGTGTTGTTGGATGGGCGGGGTACGTATTGTTGCTCTCGAGTGCGATGATTACTGTGATTTACCTGTTACAAAGTCCCTGCATCTTGAAGCGTGCCAATCGACGTTTCCCTGGAGTTGCTTGACCTGCTTCGAAAGCAGTGATGGTAACGCTTCACTCAATTACGATTTCGAGCTTGAGCGAACTGGAAAGCGATGTGCAGATACAGCTCGATTGATTGGCTGCGTCTAAGATGCAGCGTGCCACCTTGCTCAGTCCTGTCGGTACGATAATCCGCACCCTAGCAGTCTGTAGGTGCGTGAAATCCTGCAATTGAGTGTCAATCTGGTGGACTGTTGTCGTTGTTGAGTCATTTACAGCACTTGCACATATCGAGTGATGATGTGATTGTTTGCACTTTGAGCACATGACTTTCGCACCTTTTTTGCAGTTCCTAACCGAATGGCCGCGGTTGAGACACAGTAAACATCTTGATGACTGCTTCAGTTTCTCAATCCTAGCCTGCACATCAGTAAACTCCTTGCATTCTTGAGCCCAGTGCCCTATTTTCTCACGGAATTGTAAGTTATATTATTGGTTATCCTTGAAGTACGTTTTGACTTCGTGTTTACGTGTAACATTGCAGCCGTGGCAGTGAAATTATGTGGTTGAGTGAAATTTCTCCTATTTTGTTGAGTGATCACAGTACCGTCTACCTCCTCGTTTATAACATCTATCAGCTTCAATATGTCTCCTTCTGCAATAATTTGCCGTCTAACGTGAACGATCCATCTCTGGCAGATATTCGACGGAAAGGTTCGTAGAATTTTGGGGGCTAAAATTCTCCCGTAAGCATTGATGTCTTCTCCTTATGACCAAGGACTTGTATACAAGTATTGCATTTAATAAACTTGCTGTTCAGTTATTCGGGTGTGGCAAACTGAATTGGTTGTATTGTTTCCAAGTAATCCAAGTGCGCTTGAATAATTATATTATGATCTCCATAGCGTTGGTGGAGCATTCTATTTGTGTCTTCGTAAGTGGCCGCTGTGACGGCGATACCATCGACAAGAAGTTTTGGTTCTCCATCGAGATAGCCGTGTTAGTTGATTGTGGACAACGGTGGGTTATCGTCAACAGAAGATTTGAACTGCTCCCAGAAACGTTGCCAACTTTCAACGTATCCTAAAATGTTTCCAGCTTTATTGTAGGTAATTTTACTGAGTGGCTGA
Source organism: Meconema thalassinum (assembly GCA_946902985.2). Classification (NCBI taxonomy): domain Eukaryota; kingdom Metazoa; phylum Arthropoda; class Insecta; order Orthoptera; family Tettigoniidae; genus Meconema; species Meconema thalassinum. The sequence continues at coordinate 1,201,301,249 of OX336388.2, read as the reverse complement.
ATGTAGTGTGTAGAGCCTGATCTCAAGATGGAGTAGATTTATGCTGATATCTGCCATGCCTGAAGATCCCTTCTGTTCAATGTTCTTAGTGGCATGTAGGATGGCTATCTTTGCTCTGTCAATGTAATGGTCACAAGTTTTAATATCCTCGTAGTATTCCGTGTCAGGGAGAGGTTCGTGTAGTTCGTTATCCAATTCAATGAGTACCGTAATGTTGAACTTCCCTCCAAGCGTCCCCGATGGTGCTCGGGTTCTATGTTATCAGTGTTTTCATTAAATACGTGTATAGCATTTATGAATCGCGTGACGTTTGTCCTCTCTCGTGTGCTTTTCCTCTTAATATTGTTAAGTTTCAGGGCTATTTCTTCTGAACTCGTCATTATCAAGTATTCCTAAATGCCTTCAGTATCCGTGTAATGCGTGTTCAGTATTCCTAGTTTGTTAACAGATGGCGCTGTCGTAGCTTAAACGTGAGTGCGTTATTATTATATTTATGCTGTATTGTCTGTGTATTCAGTATTTATATCGTACAGTACGCTATTCTCCTCCTAATTATAGTGTGTGATCGTATAGTTTATTGTAACTTATCTGTACTGAACGGCGTCTCTTAAATTTTCTTCAGTTCATTTAAGGTATCGTAAATGTTCCTGTCCGTGCTTTCGGCACCAAATGTGGCGTTATAGCAACTAGTAAGTAGGATGAATTAGGTCTGTTGACTAATAATACACATTCACTTAACGATACGCTATCTTGCCCTTTATTCCAAAGAACACCAAGGTACAAGATATTAAACATCACGGCCATCAAAGAACATACATAGAGTGTTCAGGGAATACTACAGTTCTCCACATCGCTCGTTCATAAGATTATTTGAATTTGATAAGTAGACCTTGGAATTGAGTAATTGTTTGCTTGTAAGAGAGAGAAATATGTACTATTTGGGATAATAATCCAGCAGAAGGAAGATATGGAAGGAACATTGTTGAATGTTGCCTTAAAAGAAATGTAAATAGAACTGTAAAATAAATAGAACTATGTAAATAGACGACGTTAAACATTAAATGGTTGTGAACAGATATAGCAAAGGGGTATCGTAAATCTAGAATAGGAATAACGAGTTGCATGTATAGAGTTCAGTTAATGTTGTGAATATTAGATTGGAGGAAGGATAGTATTTCCTTCGACATATAGGGTCGTAAATCGAATCCTGGATGGATTATTTGTTATTTAGAGGTGATAGAGAAATCTCGAGTGAATTTTATTTGAAACTCCTCATTATTCTTGTCATTTTTGAATTTCATCTACGTTAATTAGGTTAAGAAAGTTATTTTAAGGATTATTATTATTACTATTAATATAATCTGCGATATATGTTATTCTTTTTAGGTGGTGGTTTTCTTTATCTGTATTGTCCTTAGTTAATTAATTTTGCACGAACTGTCTAGTTTCCCTGTCCCATTTTATAGGAAACTTCACTATTGATAGATAGTTATAGGCGCCCATCTTTCCATCATACCCGTCACACCCCGAGTTCCAAGAATCTCAATCTCGTTTGTAGTTTGTTGTGATATATTGTAGATAGATAGTAGTACATGTGCTTTTTTTTAATAACCGGCCTGTCGCACCCACCCGCCAGAGAGGATTCTCTGATCGATCTAGCTGGGGAACATTGACATCTGCGATCGTTATCATCAGCGGATATGGCCTGGTGATCTGTGCGTACTTCGGGTACAGTAGATATTGAGAGCCGATGAATGATTTTGGAGGATTGCCATGTTCGATTATGCTACCTACTGTATGTAGACCATAGAGTTTTGTAGCAGTAGGCCAAGATGAAAATTGTTCCTTTGGTTCATTATACAAACGTTCACTTCGATCTCATAATTAGGACGCAAATCATGACAACTTTATATTTAAATGTTGCACTGCCTCAATCTCGAGTTATAGAAACAATTGAATTGAATTAGATGTATACCGTAACCATTTAAAATACAGAGTTTCACTGCACTCGGGTGATGACATCGCGAGAAATTCCATTCAAATATATTTAACTTTGCTTGGCCGCGATGTTGGTTTTGTACTAGTCTGGTTTTAAACAAGTAGTTCCCTGAAGAACTTAACAGCCTATTTTCATATACCCTATTTACGTTAATTGCATCTATCAACATACAATATTTCAGTTTGATTGCTGTAGCTTAATAGATTCGTAGATGTTGAGAACCATCTAAATATTTCGGATTACTGCCATGTTAGATTTCTTTATATGTAGTCCATAGAGTTATGTACTATTACATGAAGATTATTGCGTAGGTGTATTATTCCAACTTCAATCGCATGATTAGGAAACAAGAAATAAAAACGAGATTTCAAAATTTCACACAGCCGCCATCTTGTGGTTATAAAAACAATTTAAATAAATTAGATGTGAGTGGATTAAAATATGTATAAGCATTTTACGTACCAAGTTCCACTGTGACATGGACATTTACATATTTAAATTTCGCGTCGCCGCCATGTTGTATTTGTGTTCACCAGGTTATTGAAAGCCCTATAGAAGAACTTATGTTCATAGCCTTCATCAACATACAAAATTTCAGTTTGATTGCTGTCATATATTAGTAGATATTGAGAACCTTCCAACTATTTCGGAAGGTCGACATGTAGGATTATTTTTATATGTGGGCCATAAAGTTGTATACTATTAGATGACGGTTGTAGCGTAGGTTCATTATTCAAGCGTTGACTTCGATCGCATAATTAGGACACAAGAAATAAAAACTAAATATTAAAATTTTGCACAGCCGCCATCTGGAGATTAAGTAAACAATTGAACTAAATGAGATGTCAGTGCATTACAATATGTATAAACATTTGCTGCACCAAGTTTTACTGCGTTCGGATGGTTAAATTGCGAAAAAGGTCTATTTAAATGTTTCAACTTCGCTTGGCCGCCATGTTCGTTTTGTACTTAATAGGTTTTTGAAAGTCACATATGTGAACTTCTGGTAGTGCCCTTTATCAGCGTACAACCGTACAATATTTCAGGGTGATATCAGTAATAGTTTCGGAGATGTAGAATGCTGGTGAAATATTTCGCACAGCCGCCATGTTGGATTAGTGAGATGTAAGAAAATTTGAAGGGCCTGGTCGGGGTTGGAAAAAGTAGTGCTATGACTTAACCGAGTTTCATTGAAATCGCTCCGGCTGTTTAGAATTTTAGGGGACACACACACACGGACGAAAGTGATCTCATAAGCCTATTTTAGCCCACTTTCTATTTTTGCAAAAAATGAAAATAGACTTATGAGATCTACACGGGCCAAAAGTTGTCTGTCTGTCTGTCTGTCTATGTGTGTGGTGCGTGTGAGTTGGTATTCTGCACACCCCTCCCCCCCCCCGCCCCCCCCCCCCTACCGAATTGAACGAAATCTGGTTCAGAGGTAGCGCTAGCAAAGAGAACCTCTGTGTCATGTCTTATATTTCCGCTATCTTTACCAAAAACTCAATGGCGGCCACTCAAATGGTCTAAACATAAAATTAAATAACGACCAAACTATTTATCGGATCTTTAACAAATTTGGTAAAGACATACCTTCAACTACAAGGTCATCAGCCGTACCATTTGAGGGTGACGACCGTGGGAATTATGGAAGCTTTATAATCCATGACTTGGGAACCACAGGTTCCGTTTATTGAACCAAGTATGGTTTAAACTGTTCTGAAGGACGTGGCCCGTTCGAAATTAAAAGTTTACAGTATCTATCTATCTATATATATAAAAATGGAGTTTGTCTGTTTTTTCTGAATTTCCACGGAAATTTGCGATATTTGCGCGTTTCAGACTGTTTTATGATGGATGCACGCAAAAATAAATTCTTTGTCTCTCTGTATGTCTGTTTGTCTGTGGACAATTTTTTGTGTCCTTATAACTCGAGAACGGCTGAGTGGATCAACGTAAAATTTGATACAGATATCCTTCCGAGGCACGACACTAATCATTGATGTAACTCTTCTCCGTACCTCTCATAAAAGGGGCCCTACCCCCTTAAAATACATGCTGAAATAGGCGTAGAAGGGTGAAACTAAGCTCATTTTCAGTCCCCCAATGTGAGAAACGAAACCACAATTTAAGGCCCTAAAACCAACAGTTTTTGAGATATTCCCAGAAAACTAATTTCACTTAATAAATTAAAGAAAGAATGCATGCTGGTAACCATGGCAAATGAATTTCAGAGGTCCATCTATTTCTGTAAGACGCAATGCAATTCCATTTATTACATTACTGTGAAGGTTTGCAAACGGCTGTAAGGTTATAACGGATCAAAATTAAGCTGAAATATTCATCAATACATACAATGCGCTTAAGGGGGGGTCAAGGGGTACTCTAGAATTTTTTCACGCGATTTACACGTGCGGGTGTGGTACGGAAGGTCAATTATATCCCTTCTCTATTATATAAAAATGAATGTTTGTCTGTTTTTTCTGCATTTACACGGAAATTTGAAATATTTGCCCGTTTCAGACTGTTTTGTGACGGGTGCACGCAAAAATATTTTGTTTGTTTGTCTGTCTGACTGTTTGTCTGTGGACAATTTTTTGTCTCCTTATAACTCGAGAACGGCTGGGTGGATTAACGTAAAATTTGATACAGATATCCATCAGAGGCACGACACTAATCATTGATATAACTCTTCTCCGTACCTCTCATAACAGGGGGCCTACCCCCATAAAATACATGCTGAAATAAGCGTAGAAGGGTGAGACAAAGCTCATTTTCAGCCCCTCAATGTGAGAAACGAAACTCGGGGGCTCTAAAAGGACCCCGAAAACCACATTTTAAGGTCCTAAAACCAACAGTTGTTGAGATATTCCAAAAAAACTAATTTCACTTAATAAATTAATGAAGGAATGCATGCCGGTAACAATGGCTACAGAATCTCAGAGGTCCATCTATTTCTGTAAGACGCAATGCAATTCCATTTATTACATGACTGTGAAGGTTTGCAAACGGCAATAAGGTTATAACGGATCCAAATTAAGCTGAAATATTCATCAATACATATAATGCACTTAAGGGGTCAAGGGGTACTCTAGAATTTTTAACGCGATTTACACGTGCGGGTATGGTACGGAAGGTCTATTATATCCCTATCCCTATATTGTTATATTATTATTATTACTATTCTTTTAATTATTATCATTATTATGGCGTACAACGACGAGACAAAGCTCATTTTCAAACCCTTGGTGTCAGAAACAAAACTCGGGGCCCCTCAAGAGCCGTAAAGTGTCCCCGAAAACTATATTTTAAGGCTCTAAACCCAACAGTTTCTTAGATATTCCCAGAAAACTAATTTCATTTAATAAACTAAAGAAGGAATGCAAGCCACTAACCATGACAACAGTATCTCAAGAGGTGGCACCCAACTTTCCATCTATTTCTGGAATAAGTAATGCCACTCCATTTATTACATTTCTGTGAAAGGTTGCAAATGGCTATAAGGTTATCACGGAACCAACTAAAACTGTAAAATTCATCAATGAGCTTAAGGGGTTCAAGGAGTACCCTAGATTTTTTTCACTCGACTTACACGTGCGATATGTCGTACAGAAGGTCTATTATATCTCCAAAGAGCAATATTATTTTCAAAAATTCCTGATTTGAAATAGTAGACTGTTTTTTGCTGATTTTAGGGACTTGGGCCATTGGAGGAAAAAAAAACTGAATTTTCATGCACCACAAGCCTTTATAATTTATAAAAGGGGTCTTCCTGTAGTTGGGCACCTGACACAACGGTTAGGGTCAGTTCGTATGTGACGTGTATTGCGATTCGTCTACGAGGTTTTCAATTTTATTTTCACGCCAGGAAGAACACGTTAGATAAATTTAGTTTGAGAGCACATTTTAACTAATCATTTTTCTTTGCCAACAAACAGGTTCCAAGCCCCTAAACATTGTAACAGTAGCTCAATTGATAACATCTGGTTATTAATACCAAAGACCGTTCGAAGAATGGGTACTTCTGCTAGTATTGTAATATTATACTGCAGAAGTGACTTTTAAAATCTGAGCCGTCTCGGTTACAAGACAAGATGAGAGCTGATCTCTCGTTCTGACCTATATTTCACTAATTTGAGTATGATGCATGCAATTTATCCTACTGATAGAAATAATATAAACTTTTATGAAATGGATTATAATGAATATATACTCCAGTGAATAAATCGTTTAGTTAAAGTCATTATTTGCTAAGACGTTGTATGTAAATCGATTGATAACGTTTGACCTGGGTAGACACGTTTGGCTCTGTAGGTAGGACTTTGGTTTTAACCCGGCCAGTCGGGGTTAAAAACCTATCAGAGTTTTATTTTTGCTTGATTTTTTTATATATTTTTTTTAATGTACTAATACGTTATGAAATTGAGCGTTATGTTGTGCATAACGGTGTAATTGAAAAATGTTCTCTTGATGCCGATAAAGCGCACTCGCCCCTAAGGATAGGCGCGATTAATAATTACGTGTGCAGAACGTTTATTAAATGTGTTTATCACAGTGATACGTTTAGACCAACGAGTTTTGATTCAGTTTCAATTCTTGTAAGTTCGGTGGTAATATACTGAATTCCTACGTTGTTTGGAGTGTTTGCTGATGACATTGTAAAATGCTGGGGGTTAATTATAGACTATGGGTTGAACGCCGCTGCTCACATCAAGTATGCCATACTGATGTGTGCCACTTTGCACTTCGAATAGGAAGAAAATAGGAGCTGATGAGGGCAAAGAGTTATAACTATACCCATACATATAGGAGAAAGTAGGCTATATGTTCTTTCCTGAAAATCTTCTTGCAAAAATGAAAATAGGCTAAAGAATGAGTATAATTAGTATTTTTGTTTTGTTATCTCATAATATAGCTTAATATGTCAGGATATCAACAAACAAGAGGACGTTCCTGAAGCAGGTGAAGGAGAACATAAACTGTATTTAGAACTGTCATCTTGGCCATTGACGACACGGCTACGAGCAAGGACATTCTACCGGCTCTTGATATGGACTTGTTATGTTTGGTGATTTGTTAAATTTATTTTATATTTTATCTTAAACTGTTATTTTGTTGTTATTTGTACAAGAGTGAAGGGCTAGCATAGCTGTAGTTTGTGCATTGATTAATAAATAAATTTAAAAAAATATTAATTCCAAAATATTACAGTTCAATACCATCTGTAAATGTGAGAAAAGTTAGATCTGTAATTGCTTGTATACTGCCACGCCCACTTCTGTAGAACGAGTTTTGTTTTCATTACTTCTAAGGGAAATCTGCACGCTTATGTTTTCTTACATGGAAACCTGACATTAAGAAGACTGTGGAAAAGCATGGCTGTCATACACCTCCGTTTCGTTTTGCTGGCATTGTGTATATTGTGTTACATGTGGTGTTGCTGTGGTTTTAAAACCAATTTACCAAGTGCTGAGTTTGTGACTTCTGTGTAATCTAAGTAGCAGTGTAATATTCCCATTCGTCCATATATGTAAACTAGCAGGTACCCGCGGCATCGCTCGCGATCGAGACAATGGGGACGATGCAATATTGCGGATAATTGGTCTATTCTATTATAGCAATCGCGGCTACAGGTGTATCCATTCTAATTCTGAATATTCTGATACATACAGTATATTGATATGAACAGAAAGATTGGGAATTTTATAGAGTTGTAAAAGTCTGCAGGGTGCGATGTTACATTATGTGAACACATTTGAAAATTACGTTTTTGGTTTTGCCATCTTCTGCTGAGACATAACGATTTTGTTGTCCGGATACTCGCGAGCACGCCACATACTGTTGCCCATGGGAAAAATGGTTTTGTCAAAATGTACACTTGCTGCTGTTAAGTGTGTGTCATTGCGCTTTGTTAATAGAAATTGCGAATATTGTTTAAAGAGGGAACTGCACTCTTGCACACTGGAATGGCAAATCAATCGGAATATGGGGAATTAAAAGTATTTTTCCTTAAGCTATTGAGGGTGTAATTTTGCCACACTTATTGATGATTTGAACGTCAACATGTCGCTAATAATAGACCTATAGTAAAATATCTCTCACCTTGGCCGCTGATGTACAGCCTCTTCCAGTGTTACATTCCAGGGATTCAAATTCTCCAACAACCCTTTTGCCTCACATACCTCTCTAAGTAATTAAAATTCCTGATTGTTGTTGTTTGAGTCTTCAGTTTTTTGACTGGTTCAATGCAGCCCTCCACGCCTCCCTCTCCTGAGCTAATCGTTTCATCTCTACATAGCTACCACACCCTACAACTGAGGCAATCTGTTTAACCCTGGTATACCCCTACAGTTCTTGTCCTCGACCCTCCCATCCATAACTAAGCTTGCTATTCATGGGTGTCTTAATAAGTGCCCTACCAACCTATCTCTTCTCTTCATTAGCAGTCGCCAGAAACTTCTCTCCTCTCCTACTCGTCTTAATACCTCTTCATTTGTTACCCTATCTACCCATCCGATCTTCATCATTCTCCTTTAACACCACATTTCAAACGCTTCAATTCTCCTCTTTTCTGCTGCAACATTAGTCCAAGTTTCACTTCCTTATAGTGTCACGCTCCAGACAAATGCTTTCAAAAATGACTTCCTAATACCTAAATGTATATTCGATGTCAACAGATTCCTTTTCTGTAGAAATGCTTTCCTTGCCTGAGCCAACATACTTTTTATATCCTCTTTGCTTCATCCATCACTGGATATTTTGCTTCCTAAGTAACAGAAGTCTCCTACTTCCCGTAGCGTTTCACCTGACAATTTGGTGTTCATAGAGGTTTCTGATTTATTTCGGCTGCATTCCAATAATTTTGTTTTACATATATTGATTTTTATCATGAATTCTTCCCTCAAGACGGAGTCCATACCATTCAAAAACTCGTTCAAATCCTATGGCGTATCGGCCAAGATGACGATGTCATCAGCAAATCTCAGAGATGAAATTATTTCTCCTTGAATCTTCACTCCCACTTTAAATTTTTCTCCAATTTCCTGATTATTGTGTTTTTAGAGATCTTTGAAATGCGTTGCCCTCGCACATGGTGTAGATTCATTGTGAAAGGAAAACATTCCATGTTACGAACATGGTCCGCATAAATTGGAATTGAAGATATTGGATTAGAAATGGAGTCGGAGTGGTTGCCATATCGACGCGAAGCTGATTAGTGATTGAGAAAATTCAAAGAGAGGGAATCTGCCGGCAATATTCTTGTCTGCTCGGCTGTTTTCGAGGACTATTCTCGTGTCTTTTGATCGAGACTGAGATTTTCATCACAGTCGCTGGTATTCTCTCCTTGGACAAGCCAGTTAGCTACCAATTTGGTCAAGTACTTTGACTCACACTGAGTTTCTTTTTACGAGGGACTGTGTAAAATCTGCTTCCAGATGCTTGAAGAGGGTCCGCACTCTTCAAGTGTGGGGGGCTCTTACCCACTAAAAACCACACTCCCTTCTCCCACGTCGTGTGTATCCGCCCCGGAACTGTTCTCGCATTACTTCAGGGCTGCGTCGTTTATGAAGCATCTTATGCTCCTTCTTCCTTCAGTTCTTCTTTACTATTGGCCATAAGCGTCTAGATTCCGCTTCTTTAGGCGCAAAGTACTCTCCACATACACTGACACCTGATCCCAGGATTCCTGGTTTTATAGCATGACATGGACTATGTTGTCTGGCGTCAGCTCTCCCTGCACTGCCTCCAAACATCTTCTTTGTGGCAGCCAATGGTCGCATGTAAAGAAAGTCTGGAGTGCATCATCAATTTCACTGCAGTATATGCACGCTGCACTACACGCTCGCTCTAGTATGTAGAGGAATTGGCGAGAGTATTCGTGCCCTGTCAATAACTGCGTCAGGTAATAGTTCACCTCACCGTGATTCAGGTTGACCCAGTCAGCGAATGATGGTATCAGCTTCTTCGTCCATTTTCCCCGAGGCTCATTTTCCCATCTCTGTTGCCATCGCCTCATCCTTTGGCGAAGCGCCAGCTCCTTTTCCTGTTTCCTTCCCAGCTCTCCTTGGGTACGCCAGATCTCCTGTCTTTCCAAGGCAAGTAAGTAAATGGGAGCCACTGCTGCCACTATAAGGATCGCAGGTTCTGACACCTTACGATATGTGCACGCATTTCGCAACGTTGTTTTCCTCTGTACTGCAGCCATCCTTCTCCGATGTTTATCAATCCTCTAGGACTCACTCCAAATTTCAGAACCATACAGTATTATTGATCGGACAGTTGTCATAAGTAGCCGTCGTATACTAACTGGATTTCGGGCCATTAATATTATAAAATGCGTCAACAATTACCATTATGAAAATGGTAATAATTAATAACCGGGTTGACTGATAGTATTGTCTTATTAAAACCGCCTAATCAAACACTAAAGTAACGTTTAATTACATTATTAATCGTACATGTTTCGGTATTTCATTGATACCTTCCTCAGCGCGATTAATATTAAATCTTAAATCTAGTTAACAAAGCCAAAAAGAAATTGATATCCTTACAAAAATGGTTTAAAATAAAAATGGAAAAGCTTGCAAATATATTAAATGCCATGTATTAAAAAGTTATAGTAAAATGATGTTATTAAAATAAGAGATCTACCTTAAAAACTGCCTTCGTCAATACTCCATTAATTTTGTTCGATACTGTAGTGCCGAAAGACGTCGCTGTCAGAAGAATGAAGAAGCGTAAAAGATGTAGGCTGAATTGTCGCTTCAATTAGAACAAAATTTGTGGGAAAAAACCGTAACAAATATTATATAATACAGTCTTCTAAACTTAAAAATTCAGTCGATTCCCAACTTGATGGCCCACTCTGTTGTTTTAGTTGGGAAGATTTCTGTTGAAAATAATTTTTGATAGAAGGAAGCCGAGCAGTAACGATTTCTGGAAAATGTCGAAAAAAACACATGGCATCCGTGTGCTTTTTAAGCTTACGCTGGGCAAACCGTTAAAAATATCTATATACTATGAGTGTAAGAATGTTGAGCATGAAACGTTCTACAATAAAGTCAGCGAGAAAATATCCCTATCTTCAATACATTGCTCACTATAATTGTTTTTACGTTTCCATTTCTTCCATCAATCTCCATTCAAATACTGAGGCAATAGTTTACGAACTGGCTAGAGGAGAGTCTATCACCCCAGATACAGCCTAGCTAGCGGGCGAACATATTACCCCAGATACTGCCAGCAGCAAACTGTCGAGTCGTGTTGAGTTAAAACTTCAGAGAAGAGTGGTTGGGTTTGGAGTATCCTTGGAAGTGCAACTCGGCTTTTCTTCATTTCGACTGTGAACTTTCCGTACCGCAAAATAAATAATTTAACAAGAAGTTCCGTGACGAACTAAAGAGCCTACTTTTCATGCCAATGATTATTCTACAGTATATGAACCTATCTAGAATAATGACGAATTTAAGTTGCTAATATCAAAATTTCTAATTAGTTCGAAATACTGTATACCTGGCATAATGTACATTAATAGAGCACTACAGTTGGCAGCCCTGATGACTGAATATATTCTTAGTTCCATCTCTTAAGGTACAGAATACAAAATTTGGATGAAGTCCAATGAATAGCATGGACGTTACATGCAGTTAAACATTGGATCTAACAGCGCGCGTAAAATCATGGTGGCAATAATGTCATGCATGTATTGGTTAGAAATAATCTGAAATAATATGATCTATTGTTGTGCCAATTTTGAATGAAATCCATTAGTTAGTATAGAAGTTACATGCATTTTAAAATTGGACCTATCAGCAGGCTTAGAATCATGTTGGCACCAATGACGTATATTAGTTACTCCAAATTCAAAAGGAAGCTTGTAGTTTAACGTGACCGTTAATCTCGCGATCATAAGCCACGGGACCTCCGTTTTACGTGGAATCCGAACCACAGGACATGGCATTTCACATCGAAAATCTCACATGCAGTGACCGGGAATCGAACCCGGTCCGCCTTGGTGAGAGGCATACAGCTTGACCGCTGCGCCACCACGCCCCCTACTCCTAATTCATCTAGAATGCCAGGTACTATACGTGTGCAAAGTTTAGAGCTATTGGCTTGCATACTTTCTGATTCTGTATATTGATAATAGGGTAACTAAAATAGGGACAGCACATATTAACAGTTGGCAGCCCTGGTTGCTCTTAAGAATACGCATAGTCATATCTGTTATGCTACACATAGCACAGCAACATATCTGTTTTTAATTCAAGTAAGGACTGCAGACATTGAACTTCAAATAGTTCCCACTTTTTCCCCCCAAACGCCACCGTCAACGACTAACTAGTTCAGAACTTGGCTACTAGACGCCACCGCAGTCGGCTCCTGGCGACGAACGTCGGAACCTAAGAGCGTTTGTCAAATGTTTAACCTAACCAAATTTAGCTTCACACAGGTGTAATTAGCGGAAGGTTCTTTAACATGCCATAGATCTATGACATGGGACCGCTGGCTTTACTTCCCCTCCGAAGGAAGGCATACTGAGGGATTTTAATGGTCCTAAAAATCCTACGACTTCGGCCGGGTTTGAACCCGCGATCTTGGGCATAGAAGCTCAGCATGCTACCAACTACGCCACCGAAGCCGATTATCAGTTGTGTAATGGTTATATTTGTCCCCCAAGTCGTCTTCCTTTCAGTACCTAATTCTAAGCAGAACAATCTACTGGATGCAAAATGCAAAATTACACGGGTGTTGGCCAAACAAGTTCCGACATTCAGGCCCTATGTACTGCTCGAGTCTAAGCTGCGTGAACCTGAGAGGGATGTGCATCGCGGACTATGAGAAGCGGTGTTGACGAGTGATGAGGTTTCTCGGTCCGTGCATAGTACAGAATCAAATACATTCGTCGGTGACTCATTCGTAACACCACACTGGTTTCAGAGAAGACCCTATGTTAGCAGTATTGGAATAGATGAGCATGTCAAGTAACACGGCGGGCTGTTGACAAGCCCTTCTCTTCTCGCCTGACCATTCCATGCTCTTTCTCCTCACCCCGCAAGTTCATAGAACTTGGACTCGCACAGTATGCTAACTCCTGTCACCAGTCTCCCAAACGTTATTTTCGTTGCCCTTAGAATGCAAACCCGTTAACGACGGTTACGAAGAGCTAGTATTAAATAAAATTAACTCTTCAAATTCATTTAGTGGCGTTGCCACGATACATCGTGATTTTGAGCATCATTCTATCGGTTCTTACATCTACAAGGTACAATGTGTACTGAGGAATAGAAAGTTTTCATGTCAACTTCTAAGAATAAGAAATCGGGATTTTCACTTTCTCTTCACGGCAGGAACAACACTAGTTCTTGTGATGTCACCGCAGGTTGTCCTACTACATCCATATCAAGTCCTCTAAGAACGTCAGACGAACATCCAGCTGTTACACGAATACTGCCACTTTTCAAATGGGACGTTCTCTTCCCCCTGATGATCTCTGGGTTAGTATGCAACTTATTATCAGGTGAAAATGCCATTTGTCTACAGTTCATAACCTTTACAGTCTGCTGACTGAATAAATACAGCACCGTCGATTAGAGTTTCATATTATCAATATCGCGTTTATTTAGGTCATAGTAAGCGATTTGAAACGGGAAAATATAAGTTGAGCGAAAATGCCCTTTGCACACAAACATGTGCAACAGAGTATGGATCCTAATTTGGGAGGGCTCTTTTTTCAATCAAATTACATTCAGGGACCAAATTTACAATTTGATTGTTTATGTTCAAAATCGTGCCACATTCAGGGTTTTTACCTCTGACTACCACTACAAACTGCTCTGAATAACGATGACATTGGAGCATGTGATTATCTATTTTAAACCACAGCTGCACATGGTGTCCCTGATGTGAAACCTCAATGTTTTAGGATAGATCTACCAACATCTGTCCTTAATCCGTTCGGAGGTCTCCATTCACACAAATGCTCGTCGTAGTCAGTTGCAAATGTTCACACGACTCCATCGAATCTGCGTGCTGATTCCTCGACTTCCACAGTATGACTTTCGACTCAACAACTGTACTGAAAGACTTATGTTTCTTATCATGAGTAATTTACCGGCCACGGTGGCTGAGAACGCTTACGCGTGCTTCGTGGGCATCGGAAGAGCGTGGGTTCAAATCCCACCTTGACCATCCTAAAAATGTTTCCCATTTTCACCAGCAAACAAATGCCGGGACGGTTCATCTTAATAGGTCCATGGCAGACTTCCTTCAAAAATCCCCTTTCGAACCTTTCCTCCATTAATCCCAAGTTAGCGGTCACTTGTGCGATCGGCCTGTCACCATCCCCAGTTGTATCTGTACACGAAGGGTGTTCAGCTCCCAGACAACTTACTTGCGACGGTAGAGAAATGATTTTTCGCAGAGTCCGTGGGTGATACCGAGCTTAGAGGGCAAGGGTTACAAGACTCATTCCTTATATACAGGGTGTCTTTTATGTACCTTTGGAGAATTATAGGTCGTGTAGGGGACAGGTATAGACGTAATTTGAAACGGGGAACTAAAATAAGGGTTGATTCAGGCCATCCACCCTGTAAGTTAGGCAACCGACCCGAGCCTCTATTAATTTTCTCAATTATTTAACTCTTGGCAAGATTCATTTCACCATGTGGCGATGGCGTAAAGGATAGCGTTGCGGTGCGAAAGACCGGTAGTCCCGGGTTCGATTCCAGGCTTGGGAATTTTTTAATGTTATTTGTCGTATTGTTGTCACGAAGTGCACAAATATCAGTTTAATTTACCGAAGGTATCAAGCTTAAAAACCTTACACCTAAAATATCATTAAAAAATTGCCCAAGCCCGGAATCAAACCCGGACTACCGGCCTTTCGCACCTCAACGCTATCCATTACGCCAGCGCCACATGGTCAAATGAAACTTGCCAAGAGTTAAAGGAGGGTGGAGGGCCTGAATCAACCCTTATTTTAGAGGTTAATGAGGCCGCTCTGACCCCAAGTTCCCTATCTCAAATTACTTCTATACCCGTCCCCTACACGACCTATCATTCTCCAAAGGTACATAAAAGACACCCTGTATAGAATGCAGGGCTGTAGTGAATCAAATCCACAAGTGTTTGGGACATATATTGATATTTTAATGTTTCAATGTTTGTTGGATTAGCGTTGTTTAAATCATAAAGTACCATGAGGCCTATAGTTTGTCAAATTTTCCGGAAGATGATTCCCGGACCCTGCAGGGTGAACCATGATACCTTGACCCCCAATGCTTCTGTGCTCCAGCCCTACTACTTTTATAAATTGAGCCCAGGGTTTAAGGAGAGAAAAGTAGCAAATGCTGCTTTTCAGCTGTTAGGCCGTATTATTTTCATGAAGTAAAAGGCATGGCCTGAAATACGAAGGTACCAAGTTTGATTCCTGGTCGCGTCAGGGAATTAAACTTATTATAGTATCTGAATATCTTGTACTTGATGTACAAAACACGACCTAATAGTTGATAAAGCGTATCTGGCATTCAAACGATCGTGAACAATATAAAAAATGTAAATGTAAGTAGGTATTTTACGATAATTTCAGAACGGCGTATTCCCCATTTTGAGATCTCATTAAAGTACTTGATCCATCGATATTTTGTGAGAAGTATTGTAGGCTATAGAAAATAGTGTTGTTAATAGCAAAAGTGTAATAACTTTTTCATAGAGAAAATTTCTTTAAGAACATTGAAAGTTTATTTCGTCACTTTTAAATTTTAATTGATCGTAAGAACATCTGACGGCAATTCGTTTGCAGTAGTATTAGTCGGAAGATGTGCATTTTCCTAGCCAATGACGGCAATGACATATTTGGTTTCCGTCACACATTTAAAAGTTCAGTAGGTACGACATTACCGTATAAAACTACAACTACTCAAGATTTGAATGTAACCTACGCGTTGAATACTACAGCAAACTACAATTCTCTACTACTGTAAACACTTAATAAACCATGGCTCATCAAATTCTAAACACTACAAGTGGAAGACAGCTGACCTACCTCTGCACCTTCACTCAGCAAATTACAACTCTCAACTGTAAACCCTTCATAAACTGATGCCTAGCTATACATCTATCACTATCACTCTGCCCTTTGACAAAGCTACCTTACGTGAGGTCGAAGTATCTATAAGAAAACTGAAGCTTAAGTCCTCAGTTGGACCAGATAATATCCCGCCATACGTAATTATGGTCTGTGCAGATGTTCTGAAGCACCCCCTCCTTTTCATATTTAACAAATGATTAAAACCGCTACAATTCCATCTACTGAAAAATAAGCTGAGTGTGCCCAATCTTAAAAACTGGAAATCCAATGCTTAGTAAGTACCGTCCGATATGTATATTGTCAGCGGTAGCAAAGGTTTTAGAATTAATTTTGTACCAAAGAATTCCAATTTATGTCAGAACTTTAATATCCGAAAAACAGCGTGGTTGCCTCTCCCGACGTTCGACTGTCACAAATATGGTCAATTTTATTGAATCAGTGTCCAGAACACTAGACGCAGGAAGACAAATGGATGTTGTATTCACAGACTTTCAGAAAGCATTTGACAAAATTAACCACGATGTCCTCCTGAAAAAACTCAAAAACTTAGGATTTTCTGATTTACTTATATGCCTCTTCAGCTCTTACCTTAAAGGCAGGAAGCAATACGTGTCATTTTATAACAATAACTCTGAAGAATTTGCAGCTAATTCGAAAATTGTTTTGGGATTGAACATCGGACCTTTGGATTCTCTAATCTTCATAATCGATCTACTTCAAATAATAGAGCATTTTAATTGTCTATTTTGTGCTACCTATATCTACCGACTGCGGATTACTTCAAAATGACCTGAACATTATGATGGAATGGACTACGGAAAATATATTAGGATTTTACGTAGAAAAATGTCTCTCAATGTCGTTCACCCGGAATATAAAACCTATCGTTTTTAATTATATGCTAGGTTGCAGTGTCCTGAAATCCGTTGATGAAAACAAAGATCTTGGGGTGTTGCTAGATAGAGAACTAATGTTTGCTCCTCATACTCTGAAAATGAAAGCTGACTCAAACAAGACTCTGGGATGTGTTATCATTTTAAGACTTAAGCACGTGTATCCACTTGTACAACACAAGTCAGACCGAAACTAGAACATTATATAGAGACCTAGATGCAAGACATATACCTCAATGATTGAAAACAGACAAAAGACATTCCTAAAATATTTACATTTTAAAAGA
Organism: Meconema thalassinum; assembly: GCA_946902985.2. Taxonomy (NCBI): domain Eukaryota; kingdom Metazoa; phylum Arthropoda; class Insecta; order Orthoptera; family Tettigoniidae; genus Meconema; species Meconema thalassinum. The sequence goes on along the minus strand of OX336388.2, from coordinate 1,201,283,978 downwards.
ATAGCCAACTATCCTCATTTGATACCATATCAGGAACTGCTAATGCATTGTAATTCAGCTTAGGAATACGAAGAAACAAGATGTTCAGTAAAGAACATATAGCCTACTTTCTCCTAAATGCATGGGTATTGTTATAACTCTTTGTCCTTTTCAAGGAGTATGATTGAATGTTGGTTGTAGTAGCTTGTTGAAATACAACGTGCTATAGGGATATTAAACATGAAAATGAGGTGCCCTTTGCTAGTGCTACCTCTGTACCAAATTTCGTTCAATTCGGTTTCACCGTGTTTGAATTGATAGGGGGAATCGATTTGCACACATACTTGGCCACCATCCGCAAACTATTAAGCTGATGTTCTTGCAGTTTGGTCAGAATATGTTTCCCACATAAAGATATGGTGTTGCAAAATTTGGTAGAGACTAGATTATTAGGTTGGTCGTAATTACATTTTAGCTTTTAACATTTGGGTGGCCGCGATTACGTTTCCGTCAAGATAGCGGTGATATAAAACATGACACTGAGGTGCCCTTTGCTAGTGCTACCTCTGTACCAAATTTCGTTCTATTCGGTCCCACCGTGTTCGAATTAATAGGCGGAATCAATTTTGACATAAAGATGGCCGCCATCCGCAAAATATTAGGCTAATAACCTATTAGATTGGTCAGAGGATGCACCCTCCATAAAGGTATGTTGTTGCAAAGTTTGGTAGAGATCGGATGGTTATGTTAGTCGTAATTTAACTTAAGCTTTGAACATTTGTGTGGCCGCCATTACGTTTCTGTCAATATGGCGGCGATATAAAACAGGACACTGAGATGCCCTTTGCTAGTGCTACCTCTGTACCAAATTTCGTTCCATTCGGTTTCACCGTGTTTGAATGAATAGGGGGAATTTATTTTCACACAAAGATGGCCGCCATCCGCAAACTATTAGGCTAATGACTTATTCATTTGGTCATAGGATGCTTCCTCTATAAGGGTATGTTGTTGCAAAATTTGGTAGAGATCGGATGATTAGGTTAGTCGTAATTTGATTTAAGCTTTGAACATTTGTGTGGCCGCCATTACGTTTCCGTCAAGATGGCGGCGATATAGAACATGACACTGAGGTGCCTTTTGTTAGTACTACCTCTGTACCAAATTTCGTTCCATTCGGTTGCACCGTGTTCGAATTAATAGGGGGAATCGATTTTCACACAAAGATGGCCGCCATCCGCAAACTATTACGCTGATGACCTATTAGATTGGTCAAAGGATGCTCCCTCCATAAAGGTATGTAGTTGCAAAATTTGGTAGAGATCGGATGAGTAGGTTAATCGTAATTTGATTTAAGTTTTGAACATTCGTGTGGCCGCCATTACGTTTCAGTCAAGATGGCGGCGATATAAAACATGACACTGAGGTGCCCTTTGCTAGTGCTACCTCTGTACCAAATTTCGTTCCATTCGGTTCCTCCGTGTTCGAATTAATAGGGGGAATCAATTTTGACATAAAGATGGCCGCCATCCGCAAACTATTAGGCTAATAACCTATTAGATTGGTCAAAGGATGCTCCCTCCATAAAGGTATGTTGTTGCAATGATTGGTAGAGATCGGATGGTTATGTTAGTCGTAATTTAACTTAAGCTTTGAACATTTGTGTGGCCGCCATTACGTTTCTGTCAATATGGCGGCGATATAAAACATGACACTGAGATGCCCTTTGCTAGTGCTACCTCTGTACCAAATTTCGTTCCATTCGGTTTCACCGTGTTTGAATTAATAGGGGAATTGATTTTCACACAAAGATGGCCGCCATCCGCAAACTATTAGGCTAATGACCTATTCATTTGGTCAAAGGATGCTTCCTCTATAAGGGTATGTTGCTGCAAAATTTGGTAGAGATCGGATGATTAGGTTAATCGTAATTTGATTTAAGCTTTTAACATTTGTGTGGCCGCCATTACGTTTCCGTCAAGATGGCGGCGATATAAAACATGACACTGAGGTGCCTTTTGTTAGTACTACCTCTGTACCAAATTTCGTTCCATTCGGTTGCACCGTGTTCGAATTAATAGGGGGAATCGATTTTCACACAAAGATGGCCGCCATCCGCAAACTATTACGCTGATGACCTATTGGTTTGGTCAAAGGATGCTCCCCCCATAAAGGTATGTTGTTACAAAATTTGGTAGAGATCGAATGATTAGGTTAGTCGTAATTTGATTTAAGCTTTGAACATTTGTGTGGCCGCCATTACGTTTCCGTCAAGATGGCGGCGATATAAAACATGACACTGAGGTGTGCTTTGCGAGTGCTACCTTTGTACCAAATTTCGTTCAATTCGCATTCACCGTGTTCGAATTGATAGGGGGGGACAGACATTCAGAGTACACACACAGACACATACACAGACACACACACACACACACACAGAACTTAAAAGAAATTAAAAGAACCAAGACATCTGCGCACAACAATTCTCCGCTGAACGGACTATGTAATATCTTCAACAATGTTGTTAAAAGAAATAATCCCATGGTTTTAAGTACTTTCTGGACACTTCTTTTGATGGAATTTCAAACGATTCTCCAGAAATAAATTTTCAAACCTTGCAAATTGTAAATTATGAATTCTTACCACAGTGTCATCTACCTAGCGAACCTTGTTATATATTTGTACTAGCAGGTACCCGCGGCTTTGCACGCCATGGAGACAATGGAGATGATGCATTATTGCTGATAATTGGTCTGTTCTATTACAGAACTCTCGGCTTGGTGGGTCCATTTTAATTCGGAAAATTCTGATGCCTACAGTATATCAGATTGAGCCGCAAATTGGGAAATCCATCGAGTTGAGAAAGATCAGTTGTTATCTTAAGTGAACACATTTAAAAATTACGTTTCTGGTCCGGCATGCTTTGCTGAAACATTACGTTTTTAGTCTAATTTCGAATTTTGCAAAAAATGAAAGTAGACTTATGAGATCAACACAGGGCGAAAAAAAGTGTGACTGTCTCTGTGTGTGTATGTGTGTGTGTGTGTGTGTGTGAGAGAGAGAGAGTCTGTGTGTGTGAGTGTGTGTACTCTGAATGTCTGTCCCCCCTATCAATTCGAACACGGTGAACGCGAATTGAACGAAATTTGGTACAAGGGTAGCACTAGCAAAGGACACCTCAGTGTCATGTTTCATATCGCCGCCATCTTGACGGAAACGTAATGGCGGCCACACAAATGTTCAAAGCTTAAGTCAAATTACGACTAACCTAATCATCCGATCTCTACCAAATTTTGCAACGACATACCTTTATGGGGGGAGCATCCTTTGATCAAACCAATAACTCATCCGCTTAATATTTTGCGGATGGCGGCCATCTTTGTGTCAAAATCGATTCCCCCTATTAATTCGAACACGGTGAAACCGAATGGAACGAAATTTGGTACAGAGGTAGCACTAGCAAAGGGCACCTCAGTGTCATGTTTTATATCGCCGCTATCTTGATGGAAACGTAATCGCGGCCACCCAAATGTTAAAAGCTAAAATGTAATTACGACCAACCTAATAACCTAGTCTCTACCAAATTTTGCAACAACATATCTTTATGTGGGAAGCATATTCTGACCAAACTGCAAGATCATCAGCCCAATAGTTTGCAGATGGTGGCCAAGTATGTGTGAAAATCGATTCCACCTATCAATTCAAACAAGGTGAAACCGAATTGAACGAAATTTGGTACAGAGGTAGCACTAGCAAAGGGCACCTCAGTGTCTTGTTTTATATCGCCGCCATCTTGACGGAAACGGAATGACAGCCATCCAAATGTTAAAAACTTAAATCAAATTACGACCATCCTAATAATTTGATCTCTACCAGATTTTGCAACAACTTGCCTTTTTGTGGAAAGCATCTTATGACTGACTACAAGGTCATCAGCCCAATAGTTTGCAAATAGCGGCCATGTATGTGTGCAAATCCATTCCCCAGATCAATTCAAACACGGTGAAACCGAATTGAATGAAATTTTTTACAGAGGAAGCACTAGCAAAGCGCACCTCATATTCATGTTTAATATCCCTATAGCACGTTGTATTTCAACAAGCTACTACAACCAACATTCAATTATACTCCTTGAAAAGGACAAAGAGTTATAACAATACCCATGCATTTAGGAGAAAGTAGGCTATATGTACTTTACTGAACATCTTGTTTTTTTTTAAATCTGGATACTCGTGAGCACGCCTCTTAGCCTACAGATGCCCATGGGAAAAATTGTTTAGTCTAAATATACACCTGCTGTTGTTAAGTGTGTGTCATTGCGCTTTGTTAATAGTAATTGCGAATATTGTTTGAAGAGCAAATTGCACTCTTGCACACTGGAATGACAATCTATGAGAATATGGGGGATTAAATGTATTTTTCCTTAAGCTATTCAGGGTGTAATTTTCCCTCAATATTGATGATTTGAACGGCAACATGTCGCTATTAATAGACCTATAGTACAATATCTTTCACCTTGGCCGCTGATGTACATTATGCAGCCTCTTCCAGTGTTACATCCCAGGGATTGAAATTCTCCTTTTGTCTTACATGCCCCTCTAAATATTGAAAATACCTAATTATTCTGTAAGTGAACATTGAGGTATGTGTCGGTGGGATGCCTTTGGTGTTACGGAAACGCTAATAGCCGCCACACAGCTTCGTTGCTACTGACATAACGACCAGATTGATATGTTTGTGATTACTATACATGATTTGTGAGCCCTGTGTATGAAATTGAACGTAGCTTGATCACTAAATTTTATTTATATTTATATTTTAAAGGGCCTAAATGTAGGGAGTGCAGCGGGCTATCCGAAATTCAAGTGAACAATATTACTCGTCGGGTTCCAAAGTTTAAGTACGTCAATTTTGGTTCAGATCGGTGATTCTTCTTTTTTCTTAGTCGTTTACCCTCCAGGTTGGTGGAACCCATGGACCCAGTGAGGAAACTCACCACTACCGCCTCTACGGGCAGTGTCCTAGAGCTATGAACATCTAATCGGAGGGGATACAACTGGTGAGATATGATTGGCACCTCGCCCAGGCGGCCTCACCTGCAAAGCGAACAGGGGCCTCATGAGGGAAGGTGATGGAAGGTCAGGATGGATAGGCAAGGAAGAGGGAAGGAGGCGGCCGTGGACTTGAAGAAGGTACCATCCCGGCATTTGCCCGAAGACGAAGTGGGAAACCACGGAAAACCACTTCGAGGATGGCTGAGGTGGGAATCGAACCCCCTCTACTCATTTGGAACACCCGAGGCTGAGTAGACCCCGTTCCAGTCCTCATACCACTTTTTCAAATTTCGTGGCAGAGCCGGGAATCGAACCCAGGACCTCCGGGGCGGCAGCTAACCATGCTGACCGCTACGCTACGGAGGCGACTCAGATAGGTGATACGGTGTAAATTTGTGCCGAAGGGCCTAAATGCAGGGAATGGAGAGGGCTGCTAGAAATTTGAAGTGGACAGGTATACTTGTCGGGTTTCAAAGAGTATGTAAAATTTGGTCCAGATCGGAGAAACAGTGTAGATTTGTGCCAAAGGGCTTAACTACGAACATTGATCTTTATATATATACTAGCAACCCACCCCGGGTTCGCCCGGGAACAGTTATGGATGCATTACGTGATAAGAGTTGTATTTTCGATGTCAATGAACTACGACGTTTTACGTCTCGGCATGATGGGTTAAAATCACTGACAGGACTATTAATTGTATTACCATGGAGATGCATGTGCAACGAATTCTAGTCAGACGTAATTTAAGAATGGCGAGATGCATGAAACACAAAACCCCCTTCCGTCCAATCTTAATTTGACTGTGTATTTTGCGGAACGAAAAGTTCACAGACGAAATGAAGATAAGCCGAGTTGCACTTCCAGGGAATAGTGAGTTGCATGAAACACAAATCCCTCTTCCGTCCAATCTTAACTTGACTGTGTATTTTGCGGAACGGAAAGTTCACTCGCGAAATGAAGAAAAACAGAGTTGAACTTCCAGGGAAACTCCAAACACAACCAGCCTTCTCTGAAGTCTTAACTCAACACGACTCGACGGTTTGCTGCTGGCTGTATCTGGGGTAATAGGTTCGCCCGCTAGTTAGGCTGTAACAGGGGTGATAAGACTCGCCCTTAGCTAGCTCGTAAACTGTCGCCTCAATATTAGAATGGACATGGTTGGAAGAAATGAAAACGTAAAAATACTTATAGTGGGCGATGTATTGAAGATAGAGATATGTTCTCCTGGATCTTATGTAGAACGTTTCGTGCTGAACAATTCTTACACTCATAGTATTTAGATATTTTTAACGGTTTGCCCAGCGTAAGCTTACAAAGCGCTCGGACGCCAGGTTATTTTTCGACTTTTCCACTGAAATCGTTACTGCTCTGCTTCCTTTGATCTTAAATAAATTATTTTCTACAGAACTCATCCTCGAGATATCCTTTACAGAATGGTGAAAACCGCATCAAAATCCATCCAGTGGTTCTCGAGATTACCCGTGACATCCAAGAATCGGGGACTTTGTTTTATACTAAGTAGGGGTGATATTACAAACTGTTCTGAAAAACTGTACATTACACCTTTTGTAGAACTTGGCCAATGCTCTGAATAAATTTCCCCCAACTTTTATCTCAATGTTTGCAAAAAAGCCTAGTTCAATTCTAACCCTGAGTTTTTCAGGTTATAACTATTGAATTTTATCTCCTGATGTAATTCCCAATTCTAATTCTGTTTTAAGTCCCAATCCTAATTAAATTTAATTTTATTAATTATCTAATGTTGTTACATTTCTAAAAAGTTAATGTAGAATAGTTTGCATACCGTTACCCTTTTTAAGGTTCAACTTACCACGACACAGGATTTTTTATGAAAAATCTATAATACCCGGGTATTTACCCAAATTGGGTATTTACCCGGGTATATACCCTGGGTATTTACCCCGGTTTATAAATACCTGGGTATTTTACATCGCTACTCACTGCTATGGAGGATAGCTATCTTTCGCACTCTACAAGTTCCTAGAGAAAGGACCATTTTCTGATTAACATATATCTGCAAAGTCAGCAGATCTCGCCCAAATTACTAGTGAATCAACCAATTTTCTGAATAACCTGTCTGTAAGGCCGGCAGATTTCGCCCAAATTACCAGTGTATCAATCAATTAGACAATACTTTGATTTGTCTCTTGTTCTCAGGTTTCCTAAGTACAGTAAATGCTGCAGCTCCAGGCAAGGCTAAGTTGAGGGACCAGATAGCATTTCTTCATTTTGTGGAAGTCCTCATAGTGTGGCAATCTTCGGACAGCTGGGGCAGCTTCAGTTGAGTATCATATGCTTCCGCCGTTATCAAGAGGCAAATCACGTTCTTCAGATACGATTTATTTGATAGATATTCATAAAATGTTCTTAACATAGTCTCTGCTAATCTGACGTTTGATAGTGACTGTATAACGTGCCTCCTACACTGTATATTTGAGCTGGCGATGTAGGGTGAAGCATCCTGTTATCTCGTAACAGTTATGTTCTATGTTTCAGGACTTTTCCACAGAACCATAACTCCTTGCACATTAGCTCAAAAACCAAGAAAATACGCCTTTCTCATTGGCTGTACTGAGAAAAGCACTCACAAACTAGTGAGGTTCTTACGACGGGTGAGTTACCAGGAGTTGGCTGTAGCAGCGTTCACCAGTTCCATATTGGGTAAGACGATACCTTCAATAATAATATAATAACAACATATTATATCGTGTTGTTCCCATTTGCCAACACTGACTACACGATCAAGTTGCCAACATAATCCACCAGAAACTGGCCTTGAAATACAAACTTCTTCCCCTATTGGAAATACGCACCATCCGCAGTACTCGAAAATGTCACACGCAAGCTCTACTGGGGCAGAAGAGTTGTGACAGATGTTGCCGTCACTAACAACCGGCCAAATATCATTGTCATCAATAAAGAACACTGAGAGGCATTAGTGATAGACATCGCATGTCCCAACACACAAAACATCCAAACAACAGCTACTACTAAAATATCTTTGTAAGTACACAGAGCTGGCGATTGAGATAAAGTAGATGTGGAAGCTTGAGTCAGTGACTACAATCCCGCGGCAGCGGTGGCCGAGAGCGTTAATGCGCTACCTCGTGCCTCGCTGGCATCGGGAGAGCGTGGGTTCGAATCCTCGGCCGTCCTGAAAATGGTTTTCGTGATTTCCCATTTTCACCACCAGGCAAATGCCGGGACGGTTCCATTCAATAGGTCCACGGCCGATTTCCTTCCAATATCCCTTCCCTGACCCGTCCTGAAAAGAAAAGTACATGGCCATTGGCTGCAATAATAAAATTATATCGTGTACTGTTTATTTATTTAGAAGAGAGCGCACAAACGTGCATAAGGTAAGTACATAAGGTACATTACATAGCCTATATAATAAAATCTTTGCTATATTCATTTATCGTGTACTGTTGTTATACCCAAAACCACCCACAGTAGTCTATATATTGAACTACAGAAGGCTGCCATATTGTCCGGAAGTTCCTTGGTGAAAATGCTCCAATCCATCACTCAGCAAGACTCGAAGATGGCTCAGATGAAAACTTAGCACACCCTATAAATGAGGGAGACTCGTGAAGAGTGCGGGCACGAAATTAATTAAGAGTTTTATTTTCGATGTCAATGAACTACGACGTTTTACGTCTCGGCATGATGGGTTAAAATCACTGACAGGACTATTAATTGTATTACCATGGAGATGCATGTGCAACGAATTCTAGTCAGACGTAATTTAAGAATGGCGAGATGCATGAAACACAAAAACCTCTTCCGTCCAATCTTAATTTGACTGTGTATTTTGTGGAACGAAAAGTTCACAGACGAAATGAAGATAAGCCGAGTTGCACTTCCAGGGAATAGTGAGTTGCATGAAACACAAATCCCTCTTCCGTCCAATCTTAACTTGACTGTGTATTTTGCGGAACGGAAAGTTCTCAGGTGAAATGAAGAAAAGCCGAGTTGCACTTCCAGGGAAACTCCAAACACTATCACTCTTCTTTGAAGTCTTAACTCAACACGACTCGACAGTTTGCTGCTGGCTGTATCTGGGGAAATAGGCTCGATTGCTAGCTAGGCTGTAACTGGGATGATAGACTCGCCCCTAGCTAGCTCGTAAACTGTCGCCTCAGTATATTGAACGGAGATTGTTGGAAGAAATGAAAACGTAAAAACACTTATACTGAGCGATGTATTGAAGATAGATATATGCTCTCGCAGACTTTCTTGTAGAACTTTTCATGTTGAACAATTCTTACACCCATAGTATACTGATATTTTTAACGGTTTGCCCAGCGTAAGGTTAAAAAGCGCACGGACGCCAGTTTTGTTTCGACTATTTCACTGAAATCGTTCCTTTGATCATAAATGAATTATTTTCTACAGAAACCTTCCTGAAGATATCCTTTAAAGAATGGTGAAAACAGCATCAAAATCCATCCAGTGGTTTTTGAGATATTCATGACATCCAAGAATCGGGGACTTTGTTTTCTACTAAGTAGATATATATATGGATGAAAGGCAGCCTAAGTTTATGTGTTAATCCAGGGTATAAACGATCAGTGTGATCCTCAGTGTTACAAAAGACAAGTAGGCCTACGTAAAATTTGGTTCTGTTCGGTTAAACGTTGTAAATTAGTGCCCAAAGGCTTAAATGTGGAGAATGGATGGGGCTGTTCGATATTTCAAGTGGACAGTGCTACCTGCAGGAATCCAAAGGCTAAGTACGCAAAATTTGGTTTGGATTGGTTAAACGGTGTACATTTGTGCCAAAGGGCCTAAATGTCGGGAAGACAGCTGACCTACCTCTGCTCCTTCACTCAGCAAACTGGTTCATGTGAGTCGACAGTACTTGGTAGTGACCTTACACAGCAGACTATATCGGAGCGTGTTATCGTACGTTATCTGGTATCAAATTTGTGGCATATGTAACCTAACTGCAGAACCTCACGTACATTAACTGAGATTATGCACAGGTGTATGTTGTATGACTTCATCTGACCATGCTACTTCGTTCTTCGAGGTGATTATAGTTCTTGTTGTCGTTGTTGTTGTTGTTGTTGTTGTTGACTAACCGTTTGAGTGGCTTGAGACACCTTGATCATCAGGTCCATGTACTTGGGTGTGTGCTAAGTTTCTCTGATGACCTGTCATCTGGGCAGTAATTGCAATGTTTAGCTTCAAAGATTGGGATATATGATACAGGACTAGAAAAAAGAAGGAAGCTTGAAGTTTTACGTGACCGTTAATCAAGCGGTCATGAGATAAGGGACGTCCTTTTTACGTGGCATCACAGGACATGGCATTTCACTACAATAATCTCACATGTATTGACCGGGTATCGGACCCGCTCCATATTGGTGACAGGCCAACAACAGCTTGACCACTGCACCACGCTGCCCCCAATACGGGACTTGTAACTAGGTACCATCTCGGAATTTGACAGTAGGAAATGTGGAAAACCCCAGGGAAAAATCCCACTTCATGTGGCTGCTGTCTGCGTCATGATTCGAATCTTTGATCTTGGGACTTTCAGCTCCCTTGAGCAGCCATGGTGAGATAATTTTGCCCCCAATACGGGACTTGTAACTAGGTACCATCTCGGAATTTGACTGTAGGAAATGTGGAAAACCCCAGGGAAAAATCCCACTTCATGTGGCTGCTGTCAGCGTCATGATTCGAATCTTTGATTTTGGGACTTTCAGCTCCCTTGAGCAGCCATGGTGAGATAATTTTGTGTTGGGGGTCGTAGTGAAAATAATAATAATAATGATAATAATAATAATAATAATAATAATAATAATAATAATAATAATAATAATAATAATAATAATAATAAGGTGTGAATGGAGTCACTCAGAACAGTGTTCCTGAAGAACTGGAGTCGGCACAAGCTGATAGCCAGGACCTTCAAGAAGTAGATCCAGTTTCCATGCAAATTATCGATCAACACCAAATTGGAAAGTTGAAGAATGAAATGATGACTACAGTCATAGAGTTTTATGGAACTGATACAAATTGCAGGCCGAAAATACCGAAAGTCAATGGTTCAAGAAAGCTGACAAAGATACTGAGTATCATGAATCGGGATGTTTTGCCGGAACATGTTGAAGCATCTGCCAATCTGGAATCCCTTCATACTATTATTTACTGTGGTGCAGTAACTGTTGTGAAAGCTATGGGTATTGGACAACATGAACGGAAAAAGCAAATGCCATCGATGCCAAACTGGGAAAGAAGACTTGTTGGAAGGATTGAACAGCTCAGGGCAGATATTGCTAGAATGACACAATATGTTCGTGGTACAAGAACAAGAAAATTACTGAGGAAAGCTGAGCATATAATGAGACAAAACACAGCCCACACACAGCGAGATGTACCGAATTCAACACCTGAAGAGTGCTTAGATACCTTGAAACAAAGGCTGTCTGTTTTATCCGCCAGACTTGCAAAGTATAGGGAGAGTATGAAGAGGAAGAAGGATAACTTCCTTTTCGCCAACTCAGAGAGAAGATTCTATCAGACTCTGGGTAAGATAAAGGTTTCTGCGGACAAAAGCTATCCGACTAAAGAAGAAGTTCAAGAATTTTGGGGAAAACATCTGTCTACACCATCTCATCACGACACTCAATCAAGTTGGGTAAGAGAAGAACAGCAAGCTTCCCAAAGATTTGAGCAAATGCAGCACGAGAAATTCACCACAAATGATATTAAGGAAGTTATCAACAACTTAGCGAATTGGAAAGCCCCTGGCCCTGACCAGATTCAGAATTTTTGGTATAAGAAGTTCTGGAGCATCCACAATCGACTAGGTGAGTTCATTAATGATTCCATCCTTCATCCTGATAGCTTACCCGAATTCATCACACGTGGCATCACATATTTGCTTCCAAAAGATCTTCAGAATACATGGGATCCTACAAAATATCGTCCCATCACATGTCTGCCCACGTTGTATAAGATCATTACATCATGCTTGGCTAACAGGATATATGCACACTGTGAAAGAAACAATATAATTGCCGTGCAACAGAAAGGTTGTAAAAAGGGTTCAAAAGGGTGCAAAGAACAACTAATAATTGACTCAGTTGTGTGTGGCCAGGCACACTTAAATCACCGAAACCTTCATATGGCGTACATCGATTATAAGAAGGCCTTTGATTCTGTCCCCCATGACTGGCTAGTAGCAGTGCTGCGATTGTATAGGATCAATGAGGTATTTGTCAGTTTCTTGGAAAGGGTTATGTCAGCATGGCAAACTAGACTGTGTCTCAGTACGCCACGCGGAGATATACGAACAGATGAGATATCGATTCGGAGAGGCATCTTTCAAGGAGACTCTCTTAGCCCCTTATGGTTTGTCCTGGCAATGAATCCTTTATCTACCCAGCTTAACTCTACTCACTACGGCTTTTCTATCAAGATTGGAAAGAGAATTGGTACTCGGCTAAATCATCTGCTATACATGGACGACCTTAAACTCTATGCCGAAACAGAGTCGCATCTGGAAAACTTGTTGAGAATAGTTGAAGCATTCTCACGAGACATACAAATGGGATTTGGTTTGGACAAGTGTCGGACACTAAAGGTGGTGAGAGGAAAAGTACAGAAGTCCGGGTATGAGCTGGAAGATGGACAGCATATTAGGGCTATGTTGGCAGAAGACACCTACAGATACTTAGGAGTAAAACAAGCTAAGCATATTGACCATGTGTCAATAAAGAAAGATCTGTCCTGTGAATTTGTCAAAAGATTAAAACAAATTATAAAAACGCACTTGAACAGCAAAAACTTAGTGAAAGCTGTTAACACGTATGCTGTACCTGTGCTGAGCTACTCATTTGGCATAATCAAATGGTGCAAAACGGACATCGAAGGACTTGAACGAAAAATGAGAACGATGCTCACAAAAGGAAGGAAACACCACCCACGATCTTCAATAGAGCGATTGACTCTACCCAGAAGCCTAGGTGGACGTGGGTTCGTTGACATTGATAATCAGATGAAACGGCAGATAGTCAGCCTTAGGGAGTACTTCTATGCAGAAGCGAGGTCATCTGTACTTCACAGAGCCATCAGTGAGGCGGACAGATCAACGCCACTGGTCTTGTGTCAGCAAGAGATTCAACACCTCCTACATACTGACATTCAGAAGATGGAAGCATGGAAAGCAAAACCTTTGCACGGAAGACATCCAAATGAGGTGAGTCAAGCAAATGTTGATATAAATGCGTCAAACTACTGGCTCACTTCAGGACAGATCTTTCCAGAAACTGAAGGTTTTATGCTAGCAATTCAAGACCAAGTCATCCCTACAAGGAACTACCTCAAGTTCATTGTAAAAGATCCCGCTGTACCAGATGATAAGTGCCGCTACGGATGTCAACAGTCAGAAACAATACAGCATATTACATCTGCATGTAGATATTTCCTGGCAACAGAGCACAAACAAAGGCACGATGCAGTTGCTAAAATCTTGCATCAGGAGTTGGCTGATAAGTTTCAGCTTTTGAAAGGAAAGAAAGTTCCGTACCACCAATATCAGCCAGAGTGTGTTCTTGAAAACAATGAATACAAACTGTATTGGGACCGAACTATTTTGACTGATCAATCGGTATCACACAACAGGCCGGATCTGGTGGTTGTAAACAAGAAAACCAAGCAAACTACATTGATTGATGTTGCGATTCCTAACAACAAGAATCTCCAGTCAAAACACATTGAAAAGATCAGCAAATACAGCGAGTTGGTCGACCCTATCAAAAGACAATGGCATGTAGAGCGAGTGAAGACCATACCTATCATTGTCTCGAGTACGGGCGTGATCCCAAGTACCTTGCTCCAAGGCCTTAAAGAACTGGATCTGGATACTGGGCTCTACAAACTAATGCAGAAGGCAGTAGTTCTATCGACAACTAGAATCGTTCGGAAGTTCATGGGTAGCGAAATTCTAGCTTAGAAGTTGCTGTTTCCGTAGCTATATTTTGGTTCACTGAAGCCCGTATAGTTACGTTGTAATATACCAGAAATGTGTTATATGTTCTGTATAAACCGATAATAATAATAATAATAATAATAATAATAATAATAATAATGAAATAAACCCGCCAACCTGGGCCCAATTTTGGGAAGCCAGGCTCGGTCTGTCACAAGCCAGGACAAAGCGGTGGGTGATAGAAGAGTGACACCTCTTTAAACAAGTAGTTCCGTGAAGAACTATACAGCAAATTTTCATATATCTTACTCATGTTAATTCCCTCTATCAACATACAACATTCCAGCTTGATTGTTGTAATAGACTGGTAGATATTGAGAACCGTCTAAATATTTCAGATGGTCGCCAAGTTGGATTTTAGCCTACTTACGATTTTTGCAAAAAATGAAAGTAGACTTATGAGATCAACACAGGGCGAAAAAAAGTGTGTCTGTCTGTGTGTGTGTGTGTGTGTGTGTGAGTCTGTGTGTGTGTGTGTGTGTGAGTGTGTGTACTCTGAATGTCTGTCTCCCCCTATCAATTCAAACATGGTGAACGGAAATTAAACGAAATTTGGTATAAAGGTAGCACTAGCAAAGGACACCTCAGTGTCATGTTTTATATCGCCGCCATCTTGACGGAAACGTAATGGCGGCCACACAAATGTTCAAAGCTTAAATCAAATTACGACTAACCTTATCATCCGATCTGTACCAAATTTTGCAGAAACATACCGTTATGGGGGTAGCATCCATTGACCAAACTAATAGGTCATCAACCTAATAGTTTGCAGATGGCGGCCATCTTTGTGTGGAAATCGATTCTCCCTATTAATTCGAACACGGTGAAACCGAATGGAACGAAATTTGGTACAGAGGTAGTACTAGCAAAGGGCACCTCAGTGTCATGTTTTATATCGCCGCCATCTTGACGTAAACGTAATGGCGACCACACAAATGTTCAAAGCTTAAATCTAATTACGACTAACATAATCATCCGATCTCTACCAAATTTTGCAACAACATACCTTTATGGAGAAAGCATCCCTTTACCAAATTAATAGGTCATTAGCCTGATAGTTTGCGGATAGCGGCCTTCTTTGTGCCAAAATCGATTCCCCCCTATTAATTCAAACACGGTGAAACCGAATGGAACGAAATTTGGAATAGAGGTAGCACTAGCAAAGGGCACCTCAGTGTCATGTTTTATATCGCCGCCATCTTGACAGAAACGTAATGGCGGCCACACAAATGTCCAAAGCTTAAATCAAATTACGACTAACATAATCATCCGATCTCTACCAAATTTTGCAATAACATACCTTATGGAGGGAGCATCCTTTGACCAATCTAATAGGTCATTAGCCTAATAGTTTGCGGATGGTGGCCATCTTTGTTTCAAAATCGATTCCCCCTATTAATTCGAACACGGTGAAACCGAATGGAACGAAATTTGGTACAGAGGTAGCACTAGCAAAGGGCACCTCAGTGTCATGTTTTATATCGCCGCCATCTTGACAGAAACGTAATGGCGGCCACACAAATGTTCAAAGCTTAAATCAAATTACGACTAACATAATCATCCGATCTGTACCAAATTTTGCAATAACATACCTTATGGAGGGAGCATCCTTTGACCAATCTAATAGGTCATTAGCCTAATAGTTTGCGGATGGTGGCCATCTTTGTTTCAAAATCGATTCCCCATATTAATTCGAACACGGTGAAACCGAATGGAACGAAATTTGGTACAGAGGTAGCACTAGCAAAGGGCACCTCAGTGTCATGTTTTATATCGCCGCCATCTTGACGAAACGGAATGACCGTCACCCAAACGTTAAAAGCTTAAATCAAATTACGACCATCCTAATAGTTTGATCTCTACCAGATTTTGCAACAACTTGCCTTTTTGTGGAAAGCATCTTATGACTGACTACAAGGTCATCAGCGCAATAGTTTCCAAATAGCGGTCTGGTATGTGTGCAAATCCATTCCCCATATCAATTCAAACACGGTGAAACCGAATTGAATGATTTTTTTTTACAGAGGTAGCACTAGCAAAGGGCACCTCATATTCATGTTTAATATCCCTATAGCACGTTGTATTTCAACAAGCTACTACAACCTACATTCAATTATACTCCTTGAAAAGGACAAAGAGTTATAACATTACCCATGCATTTAGGAGAAAGTAGGCTATATGTTCTTTACTGAACATCTTGTTATTTATGTACTATTTCATGAAGATCATTGTGTACGTGTGGTAATTCAAACTTCAATCGCATGATTAGGACACAAAAAGTAAAAACGAGATTTTAAAATTTCGCGCAGCTGCCATCTTGTGGTTATGAAAACAATTTAAATAAATTAGATGCCAGTAGATTAACATTTGTATAAGCATTTACCGTGCAAGGTTTCACTGCACTCGGTTGGTTAAATCGCAACGAACGTTTTTTTTAAATATTTATACTTCACGTCGCCGCCATGTTGTATTTGTGCTCAAGTAGTACGGAACTTAACACTTTGAATATTGCGTAATCGCGATGACGTCATAGCCCATGGGGTGACGTCATGGGCCCTTAGAGCGAGTATGTGCACTGCACTTGTTAGCGTGGGAAGGGGTTGACCTTTTGGCTTGTTTATGCGATGGTGATAAAAAGTTAATGGGTGTTGGCGTCATGGGGGTTGTTTATTAGGATGCTAACCGGCATGTGACGTCATGGACTCTTAGAGTGAGCATGTGCACTGCATGTGTTAGCGTGGCAAAGGGTTGACCTTTTGGCTTGTTTGTGCGATGGTGATAAAAAGTTAATGGGTGTTGACGTCATGGGGGTTGTTTATTAGGATGCTAACTGTCATCTGACACCCGTGCGAGTGTGAGCATGTGTGCCTGTGCGAGCGATCCGCACATGTGGTGCGCAGCTGTTATGTTTTTTTTTTGCTCGCGCCGGGTGGGCTGAGCGGAGAGGCGGCTGCCTATCCACACATGTGGTGTGCAGCTGTTATTGTTTTTTGCTTAGGATGCTAACCGTCATTTGACACCCGTGCAAGTTTGAGCATGTGCAGCAGTGTGAGTGATCATGTCTGCAGTGTTCTCGTGAGACAGAGTTGACCTTTTACGTCATTGGCTAAGAATGTAATCTTTGACTTCTTTAAGCAATAGTGAAAAAAAGAGATGTTTGCGTTAGAAGCTTGTTTGCAGCATATGGTTTCTTGAGTGTAGGTGGGGGTGAAGGATATATAAATGGACGAGTGCGTGGAAGAGTTTAACTTTTACTTTTGCGCGAAGAGAGAGAGTGTGTGTGTGTGTGTGTGTGTGTGAAAGAAATAAAGAAAGTCAATAACGAGGAACAAATTGTGTGATGGAGGCTCTAACTTATCCACTTGTATTGAGTATTCTAATAATAAACTAGCAGAACTAGTCATTGATTTACCGTATGTGGTCCAAATTATTCGGTCGTGGAGACGAGATATGGAAGAAAAATAGTGGTGGACATTATCATTGAAGATGAAGTAACAAGTGTACTTCTACCAGCAGTTTTTGCAAAACTAAGCGCATCAGAGATCGATCAACTAAACTCAATGGGAGGCACACTGATGATGGTGTATTTGGGGTTGAAGAACCGCTCACATCAAGTCATTTTGAAACAGTACTCGGAGGCAAACTGATGACGGTGTATTTTCGGTTGAAGAACCGCTCACATCAACATGTTTTTAAAACAGTATTTTTTTGGTGAGTATATATATATGGATTATATATATGTATTGATTGATATAGTTAGTTGCTAATTAATTCTTAATTTGTTTAATTTTTCAGATTATCTAAAAACGAATAAGACGAACAGCATTATGAAGTGGAAAACTGTTAATTTCCTGAGTGGAACTGAACATCGATCGCACCCGCTAATAGAGTATCATCGTGTATGCTTTCAACAGCCAGAAGAAGAGGAAGGAGATGATAATGAGGTGAGACGTAATGAGAAAGAAGCTTGTTTTAACAAATGGACATCTTCGAGTGGAATTTCAACATTTTCAGTCTACGTTACTAATGTTAGCAAATCAGATGATAGTCAGCGAGAGGTGACAGAAACAGTTCTAAGATATCTATTGAAAGAATTACGTGAAGATGAACATTTTATTTGTTTCTTCGGATACAATACATTTGGTGAGGTTTTCAAAATCGAATTTTCCATGACTTGTTACGATGTAACAAAATTGAATGAGTATAGAAACAAATTGCTTGGTAAACTTCAGGATGAATTTCCTTTTGAAGCCGTTCATTGTTCATTGGAGATTACAGGCAGTAATTTATCTCAATGGCTTGAATATACTTTAAGAGATTATAGGTTTATGGTAAACCGATGTTACAGCAACTGCTGGTGGTGTATTAACAATAGTGCAAATTGGACATATGCTTAGACATCAGTGATGGTACACCAACTGTTGGTGGTGTATTAACATTAGTGAAAATTGGACAATTGCTTAGACAACAACAACAATGGCCTCACCTCCTAACAAACGTAGAAAGGTTGATATTGTAATACATAATAACAGTGAAAATATAAGAAACCAATTGGACAATGCATTTGAAAGTGTTTCTAATTTTAGAAGTGAACTAAACGGTGCTATTTCAGTATCATACCAAATCGGGGAAAACACTCAAACCGACTTGATTGAGAACAGTGATGAGTTGATTGAATGTTGGAGAGTTATTAGTGAGCACATATTGCAACAAGCTGTGAATTTCGAAGAAATTACAATTCAAATAAAGGATGAATCTTTCTTGAGCTGTGAGTTAATTGAAACGGCATTCAATTCTAGGGTGTACACACTTGCAGTTTCAAATGTTAAGAATGAGTTTTTGGATCCTCGCGAATTTTTAGCAAATGCTAATATTTGGTTTACAAAGTATGTTAAGAAAGCGTTAACTGTACAAGCTTTAAAGGTGAATTCAGTTTTGTGTGCACAATATGTGCTTCGCGACATATCAGAAACAAAATATTTTGCTATCAAAAATTAAGTAGTTTTTGAGTATACTGATTTAAATGAATTTTATAATAATCATATCATTGAAGGTACATTGACAAAAATGAGCGAATTTGAAGCAAACGGTTCTGAGTGGGCTTTAGAAAAAATTCATAGTTTGAGAATTAATATAAATATGTTGGATTTCAAGTAGGAATGTCCAATACTAGTCGATTGCCTGACGTAATAGTAAATAAACATGCAGTGCTAAATTTGTATGATACAAAGGAAGCTTGTTTTGCGTGGAGTGTGGTTGCTGGTTTGTATCCAAAAACTCGAAACGTGAATCGTCTTTCTTCCTATCCTAATTACAGAGATGTTTTAAATTTAGATGGTATTCCAATTCCGATGGAAATGAAATATTTAAACAAGTTTGAAAACCAAAACAATATTTCTGTAAATGTGTATGGAGCACAATATGAAGAAAACAAATGGGTATGTATGGGAACAAACGAAGTAAAAGGAAAAAAACTTTTACTATTGTACCTTTGTATGTATCAGATAAAGTATACGAAAGGAGTGTAGACTTATTGATGTTGCAGATTGGAAACAGTGAAAGTTATCACTTTTGTTTAATTAGAAATCTTGCTCGCCTTGTGCGTTCAAGCGTCACTAGCATTCACAGAAGGCTTTATATATGTAGACGTTGTTTGTCATATTATTTCCTTGAGGATGAGTTAAATGTTCACTTTGCAGACTGTAAACAGTTTCCTGTTGCAAAAAGCATAATGCCAACTGATGAACTAATATTTGTTAATTTTACAGAATTCCAAGTTAAAGATAGAGTTCCATTTATAATATATGCAGACACTGAATGAGTTTTGTCTCCAATTTCCTCTTGTTTTCCAAATAGTGACATTCATAACTCTACTTTAACACATAAACATATTCCTTTCAGCATTTCTTTATACCTTCATTGTAATTTTGATAGTGAATTGTGCAGTTTCAAACTCTTTAGGGGAAATAATTGCATTGAATTGTTTGTAAAGGAACTTTATAGTATTGTGGATAAACTTCAAACATATTACTTATCGGCTAAGCCAATGTTAAAGATGACCGAAAATGAAGAAAGATTATTTTTGTCCAGTAAAATTTGTCACATTTGCGAGAAACCGATTGCAGATAATGAACTCAAAGTACGCGATCATTGTCACATAACTGGAAAATATAGAGGAAGCGCACATAATCGATGTAATTTAAATTACAAAGTAACAAAGGTCTTGCCTATAGCATTTCATAATCTAACGGCCTATGATGGACATTTTATAATTAAAGATATTTGTGAGAAACAAGATGGAGAGGTGTTACATAATCCTGGTCGTATAAGTTTGTTGGCAGTGAATATGGAACGTTATAAAGGGTTTACAAAGTATGTAGGGGTTAAGAATGGATTCATTCAGTTAAGATTTATCGATACATATAATTTCTTGTCCTGTTCACTAGATCAATGTTCATCTTCGTTAAGTGAAGATTCAAAGCAAATAACTCGACGTTATTTTAATGATGATGCACAGTTTCGACTTACTGCGAGAAAAGGCGTGTTTCCCTATGAATACGTCACGAGTATGGATGTACTTAACGAAACTAAATTACCTGAAATATCCACGTTTTATAGCAGTCTTTATGATCAAACAATATCGAATGAAGAGTATGAGTTTGCTCAATCGGTGTGAGAAACGTTTTCCTGTCAAACATTAGGAGAATACGCCGATTTGTATTTAAAAGTTGACACACTTCTTTTGGCGGATGTCTTTGAAATTTTTAGATCGAATGGCATGGAAACTTATGGCATTGAGGCAGGTCATTTTTACACTGCTCCATCTATGTCTTGGTGTGCAATGAAAAAGATAACCAACGTTCAACTTGAATTGCTGCAAGATATTGATATGTTACACTTTTTTGAACGATCTATTCGAGGAGGAAATGTTCAGTTTATAACACGACAAGCGATTGCTAATAATAAGTATATGAAAACTTATGATGAGAAAAAGCAAGAGTCCTACATAATGTACTTTGAAGTTAATAATTTATATGGGTATGCAATGATGGAATATCTTCCAACGGGTGGCTTTAAATGGGTTGCAAATGTTGAAGGGTTTGATGTTTTAACTATTGATGATACTTCAGAAATTGGATATATTTTGGAAGTAGATTTGACTTATCCTAGAGAGTTACATAACAAACATTCAGATTACCCTCTATGTCCCGAAAAGTTGACAAAGCTAATGGCTACCCTAGATAATAAAGAACGTTATGTTTTGCATTATAGAATGTTAAAGCAATGTATTCAACTAGGAATGAAATTAGATCGTATTCACAGAATAATTGAATTCAATCAGAGCCAATGGCTAAGACCATAATATGGTCTTCCTCACATTCATCAGTGAACGACCAAAAATTGCATTATTCATCAATTTATAAAAAAAAACATTTTTGGCATGTTTTCGTTTCTCTGTGTTCACATCAATATATTGATGTGAATACAGAGAAACGAAAACATGCCAAAAATGTTTTTTTTTATAAATTGATGAATAATGCAATTTTTGGTCGTTCACTGATGAATGTGAGGAAGTTAAGGGACATCAAATGGGTCACCAAATGGCATGGACCTCGTGGTGCTAGGACTTTAATTGCTAAGGCTAATTTTAAACATAGAATTATATTCGATGAACAATGTATGGTCATCGAGATGAGCAGACTAAAGATTTTTCACAATCAACCAGTATATGTTGGTGCATCTATATTAGATTTGTCTAAATGTAAAATGAATGACTTTCATTACAATGTTATTTTAGCAAATCCTGAATCAAATGCGAGGTTGTTATACACAGACTCCGATAGTTTTATGTATATATTCTATTATGATATTTATGAGTTCATGAAACAGCATTGAAATTTGTTTGATACTGGAAACTATGAAACAAACAATCCTTTTGGCATTGTGACACAAAATAAAGGTGAAATTGGTTTAATGAAAGATGAACATGCTGGAAGGATTGTTGAAGAATTTGTGGGGTTAAGACCCAAAATGTATGCAATAAAATTGTGTGATGAAATGAATAGCTTGTGAAAGGCTAAAGGCATTAAGAAGAGTGTGAGTAAAAGTATGAATATTGATGAGTATCGAAAGTGTCTTTATAACAGAGATCAAGTGAACAAAGTTCAAGTTAGTATAATTTCAAAATCTCATTCTGTATTTACTGTTCGGCAAAATAAGTTGGCAATTTCATCAAACTATGATAAAAGACACATAACTGAAAACGGAATTGTTACTTTACCGTTTGGTCATTTTTCTCTAAAAAATGATTAGAAACAAATTTGAGATTAAAGCACTTCATCTCACTTACTTTATTTCTTTCACACACACACTTTTATTCTGTTAATAATACTAATTTTCGTGTGTTCCTTTGCTAATGAAAAAAAAAACCAAATTTTGTGTGTATTATTTAAGAAAACACCTTCCCCCACCATTCCCATTTTCCAGAAAAAAAAAAAAAATATATATATGTATAATTACTTTATATTACATATCATTTAGTAATGGTGCGTTGTAAGAGGAGCAACTCTACAACTCAATATAAACGATCAGGAAGTGGATCATTAATTAGTCGTGTACTTAATAAAACTATTGATAATTTACCCGTGGAATTACACATCCCGGGATATGAATATTGTGAACCAGGAACAAAATTAGAAAAGCGATTGAGCCGTGGTGATTCTGGAATAAATATATTAGATAAAGCGTGCAAAGAGCACGACATTGCTTACGCAAAGCATACAGATTCAAACAAAAGAAGAGAGGCTGATGAAATTTTAGCTTCAAAAGCTTGGTCTCGTGTAAAATCCCGTGACGCATCATTTGGAGAGAGAGCGGCTGCACTAACAGTCGGTGGCATAATGAAAGCTAAGTCTAAGATTGGAGGAGGTAAGCAAAATTTAAATAAAAATAAAAAGAACAAGAAAAGATTAAAAAAAACGAACATCGAAAAAGCAAGGTGGTATTTTACCCCTACTTCTGATATTTGCAGCCTTGTCGGGCTTGGGGGGTCTAGCAGGCGGAGCAGCCGGGGTGGCGTCTGCTATAAACAAAGCGAAAGCTGCTCAAGAAGAATTAAAAGTAATGAAAAGACACAATCGAATGATAGAAGCAGTGCGAGGAAAAGGAGGTCAAGGCTTTTATTTAAATCCTCCTGCTTACAAAAGATAATTAACCAAATACCAAATAAAGCATTAAGTAATTTCGATTTAGCTAAATACGCACATCAATTAAAGATTCCAAATTTTAGAGGAGTCTTCATGCGAGATACGTTACCAAGATATCCTCGAAAAAATGAAAACTGTATTGTTAACCTTGAACCGATGGATAAATCCGGTTCACATTGGGTGGCTTTCAGTAAACGAGGTTAATATGTGCATTATTTTGATAGTATTGGTAATTTAAGACCACCATTAGAAATTTTAACATATCTTAAAAATTGCTATCTACAATATAATTTTCATTCATATCAATCGATTACTTCTTCGATTTGTGGACATTTATGTTTAGTCTTCTTGTATTGTATAAATAAGGGAAACACAGTCTTAAAACATTTCAAAGATAGCTTTCGAAAGACGGATAACTCTTGAAGGTAAAGGCTCGAAGATTGATGTTACATTGGAGAACCCGATTCATCTTGTAGGAGCTGAGTTTTTTGAAATAGGACTTGCAGGATTGTATACATCTAATTCTATTCGAAATGTTACCAACAGAAATAATAAATTTCGCATTCATTTTACTAATTTTGTATCAATTGATTTAGTGGTACCACCGGGTATTTATGAATTTGAAGATCTAGCCTCAACATTTGATGATTAACTTAGTTATCACTCATTGTCGAAACTTATACCAAAACATTTAGAAAAAACAAATATGTATGTGGAAGAGGATATAGACGGAAAAAGAGACAACCGTCTCGTTTTGTCTTCTCCGTTTAATATTGATTTCACTGTAGCCAACAGTGTAGCAGGGTCTTTAGGTATTGAAAAGAAAGTTTACCCTAAAGAGAATAAAAGAGAAATTGAAATTGATCGAAATAGAATCGAAAATGAAGTAATAATTAGCGACAATAATAACGTTTTGGCTATAAAGTTGAACGAAGCGGATAGAGCGATTTTAATAATACCCAATGCTAGCTATACGTTAAAACAATTAAGTGTAAAGATTAATGAATTATTAGTTGAACATTTATTAGGTGACAAAGACAAATTCCCATAATTTTGTATTAATTATGATAAAGTCTTTTATCATTGTAAACTACATTCGAAAATATTTGCTATAGATTTTGGTGTTGCAGATTCTATTGCAGATTTGTTAGGATTATCTCATAAAAAGTTCGAGGCAAACACAACTCATCATTCTGAATATATGATTTAAATTAACACTGTTAATAGTATTCGAGTATGTTGCAACCTTGGGCTTGGTACGAGTTCTTATTTGAACCATAAACCAACACACTCTTTACATAATTTTAAAGCTCCTGTTCCTGCTGGTTACCCGATTGTTGTACAACCAACAACAATTAATTTTTTGCCTATGAACACCAAGGTTATTCAACATGTATCTGTGCAACTTGAAGATCATCTTCAACAGCTCATTGATTTGCAAGATGAAGATTTAACTGTAGAATTACTTATTCGTCCAGCACGATATCTTGCTATATAAAGTAATGAAATACTGTTATATTTTCATTCTAATTGAGTAAGCTTACTAGAAAACATTCACAAATATGGTTATACTATATAATACTCAAAGTTTGAAAAAAAAGAACTCGACTCTGATTCGAAAAAGTAATATAAATCAATCAGCTAAAATTTCTAAAAAAAAAACAAACAACGACATCGCACCTTGAAATCTAAGAAACAGTTATCGAGTAACAACAAACATTTCTTACAGTCTTCAGGCTATCGCGTGCTTTAATTTCAATATACATATATATGCAATTAATCTTATTTAGTTTCTATCTATATTCGAAGCTGTTAACATGTTTAGCAAGTTTAACATAACGGATAAAAAGGGAGGTTGACAACAGAGTTGTGCGACGAGAAGAAAGAGTTTACCAACCTTATTCAGCTAATAAATTCGAAAATAATGATGAAATTCGAATACCGATTCAAAATGAAGAAAACATAGTTTTATTATCAGAAGGTGTTCTTCACTTAGAAGGTCAAATTATTACTTCCAACATAAATCCAGCTGCTTCTACTACAGCACATCCTAACCAAAATTTTGGAGCCAATCTTTTTTAGCGAAATTCGCATCACGTTAAATGGTAAAGAAATTGATCGTACACGCCATCTAGGTATAACAAGTTCTATAAAAACCTTTGCATCATATTAAAAAAACGAATATACAGCTTTACAAAATGCTGGTTATTTTCTCTCTTTAACAACACCAGCAAGTGAAGCAAATATTGTTGATAGTATCACAATTATTTTCATGTAATACTTCCTTTAAGCAACTTGTTAGGTTTAGCAGAGGATTACAGAAAGCCGAATTTAAACTGCAAGCATGTGGTAATACTTCTCCGATCGTCAAGTGACGCACGTGCGTTGCAATCGACAACAGAAAATGATCTTTCTAAGGTCAAGTTATTTAAAGTTAATCTAAAAATTCCCCTTTTATTATTATAGGACGAAGAACAAATTAAAAGATTAAAACTAATGCAGAAAAATATTCCCATTCAGGTTGGTTTTCGATCAGGGGATGTTCATGTCTTGCCTTCTCTTCCTAGAACAACTAAATATAGTTGGACTGTTATGACAACTTCTGAAACTCAAAAACCACGTCAATTTTTATTAGGTTTTCAAACTAGAAGAAATTTACTAAATACATGCTCTTCCTATTTTGACCATTGTAACATTAAATCTATAAGAGTTTTTTTTAATTCAATTTTTTATCCCTATGAAATGCCAACTTCTGAAATTGCCATAAATGACTACAGCGAATTGTATGACATGTTTGTTAAATTTCGTAATGTATATTATCAGATCGATGATTTTCGTTCAGAGACTCTGGTTTCACGAAATGAATTTAAGTCTCATTGTCCGATTATTGTAATTAATTGTCTCGAGCTAATGGAAGCAGTGAAGACATCTTCAGTCGATGTGCGAATTGAAATCGAAACAAGTGAGAATATACCTGAAGATACAACTCTTTATTGTGTTCTTGTTC
Organism: Meconema thalassinum; assembly: GCA_946902985.2. NCBI lineage: Eukaryota > Metazoa > Arthropoda > Insecta > Orthoptera > Tettigoniidae > Meconema > Meconema thalassinum. Next base: position 1,201,257,704 of record OX336388.2, on the reverse strand, counting down.
ATGATCGTCAAATATCTTACAGACCATTAACTAATGAAGTAATTATCTAAACCATTATTTGCTAAGTTATAAGCAAGCAAGTAAACAAGTATTCTCACTTTAGTTGCAATCTTGGAATTGACAACAACAAACTCTCCTTCTACTGATGCTGGCAGGTGGAATAAGAAGCAGCCAATAGTTGCAGACATTCGCAAGCTACCAAACGGCAGTTTGGAACTTGCTTACTGTATGTTAAATAACAGCAATATACCTTCATTCAGTCCTGTGTCCACATGGGTCGCAGCGTATTGTGAAAAAACTCTTTCTTATTTTTTTTTTGATTCTATTAAGAATAAATATGAATATTTAGTTGTATATAATTTGCCACATGAATTTTCTTTGTTTGCACTAAAAGCACTTTCCCCCGGCTCATTAATCGATCTTAATACGATTGATGGAATGTCAGACCTAATGTTGAAGCAAAGCCATCGTTTACCTACAGATTGTCCAAAACATTTACCATCTCTTGCAATGGGAAGCAATAGTTGTGCTAAATTCAATGTCAATGCTGTTCAACATTGGTTAAATTCTTCTGATGGCATCATGAAAATCGTGTGTTCGATAATAAACAAGTTTCGAAACAATGGACTTCAAGGTTTTAATAAGTTTGATTGGAACTACTTTCCTATAAACGTACTGACTATATATGAACCACAACGAATTCGTCTGGAGTGGGAACATCTACCAGATCATCTAAAGTGAAAATTTCAACTGTTTCATCTTCGCTGCAAATGTGATAACTGTAATCGCTATCTATAAAAGGTAATTAATTAAATCTACTAGTGTCGTTGACAGCTATATATATTTTGTTTTAGTTTGCTTTTTAACACAGTGTATATTTTTTGTTTACAGAAAATAAACATCTGGACAACTAAAAGAACAAGATCATCTCAACACACACACTCATCTGGACAACTAAAAGAGAATGAGATTACTTCAAGAGAAATAAAAAAAAATAATTGTAATTCTAAATGAATAAAGAAGAAAAGGTCTTTGTGCCATTTCATATTAAAGTTTTTTTAAAATGATCAAATGCCTCCTCACTCTACATGTAAATAAAATAATATTGTAAGGTGTGGGATTCGAACCCTCGCTTTCAGTTTCTGAAAATTAGAACTTAAGTTTAACGCCTTAGACCGCTCGGCCAACCCAACACACGCAAATCATGGATATTAGCCAACTTGTTTTGTTGATTCAAATCAGTTCACATTTAGCTTCGTGTGGTGAACATCTTTTTTGTGAAGTAAAGCAGCATCATGAAGTATTTTAATTGTGTAAAGTATTCCAAAAAACAGTTAATGCAAATGATATTGAGTCAAAAGGAAATGAATTTAAAATCTGAAAGATCGGCTAAAAACATTTAAGAACTGGTCTTCAGACAGTTTTACGAACACTGCATGGTTAGCAGCTGCAGGATTTTACTATTAAGGATATAAGGATATGGTCAGGTGTGCTTTCTGTAATCTGCAACTTAGTTATTGGGAAGAAGATGATGATCCGTTTGAAGACCATAAGAAATGGGCTTTTTCTTGCCCTTACGTAAACAATATTTCTCCTAGCATAGAATTAAAATCTTAATATGAAAAACTTAAAACTTTTCAAAATTGGCCTCTTCCCTGTCCAAACGAATTTTGTTTAGCATCAGCAGGATTTTATTATACTGGTCATGGTGATAAGGTGAAATGTATATTCTGTAAGATTGAAATTGAAAATTGGAAGGAAAACGATATTCCTTTAAATGATCATGAAAAATGGGCGCCATATTGTCCATATTTAAGAGGGTTTTACGTCGGCAAATTGATTTAAATCCTGAAAATCCTACTATTATTCCATATAATACAAGTTATGATACGTGTGGAAACAATATATGTTGATGTGATGTGATTTTTTGTGCAGTGTGCATTCTCAGACGTAAACGTAGACATGCTGAAGTTTGTTAAGCAGTCAAACACTCTACCAGCACTTTCATTTACTAATGGTGAAAACCAGAGTAAAAGTGAAAAAAGAAAGCATAGTGTTTTACTACCGAACACTATTCGAGGTAACATTTGCGGTCCATTGAATTGTGGCAAAACAAACGTAATGCTAAATTTATTATGTCATAAAAATGGAGTTCGGTTTGAAAACGTTTAAATTTATTCTAAATCACTTGCTCAATATAAATATGTTGAATTAAAAAAGTTTTTGGACTCCATAAAATAAATAAAAAGTGATTTTTTCCGATAATGATGAAGTTATGCCTCCAGAAATGGCTAGAAAAAACTCTATATTTTTTTGATGATGTAGCCAGCAATAAACAACAACACATGGAAGATTATTTCAGTAGAGGTCGTCATCACGACGTTGACGTATTTTATCTTTGTCAAACATATTCTTGTATACCTAAACATCTAATTAGAGATAACGCTAATTTTTAATTCTTTTTAAACAAGACGGAACAAACTTGCGTCATGTATATAACGATCATGTAAATACAGATATGAGCTATGATCAGTTCTTTGATATTTGTTCGTATTGTTGGCAAAACTCTAAGTTTGGCTTTTTGGTTATCGATAAAGATAGCGATTTACAAAACGGTCGATATCGCAATGGATTTGATGTTTATTTTCAGTTATAAATATGACTTCAAAAATAGCTAAATGCCCATTCGTGTTATACCTCTTGTGTGGTTAACAACTTAACTATGACATCGTTTAACAAAACCAATAATGTGTCTATCAGACGACCGACTTCACGACATGATATTGCAACTAAATCGTATGTTGATGATAAGCTAGTGCAATATGGAAATCAACTAACAACAACAACAAGCGACGGACATCTAAGTATTAACGGTAAACGGTTAAAAATGTTGGAACGCCAATACATGTTGAAGAAGCATGCAACAAGGGTTATGTACTGAAGATATTGAATGAGCTAAATAAAATCGAGTCTAAAGAAGACATACAACGAAACTTTAACGACCTTAAAGGTTTAATTTTTTCAATTTGTAAAGTAGAGAAAAAAGAACTTGACTTTCAAAACAAACGTCTCGCGGGCTTAGCTTTACCATCATCTGCAAATGATGCAGTAAACCTTATTGCAATGCAGCAACATACATCGAATATAAAAAAATATCTAGACACTCGAATAACCGAAGTGTTACAACGAGTAGAATTCATTCATGGTTTAGTGCGTGAATTTTCAGAAGATCACTTTCCGTATGATGATGATACTCTCGACTTGGGTAATAAAAGAATAAGAAATGTTAAAAATCCAATTCAAAATCAAGATGCGGTAAAGTATTCTTTTCTTAAAACTCATGTAACAAAATAACTCGATGAAATTAAAAAATCTCTTTTGAATACAAACAGAGATGATGAAACTGTAGATATGTTAAATAGAAGAATAACAAACATATCTCAACCAATCGATTCGTTAGATGCAACAAACAAATATTATTTAGCAAACTTTGCTGCTTCTCGAAAAGATCTAGAAGACTTAATCACTAAATTTAATAAACAGAACTTTTTAAACGTAGACGATGGTGGAACTTTAAATATGATGAGTAAACGAATTACTCACGTAAACAATCCCATATACGATAACGATGTTGCAAATAAGATGTTTGTTGGACAATATGCCGCTTCCCGACGTGAATTTGAACAAATGAAACAGACTGTAAACAATCTACAACATCAAAAACAAACAAATGTTGAGTTTCCTGTTAATGACCATGATGTGACAAATAAACGGTTTGTAGAACACTATGCTGCTTCACGAACTGAAGTTAATCAACTAAAAGAAATTTTAAGTAATTTACAAACTCGTATTGAGGGTGTTGTGAACAATCTCAATATTGTTAAAAAAGAATATCTTGAAAGTTATGCTGCTGCATCCAAAGATGAATATAACAAGTTAAAAACTGAACTAGAAAAAATTGAGCAATTGGTTAACGAAGAACCACTCGAATGTTTTACTGCATCCAAAGAAGAATATGGTATATTACAAGATGAAGTAAAGAAAAAGAACTGATCGAAATTTATTCTGAAATTCTCCAACACGCCATCAATCCATTCACCAGTATACACGCTTCATAATCATAACATACAGTACCAACTTCCCTACAAAGGCATATTAAAACCAATTTTTGTTTCACCAAGATCTCCAATTGTGTATGCAATTTTAAATATACGTCAATAGATTGAACTGGATGGCAGTGATATTGTTGTTGAAGAACAAGATGAAATTCAGTTTCGACTTAGAGACCCTAAAAACATAAAACCAATGATCTTCCTCTTCAAATTGATTTTGAATATACTATAAATAAGTAAAACAACCACAATTTCAGTTTAGTCATGGAGAAGAGCTCGAAGATTAAAGCTGAAAGTCGAGTAAAGGATAAACTTTCTCGCTTAAAAAAGATGTTAAAGACAAATATCTTTCACCTCAAAATGATGTTAGACGTAAAGAATTAGATATAGAGACTACGTTTAAACCAGTAACAAACTCATTAAATCAACTTGTAGCTATTGCTAATACGTCAACTCAAAATAAAGATAATCGAAAAAGAAAAGGAAAATATGACGATTCTGAATCAACTGCTACTTCAGACGAAGAAGATGGAGATAGCAACAAAATAATTTTACTACTTAACCGCTACTTTGATCCATTCATTAAGCAAAACGTGGATAGAACATTTGGTATAACGATAATAAATGATAAACAATACTTGGGACGTGAACGAGTTTTCTTTGATAAAAAGTGGATAAAAGTTGGTGGTGAAAAATTTCCTATAACAGAAGGTCTACTTGAATTGATTCGAAGGAAAGTACCATACCCCACTCTAATAGATAGGAGTGATTTAAGTTCATATTTGAAATTATTAAATGTTTCAAACGTGCACAAAAGAAATTATACAAGCAATGCAGCTCCAAGAGGAACGCAATATCATAAGTATAAAAATATAATTGAACCCCTTCTTACTGAAGACATAGATAGAATTATAAAAACAGCAGATGAGAATGAAAAAGCAAATACTACGATGCAGACTGGATATGTTCAAAAGAAACACATCACACTACAAGCCATTTGGAAATTTGAAGGCGGAAACAATATTGAATTCGTTCACTGGAATGAACCAAACAAATTGGTATCAAGACTTAAAAAATTAATTGCATCGATAGCTGCAGGTCACACAGGACTCGACAGCGAAATCTTTGCAATTGAAGAAGAACTAAGAAATGCAGGATATACTGAATAAAAATTCAAACGTTTGTAAAACAATGCACAGTATGTTATAAAACATTGTTTGGAAAATAACTATGAACGAAATCAGACGAGAAATTGACAAAGAACTTCACGCACCGCTTAGAAAAAAGTTTAAAAGACGACGTGTTATTAGCAAAGGAATCGATGACCTCCATGAAGCAGACCATGTGGACATGTCCAAACTTGGAAAATGGAATAATGGATTTAAATATTTATTAACCATTATTGACGTTTACTCAAAATATGCATGGGCAATTCCTCTTAAAACCAAAAAAGGAAGTGAGATTGTAAAAAGTTTAAAATTTGTTTATTCTCAAAGTAAAAGATTGCCCAATTATTTTCACACCGATCTAGGAACGGAATTTTATAACAGTGAATTCAAAACATGGTCTCAGAAACAAAATCTAAAGCATTATTCCACTGGGAGCTCCATTAAAGCAAGCGTGGTAGAACGATTTTATCGAACTCTTAATGAATCGATGTGGAAAAAATTCACAATACAAGGTTCATACCGATGGGTACATATTTTGCCTGAGTTATTAGTAAAGTATAATCACAAAATACATCGCAGCATTGGCATGAAACCCATTGATGTAAAAAGGAACAATCCACCCAGCTTCCCAACACAATATAATGAAACTTTAAAAAATCCAAAGTATAAAATCGGCGACATTGTGCGAATATCAAAAATCAAGAAACACTTCAGCAAGGGCTACGAAGCAAATTGGACTTCGGAATTATTTACAATTTATAAAGTTCAAAATACTAATCCACGAACATATCTTTTAAAAGATAATAAAAATTTGCCGATATTTGGGGCGTTTTATGAAGCAGAGTTACAACGAACAAAACATCCTAATATTTACTTAGTCGACAAAGTACTACGTAGAAAAGGAACCCGAGCCTTCGTATCTTGGCTTGGATTCGATTCAACTCACAACTCTTGGATCCCCAACAAAAATATCTTCTATTTACAACAGTGTAAGTTTTGTTTTTTAATTCATCGCAAAAATATTATTATTATTATTATTATTATTATTAATAATAATAATATTAATGTGTCTCTATATATTTTTCAGCTCACTAAAACCAACACACGCAAGAAAGAAAAGAATGATTGTACTTACCCGTGCACAAGACCAGCATATTCAACTCTGTAAACAACACAGCATCTTCAATTCTCCGCAGCTTGTTGGAAAAAGAACTACTTACCACTTTAAGAACGAAGATCATATCATTTTTCACTATTTCATATTATATAATTAATGTAAACCACAAATGATCAAAATAAATATATTTTTTAAAGAATTTACACTTCACATTTTGATAAAATAAAAATAAAAACCACTGTCCATTTAATTTAACATCTGAACTTCTTCTTCTTATTCTTCTTCAACCTCGTCCACACGTTCTTCAACCCCCACACCAGCTTCCTCCAGTGGTGGAAAATCGAGCAGCTCGATCGTGCTCGAATCGAACGCTCGCAGCCGTTGAATTATAACACCCAATATGTAGAGTGTTGCACCATTCAAAACGAACTCCCGACAATCCTGGCGGTCTCGCATTATCTCCAACATTTCGCAATTGAACATGTCATGTTCCAAATTGCTCAGTCTGTTGAACCATTGGTCCTCCTCCACTTTCAGTGCACTCAGTGCAAAGTTCAACCCTTGCATCTCTGCTCGCTCTGCTAGAGATTTAATCTCACATAACTGTTGGAGCTTTACAAGAAGGCTTCCATACATAGTCATGTTGATGATTTTAACTGCGTTACTTTGAACTAAGTGTTACTTCATAGCAATGTGCTCTTATATATTGTGAAGATCAAACTGCAAAAAGCTCTTTTAAACATTTCACACGGAGCTCTGGGAACTGGCTTCAGATCTTGTTCTCTCATTAAACATTACAGACTTGACTAATGACGGCTATGAATCTAAAAACAAACACACCAAGATTCATTTCACACTTGACTTATAAAACAGCGTAACCAGATTGAGACCATGAAGCAAGCGGAACACAAAAAATGTTAACTTCATTTAAATTAAACAGACATAACATGGCGACAACGAGTAACACAAGTTCACTCCCACGTCCTGGTGATATATGGTGTACTTAAACACACTCTAGCTTTACGAAACCACTTTACTTATTTAGCAAGCGCGAGCATAAAACTTTAACAGCCGTGCACCACATGTGTGGAGGGAGCAGGCTGCTCTCACGGCTTGCCCGCCCGGTGCGAGAAAAAAAAAAAAAAAAAAAAAAAAAAAAAAAACAGAACAGCTGCGCGCCACATGGCGAGTAGCGAGCCAGCTATGTTGACTGCCTCGCCCGTACACTCTCATTCAAAAAGTTATGAAACCCAAGAATCTCTCCACTCCCTTGAGCAAATACCTAAATACAAATCAATCAATAATTAATAGCCATGATACACAGCTGACCTCTCCATGCGAACACAAGGCGTGGTGGTCATCCTAGCCATTAACCAATCACCTGAACCCCCCTGGACCACGTGCTCGCTCTAAGGGCCCATGACGTCACCCCATGGGCTATGACGTCATCGCGATTACGCAATATTCAAAATGTTAAGTTCCGTACTACTTGCTCACTAGTTGAACTTATGTTCATAGCATTAAAAAAATCAGTTTGATTGCTGTAAAAGATTCGTAGATACTGAGAACCGTCGAACACTTTCGGATAGTTGCCATTTTGGATTGTTTTATGTAGTTATGTTATGTACCATTAAAGGAAAATTAATGCTTAGCTTCAAATTCAAACTTTCACTTCGATCGCATGATTTCGACACATGAAATAAAAGCTTAATTGTAAAATTTCGCACAGCCGCCATCTTGAGGTTATGTAAAAAGTGAACTAAATTATATGCCAATGCATTACAATATGTATGATCATTTACTGTACCACATTTCACTGCGCTCAGATGGTTAAATCGCGAGAAAAGTCTATTAAAATGGTTCAATTTCGCTTGACCGCCATGTTCGTTTTGTACTTTACAGATTTTTTTAGGTTAAATAGATATACTTGTAGTAGTTCCCTTTATCACCGTACAAACATTCAGGGTGATATCGGTAATAGTTTCGGAGATATAGAATGCCAGTGAAATATTTCGCACTGCCACAATCTTGAGGTTATGTAAACAATTGAACTAAATTAGATGAAAGTGCATTAAAATTTGTATAAACATTTCCTGTTCCAAGTTTCATTACGTTTGGGTGGTTATATCGCGAGAAAAGTCTCTTTAAAAGTCGCAACTTCGCTTGGCCGCCATGTTGGTTTTGTAGTTACCACGTTTTTGAAAGTCTCGCAGGTGAACGTCTACTGTCGGCGCAGAAATTATGTGCACCCGAGTTTGGAGAAAAATAGCAACACTACTGAAAGGCCTACAGAAAACCAAGTGACATCACCCTTTTCCTTGTTTATTTCATCGTTCATTGATGATAAAGGTAGTTTTTAGGAACTAATTGTAAACCCTTTATTGCAGTTATAACGTAAAAAGTACCGTTTTTTTGCGGGGTTCGTACGAAGTGTCAAATTTAGAGATTCACAACTCTTAACTCAGTTGTGCTACAGCACCCAACTTTGGATATACGTTAGTCAGATATATTTTCTGTGTACACGTGAAGTTTCAAAATTTGATCTCCAACATAAACAACGAAACAATCAATTATGTGAAAGGCTCGTATTTCAAAACTAGACTCCCGCAGAAGTACGTTCTTGGGTGCGTTGTAAACCACATATAATAACCGTTTGCGATGTGAAACTATTTGTGATCTAAATACATGGGTTTATTTTATATGGATTTATATTTATTTTGATTTTTGTGTATGTTGTTGACAGGCGAGGTCCGCAGGAGAGCTTGTGCTCTGTTGCCGCGTTAGCTTGCTCTGATCCGCCCGAGAATGCCACCAACGGATCATCACTTCGTTCACTCTGCTTCGTCATGATTGCAATAAATCTTTTGGAATGTAGTACTGTACAGGCATTTATATTAAGTAGATGAACATACTTGTACTGCCACCTGTAGGATGTTTTGTGAAATGGTGTCTGGCAGTAGGCCTATACCTTTTCAGTTGGTGTTTGTGTTCCGTGGATTTTAGTGGTGGAGAGTCATTTAAAATTTTAATTTGGTATACTGTACATTAATTACCGTTAAGATGAATCTCGGCGGTAATAAAAAACAAGAAAAACAGAGAAAGCCAGTTCCAAGAACATGACGTGGCAATCAATCTTTAAATGAATGAATTAATACATAAATAAATAAAAATATTGATAATAATTAAGAACTACTAATTAATTCCCAAGTTTCCCCATTTTCAAATCCAGGCAAAAGCTGGGATGGTACCTTCCGACAGGCCACGGCCGCTTCCTTCCACATCCTTGCCCAGTTACATTCTTATTCATTCATTTCAGCTCTCATTAACTCCTCTCATGAGTTTGGCGTCAGGAAGGACATCCGGCCGTAATAGCCATCCGCCACAAACAATTTCATCGCATCTCATCCCCGACCCCGTTGGAAACGGGAATAATAATTAATTATTAATAATAATAATAATAATAATAACTAATTAATTCACTAGTTCTTTACAAAATGTGTAAGAAAAGGAAATTATATGTTATTACTAGCTCTACCCGGCATGCGTTGCAATGCCAATCAAAGAAAGTGTTGGCGATATGACTTTGTTTGTTGAACTGTTTTAGGATTCCCAATACTTTTTTCTTCTTACGTTAACCACCTCTAAACTATTAAAAAATTGATTTACTATCTCAGAAAAATTAATGGAAGCGTGATCAACAACTCTCCAAAGTCTCATCGCAATGAAATGAATGGTATATGAACGCATACGGGTCTTTGTTGAAACGATTCGAGCTCCGTCACCCATTTGTTGAATATACGCGTATGCTACCTATTGTAAAATGGATTCACGAAGTCGAAAACCTTCCCAGGCCTGTACACAACAACTCACCCAAGTTTCATCGCTATCGGACGAATGGTATTTGAACGCATACGGGGCTTTATTGAAACGCTTCGCGCGTCTTCGCTCATTTGTTGAATCTACTCGTGCACTACCTATTGTAAAATGGATTTACTAAGCCTGAAACCATCCCTGGAGTGAACACAATAACTCACCCAAGTTTCATTGCTATCGGACGAATGGTATATGAACGCATATGGGACTTTTTTGAAACACTTCGCGCGTCGTCGCTCATTTGTTTAATCTACTTGTGCGATACCTATTGAAAAGTGGATTTACTCATTTGTAAAATATACTCGTGCACTACCTATTGTAACATGGATTTACTAAGCCAGAATCCGTGCCTGGTGTGTACACAACCTCTCACCCAAGTTTCATCGCTATCGGACGAATGGTATATCACGGCCGACTGAATACGAGCTGCGCTCTATACCGGCCTTGATATTCCCAGTCAGAACCCATGTATAACATGTAATTGGAAAGTTTCTACTCGTTGCCGGTAGAGCGCACTCCCCTCCCATTATAGGCGCGATAAGGAATCAGCTGTACAGTACGTATATTAAATGTGTAATCTCAAGAACCACTGGATGGATTTTGATGCTGCTTTCACCATTCTGTAAAGGTGATCTCGAGGAAGATTTGTGTAGAAAATAATGTATTTATGACCAAAGGGAGCCAAGCAGTAACGATTTCAGTGAAAAGGTCGAAAAAATAGCCTGGCGTCCGTGCGCTTTTTAAGCTTACGCTGGGCGAACCGTTAAAAATATCATTATATTATGAGTGTAAGAATTGTTCAGCGTGAGAAATTCTACAAAAAAAGTCCGCGAGAGCATATCTCTATCTTCGATACATCGCCCACTATAAGTGTTTTTAGTTTGGACGGGAGGGGCATTTGGCTTGCACCTCGCCATTGTTAAATTACGTCTGACAGGAATTCCTTGCACATTCATAACTGTTCCCGGGCGAAGCCGGGGCGGGTTGCTAGTGACACTATATAATTATTATCATTATAATTTCCGCATTATCAAAATTAAAATTATATCACAAAATAAAATAACGTGCTAATAAATCTAAGAGAAATTAGACATACCTTGCACCTTCTTCGGGTACAAGGACACTACTCCAGCACCGTCTCATTAAAAGGAAGGAGAGAATCAAAATTACAGCCGGGAACAAGTAGCAGCTAATCGTGTGTTGTGTTTTGTGCTAAGAGATCTTTCGACAAATTATCAGATACCTTGTGCCTTCTTTTTCACGAAGCAGCTGTCAGGACGGGACTTACATAAACTCCTGCTGGACGTTATTCTCGAGGTTGAACAATGCGGTTTCATAATTATAATAACTGTCTCTGATAATCACAAAACTAACACTACAATGATGAGGCATTTAGGGGGAGGGAATTTGCAACCAATGGTCAATCACCCATACGACGAGTCTAGGAATGTATTCCCTAGTTTTGATCATTGTCACATTCTAAAAAAAAAACATTAGAACGCAGTTTCTGTAACGAGAGATGACTGATGGTACTGGAATAATTTCAGGGAAATACTTGTCATTACTATACACAATGCAAAAACCGGGTGAGTTAGCCGAGGTCGTTGCGGCATGACTGTTGGCAGTCGCTCACATCCGGGAGGCAAGGAGGTTCGAATCCCCCCGCCGGCAACCTTGAAGATGGTCTTCTGTGGTTTCCCATCTTCCTTCCAGGCAAATGCCGGGGTTGGTCCCTAACTATAGGCCACAGCCGCTACCTTCCAACTCCTCGACCCTCCCATCCAACATTCCTCCCCAACGGTACTTGTAGCTCACCCATTGGGTGTCCGTCTCGAAGCAGCTACAAAACTGGCGAGCCGAACATGTCCCCGGACACTCCCGGCACTAAAAGCCATACGCTAAAAAAAACGGTCAGACACCTCACTAAAAAACACATCGAACCCACTAAATTTGAAAAAATGAATGTTCGGCGTGCCAAGGAAGTGTTCTCGTCAGAAGTTATTGGTGCCATTAGTACACTGAAAGAAAATATAGGCATGCACCCGGAAGCGTACACATTCATGGACGCAGAAGCAACCATTTTTTTTGAAAAACGTTAATAAATGGTTCGGTATGCATGACGTAAGCATCACATATCATCATATTCAGTCTAGAAATCCAGATAAAGGGCATTTTTTCTCATTAAATATCAGTCGCCTAAACTGGCTAGAGGAATGTTTTCTTTCTTACCTTGAAACTTTGAAAGCTGCTAGTAACGCTGCTAGAAAGGACTTCCTGAGTTCTGAGACTTACGAAGCTACCTATACAATTAATCACGGATTCAGCTGTCCAGTGCATAAGGTATCTTCTAAAAATGGGTAGAGGAAAGTCGCCAAATATGGGGAGTTTTTTTATAGGGCTCACATTAGACATAAGAAGGAACGGAATAATTTTGGTTTTCTCACCAATGTTAACCTCAGGCGATATACTATGTATATTACAAATATGGGCACGTTGGATGTTGTAATACCCTCTGATATTATTGTTAACTTTAAAAGTGCACTTTCCCCGTATTAGGCAACCGGGTTACGTAATATGGGGAGGTGAGAAACCTCACGGTTTTTATTTATAACAGGTACACTGAATAGTATACCTTACTAATTAAAGCATTAATTCTGACATTATTTTCGTGTGGCCTCCTGAGAGGACGAGTGCAGGTCTTTCTAGTCGACGCCCGTGGGCGACCTGCGCGTCAGGATGAGAGATGGAATGGATGAAGATGAATGAAACTGGACAAGGATGTAGAAGGAAGCGGCCATGGCCTGTTAGAAGGTACCGTCCCAACATTTGCCTGGTGTTGAAAAATGGGAAACCACGGAAAATCATTTCAAGGACGGCCGACGGTGGGGCTCGAACACACGCGTCTACCGAGTCAGCAGAGATCTTGGCCCCATGACCTAAAGCTGCGCTTTAGCCAGCGTAGCCACTACTGTCGGTAATTCTGACAATGTAATGAAATCATGAACACAAATAGTACAAAATACAAAAATGAATATTTTAAGTAAATAACAGTCCTAGTTTCCTGTTGCCGAACTTCCAAACCGTTCAGCAGAAAAATGCATAAACTTTAATGAAAACCGAGTGATTCTGATCGAATTCAACTGTAACGAGGTGCAAGGTATGTCTAATTTCTCATAGATTTATTAGCACGCTATTTTATTTTGTGATATAATTTGCATTTTGATATTGTGGGAATTATAATTATAATATAATAGTGCCACTAGCAACCCGCCCCGGCTTCGCCCGGGAACAGTTATGAATGTGCAAGGAATTCCTGTCAGACGTAATTTAAGAATGGCGAGGTGCAAGCCAAATCCCCCTCCCGTCCAAACTAAAAACACTTATAGTGGGCGATGTATCGAAGATAGAGATATGCTCACGCGGACTTTTTTGTACAATTTTTCATGCTGAACAATTCTTACACTCATAGTATATTGATATTTTTAACGGTTTGTCCAGCGTAAGCTTAAAAAGCGCATGGACGTCAAGTTCTTTCTTCGACCTATTCACTGAAATCTAAAATCGTTACTGCTTGGCTCCCTTTGATCATAAATAAATTATTTTTTACAGAAGTCTTCCTCGATATTGCCTGTACAGAATGGTGAAAGCCGCATCAAAATCCATCCAGTGGTTCTCGAGATTACCCGTGATATCCAAGAATCGGGGACTTTGTTTTACACTAAGTAGAGATAAGTCTTAGTCGTGCAATGCTTGGTGAACAGCGCTGTGTGAGCAGTTGAGTAACTAACAAGATTTCATGAAAAAGGTCTCATTGTCTAGGCCGGTATGAGCGCATTCAGTCGGCCGTGGGTATATGAACACATACGGGACTGTGTTGAAACGCTTTACGCGTCGTCTCTCATTTGTTGAATCTACTCGTGCGCTACCTATTGTTAAGTGGATTTACTACACCAAAAACGTTCCCTGAAGTGTACAAAACATCTCACCCAAGTTTCATCGCAATGGATGAATGGTACATGAACGCATGGGGGTCTTTGATTAAACGAATCGCACGCCATTTTATTGAAGCTACTCGCGCGCTATCTACTGTAAATTGGATTTACTATGCCAATAACTTACCCGGGAGTGTGCACAACGGCCCTCCAAAATTTGGTCGCAATCGGATGAATTGTATATGAACGCATCGCCAACACTCATTTGTTTAAACTACTGGCGCGCTATCTATTATAAATTGGATTAACTATGCCTATAACCATCCCGGAAGTATGCTAAACAACCCACCAAAATTTGGTCGCAATCGGATGAATTGTAGGCTATATGAACGCATCGCCAACACTCATTTGTTTAAACTACTCGCGCGCTCTTTATTGTAAATTGGATTAACTATGCCTATAACCATGCCGGAAGTGTTCACAACAACTCACCAAAATTTGATCGCAATCGGATGAATTGTTTATGAACGCATAAAGAACGAACAGACGAACATCCTTTATATATATATACATATATATATATATATATATATATATATATATATATATATATATATATATATATATATATATTGAACCCTTGCAAAGAAGCATATGAGACTCAGATTCGGGACGTAACAGGTCATATTCGTAAGTTGCTGTCAGGGCGCTTCATTAACTTGCCGGGTAACATATAACAAAATAACATGCAGGAAAGAGTGAAGCCAGGGTTAAAACAACTGAATTTAATAACAAATCACCATATTTACATAAACAATTAACAACAAAAACTCCCACTTGACTCCCGCTTAATAAAAATGCCAAAAACTTAGGCGATATCTCTGGAGAGATATAATTACCTGGACCAAGTGTCCTTAAATAAAGATACAAAAAAATGACCATATAAGTGCGTACGCCGTTCTACATGCACCACGATGTGTACTTTGAATGCGTGATTCGTTATCATCCAGAATGACCCTTCAAACAACGAATCCGCATTTCCTAGAGCTAGACCGACACAAGGGAACACAACTACAATACTTAAATTAAATCGACACTTCCTAAAATCTACTATAAACAAACACAAAATTTCCGTGTGAAATTGGACTTAAATTGCCGTAGCAACATTTACTGCCTAAAAACTTAGGACTTCTCACACAAATCAACACAAGTACATTAACACGTGACCAATAGAAAAATACTCAAATGACCGCTGTCAAAATTTACAAATACTCTACCACTACACCAAACGGGTGTGACAAACAAAAATTACATGAAATCGAGTCATCAACAAAGCAATAGGCAAACAGCCAACATTTACGTTAATCACAATATTCTTATCCATACAAGGTACAACAATCCGTTATACACATGGCGAACTCCCCAATTAATTATGGCTTAAAAATTAGCCATCACAATGAACAGGTTTGCTACATGAAAGCTTACAGGGTTCAGTCGGACAAATAGGACTGCCTATCAAAATAAGTCACATGCAAAACGGGCGGTTTGTGGAACTCTGCATGTCTGTCAACCCACGTGTCAATAACCTCGACCTCCCAGAACATGGGGTCGAACCTCGAAGAAATGTGCCCCAAAGCACAATAATACGTGTGTGTCAGAAAAACATATGGACAAGAATCAGCAGTCTCCCAAGAGCACTCTGTCTTTCCATCTAAAAAAATACAACAGCAGCAAAAATATAAAAGGGCGGTAGGACAACTACCCCCTCCTCACGTAGAATCAACACACACAAGACACATCAACACACACTGAATCACACGTATGGGTTGTGACAGACCCTGAAATAAAAGACACAAATAATATCCACATGCTGGCGCCATCGTTCTATGCCGTGACTAGTCACCTGAAAAGGACTCAAGAAAAATCTATCAAAATTAGAACGAAGGTGTTCTATAATTACTTTTAAGTTGGTGCACTCGGCTACCCTAACATGAATAATAACCTGTTCAGCAAAATGTTTTACAATCATTTCCTCCCATTCCTATTTCAAAATATTAACGTTAATAAAGCACCATTTATCGAATGTAACGGGTTCCGCAATTGCAAGGATAAAAATCACGCACGCACGCCGCGTACATTACATATGACTCAAGAAAAAAAAATCAAAATATCAACAAACACTTTGGCCACGCGCCAACGGACATTTAAACATATAGTGTCGGTACAAGAAAAACAGCTATAAAACAAGAAAGAAAAACATGACTATTTACAAAGTTCCCCGGCCAAATCTAACTACATAATTGAAATAATCCAATTTTAGTACATCACCGCTTCTGCATGTAGGACTAAGGACATCCTCCTCAACCCATTGCCCTATGGACAATTTAGCACTCCATAGTAGCCGTCTGCGTTGATTTCTTGAAGCTCATCCCAACTTCAAACCACGTGCTGATCATCTTGGTCTCGACTCCTTGGCAGAAAAGTTCAATGTTAAATATTTGCCTATCTATAATCGCTTGCAGGCTACTCAGTTCACCCACAATTGTCCTACTGCGATTAATAGCGAAGACTGGCCCTAATTATATCGCACATACGCACTATAAAAACACATACAATACACACAATTTATACTTAAAATATACATCTCGAGTCCGCGCCACTGGCTCGTTAACAAGTTCAAAATCCTGGCTGCACTCGCAGTCGCTATCTCGTCCGGTATTTCCGTCCCGTCTTATGGACTTCGGTTCTGGTAAGCGCTAATGAGGGTGACACGATACTTCCCCCTTAAAGTTGAACTCGTCGTCTTTAAAAGAATGTTACAGTTTATCACGCGCTGGCGTGAAATGTTTAGATCACACAATTTAGTTGATTTTAGAACAACATATATTATAGCTTTTAAAATTCGATATTGCAAACGCTGCGACTTTAGCTTCCCAGAGCTCAGAAAATAAATTAGCTTCACTGATTTTAGAGCGTAAAAATCACATTTCGAACTGGCGTGGAGTATACCTCTGAAGGCTCCACAAGAATTGTACTTCGATAAATTCGAGCGTCAAAATCACACTTCAAACTGGCGTGGAGTATGCCTCTGAAGGCTCCACACAATAAGACTTAGATAAATTCGAGCGTCAAAATCACACTTCAAACTGGCGTGGAGTATGCCTCTGAAGGCTCCACAAGATAAGTACTTAGATTGGCGTCAGGCCAGACTATTTATGAGAAACTGACAAGGGCGGCGGAGTGGGGCGGAGTCGGATAAAAACTTCCAGAGTTTTTGTCTCACAAAGATGGGGCTAGTGTCATTCTTCTCCAAATAAATCCAACGTCTCAAATTACTCGAGCGGAGATTAATCCGTTCGGCGGTTCCTTAGATACACACTTCCGCGCGCTTTTTACTACTGACGCCGTCCACCTCGTGGTCACGGCTTGGTCTCTTGCGATTGGCTGATTCAATCGTATGTTCGTTGAGAGGACCTCGTGATTCTTCCTTTATGTCTCCAATTTTGGTACAGTAGTTGCACAATTTGGCCTTGAACTCGACTAATTCTGGCCGTCCCCAGGAATAGCTACCAACTCAGCTTCTGTTGCAACCATTACGAAATGCTGGCCTCCCTAACATCCAAGTCGACTTCCTTATGTGCTGCCTGGGCCGTAGTAATAATAATAATAAATATGAATACTTATTTATCGAAGATCAATAAGGGTTCATTTATCCTCAGCAAGGTTTTGAAATTCGAAACAATTTATTGGTTTGGATTTCAAAAACAAAATCCACTGTAGTAACAACACATCTCTTTAAATCTCACTCAGCTGCTCGAGTGTATGCCCCTCTGACTCACTTAGTGTGCTCCCATCTCGCTGGAATGTCATTCATATTTTCATTAGGTCTCCCCCTTCTCCTCACGTAGTTGCCACTCCCGTCGTCTCAGCTGCTCGTTGTTTACAAACAAAGTGCGTACTCACGCGCTCCCCGTGGATTTGAGTGTTTGCTTTCAAAAAAAATTAAATTTTTGGCAATACAGATTCTGCACATATCATTTTTCCTAATCATCAAATGGTTCCCTTCTGTAGTACGGTTTCAAATTGGCGCTATTAAAAACAGATTTTGCACCAGTGCTCACTTCTTCTAATCTGTAGGCATTGTTACCCAGATTCTTAATTACCCGGAACGGGCCAATGAATTTCGGACAGAACTTGGCGAAGACTTTGTTCTTAGGGTCGGAGATCGGTGGTCTACGAACCAGCACTAATTCTTGTTCTTGTAACTCTCGGTGAAACTTCTTTCCTCGGTACCGTCTCAGCCTTCGGTCCGCTTGGTTCCTCATGTGCTCTCTCGTTCGCTGGATTCGCAAATCATGCGCTAATAATGGATCCCTTGGGCAAGGAATGATCTTGTCCCAAGTTCTTTCCGGCAACCTGTTGTGGTGTACAATCAGTGGGACTTGACCCGTCGACTCGTGCTTAGTAGTGTTCATGCACATCTCAATTTCCCCTACTTTGTCTACCCATTTATTGTGTTCGTTAGGAATCATTACTCTGTAGTATTTAGCGACACAGCGAATTGTTCTTTCGCTCGGATTTCCACAAGGATGACGAATACTTGAAAATATGTGTTTGATTCCTAGGCTCTCCAAACCTTGCCTAAAAACATTGCTTGTGAAATAGGTACCGTGATCTGATAGAATGGATTCCGGCTTCCCAAGCATCGGAATGACTTTGTTCTTAATTCGACTAAGGACTTGTCTTGATGTCGTCTTCTGGATAGGACATAGCACGACCATCTTCGAAAATACATCGACACATACCAAGAGGTGTCGGCATCCACGCTTTCCTTTTACTAAAGGACCAAAGCAATCAATCGCGAGCATCTCGCATGGTTTCTGCGGTAATAGTGGTCTTGGAGGTTGTTTCAGAATAAAGTTGTTCGGCTTTGTGCGCTGACAAGCGTCACACGTTCTAATTACTTCAACAATGGTGAATCTCATCTTGGGCCAAGTAAAGGTCTCCCCTATCGTAGCTTCAGTCTTATCCGTGCCGACATGTGCTAGGCTCTCGTGAACATGCCAAGTTAATCCCCTCTGTAGTGATGCTGGAACTAAGATCCGCAGTTTAGTATGATGCTCATCCACGTACTTATGTAACAAGTTATTCAAGTAGTGAAATCTCGCTTGTTTAGCACTGGCTTCCCGGTACTCCGGTGAATTTGGTTGTAACTCCTTCCTATAGAATTTTATCATCATCATCATCCATGGGTCAGCTTCTTGCTCCTTCCGAATATCCTTCAATCTTGCCAAAAACTCACGAGCCTTAGGTGTCAAGGTAATATTGTGAACTTCCGCTGTTACTTCGTTTCCGTCCTCAGGGTTTCTACTCAAGGCATCTGGTATGACGTTCAATTTCCCAGGACAATGCTCTATTGTAATGTCAAACTGCTGTATGTAGATGGACCAGCGCGTAACTCTCTCACTTGCTATTGTTGTCTTAAATAAAAATGTCAGTGCATGGTGGTCGGTTCTAACAATGATGGAATAACCGTAGATCATCTTGCGCCACTGTTGGAGAGAATATAGAATTGCTAGTAGCTCAAGTTCCGTAACTGTGTAGTTCCTCTCATGTTTCCGTAATTTACGACTCGTAAATGCCAAATAGGATTTCTTCTTGGGTTCTTTAGCGTCCTCTTGGTACAGCATAGCACCAATCCCAATTAACGAAGCATCTGCTTGAATGATAAATTGTTTCTCAAAATCCGGATATCCAAGTTTCACACAGTTTTCCAATAAATCCTTCGTTGCTTTAAAAGACCTGTCGCACTCCTCGTTCCACGACCATCGATTCGCTTTCTTCAACATCTCCTGCATAGGCGCTACTGTTTCTGTGTAACCAGGGCAATTTTCTTTGAAGAAACCTGTCACTCCCAAAAATGCTCTAACATGTTTGACTTTGGTAGGTGTGGGAAATTTCTTAATAGCATCAATCTTGGCTGGATTAGGCCGCACGCCCTCGACATCAATTATATGTCCCAAATATAAAATTTCGCTCTGGCAAAAATGTGACTTTTTTAAGTTGATCTTGAAGTTCATGGTTCTCAGGTTGTCCAGCAGTTTATTTAAATTTATCAAGTGTTCTTCCATTGTCTCAGAAGCGATTAATATGTCATCAACATATCTCGTGGTGAAGTTCTTGACCTCCTCAGTCAGATTTCTATCGAGTGCTCTAATGAGTGCACATCCCGCAGTTTTCACGCCAAAGGGCATTCGACACCAGATATAACTTTGATTATCGAATAAAAATCCCGTCAACAGTTGGGATTTTTCTTCAAGTTCAAGATGGTGGAAACTATTCGTCAAATCAACACTTGAGTATATCTTCTTCCCGCGGAAGCCTTTCAAAACATCTTTGATCCTCGGTGCTTGGTCGTGCTCAACTAGCAGTTTGCTATTTAAAACTCGCGCGTCTAGGCATAGCCTAATTGATCCGTTTGGCTTGGTCACAGCCAATATTGCGTTCAGATAAGGAGTTGCAGCTTTCCTTATCATGCCAGAATCTAATAAGTTAGTAATGATATCCCTCACCTGAGAAAAATGCTTCTCTGGGATCGGGTACAATTTACTTTTAAATGGGGTCCAATCTGTTACCTGCATCGCATATTGAAAATTTAAAACTTTCCCAGGTACGGTGTCAAAAGCTCCTTTATGTAATCTTAAAATTTCTTCCAATCTTCTTCTATCAGATTCCCCTACGATGGCTTCCTTAAGTCGCTCCTGAAGTAGAATTTCGAATTTGGTTCCGCCCATTTCTTCTTCCGCCAAATGCACCCAAAGTTCCTGCGAAATATCTCGGCTGTCCATTTCTAGCACTGCTGTCTGGTTGACTTGCTCTCCCCTCAAGATCTTATCTCCGGCCTCATTAGTGCATTCCTCAACAACCCAAGTATTGGCCTCTCTCTCCAGCGGATTCTCTTCCATATTTAAACCCACATGATCCAATCCTTCTACTTGTTTGAAGCTTACAGTATTGTTATGTAAATCAATTACAGCATGAAAATCGCAGATGAAGTTGGCTCCTAAAATTATATTGTAGTTCATCTTTGGAATAACAATGAATGTTTGCGAAAAAGTATGGTTCAATATTTCCAGATCTAGAAATGCTTGCTGTTTACAATTCATAGTTTTGTCAGGAATGACACCTCTGACTTTCATTAGCGGTACAGGCATAATAGGAACAGTCTGTTTTCTTGCTATTTCTTTAATCAAAATTTCAGTGACTAAGCTCACCTGGCTACCTGTATCAATCAAACATCTCACCCTCATACCTCCAATATGCGCGTAAATAATTGGTAGCTGTCTGATAACATTTTCACGGTTCTTCACCACTTCCTCCAGGCAGTCGTCTGGGAATGCTACCCACTCTTCTATATTGGCCACTATCATCTCTTCTTGCTCCCTGGCGATCTCCGTTTTTAGCCTGTCTCCTTTCAGTTCATTTGGTTTTTTTTTAAATCCCGGGCCCCATTAGATGTGTTTCGCCGGTTATCATTCTGTCGCTCCTGTTGCCTCAGTAAACTCTCTGCTCCTTCTCCTTGATGGTTGTCTGGGCTCTGTCTGTTCGCCATGGCACGCCCCCACTTCTCCTTCTCCGCTTCTTCATTACTTAATTGATCCAAGTATTTACGCGATTCAATATATCGTTCGTCCCAGTTATTCCTATAATCTCCTCTGTTTTCTTGGCGATAGTCCCTGCCGTTACTCCATCTACCATCTCCATTTCTTTGGTAAGGTCTACCTTGTCTCTGGTTTCCCCTCCAATTCGTGTATTCCCGCTGGTACGTCCACTGATTATTTTGATTTTGGTTATTCTGATGATATCTCCCGCGGTTATTCTGATAATTCTGATTGTTGTTATGGAACTGGTTTCGGCCGTCAAAATCTTGTCTTCTTGGCGTGAACTGTGTCCCTGTGGACTGTGTCTTACTTTGGTTCCCCTGGCCGTGGTTATTTTGGAGTCCCTGAACTACCTCTGCCGTGTTGACACATTCCAAATTCCTTCTTCCTGTCTGTGGGCTTACCATACTCGTCTCATCTAAGTGTCTGAGTAATTCTTCGGCTTGGACTGCGGTCTGAATATTTCCTGCGACTAATAATTGTTGGATATGCATTGGGAGTTGTTTTCCGATGGTTAGAACCATATTCGGCTCGCTAGGCGGGTCATCAAAATCCCTGAATTTTACCAATTGCTGACTGAAGAATTCTGAAAAACGGGTTGGATGTGTACTGTGGTATTTGCGCGTGTACAGGTCCATTCTTAACCCTTGCTGTAACGAAGGACTCCAAAACTTCTTCAAAAACGCCTCGCGGAATTGAGCCATGTCTGTAAACGTGTACTTGAAACTTAAAAACCAGGTCAGGCTAGGTCCTTCTAAAAATTTCTCCACCAGTCTTAATTGTTTCTCCGGGCCGATGTGTTGGTCATTAAAGTAGTCAGTTAATTGCCGTAGAAATGCTTTGGGAGTAGTTCCTGAATGTTCTTTAAACTTATCGGGCTTAAAATCATTACCCCGAATGACTTGGATGACTTGGGCTGGTGCCAAGTTCGGTTGCGGAGTTGAAGTCTCCCCCCTGTACTGCTGGAATGCATTAGTCGTTAGTCTGGGACTTTGACCCCGACTCGTGTCCTCAGCCAACTTCGAACCTGCCGGACTTCCAATACTTGTTTGCTTTTCAGGAATATTTTCGTTTGAAAATAATGTCGCATTCTCTAACGATCTAATCTCGTTCTTTATGATTAATTCTGAGTGTTCCTGTAATTTCGACTTCATATTTTCCTCCAGTGCCTGCATTCGCTTTAAAACTGTCAGCCTGTCTTCCTTATTCGCATGAGCCTGCTGGTCCCAATCTCGCCGGATCCTACTTTTTAAGCTATTTATTTTCTCCTCGTTCCTCTCCTGATTTTTCTCTAGCTCTTCACGTATCCGTTCCTGCGTTTTTACTAGTTGTTCTTCCAAATTATCCTGAGTTTTGACGAGCTGCTCCCCTACTTCTTGTCTTATGACCTCCTGTGTGTTTATTAGCTGGCCTTCCATCTCTTTTCTTATGATCTCTTGTGTTCTGCCTAATTGCTCCTCTAAATTTTCCCGCAAGTGTATCCGCTCGGTTTCAGCCTTAACTTCGACTTTATCTATTTCCTTTATTAGTTCCAGCACATTGTTATCTACCGAATTAATTTGCTGCTGTAGTTTCTCTTGGGTTTTCTTCACTCCCGCGGTGTTACTGACACATGCTGCCTCTATCTGCTTGAGTTTATCTGCCACCATCTCGTCAAATTGTACTAATTTGTTATCAAATTTCGCCTCCAATTTCTTCATTTCGCCTAACTGTCTGATGTTGTTTTCCGCAACCTCGCCTGCCAGTTTCTCTACTTTTTGAACGCTCTGATTAATATCATTTGTGATTTTTCCTAACTGTTCGGTTTGTGTTACCGCCTGTTGTGACAATTTGTGGTTTAGTTCATTGAATTGTTTGTCAGTGTCTAATTTCTGGACTTCTAACTGGACCGAAATGTTACCGCTCATATCAAGTAATTGTTTTTCACTATGCTCACGCTGAGCTTCTAATTGTTCTTTTAATTGTTCTTTTAATTGTTCTTCCGTCTTTACGGACATCTGCACTAATTGTTCTTCCGTTTTCGCGGACATTTGGATCGACATCTGTTCTAATTGTTCCTCCGTTTTCGCGGACATTTGGATCGACATCTGTTCTAACAATACCTTTATCTCATCAACAATCGCCATTTCACACACACAAATATATTCAGAGAAAAACAGGGTTATGGGCTAAGGTTTCAGCCCTATACGCACATACATGTCACACATTTAAATATTACTGGCTCTAATTTAATGAAAATTTCAGTAACAAAATTTACTGAATACAATGACATTTATTCCCAAACAACAAAATAACCCCTAGTGATCTGCTTTTAAATTCCTAACCAACAGAATTTACGAAACACCAATTAACCGAAGTCAATTAAATGTCAAATATAAGGCAACATCTTCCTGCTTTGACTGAGTTCATCAATAATGCAAATTTCTAGTTTTAATGTGGGCGCCAGAACAAGTTTATAACAAATACCAAATCAAATTCTAACCTTGTTCAATATTTCTAACTTTAGGAACTCAGTGATTTTACTAATGCACATGGCGGTACAACATCGCCTCCATTTACTGAATTTACATGTCCGCTTGACCTGGCATCATTTCTCAACGAAATAAATATGAGATCAGCGAAGCAACAACAACAACAATCCCCACTTGGGCAGCCATTTTTGTTTTATGAACCCTTGCAAAGAAGCATATGAGACTCAGATTCGGGGCGTAACAGGTCATATTCGTAAGTTGCTGTCAGGGCGCTTCATTAACTTGCCGGGTAACATATAACAAAATAACATGCAGGAAAGAGTGAAGCCAGGGTTAAAACAACTGAATTTAATAACAAATCACCATATTTACATAAACAATTAACAACAAAAACTCCCACTTGACTCCCGCTTAATAAAAATGCCAAAAACTTAGGCGATATCTCTGGAGAGATATAATTACCTGGACCAAGTGTCCTTAAATAAAGATACAAAAAAATGACCATATAAGTGCGTACGCCGTTCTACATGCACCACGATGTGTACTTTGAATGCGTGATTCGTTATCATCCAGAATGACCCTTCAAACAACGAATCCGCATTTCCTAGAGCTAGACCGACACAAGGGAACACAACTACAATACTTAAATTAAATCGACACTTCCTAAAATCTACTATAAACAAACACAAAATTTCCGTGTGAAATTGGACTTAAATTGCCGTAGCAACATTTACTGCCTAAAAACTTAGGACTTCTCACACAAATCAACACAAGTACATTAACACGTGACCAATAGAAAAATACTCAAATGACCGCTGTCAAAATTTACAAATACTCTACCACTACACCAAACGGGTGTGACAAACAAAAATTACATGAAATCGAGTCATCAACAAAGCAATAGGCAAACAGCCAACATTTACGTTAATCACAATATTCTTATCCATACAAGGTACAACAATCCGTTATACACATGGCGAACTCCCCAATTAATTATGGCTTAAAAATTAGCCATCACAATGAACAGGTTTGCTACATGAAAGCTTACAGGGTTCAGTCGGACAAATAGGACTGCCTATCAAAATAAGTCACAGGCAAAACGGGCGGTTTGTGGAACTCTGCATGTCTGTCAACCCACGTGTCAATAACCTCTACCTCCCAGAACATGGGGTCGAACCTCGAAGAAATGTGCCCCAAAGCACAATAATACGTGTGTGTCAGAAAAACATATGGACAAGAATCAGCAGTCTCCCAAGAGCACTCTGTCTTTCCATCTAAAAAAATACAACAGCAGCAAAAATATAAAAGGGCGGTAGGACAACTACCCCCTCCTCACGTAGAATCAACACACACAAGACACATCAACACACACTGAATCACACGTATGGGTTGTGACAGACCCTGAAATAAAAGACACAAATAATATCCACATGCTGGCGCCATCGTTCTATGCCGTGACTAGTCACCTGAAAAGGACTCAAGAAAAATCTATCAAAATTAGAACGAAGGTGTTCTATAATTACTTTTAAGTTGGTGCACTCGGCTACCCTAACATGAATAATAACCTGTTCAGCAAAATGTTTTACAATCATTTCCTCCCATTCCTATTTCAAAATATTAACGTTAATAAAGCACCATTTATCGAATGTAACGGGTTCCGCAATTGCAAGGATAAAAATCACGCACGCACGCCGCGTACATTACATATGACTCAAGAAAAAAAAATCAAAATATCAACAAACACTTTGGCCACGCGCCAACGGACATTTAAACATATAGTGTCGGTACAAGAAAAACAGCTATAAAACAAGAAAGAAAAACATGACTATTTACAAAGTTCCCCGGCCAAATCTAACTACATAATTGAAATAATCCAATTTTAGTACATCACCGCTTCTGCATGTAGGACTAAGGACATCCTCCTCAACCCATTGCCCTATGGACAATTTAGCACTCCATAGTAGTCGTCTGCGTTGATTTCTTGAAGCTCATCCCAACTTCAAACCACGTGCTGATCATCTTGGTCTCGACTCCTTGGCAGAAAAGTTCAATGTTAAATATTTGCCTATCTATAATCGCTTGCAGGCTACTCAGTTCACCCACAATTGTCCTACTGCGATTAATAGCGAAGACTGGCCCTAATTATATCGCACATACGCACTATAAAAACACATACAATACACACAATTTATACATAAAATATACATCTCGAGTCCGCGCCACTGGCTCGTTAACAAGTTCAAAATCCTGGCTGCACTCGCAGTCGCTATCTCGTCCGGTATTTCCGTCCCGTCTTATGGACTTCGGTTCTGGTAAGCGCTAATGAGGGTGACACGATACTTCCCCCTTAAAGTTGAACTCGTCGTCTTTAAAAGAATGTTACAGTTTATCACGCGCTGGCGTGAAATGTTTAGATCACACAATTTAGTTGATTTTAGAACAACATGTATTATAGCTTTTAAAATTCGATATTGCAAACGCTGCGACTTTAGCTTCCCAGAGCTCAGAAAATAAATTAGCTTCACTGATTTTAGAGCGTAAAAATCACATTTCGAACTGGCGTGGAGTATACCTCTGAAGGCTCCACAAGAATTGTACTTCGATAAATTCGAGCGTCAAAATCACACTTCAAACTGGCGTGGAGTATGCCTCTGAAGGCTCTACACAATAAGACTTAGATAAATTCGAGCGTCAAAATCACACTTCAAACTGGCGTGGAGTATGCCTCTGAAGGCTCCACAAGATAAGTACTTAGATTGGCGTCAGGCCAGACTATTTATGAGAAACTGACAAGGGTGGCGGAGTGGGGCGGAGTCGGATAAAAACTTCCAGAGTTTTTGTCTCACAAAGATGGGGCTAGTGTCATTCTTCTCCAAATAAATCCAACGTCTCAAATTACTCGAGCGGAGATTAATCCGTTCGGCGGTTCCTTAGATACACACTTCCGCGCGCTTTTTACTACTGACGCCGTCCACCTCGTGGTCACGGCTTGGTCTCTTGCGATTGGCTGATTCAATCGTATGTTCGTTGAGAGGACCTCGTGATTCTTCCTTTATGTCTCCAATTTTGGTACAGTAGTTGCACAATTTGGCCTTGAACTCGACTAATTCTGGCCGTCCCCAGGAATAGCTACCAACTCAGCTTCTGTTGCAACCATTACGAAATGCTGGCCTCCCTAATATCCAAGTCGACTTCCTTATGTGCTGCCTGGGCCGTAGTAATAATAATAATAAATATGAATACTTATTTATCGAAGATCAATAAGGGTTCAATATATATATATATATACTAGCAGAAGTACCCATTCTTCGAACGGTCTTTGGTATGAATAACCAGACGTTATCAATTCAGCTACTGTTGCAATGGTTAACGGTTTGTCATTCCTTCAAAAGTTTTATCAGAACGATGTTAGTTTTCTGGGAATATCACACACACTGTTAATTTAAGGGCCTTAAAATGTGGTTTTCGAAGACCTTTTATAGTCCCCCGAATTTCGTGTCTCACATTGAGAAGCGCAACATATGCTTTGGTCGTCCTTCTAGAATAATTTTTATATTTCGCCTATTTTAGCATGTATTTTGAAACTTTTTTTCCCGATACCCACCCTTCTATGAGAAGTACAGTGAAGAGTTATAACTCTTCACCAAATTTTACGATGCTGTGGCATTACTTCTTGCAGAAAGAGATGGAAAGTTGGATGTCATCTCTTGAGATACTGTTGTCATGGTTACCGGCTTGCATTCCTTGATTAGTTTATTAAATGAAATTAGTTTTCAGGGATTATCTCAGAAACTGTGGGTTATAGAGCCTTAAAATTTAGTTTTCGGGGACACTTTAGGGCCCCCGTGTTTTGTTTCCGACACAAAGGGGCTGAAATTGAGCTTTGTCTCGTCGTTGTGTGCCATTATATATTAATAATAATAATAATAATAATAATAATAATAATTGTATAATTATATAGAGATAGGGATTAAATAGACCTTCCGTACCACACCCACACGTGTAAATCACGTGAAAAAATTCTAGAGTACCTCTTGACTCCCTTAAGCGCAGTATACTGTATGTATTGATGCATTTTACACCGTAATTTGGTTCCGTGATAACCGTATAGCCGTTTACAAACTTTCACAGTAATGTAATAATTGGAATGGTTGGTTGGTTGGTTCCTTAGTTTAGGGGCTGCGACAACGCGGTCATGTAGCCCCGTGTACTTAATTGGAATTTTATTGCGTCTAACAATGACCTGTGGGATTCTGTTGCCATAGTTACCGGGTTGCATACTTTCATTATTTTATTAAATCAAATTAGTTTTCTGGGAATAACTCAAAAACTATTGGTTTTAGGGCCTTAAAATGTGGTTTTCGGGGAAGGGCCTTCTAGTTTTGTTTCTGATATTGAAGGGCCGGAAATGAGCTTTGTCTATCTCTTCTACACCTATTTCAGCATGCATTTTAAGGGGGTATGCCCCTCATATGAGAGATACGGAGAAGAGTTACATCAATGATTAGTGTCGTGCCTCTGAAGGATATCTGTACCAAATTTTACGTTGATCCACCCAGCCGTTCTCGAGTTATAAGGGAACATACTTGTCCACAGACAAACAGACAGACAGACAGACAGACAGACAGAAAGACAAAAATTTTATTTTCGCGCGCATCCGTCATAAAACAGTCTGAAACGCGTAAATAACGCAAATTTCCGTAGAAATTCAGAAAAAACAGACAAACTTTCATTCTTATATATATAGAGAAGATTAGAACCTACCCAAGAGTCATCCTCACCTGCACGTGGTGCACCCTGCTTTAGACTGACGAGGCTCTGACGACCGAGTGACTCCCGGGATAAGGAGTCCACCTCTACCCGGTCAACGGCTCTCTAGGGAGGCGGATGAACTGGTGGAGGTTGGGGCACTCTCTTGCCCTTGAGGTGGGAAACTTCCCCTAAAGGCGGATGAACCACTTGTGGTCAACGGCGTAGAAAATGCAGCGTCTGTTCTCCAGGTTAGGGGCGGCTGCGCAAGGCGTCTGTACTCCAGAGGAGCGGCCTTATTATCACCTCTCTGGATCACATCCAGAGTTGTAACTCGGGACCTAGTCCCTCATCGGTGTTACCGTGACAGTCAACCATGGAAAGTCTTTCAAGGAATACTCCACCGGCTGAACCTAGAGTTCAGAGAAAGCAGCATTCGGATCCGGTGGGCTGCAACCTACGAGATACCGTGATGTCGGAGGCACGGAAACATCCCAGTACAACAAACGCGAATAAGACGAGATCAAGAATAAAACCAATGCAGATAACTTACTTCTCTACACATAATGTGAACTCCCTCATGGAAACTGGTAAGCTAAAGGTGATCACTGACATAATGGATCAGCACTAAATTCTTATCATGGGATTACAGGAATTGAGGAACACTGACCAGGATGCTTTGGAATCTCAAGGGTATCGACTATATAAGGGTATACCGGGGAAGAGAGTCATGAAGAATGTTCCACAATTTGGAACAGGATTTCTGATCAACCTTAAAATTATAAATTCAATTCAAGAATTCCGCTCACCATCTCCTCGATCTCAACACTCACCTTTAACACATCTAATATGATGTATACTATCACAAATGCCCATGCTCCCACTAATGATAAAAACACTTCCCCCAAAGACCGTGAAGAAACGGAAGAATTTTGGGACCTACTGGATCAAACCATAGATAACATCCCCAAACACCATGTTAAATTATTAATTGGCGACTTTAACGCTCAGCTAGGTAGAGAAAGAAAATACCGTGACATCATCGGTAAATGGTCAGCACACAATAGAACAAATAAAAATGGAGAGCGACTAGTTGACCTGTGTCGAAACCATAACTTAATCTCAAAATCTTCATGTTTTAAACGAAAACCTCAAAAACTTAAAACATGTAAACACCCTGATTACACTAAGGGAGAATGGCAACTGGACCACGTGTGCATGGATAAACACCACCATAAAGAGATATATAACGTCAAAGTCCTCCGCGGAATTGACACAGGTTCTGATCACTACGTAGTCAAAATTAAAATTAAACTCACGCCCCAGAAGAGAGAACAAAGGAAAACCCCCAAAACTAAACGAACAATAGATCCTATCCAGTTAATCAACAGTGAACAGTACCAAAAAGCAACTGGAAACATTAAAATAACTGATAACCTCGAAAACTTGGTTCACAACCTACAACGAATAGCAGAAGACCTGGCTCCAATTAAACCGCGGAAAAAACATCAATGGTGGAATAATGAATGTGATGAGATGATTGAAAAACGACACCGAGCGTGGTTATTACACCAAACCCAAAAATCTGAAACATCTTTTCAACATTTAGTTACACAACGAAAAGAAACAACTAAAACTTTAAGAAGAATAAAACGGCAATATCATACTGACACCCTACAAACAATTGAAGAGGAATTCAAAATTTCACAATCGCGGAATTATTACAAAATCTTTAAACAACAACTGAAAAAATACGAAGCACCTACCTTATTGTTAAAAGATGAAAATGGTAAATTGGCCCACAACAACCAGGATAATGCACAAATTATGGCTAAATATTTTAAGACACTCCTAAACTGTGAAGAACCCATAGAATTTCTCCAATTGGATGTTGACACTCCAATAACAACACCACCGGAGAACATTAACCCGCCCACATTAGAAGACGTTTACATAGCACTGAATGAGATGAAGAATTTCAAAGCCCCTGGAGAAGACCAGACTTTTGCAGAGATTTGGAAGTATGCTGGAAATTCCACCAACAACAAGTCAACATCTGGATTACAGGAAAATTCCCTGAACATTGGAGATCAGCTATCATCCATCCACTACATAAGAAAGAGGATAAGACAGACTCTAACAATTACCGAGGGATTTCACTCCTGGATGTTAACTATAATTTTTTTTCTCGAATTCTTCTCAATAGAATTAAAGTACAACTTGAAAATGAATTAGGAGAATATCAAGGAG
Source organism: Meconema thalassinum (assembly GCA_946902985.2). NCBI lineage: Eukaryota > Metazoa > Arthropoda > Insecta > Orthoptera > Tettigoniidae > Meconema > Meconema thalassinum. Next base: position 1,201,226,370 of record OX336388.2, on the reverse strand, counting down.
GTTTCAGGCCCTGCAGAAGTTGCCCAGATCAAATTATGAGCCTAAAATTGATAATGGATTATAATAGAAAAAGGAATAGAGATATGGTGATAACATTTATCGACTTTAAAAAAGCATATGATTGTATTCATAGAGAATCTTTATTAAAAATTCTAAGACACATGGGATTACACCCCAAATTGACAAATCTCATAAAACTAACTCTTACAGGCACCAAATCAAAAGTTAAATTCAGAGGTGAATTCTCTGACCCATTTGAGGTCACAACCGGTTTACGACAGGGTGATGGCTTATCACCATTACTATTTAATTGTGCATTGGAAATGGTAATGCGAGAATGGTCTAAGAAATGCCCTCCAAAAATAAAAAAGGGAGAAAATTTCAAACAAACTGTCTTGGTTTTGCAGACGACATGGCATTATTGGCGAAAGATTTAGAGGAAGCCAAAACACAGATATCAGAGCTTCAGACAATTGCAAATAAAATTGGCCTTAAGATATCATTCGAAAAAACAGAAATCATGCCACAAAAACCAACACCATTAAAGGAAATACAAATTAATGATACAAAAATTAAAATTGTAACATGATTCAAATATCTAGGAGAGCTAATAACAAACAATTTAAATGAGAAAGCATCAATTCAAATAAGAACCAACAAGTTGTCTAGGGCACAAAAATTAACATGGGAAACTTACAAAAAGAAATGCTTATCAATTAATGCAAAAATTAAACATTACAAAACAGTCATAAAACCGGAAGCCACATATGCAGCAGAAACATTTTTCCATCTAAATGAACATTCTAAAACCGACAGATTACCGAAGATCGAAAGGCGAATTGGAAGAACTTGTATCAATAAAGGATATAAAAAAGATGGGCAATGGCGAATAATACCTAACAATATGGTCTATAACAACCTAGAACCCATTACTGATACCATGCGAAAGAAAAGACTAGGATTCTTTGGGCACATCATGAGAATGCCAGATTCACGTCTTCTAAAACAACTAGTGCAGTCCATCTTGCTTCAAAAAACACAACAACTGGATGCCGATGGTTAAAAGAAATCAGAGAGGACTTAAAAGAAATTGGCCTAACAACAGAAGATGCTGCAAATAAGAAAAGTTTAACTACAGCACTTAAAAATATGACGTTTCATTTTCCACTCACAAAGAAGAAAATTCCTACAAGAATATTTTCCGCCGAAGAACGGGCAAGACGATCAATACGCATGAAGAAGTACTGGGATGACCGCAAGGCTCGTACAGTTCCTACAAGTCGACGAACTAATGGTTGGGTAAAGTGATCCTTTGTGGTCTCAAAAGAAGAAGAAGAAGAGAAGAGATAGAGATTTCACGGGCTGCCTCACTCTGCTCTTGTGATTGAGAAGCTCGAAGTCGAGCCATACTAACGCGGCGCTCTTTACGGGCAATTTCTTGTTCTTCAGTCCTTTCATTCGCAATGTTTCGTATCCTTCTTGCATTATGGCTTTGTCGGGAAAGATTCGATCGTCTTTGTCGCGGCATTGTTAATGATGATTCAAAGAGAATACAAATTACGTTGAGTAACTAACGGGATTTCATGTTAAGAGCCTCATTTTCTACACCGGTAGTGGAGAGCGCTACTCGCATCCAGTCGGCCGTGTCTCGTCAAGAGCTACTGTTGCCTGGAAACGACTTGCCTTGCCATTCCTTCATGAGTTTATTTTAGCTGTCATTTGCGTTACGTTTTATAGTGACTTGTATTCTCTTTGACGTTTCATGTCACGTCACGGGATAAAAAAAAGGTGTCCTATGTCCGTCTCCTGGTTCTAAGCTACCTCCACATCAATTTTCAGCTAAATCGGTTCAGCCGTTCTTGAGTTATAAATAGTGTAACTAGCACGACTTTCTTTTATATATAGAGATATTGTAGCATATGTGTTCATAACACAATTATTTTTATTAGTGTTTAGTAAAGGAAGCAATTTAATTCAGACAAACTCTGAATATTTAGCGAGTACAAAATAAAACAATAAAAATAAATAAATTATATCAAAGACATATTTGGCATCCTTTGATGAGTGGCCTTGAATAACGGAAGGATCGCATTCGTCGTCAGTGTCAACACCCACTGTTCAACTCGGTCCTTATGATGTGTCACAGGAAGTATTTATACACATCAGTGAGTCACTGTTTATCTTAGTATCTCTGGCATTGTCTTAATGTGTAGATTCCAGTTTCACTCAGTATATTGTGGAGTAGATACTTTCACAGTGCCTCCTAGAACCCCGTTTACGGAGTGCGAGATTACTATGATTTTGAGTGCTATTTGTTTCTTCAAGCTAGAGGGCGAGAAAATTGGCGATAAGCGATATCCGGTGCTCCAGCGAGTTGCTGATTGTCTTGGAGTGTACCTTCGCTCGGTTAAAAAGGTGAATGCTGAGAATGTTAGGGATGAAAATCCAGGACCACCCGAGTGGAAAAGATTATCGGCGGGGCGACCGTCCATTCACATTGACCAATTTACAATTGGAGTTATACGTAGATCCATTCATAGTTTTTATTTAGAAAAGTCATTTCCAACTATCGGAAAACTGAAACTAAACTGGAGGAGGGTTTAACAAACTTTCCAAAAATGTCAAATACTAAACTTCGAGAAGTCGTTAAGTACATTGGATTTCGGTTCAAAAAAATTGAATAAGAAGCCAATTTTGTTGGAATCGACTGCCATTGCTGCATCTCGCCACACATTCCTCAGAAGAATGCGACGACTCCGAAATGAAGGCTACAAAATCTTTTACACGGACGAAACCTGGAGCGGCCAAAACCATTCAATGAAATTCGCTTGGCATGAAAACGTTATTGAAGCATTGAACTCTGAATTTTCAAATTACGACCAATATCAAGGACAGCTTTAAGAAGTGTTTGGTTGGCGAGGTGGCTTCAAAGTTCCTTCCGGCGCCGGTAAACGGACTATAATTCTACATATAGGAAGTGCGGATGGCTTCTTACAAGGTGCGGGTTTGTGTTTTGTTGAAAAAAAAGGGGACGCGCGACTATCATCAGGAGATGAATGCTATTCATTTTGAAGAATGGTTTAGGAGGGTTTAAACCATAATTCCAAACAAGTCCGCAATTGTTATCGATCAGGCTCCATATCACACGATGCTGGACCCCGATACAAAAAGACCAACATCATATCATGGATAGTTAAAAGAAATATTCCCCTTCCTGAAGATGCAGATAACTTCGAGTCTCTAACAAAAGCCACGTTCATCGAACACGCCCAACCTCACTTCAAAACTCCAGAAAGAAAATTGGACCAAATTACGAAGGAATAATGACTTGATGTGGAATTGGTATGGTTACCAGTTGCCCATAGTGAGCATAATGCAATTGGGTCGATATGGGCCTATGTAAAAAATACAGTGGCTAAAGTTAACCGGGCAAATGCTGAACAGAAAGGTAGCAGTGAGAAGGTGCTGAAAGATCTCTGTGACGAGGCCCTAGCATCGGTACCAGCTGCGTTATGGAAGAAATGTATCGGGCACGCTATAAAAATTGAAGATTTCTACTGGGAAAAGGATCATCTGTATCAAGAAATACCTCAAGTCGAACCCCTAATAAATGATTTGAACAGCTCTTCATATAGTGAGGATGAGGTCACACAAATGATCACATTTAATCAGATGACGATAACTGATAATTTTCCGAGATGCTTGTCATGTAAATACTGTATATTTTATGAAATTATAAATTGAAAATTTTAAATAAATTTAAAAAACTGAGAAAAAATCTGCCGTTGAAGGTCCAAAGCCCTTTTGAGAAAAGCTGATAGGAAATGTGAAAACGAAATACATTTAACTTGAACATGCTCTGTGCCGAGACAGCGTTAAAAGGGCAATGAATGCGGCAACAGCGCACGAACTTTCCTGCGGACCTCGCCTGTCAACAACAGTCACCAACCGTATAATAAATATCAATATATATAAAGTAACCCATGTATTTAGATCACGGATAGTTACATATCGCAAACGGTTATTATATGTGGATTACAACGCACCCAAGAACGAACTTCTGCGGGAGTCCAGTTTCGAAAAACGAGCCTTTCACATAATATATTGTTTCGTTGTTTGTGTTGGAGATCAAATTTTGAAACATCACATATACACAGAAAACGTATCTGACTAACACATATCCAAAGTTGGGTGCTGAAGCACAACTGAGTTATACCTGCCATAAGGGATATTAAAGTAAGTTCCTAAAAACTACCTTTATCATCAATCAACGCAGAAATAAACAGGGAAAAAGGTGATGTCACTTGTTTTTCTGTAGGCCTTTCGATTGTGTTGCTATTTATCTCCAAACTCGGGTACACATAATTTCTGCGCCGACAGTAGTAATGCCCTTTATCACCGTACAAAATTTCAAGGTGATAACGGTAATAGTTTCGGAGATATTGAATGCTGGTGAATCTTTTCGCACAACCGCCACGTTGGATTGGTGAGACGTCATAAAATTTGAATGGGACGGTGGGGGCGGCCAGAACGGTGCTATGACTTTTCCGAGGTCATTGAAATGGCTCCAGCCGTTTAAAAGTTATTAGGCGGGTGGGGGACACAAACACACCACACACACACACATACGCACACAAATACACACACACACACGGACAAAAGGTGATCTCATAAACTTCAAGTCCTCAACGGCATAGATAGTGGAGTACATGAACTACAGAGCGGTGGTAATGGCGGAAGAGGCAGCCCTGTTTCCGGGAATAATAGGATATAAGGCAACTACACTGTTATTAGGCTAGATGTCAGCTTTTAAATCCATGAGCGTCACTACAGGTATCCAGCGGAGAATGTTCAGCGTCTGTCAGCTAAGTGAGCTCGGCTGAAAACCCAAGTTCTAAAGGCCTCAGCAACCTCTGGTCCTTTCTGGTCCTGGATTCTGGGAGTTCGGACGCGCGCAACAGAGAGTATTGGAGATTTCTGGTACACTTCCCTATAAACAGGAAACATTCCTTGGAACGATAAACATTAATACATTGATTCAAACAGGAAAGCTACACGACCACACACAGGAAATCGATCGACAAAAAAATGCTTGTCCTTGCTCTTCAAGAGACACGAATGACTGACAACGAAACCATGGACTACGTGAACTACCGCATCTTCAAAAGTAAAACAGAACAAAGGGTATGGTTTTTCTTTTACGCAGATCTATCATTAACTCTTTCAAGGAAACCGCACCCATCAACAGTCGAATCATGACCATGCGCATTCAGAGCGCCTACAAAAAATTCACACTCTTCAATGCCCATGCTCCCACCAACATCGACAACAGGAAGAATCTCGAGATGGTTGGTAAATTTTAGAATAAACTTGAGAACATTATGAGCATGATTTCCCGAGACGACGTGAAAATCTTAATGGGAGATTTCAACGCCCAACTTGGCAAAGAGAGAAGCTATCGAAAGTTCGTCGATAAATATCCCGCACACCAAAACACGAACACTAACGACATACGTCTGTTCGACATCTGTCTACAATTTAACCTGAAAATTATGTCCACGCACTTCAGGAAATCCCCACACAAACAGAAAACATGGCGATCCCCGATCCAACATCTCGGTGAATACCAGATTGATCTCGTTGCCATTTCTCATGCCCATGACAGAACCATTCATGACGTTCGATTCTGACGAGGCACGAATATGGACTCGGATCATTACCTCACAAGACTCAAAGTGAAATTCTACCCAAAGAGAGTTCACCGTCACAAACAACACATCCAGAAATTTGACCTATCTAAGATTCTATAAACTCGGATTGCAGAAGAATGGGAAAAAGAACCGGCGAATGACTTGACTGACTTTTGTAGAAAAATTATCAGAAAAGATAAAGAACTGATCCCACTAAAAGGGAAGACCAAACATCCATGGTGGAATTCCGACTGTGATCAAGCCATCGTCAATCGTCGAATCGCCTTCCAAACATACAATTGCAGCAGATCACCAGGAACCCTGGAACATTTTCTCGACATCCGCAAACAGACAAACAAAACCGTCAGTAAGGCCAAACGGGATTATATCGCCGAACAACTAAAGTCAATCGAGAACTATTCTAGAAACTCCGATAGTCGGAATTTTTACAGAATATACACGAATAACATTCGAGGTTATGCACCACCGATTTTGACCTTCAAGAAACAGGACGGAAAACTTGCGCTCACTAACCGAGAAAATTGTGACGAACTGGCACGCTACTTTCCCGGCCTCCTCAATTGCCCTGAACCACCTGAAAGATTCTCACATACGATTTAGGAATACTTGAAGCCCGACGCTGACCCACCAACCAAAGAAGATGTCTTTTGCCATACCAAAAATTTAAGAATGGAAAAACATCAGGAGAAGACGGAATTGTCGCGGAACTGCTGACAAATCTTGGACCACGAAAACTGCAGGAAATTACACAGATCATTCAGGAAGTTTAATGAAGTGAAAAACTTCCGGACGATTGGAGATGCGCACTCATTCATCCCCTCCACAAAAAGAGAAACAGATCGGATGTGAATAACTACAGAGGAGTTTCCCTCCGTTCTGTCCATTACAATGTCTTCTCCGCTTGCCTCCTACAACGCACACAAGAACAACTCGAGCCCCTAATTGGTGAATACCAGGCAGGGTTCAGACCACATTGATCGAGTACTGAACAAATTTTCAACCTCAAGTCCACACTGAAACATTGAGCCCTAAGAAATCTCCCAACCATCTGGGTATTCTTCAATTTTCGGAGAGCTTATGACTCCATCAACCGACAGTCTCTCTTTCATATTCTCGAAGAAAACAATTTCGACCCGAAATTTGGCGCGACTTATTCCCTAACTGACACAACGCCCAAAGTCAAGTTCATCGGTGAAGTATCTGAACCTTCGCACATCAGGACAGGTGTTCGACAGGGCGATGGACTCTCCCCACTACTCATTAATATTGTTCTCGAGAAGGTCATCAAAGAATGGAGAAGAGGACTGAAGAGGCGGAACGTATGGAAACCCGTCATACTGGGAAGGCAAAGGGATAACATCGATGTCACATGCTTGGCCTTCGCGGACGATCTTGCAATCCTCTCCGCAGATGAATGAATGGCAATTCATCTGATCCAAGTCATAAAGGAATGTGCCGAAAAGGTCGAGGAACGAAGCTTTTAATTTTACGTGACAGTTAATCATGCAATCATAAGGCACGGGACCTCCTTTTTACGTTGAATCCGAACCACAGACATGACTTCCTAGTCATCATCCCCGTGTACCTGGGTGTGTTTATGTTTAGTTTAGCTTGCCACGGTGGGTGAGTGGATATCGTGTCGGTCTACTAACCCCAAGATTGCAGGTTCGCTCCTGGCCGTGGTAAGTGATTTTTGAAAGGCGGCAAAAATACGATAGGCATGTCATACGATGTTGGCATGTCAAAGAACCCATTTGAATTCAGTAGGCCGAGTTCTCTACTAGAAAGCGCTATAGTGTTCAAGGAGCTTAGATATCTAACATCTAACCTTCAAGGAACAACGAAATTCGACATGCAAGCTACCCTCTGTGTGTCAAATATCAAAGCTTGCACCCGGCACCCGAGGTCATGCGATATTATTATTATTATATTTAGTTTGATAACCAGTGCTTCGGTGATGACTGTTGTAGTGTGTGTAGCTGTAATAATTAGGTTAGGGGATGGAGTTGGAGCCCCGGGACTTGAAATAAGATACTATCACAGCATTTTCTTGGAGAAAATGTGGGGGACCCGGGGGTAATCATACTCAGCTTAGGGTGCGAAACTCCGAACTCCGGACTAGCAGTAGCTCCCCATCGCAGTCGTTATGAGCAATTTAACGGGCACCGTTACGTCAAGGGTTGCCTATTTGAAGCACTGTAGTATTCTTGGCTGTCACCCTGGAGGTACGGGTTCGATTCCCACCTTTACCAAGAAATTTAATTCCGTTTTGAGCTGGAACGGGGTACACTCAGCCTCGTGAGGCAAAACTGAGACGAGGTGGCTTCGATTCCCACCTCATCCATCTTGTTAGTGGTTTTCTGTGGTTTCCCATTTCTACTCCAGGCGAATGCCGGGACGCTACCGCCTTCTTCCCAATCCTCATTTGACTTACACACACACTATAATACAGTCATCCCAATAAAACAGATTAGCTGACAAATTCCTCACACACCTAAATAAATCAATAACAACAACAACAACAACTACAACAACTAAGGAAATCACAGTCCCGCCAATTGTACAATCGATTGCTTAATTTTTTAGGGGCTGTGGCATCGTGGTCATATAGCCCCGTGTATTTCGTTGTGTGTGTGGAATTTGTGTGATAAACAAAACCCCCTGGTACTACAGCCCTTGAAGGGCCTAGGCCTACCAAGCGACCGCTGCTCAGCCATTTGGCCTGCAGATATTGGGGTGACGCGTGGTCATTGAATTGGTTACCCTCGGCCGTTAATCTTGGTTTTCGTGACCGGTGCACTGCCACACTGTCAGACAGCTACTCAACTGTCCTCACGAGGCTGAGTGCACCCCGTTCCAGCCCTCACGTCAGTTTCTAAAATCCTTGACGAAGCCGAGAATCGATCCCGGGGCCTCCGGGTGAGAGGCAGGCGTGCCACTCCAACACTATGGGGCCGGCCGGAATTTGTGTGATAAAGTATGTTATTTTGATGGCTGTAATAGTGTGTGTATTTGTAAACTGGGATAGGAGGTGGCCGTGGCCATACGTTAGGAATCATGCCAGAATTTGCCTGGAGTAGAATTGGGAAATTTATTATATTTGAACGAAGCTCAGAAATCCACTTACAGGATGGCAGAGCCGAGAATCGAACCCAAACGTCCGGGGCAACAGCGAAGAACGTTAGCCGCTACATCATGAAGTGGTCCATTTGTATTGAGTTTAGTTTGGGAAACAAGGGAACGCCATATCAGATACGACTCAACGCACTCGTCTTCTGAATAGGGAGATAATAGAAGGCTGGAAGCAGCTACAGACTCAGGCGAGCCAAACATGGCCTCGGACACTCCCGGCACTTAAAGCCATACGATAAATAAATAAATAAATAGAAGGCTACTCGCTTTCACGTGATCTTAGCTCTGTATGGGCTAATTCATACTTTTTCCAGGGTTGACTTTTCCCTCTGACTCAGCGAGGAAACCCACCATTACCGCCTCCATGGCAGTGTCCTGGAGCTTGAAACTTCGGGTCGGGGGATACAACTGGGGAGAAGGGAAGAGCACCTCGCCCAGGCGGCCTCACCTGAAAAGTGAACAGAGGCCTTATGAGGAATGGAAAGGGAATGTTGGGAGGGATAGGCAAGGTGACCGTGGCTTTACGTTAGGTACTGAACCCGAATTTGAATTATTTCTGGTGAATTTGATGATATTTTTCAGGCCCATGTTAATTTTTAACATAGGAAAAGTGTCGCTGGATTAGTGACAGGAACCGGTTTTTTTTGGCAAGTTTGAGGCGAGGTGAAGCCTAGTCACGTGATTTGTGATGCTAAGAAGACGCTCTGCCAAGGTCAGTTCGCATGGTAAAAAGGAGTTTGCCGCAAATTTGGAGCATTGTATTGTTATAAATTATGCTATTGAATATGGTAATCTAGCCAATGAGAAGAGGTCTATTGAGTAGTGGTTTTGGGCCGGTTCTACTGCCCTCTCTCGCCACTTCCCCTCGGAAATTCTAAGATGCTGATATCTTTTGAACCAATGAGCCTAGAGACTTGTACAAGGTGTCAAATTACTCGGGTGGACTTCCCCTTTTCTATGATGAGTCTACTTTTGCCCCAAAAATAAAAACTACCCCTACCCGGGGGTTAAAATAGTAATTTTTTGAGTAAACATTACTTTCCATGTATGACAGGTATACGGTTTTACACTAATATGAATTAAACTTTGCTCAACATATATTGCATGAATACGATTTTTCACTATTATTAATCAACATTTTATGTTTTTTTGTTTTGTACACTTGTGCACTAGTGGCTTCTGTATGAGGACGGACATTTTAAATGATTATTTATGGATGAGTTTCTTTTTTAAAATTTAACCAAAGAACCTAAAACTAAAACCTTTCTTTATGTTAACCAAAGATCGGATTTGAACATACAATGTGTTCTAGGATTCGGGGTGATGCCCCCTTTCTGAATTTATTTTTTATTTTTTCAAAATTGGCAAAGGCCGAACTACACATTTTGAACGTTTTGATTTGTTGACTTTTAAAATTTTATTTAATATTTAATGTATTATTTATAGATTTTTTTATTTACCATTAATTTTTTATTTTTTTATCAAAAGGGCCTAACTACACTTAAGTTAATACTTCCTCAACCCTTGGCCAGATTTAAATGTGTGATGTGTTGTAGGACTCGGGGTGACGCCCCCTTTAGGAATTTATTTTGAAATTTTGACAAAGGGCCTAACTACACTTTTGTTGACATTTTTTCAATCCATGATAGGATTTTGACATATGCGGTCTCGTAGGACTTGGGGTGATACCCCCTTTTCGAATTTATAATTTAATTTTTCCAAATTATACCAAAGGGCTTAACTACACATTTTGAAAATTTTGTCTTGGATGGCGCGCTTTTTAAATAAAAATTGTGAGCATAGCTTAACCTAGCCTATCCTAGTCTAGCTAACCAAACCTAGTCTATTTAACTGTTACTGAAACAAACTGGAACTCAACCAAACTGGAACCGAACCGAACCAAACTGCAACTGGAACCGAACCGAACTGGAACTGAATTAAAATGGAACCGATCCAAATTGGAACTGGGCCAAACCGAAACCGAACTGAACTGGAACCGAACTAAACTGGAACTGAACCGAACCGGAACCGAACTAAACTGGAACTGAACCGAAACAAACTGAAACTAAACTATACTGGAACCGAACCGGAACCGAACTAAACTGGAACTGAACCGAACCAAACTGGAACTAAACCGAACCGAAACTGAACTAAACCAGGATTGAACTAAATGAGTGGGTGAATGTGTTTTAGAACAGGGGCTAATGCATACACTTACGTACACAGGGCACACCCAACTCTCTCATGCTGCCTTTATAGAGGGTAAGACGGGCCTGCGATGTGTGATTTAAAACAAGCAAACTCTCACAGTGTATGACGTCACACAATGCTGGCGTTTGTAAATGTTAATCATTTTACAAATGATTCTAGCTTAAGGTTAAGTCAATATTAAAAAAAAACAAGTAGTTCCATGAAGACCTATACAGCCTATTTTCATATATCCTACTTATGTGAATTGCCTCTATCTACATACAAAATTTCAGTTGACTGCTGTAATAGATTCGAAGATATTGAGAACAGACTAAATATTTCGGATGGTCGCTATATTGGATTTTATATATGTAGGTCCTAGAGTTATGTACTGTTACATGAAGATTATTTTGTACGTGTAGCATTCAAACTTCAATCGCATGATTAGGACACAAGAAGTAACAAGGGGATTTTAAAATTTCGCACAGCTGCCATCTTGTGGTTATTGAAACAATTGAAATAAATTAAATGCCAGTGGATTAACATTCGTATAAGGATTTACTGTGCCAAGTTTCACTGCACTCGGATGGTTAAATTGCGAGAAACGTCCATGTGAATATTTATACTTCGCTTCGCCGCCATGTTGGATTTGTGATCACCAGGTTATTTAAAGTCCTATAAGTAAACTTAAGTTCATAGCCCCTATGAACATTAAAAATTCAGTTTGATTGCTATAATAGATTCGTAGATATTCAGAGCCGTCTAAATATTTCGGATGGTCGCCATGTTGGATTGTTAAATGTATAGGCCATAGAGTCATGTACCATTAAAGGAAAATTATTGCGTAGGTTCATTATTCAAACTTTCACATCGATCGCATGATTACGACACAAGAAATAAAAATTAATTTTAAAATTCGCAAAGCCACCATATTGAGGTTATGTAAACAATTGAACTAAATTAGACACCAGTGTATTACGATGTGTATAAACATTTCCTGTACCAGATATCATTGCTGTTGGAACATTAAATCGCGAGAAAGGTCTATTTATAATTTTCAAATTCGCTTGGCCGCCATGTTCGTTTTGTAGTTAAACGGTTTTTGAAAGTCTTATAGATGAACTTCCAGTAGTGCCCTTTATCTCCGTACAAAATTTCAGGGTGATACCGCGAATAGTTTCAGAGATATAGAATGCCGGTGAAATATTTCGCACATCCACCATCTTGTGGTTATGTAAACAATTGAACCAAGTTGGATGTCGGTGCATTACAATGTGTACAAACATATACTGTACCAAGTTTTATTGCGTTTGGTTTGTTAAATCTCGAGAAACGTCTATTTAAAAGTCGCAAATTCGCGTGGCCGCCATGTTGGTTTTGTAGTTATCCGTTTTTCAAAAGTTACATAGGTGAACGTCTAGATGTTCCATTTATCACCGTAAAAAATTCCAGGGTGATATCGGGAATAGTTTCGAAGATATTGAATGCTGGTGAAATATTTCGCACAGCCGCTATGTTGGATTGGTGAGACGTAACAAAATTTGAAGGGCACGGTCGGGGTTGTTCGGAATAGTGCTACGAACTTACCGAGTTTCATTCTATTCGCTCCAGCCGTTTAGAAGTTGTTATGGACACACACACACATTCCTCACATACACACACGCACACACACACACACGGACAAAAGGTGATCTCATAAGCCTATTTTTTCAAAATTGAAAATAGGCTAAAAACCTGTTGAGGTGGATGATGTTAGAGGAGGTATATTTATAGGTAAACATGCTAGAAAGGATATTAATAGATGACAAGGTTTATACAAAATCAGATTTATTGTTCCATGAATTTTTGGCAGAGTTAAACCCCAACCATTTTACAAAAAGTTTTTTTCCATATGTTTTAATCACTTTTTTCTCCAGAAAGTGTTTTGGAGACGCTGTCTTTTGTAATTCTTCCACGTAGAAACCTCCTTGTATAGGCTTTCCTGCATCGTCTTGGAGTAAATAGGTGACTGGATTGTGAAGTTTTACTTTTCGAATATGAAAAATTTCAGTGCTCCAGTGAGGTGTGTATTCTTTGTCGAAAACAGACTTGTGTTTACTGATAGGTACTTAATCACCAACTTAAAACGATGACGTCGTGAATCTGCAGTTTTGATGGGGTTAAAAAGTTTATCTAGCTGTGGAATATTTTTTGTTACAAGACGTGATTTCATGTTGATGGTACCATGTTTAGTATCATTATACTGGACCACTAAGCTGTCTATAAGATCAAGCCAGCGATAGGTTCCTCTTGCTGTAAATTCCCTCCAATGTTAGTCTTTAGTGTTCGATTGAAACGTTCCACTACACTTGCCCAAAGATTACTATAGGTATAATAGTGGTGGATACCACATGTTTTGAGAAAGCTAGAGAGCAAGTGTGGAAAAACTCTTTCCCTTGATCTGTTTGGAGCAGACGAGGTCGTAGTTGAGACCGTTGGATAATATTCTTGAATGCAGTGGTGACTAGAGGACCTGACTTACGACCTATTTTTGAGTAGACGTCAATGCCAGTGAGCAAATAGCGTACACCATTCTTAGTGTTAGCATAGGGAATCATTTCAACCAAAACAGCTTGACACAAATCAACAACTCCTCGTGTAATGACATCACGCCGACGGTAGAGGCGACGAGCTAGTCTATATAACTCATGAGCAATGGCCGTTTTAAAGGGCGATGGGGTGTTGCTATGTTGATCCATTATATGATAATACCAGCATGACGATGCTCCTCTTCTATTTCTAATAGTTCACCTTCATGACCAGTATGTTCAGAGGCATATAAGGGTTGTAGGCGGTTGACCAATGTATTAGGATCATTCCAGTAGATTTCATCGACGAGCGGTTTTAATTTTTTAAACGCAACACCTGAGTCTGGTATATTACTACGAACACTCTCAGAGGTAGGAAACAATTTTGAAATAATGGTTCTATATTTGATACTTTTATTAGCATTGATTAATGCGGAAACGTGTTCTAGCCTGTCATAGACGATATAAACGAAGTCGTTGTCCACTGTTAAGTCAAATATATGAAGAAATATATTTAACGGCTAAAAATGAACACAAAACAATTATCTTAAAAAGGAAATTAGAGAGGTGGAAAGAATTTTGTTCACTTCCCACAAAAAATAACCCAGGGGGACTTGTTTACAAATTATCAAGGAGGCCAGATAATCTGAATAATAATCTCACTACAATTGAGACTGAACATGGATTCACCACTTCGTTTCAAGATACCGCCGAAGTTTTAATTGACGAATTCTTTCCTGATGAAAGTAATGACGCAGAATCACAAAGAGCGATTAGGATATATTCTCAACTCCCACCTAACACTGCAGATGATGTACCCCTCACAGATCAAGAGGTAGAACGAATCATCTTTTTACAAGATGACAAGAAAGCTCACGGATGGGATGGCACAACTGCTAATATAATTAAGAACATACACCTATGTTTTCCTGGTTTTTGTTGCCCTTTTTAACAAATTCCTTGCCCTACATTTATTTCCTACCTCCTGGAAACTAGCAATAGTCAAAGTAATTCCAAAGGACAGTTCCTTAACAATATGTACTGTTAAATCATTCAGACCTATTTGCCTCCTGCCGATAGTAGGGAAAATTTTCAAGGAACTAATAATTGATCGCGTTATGTATCACATGTATCGTCATGGGCACTTAAGTGAAAATCAGTATGGATTCATGCCCCAAAAATCAACCGAAGATGCTGTACTTTATGTGGTTGATTGATTTCGCGACATATTCTCAATGAAAAAGATGTCCGTATTGGTATCTTTGGATATTTCAGGCGCTTTCGATAATGCTTGCTGGCCTAAATTTTTATCACAGTTAAAAGGAAAACAATGCCCAAAGAATTTGTACAGTTTAATACAAGCCTACTTTAGCCATCGAAAAGTGAAACTTCGGGTCGGAACTGCGATTTCTACAAGAAGTATTAATAAAGGATGCCCTCGAGGATCAGCATGCAGCCCTGTTTTTTGGAACATTTTGTATGATGAACTCCTACAATTACCTCTTCCGACAGGGTGTAATGTTATTGCTTATGCTGATGATGCTCTTCTCCTAACTGAATCAGATAATGTTCAGAATTTGAATTATCTAACAAACTCTGCTTTACACACCTTGTCTCTATGGGGTTGTGTAAACAAACTTCAATTCAATCCTTCTAAGACTAGAGCCATGTTCGACAAGGAGAACAAAAGTAGAAAAACCCAAAATCATTATGAATGGCCACAAAATAACATTAGATGATCTTCTTCTTTATTTGGGTGTTGTGCTTGACAAACACATGACATTCAGAGCACATTTAAATAGATTAAAATTGAAATCAAGCAAGCTTTTACAAGGTCTTGCGATTGCATATAGACCTTCTTGGGGTCTGAACTCCGATCTTTTACGAATAATATATTATACAGCTTTCGTGCCTTTGATTATGTACTGCGTGTCCGCTTTCCGTACTACACTGGAAAAGAAATGGGCTCGGGTCAAGTTATTACAAATCCAAAGAGGTTTCGCTCTAAGAATTTCTCGAGCATACCGCACTACATCTACAGATGCAGAACTTGTAATTGCTGGAATAGAACCACTATTTTTAACAGGAATAGGGAAAGCTGACATTTCTGAAGAAGAACAGAACATCTCCTATGCCGATTTTGGACATTATCGTGGAGCAAAAGTGCCATTTCTTGGAATCTTTTCATCCTATTCAATTCTATAAACTTCTGCATAAAAATTGTTTCAGCACCCATGACTGTTTCATCAACACTGATGGCTCCCCTACACCATGCTCTGGTGGAAATGACAGTGTTGGCTGTGCTTTGTCGTTTATGAGAATGATACTGAAATATTTGCAGCTCAGTATAAGCTCTCTCGCAGTTGCCAAGTTGTTCAATTTTCCAGGCAGAACTTTGGGCCTTAAAGTGCGCAATAGAATGGGTTAAAGCTAACAACAAAAGAGTGAGGATTTTCAGTGATTCACAATCCACATTGAATTCTATAAACGGCAAATATAATTCTAACCCAATAGCTGTCTACATCAAGGCAACAGCTCAGGAGTGCTCACATATATGCACATCATGGATAAGGCGACACACTGGATTGGCTGGTATTGAAAGAGCAGACCAAAATCAGCGGCTACGACACCTCTTGAAATAACATATAGTAAGTCTCCAATATGTTACATTAAAAGGCAGATAAGGAAATACATATTACACGAATGGAATATCGAATGGACATGTAGCCTGAAAGGATCTGTAACAAGACAAATATTCTTCCTGGAAGTACAAAATCGACTTTTATCTAAATAATTAGTGCCAAACTTTGTCCTCACACAATTTTTAACTGGTCATGGAAAATTCAAGTCTTGTTTTGAACGTTTTAAAATAGCAACAGAAGACTATTCATATTTTTGTGGATTGCGTCAATCTGTGTGTCACCTCATATTTGAGTGTCCCGTTTTTGAAAAGGAAAGATACTATTTACAATGCCACCTTAATAGCTGTAACCTGGAACTTTCAAAACCGCTGTACCATATTTTCAAGAGGCAGTGAATTTCTCAGTTTCATCAACAATTTTTTTTGGTAAACTAAGTTAGTAATATTTGTATTTGCTTTGTTTTTAATCTACAAACGTAATGTGCCTCTGGTAAAATAGGGGTCCTGTATTGTTTTTTGGATATTCAATAATAATATTAGCATTGACTGGTTCAGATCGTTTATATCCCCGTCTATATGCATTTGTAGTCATTAAGATGGATTTATATGTTGTCAGATCATTATGGGTGTAGTCATCTGAAAGAGGGGTACGTGAAAATAACAGCTCTAAAAGGCCTGATAATTTATAGTTAACACTTTTAATAATAATGATAATAATATCGTATGGCCTCAGGTGCCGTTTGCACGCTTTGTTAAATGACACCCAGAGGGCAGCTTGCGTGTCGAATTTAATGCTCCTTGGAGTGCTATGAATGTCAAGGAGGTTAGATATCTAAGCTCCTTGACGCTATACCGCTTTCTAGTAGAGAAATGAGGAACTTTGTGTTGGCGGAAAATCCCGAGATTAATTTTGCCATTATGAACACGGCCTACTGCAATCAAATGGGTTCTTTAACATGCCAACAACGTATGACATGAGTATCGTGATTTTTGTCGCCTTTCAAAAATCACTTACCATGGGCAGGAGCGAACCTGCAATCTTGAGGTTGGTAGTCCGACACGATAACCACTCACCCACCGTGGCAAGCACACTTTTAATCATAAGCACTTGATATTCGAATCAAAAATTCGAAAACAATCTTGTTCATAGTAAACACTGAATTTTTTAGTAAATAGATCTTTGAGAAAGGGTGACACTAAAGCCCGTAATTCTTTAGCAGAATGCTTTTTAGCTGAGCTTTATATTCAGGTGTAGACAAGATTTCTGCTAGGGTTGGTTCTCTAGAAGAAGAAGGTGTATCAGCAATCACTGATGTTTTCAGAAACTGAGGGAGTGGTGATGGTTTTCCCGGTGTAAACACTTCATCATCATCATCATCATCATCGTCGTCATTGCCACGTTACCCCGCAATTAATAAGGTAATTATTTACTTGGAAAGGCCGGTCCATAAAATAATACCCCAGAGGTTTGCTACCATAGAACCATCGAGGAACCCAGTGTCCAGAAATAATACACTGAATAGTTTTAACTAACCACATCTATTCACCATATAAAACACTTACAATTCACAAATATTTCAACACACATGCATAAATATAAATATTACAAAGGTGCGGACTTGACAAAGAGGTATAGTTACTTATTTCTTAGTACGTGGGTTCCAACCCCTTAATCTTTATTAAGATTTACAATTATATCATTGACAACTCTCTTTAGCCTCATTACGTTCGCTTTAATCTTCAATATCATTTACTATTTAAGTGATAGTTGCCAGCCAGAAGCACGTTTAATTAGGCCAACCCCTCAAATGCAGTTGTTCGTAGATCTGATCCATAACTCCAAAATGAAGTTAAATAATATTTCCACGATGTCGTTTAATATCCACAAGTAGTTGGATAATGTCCTAAGACAAATCATAAATTATTAGCTTTTAATCTGAATTCACAAGCCGGCCAAAATAAAATCAACTTACCAACTGGCATGGCATACGCGCTCCTCTCTTGTCTTCCTAACAGCTGACTGAGAGTAAGTCTTGGCAATAACAACAAAACCTCATCAAGGTGACAAATGACGAACCCAATTAGCTACCGAAACTTTACATCACATTACTTCTCACTAAATAAAATAAAGATAAACAGACCCTAAGATATTCTGCGGTGAAAAGGGACAAGGAAATTATTACAAACAAAACATTAATTAAAACCCCTTATTCACCAGGCCAAAGTGAATGCCAACTCAGCGCGAGAAATCACGAGTTGAACCAATAAAATAACCAAGATCTTGCGACTACACATGTACCATAAATACAAGATCACTTTTACATTACCTTTTGACCGATACCGAGCGAAATAATTACTCGCTCCACATTTCCAATATTCGAACCATGTCTAACATTTTTATGACGGCTAATCAGAGGTTCCAATAAGTAGCATGACTACATATTAAATATAATAATTAGGAACTCCAATTCAGATAATCACAAATTCTTCCAGACAAGCCACATTATTCTCGGTCACTAGTCATCCTTCCATTTCGGTACACATGATCTTTAAGCCATGACTGTATTTCCATTTACAATCCAATATATATATATTTATATTTTAATTTTTTCCAAAACGCATATTTAGTAGAGTAGGCCATATTTCCGAAGTAAGTTTGGAACTACCGAATAGCCCCAAGCTATTGGTATTCCGATGAGCTGACCAGCAGTTACATATCATGTCTTGTTCCTGTGCAAGTCCAACACCAATTCTCTTTTTTATACAATTAATAATGAACGACCTTCATTTTGATGCAACTCAATCACCGTCGACATCTTAAACAACAACAGTTTCGTGCCCACGAGGAGACTAGTACACAATTTACCACCAGGCGGAGCTCAACAAAACACCTACAGAGTGTGACTAGTCACAGCTGACATCTAGCGGCGGACCAAGTAGTATTACATGAATGATCGCCAGTTGGTGGTTGTCATGCGAGACACAAATTCAGGGTACTAACGTTTGAAGCATGTAGAATAGCTTCAATCATCATCATGCTCTTGTTCTTTCTCTCACACTGCAACTTCTTGAATGGTCTGTGTTGCTTTCGACAGTGTTGTAGGCTTTTCAGATGTGGAAGAGTGCTTGAATATAGCTTTCAGAAGAGGTGTTAAATGTTTTTCAACTAACAACTTACTATCGGCACGTGAACGTTTTAATTCACGAAACTTGTGGCGAATATTATTCTGAGCTTGGATAATATGTTTCTTTAACTGACACTCGGTTGTTGTCGTCGTGGTGTTTGAACAAGTGATGTATAAAAGATGTAGCTCTTTAAATATGAATAAAATGGTCAAAACCCATGCGGTAGCGTCCTTGGTTAATATCACTCTGTTTATCGATAACAGGCAAGCATGATGGTAAGCATTCCAACAATTGGCGCACAACTCAGCAAAGGTGTGAAAGGTCATATCAGGATTCATATGATCATCATACACGTGATGCATGTTTCGTTCATCTTGACGGAAGAGAACAATCACATTGGCATTATCACGAATTAACTGTTTAGGTATTCGTGAATAGGTTTGACCAAGATAGAAACAGCCAATATGCTCATGCCGTCCCATGCTAAAGTAGGCTTGGATAATGGCTTGTCGTTCTGTAGACACATCAACAAAAATCATGAGTGAATCAGAGCGAACACTGTCTGGAGAGGTAACATCTTCATGTGCTGTAAAGGGTAAGTAGCTCATGTTGTCGTGATAAAAATCCATCATCACCTGTTCCAAAAAGACATAGAGAGGTTGGTACAGCGATTTTGCGAAAATATGACTATTTTGAAAGCGCACGCCGTTTGAAGCAGTAATGAGGGTAAGCAAAAGATTTGTCTTTCCATATCCTGAGGGTCCAACAACGAGACAGCGAATAGAAGATGGTAGAAGTGAGCCGTGACGTTGTTCAGACGATGTTGAAAAGAGGTGTGAAACCAAGTCTCCCACTGGGAGGAAGTGTTGTTGCTTAATAATTTTCATAGCGACTAATCATAAAAAAGGCTAGTATGCGATCTATACACATGGAACCAAGGACTGTTAGAGGGACAGCCTAACCAAGGACGTGTTTGGACGAGCATTAGTAGCTAAGACCACGCTCACCTCATTATATGATCCAAAACAGGATACAGATCCTGTTAATAAACACTCTGTGGATATGTCGGTGTTGCCACGCACTATAGAGGGTGATTATGGCTTCAAATTAATGCGGTTAACCCATATGAAACATCCACAAGTCTCTACAGATGGATGTACTAAAAATATGTTGATACATACAGCTTACGACGTATCAAAGGAGATTCTGACATGCAAAATAAACGAAAAATTAACGTGGCTAACCCCGTGAATAATCAAGATGTCTGCACTAAATCCTACATGTCTGTTTACACTCTAATGGTGAACAAGAATAATGAGTTTGATGTACAGCAATGTCCACTAACACAGCTACCTCTTCCCACGGCTAATACAGGTGCTGCTAGAACGGACTATGTGGATAATAAAGTAAAAAGGTTATATGACAGGGTGCCAACCTGACTGTTAATGGCTATACAGCTAATAATAACCGCATCATTCCTTAAGATGATCACGATGTTTGCACAAAACGGTTTTTAACCTCTGAAATGGGAAAAGTGTGTGAAATTGGAAAGAACGCTCTACAGATAAAGCGAAGACGACTAGCTGACGTTTCAGACCCCATACATCCTCATGACGTAACAACCAAACAATTTGTGGAACAATATATATCCTTATTTATTAAATCACGACCCTACCTATTCCTAGTTCCCATTACTAACTGATTGCCAGTGAAAGACACTAAAGAACTTACCTATGTTCTACTTTCGGGGTCTACCACTTACCGCTTGCTGTATGAAGGAACCATTCTTATTATGGAATATATGCCAGATATAAGATATTTATCAATACAATTAAACGGTAGTGCTATGTCATTACTTATACAGCAGTCAGTTAAAGCTGATGATAAATTATCCTTTCAACTAATGCTTACACTCGATAAAAAAGCAAGAAAACACATAAATGATTTTCCGCTGCATATAGAACTTGAATATCTAGCCTTGATGAATTAAATATGAATGGGTTCTTCCTCTAGAAAAGTGTTAGTTGTGATTGAAATTTTTCATGTGAAAGGTTGTCCGTCATGGTGAAACAAAGATAAGTTGTGAAAAGGTCAAAAAAGCCATCACAAAAGGGTGGTTTTAAAACTATTCTTAATGCTGTGCGTGTTGCCTCTCGAGGAGAAAAAATAAATTGTTGATCATTAACCGCTTCAAGCGGCACAATTACATACTAATTCCAAAAGTAATAATCGATTTTTAAAACGTGCCCGAGTGATTCCTGTTCAAAAACGTGGAGGATGTTTACCCGCTTTGTTTGCTGGTCTAGCTGCTCTGGGATCCCTGATCGGTGGACTAAGTGCAGTAGCACGAACAGTTAAGGCCGTTCAAAAGGCGAAGCAACAATTGAGAGAGAGAGTGAAATACATAATAAAACCATCGAAGCCATAGCCCTTCGTAGTAAGGGAGTTAACAGCAAGGTAGATTTGTATAAAAAGGGGCTCGGCATTTACCTGTCTCAAAAAAACTTTAATAAATGCACTGTCTCGACGAGGTACCAATTAAGAAGTAACAAAATACGCAAAACTCATGAAGATTCCACACTTTATAGGTGTATTTATTCGTAACCAATTACTATTACGTCCATGGAAGCAGGAACGTGCTGTCATTAATTTAGATGATAGTCATGGTCCAGGAACCCATTATGTGGCCTACGTAAAACATGTTTCCACTGTGTGGTACTTTGACAGTTTTGGAAATCTACCCCCCCCCTGTAGGGCTTGTTCGCTATTTAGGAAGCAGTGCGACAATGTATTATATTGGGAAACGAGTGCAAAAGTTTAACACAGAACAGTGTGGACGCTTATGCCTCACTCACTCACCCAAGAGGTAGCGTGTGCATTATGACAACAGAAAGTAAAACGTTCACAGTGTATGGACAAGGTGCTGAAGTTACCATTGACTTTTACTCTCCTATTGCATTGGGACAAAGACCTTTTATACCAGGACTAGCATCCTTTGAAGGTTATAATACAATTTACAACAGTAAATGAAGTATGCATTTGGTGTATAAAGTAACAACACCGTCTAGGAAATGTGTTAGTTGTTCACAACGTGAGTATAGGTTAACACACGTCAACGAGCAGTTCTTACAACACCTGGGATATACTCTACAGCAACATCATGATTTCCATCCTAGAAGTGGTCAACCCAATTGAAGAACAAGTGGGTATCGTGAGGATTGAACTTCATTCCTATCAACCTCAGACACCGGGACTAAATAACAATGAAGGGATTCAATTTGTTATTAATAATCAATACATTTATACCCTACACCATGAAAGTGTCATTCAAATTGATGGTCGCCTCACAAAAGCAGATGGTTCCACACCAACATCATCAACGTTAGCCAACCATGCTTCTGCCTTTCTTTTTTCTGAGGTACGCTATGCGATTAATGCTATTGTGGTGGATAGTACTCGAAATGTAGGTATAAAAAATCTCACGAAATTTTATCCCTCTTATGGGAGTGAAGAATGTAAAACACTTTGTATGGCTGGTTGGTGTCTTAACTCGAGCAATGATTGGATGATTCACACCGGAACCTTTACAGGATTTTTACCACTCAAGATCATTTTAGGCTTTGCCGAAGGTCACCAACGTATTGTGGTAAACCCTAGGAAAGTGCTTTATCTCATTAGAGACAAGAGCGATAATAATGCGCTCAAGGGTGCTAATGCAGGAGTAGAGGATTCTAAGATTCAACTGCAACGCCACATGTTATAGTTTCAGATCATAAAAAACTGGACATGCTTAATATTGTTGAAAAGGATTTGGCTTTACCCATACAATTTAGAAGCTGGGCACTACATGAGTACCCACTATTACCAACTGCTGATACACACAGTTGGAGTGTGAAATCTGCACGCTACACAGAGAGACCCCTATATGTCCCGGTTGGCTTTCAAACTAATCGCAAGTATCAACAAACCAAATATGTATCTCAATTTGATCATATCAAATTGAGAAATATACGTCTCTATCTGAATAGTGCTACTTTTCCCTATGAAAGATTGGACTTAAACTTTTCAAAAAATAAGTTTGGTGGACCCTATGACATGTTTTCAAAATTCCAACCATCCTATTATCAGAAAGAGGAATGCCCAATGGTAACCCCTCAAGAGAAAGGCGATGGCTCCACTGGTGGTGTTTGATTGTTCCTATTTAGAGGAGGCTGTAAAGGTGACCAATATTGATATTCAGATAGATTTTGAAACTCATGGTAACATTCCACCAAACACGACATCCTATTGTCTCATTATTCACATGAAACATGTGTACTATCATCCACTCTCGAACCAAGTGACTAGTGTATAAATAGGAGGTGAACAGGTGGAATGCATCTCAGTCATGGATTGTCACAAAGCAACAAGAGGTATTACACCATTCAATTCAAAATGTGAGGAACAACGATTCAAGACATTTGCGACATGGCCTGTACCTTTCATAAACCCTCAAGCCTTGGCAGCAGCAGATTTCTATTATTTACGAAGACGTGATGAAGTTAGATGTGTTTTTACAATCACCATAGATCAGTGGCAAGAGAGTGATGAACCTATGCAAGAACATCCACGCTGGTCGCCAGCCTGAGCCTACCTTCGTAGAATGAATGTGCGTAATATTCCATGTCAATCAAGCTATCCCTCACTAGTACCCCTCAGTGATCGAAAAAGTTATGAGACGTGTGGACTCTATGACATCAACAGTGCTCCGTTTGTTAGTTTAAAGCAAGAGCAAGGAAAGATTAATGTAGAAACACTACCATTTGAGACATTGGGACATCATAAGGGTCATAGACGATATAGACATAGAAGACTATGTAGTGTGGATTGGTATAGACCCAAGGAGATGGAGGTGAGTAGGTAATATAGGGCGGTTCTGGTGCAGGGGCTAATGGGCAAGATGGCCGCTGTGCACAACCACACTCTTTAATGGCAGGCATTTCAAATCATGCTTTATTTGTTATTAAATATATATTATTATTTATTATTTATTATTATTTTATTAATTTATGATTGATATAATTTTAATCATTTTTTACATTTTAATATTTAACTTGCATTTTTATTTTTATTTATTGTGTTAAAGCACTAAACTGCAAGGTCATTAACCCCAACAATTATCTAACCCTCATCAACATCATATTAAATTAAAATTGATGCATATAAGATTCTTTTTTATTTTTACATTTTAGATTTTAAATTTTAGATTATAGATTTTAGTTTTTACATTTCATATTTTACATTTTACATTTTAGATTTTTCCAAAACAGTAAACCACAAGGTCACATACCTAACCTCAGTTAACCTAACCTCACCTAACATAACCTTAGTTCACCTAACCAAACATGTCCTCAACTAACTTCTCCTAACCTAACCTAACCTCACCTAACATAACCTAACCTCACCTAACCTAATCTAACCTAACCTAACGTCACATAACCTAACCTAATCTAACCTAAACTAACCTCACCTAACCTTACCTAACCTAACCTAACCAAACCTAACCTAACTTGAATGTGAGAGCAAATATGAGAGCAAAATGTGCTAGCAAAAAGTAAGAGCAAAAAAGTGAGAGTAACTGCGGAAAGCAGAAAGTGAGAGCAAATGTAAAAGCACAGATATTAAACTTAGTTATAACCTAACCTAACCTAACCTAACTTAACTTAACCTAACCTAACCTAACCTAAAACTAAAGTGTGAGCAAATATAGATCAAAAAGTGATAGCAAAAAGAAAAGTGCGAGCAAAAAGTGAGAGCTAAAGTAAGAGCAAAAAGTAAGAGCAAATGTGAGAGCACAAATAATAAACTTAGATATAACCTAACCTAACCTAACCTAACCTAACTTTACCTAACCTAACCTCACTTTACCAAACCTAACCTAACCTAATCCAACCCACAGAAACCTCATTTAAAGATTTTAGATATTAACAGTTTACATTTTAACATTTTATATTTTATCATTTTACATTTTTTAGATTTTTCCTTTTCCATTTTTTTATCCTACTTTCGATTTTTGAAAAAATGAAAGTAGACTTATGAGATCAACACAGGGCCAAAAATTGTGTGTCTGTCTGTGTGTGAGTGTGTGTGTGTGAGTGTGTGTGTGAGTGTGTGTGGACTCTGAAAGTCTGTCCCCCCCTATCAATTCGAACACGGTGAATCCCAATTGAACGAAATTTGGTACAGAGGTGGCGCTAGCAAATGGCACCTCCATGTCATGTTTTATATCGCCGCCATCTTGACGTAAACGTAATGGTGGCCACCCAAATGTTCAAAGCTTAAATCCAATTACGACCAACCTTTTCATCTGATTTCTACCAAATTTTGTAACGGTATACCTTTATGTATGAAGAACCTTTTGACCAAACTACGAGGTCATCTGCCCAATAATTTGCGGATGGCGGCCATGTTTGTGTGCAAATTGATTCCCCTTATCTTTTCAAACACGGTGAAAAGGAATTGAAACGAAATTTGGTACAGAGGTAGCACTAGCAAAGGGCACTTCAGTGTCATGATTTAAATCGCTGCCATCTTGACGTAAACGTAATGGCGGCCACCCAAATGTTCAAAGCTTAATTCAAATTACGACCAACCTATTCATCTGATCCCTACCAAATTTCGTAACTTTATATCTTTATGCATGAAGAATCTTTTGACCAAACTACGAGGTCATCTGCTCAATAATTTGGGGATGGCAGCCATGTTTGTGTGCAAATCGATTCCCCCTATCTCTTCAAACACGGTGAATCCAAATTGAACGAAATTTAGTACAGAGGTACCACTAGCAACGGGCACCTCAGTTCCATGTTTTATATCGCTGCCATCTTGACGAAAACGTAATGGCGGCCACCCAAATGTTCAAAGCTTAAATCAAATTACGACCAACCTTTTCATCTGATCTCTACAAAATTTTGTAACAATCTACCTTTATGTATGAAGAATCGTTTGTCAAAACTACGAGGTCATCAGCCAAATAGTTTGCAGATAGCGGCCATGTATGTTTCCAAATCGATTCGTCATATCAATTCAAACACGGTGAAACTTAATTGAATGAAATATTGTACAGATGTAGCACTAGCAATGGGCGCCTCATATTCATGTTTAATATCCGTAAAGCACGTTGTATTTCAGCAAGCTACTACAAACAACATTCAATTATACTCCTTGAAAAGGACAAAGAGTTATAACAATACCCATGCATTTAGGGGAAAGTAGGCTGTATGTTCTTTACTGAACATCTTGTTTTTATATTACATTTTAACATTTTAGATTTCAGGGATTTACATTTTATATTTGACATTTTTAAATTTTATATTTTCCAAAACAGTAAACTACAAGGTCACATACCTACCCTCAGTTCACCTAAGCTCACCTAACATAACCTTAGTTCACCCAACCAAACATGTCCTCACCTAACTTTACCTAACCTAACTTAAGCTAAGCCAAAGGCTAATGCTCATCCATAGAGTTATGTTGTTCACACATTAGTCAATTCCTCAATTTCCAACTACCATTATTTTATTTTTTTAAATTTCAGCATAAAGTTATTGAATTTTTGTCAATATGGAAACATGGATTTTGCATTTTAACAGTGTCAATTTCACAATTTCCCATTTACACTTTTTAAAATTTCAGTTTAACGTTGTTCAATTTTTGTCAATATGGAGACATGGATTTTCCAATTTTGTTGTTTACATGTTTTTTATTTAGTCCATGTACAATGTTCATTTTGCATTAGGAGTAGGGAGAGGTGGGTAGTAATTAAAATGTACAAGCAGTGCCCATACAATATTTTTATTAATTTTTAAGTACATATACAATATTTACACATACTACATTGTTTTTGTTATACATTGTAGAGTTGGTTTGATTTAAAACTCAGCAATTCTTCTGGGTTTATGCCGTGTCTTGTGTGGGGTTTCGCCTAGGACACCAAGCTGGCTCATCGGTGGGCTCTTGGTGTCCCCGCCCGGACCCCCACAGGAGTAACGAACTGCACGCTACCTCACTTTATTGTGCCGTGTCTTGTGTGGGGTTTCGCCTAGGACACCAAGCTGGCTCATCGGCGGGCTCTTGGTGTCCCCGCCCGGACCCCCACAGGAGTAACGAACTGCGTGCTACCTCCCTTTATATAGATTGCAACTGCACTACTTTACTGCGAGAACTAAAAGCTCAAGCAGCCTTAACCTCCCTATGAAGGCTTCCAAAAGGATGGTATATTGGCTTTCACGGCCGGTGAATTAAAACTCAGCAATTCTTCTGGGTTTTTGCCGTGTCTTGTGTGGGGTTTCGCCTAGGACACCAAGCTGGCTCATCGCCGGGCTCTTGGTGTCCCCGCCCGGACCCCCACAGGAGTAACGAACTGCGCGCTACCTCCCTTTATATAGAGTGCAACTGCACTACTTTACAGCGAGAACTAAAAGCTCAAGCAGCCTTAACCTCCCTATGAAGGCTTCCAAAAAGATGGTATATTGGCTTTCACGGCCGGTGAATTAAAACTCAGCAATTCTTCTGGGTTTGTGCCGTGTCTTGTGTGGGGTTTCGCCTAGGACACCAAGCTGGCTCATCGGCGGGCTCTTGGTGTCCCCGTCCGGACCCCCACAGGAGTAACGAACTGCCCGCTACCTCCCTTTATATAGAGTGCAACTGCACTACTTTACAGCGAGAACTAAAAGCTCGAAACACTAGAAACACGCCGAATGGATGCTGCGACCTTTTTTACTTCACCTGGTTTAAGTTTTGAGGCAAAGCTCCTTTACACTGGCATTGAACTGGAATTGCTACAGAATTACGATCAATCAATCAATCAATCAATCAATGTCTAAAGGCAATGCCTTGTCGATTCAACCATTGTCTTCTGTCTTCAGCTTGTCTTTTCATCTCACAATAGGAACCACATCCTACGTTTTGTATCAATGCTTGAAGGAATTGCTTCCTAGGTCGACCTCGTCCCTTCTTTCCTAAGACCTTTCCTTCTAGTAGATTGGTTAGAAAGGTATTATGACGCACGGTGTGTCCAATGAATTTAGCTGTTCTTCTATGTACTGTTACCATCAACTGTTTCCTTCCCTGGATTTCTCGCAGTATACTTTCGTTTGTTCTTTTTTCAGTCCAACTGACCTTTAGCATTCGCCTCCAGACCCACATCTCAAACGCTTCAAGCCGTTTCCTATCCTGTTCTCGAATTGTCCAAGATTCGCATCCATATAAGAGTACGCTCCACACAAATGACATCACAAAATTTTTCCTAATCTCAATATCTAGATGTATATTGGTCAGAAGAGTTCTTTTGTTGCTGAATGCTTGTTTGGCAAGCGCTATTCTTCTTCTTATCTCTTTGCTGCAGCGGTTATCATTTGTGATTAAACTTCCGAGGTATGGGAAACTGGTGACTTGTTCCACTACTTTGTTAGCCTGATGTTGGTGTGATTTCGCTCAGGATGTTTACTTACAACTAATATTTTTGTCTTCTTCACGTTAATGTTTAGGTATAAATCTACTAAATATGATGACAGTATATTCAGCATCTTGGATAATTCCTTTTCTGAGTCTGCAACCACTGCTATATCATCTGCAAAGCGAATACAATGGATTTGTTTTCCATTTATTCTAATTCCTTTTGTGTTCGTTTTGAACTTATTTATAGCTTTTTCGATGAATACATTGAAGAGGTACTGTGAAAGGGGGCAACCCTGTCTTACTCCCTTCCTGATTTTTATTTCCTGACTGCTTCCTTTGATGTCTACTATTGTGGTATGATTTTCATAAAGTCTTAGTATCAGCCTCCTATCCTTCCAGTCTAATCCTGAAGATTTAATAATTTTGAAGAGATGGTCCCAACTTACATTATCAAAGGCCTTTTCAATATCTACAAATGCTATATATGTGTTTCTATTCATCTCCATTCTTCTTTCTAATATTGTTCGTAGAGCCAAGATTGCTTCTCTTGTTCCCATTCCTTTCCTGAAACCAAACTGATCTGGGTCAATTTGGAAATCAAGTTTGTTATTTATTCTGGCTTTTAGTATTGACAATAAAATTTTAGATGCATGAGAGAGCAGTGTTATGGTTCTGTGTTCAGAGTATTCTGTACCAATTCCTTTCTTTGGTATCATAACTGTTCTGCTTTTGGCGAAGTCTTCAGGAATTTTGCCACTATCATAGCATCTGCAGATTGCATCATAAAGTAGGTCTTTCATTTTCTCACCCATGTTCTTTAGTAGTTCTCCCGGTATGTTATCTGGACCGCAAGCTTTATTGTCACTTATTCTTTCAAGCGCTGATTCAAATTCTCTTCTTGTGATAGCAGGGCCCTTATCATTTTCTTCTATATCATCTTCCGGTTCAATATACCATGTTTTATTAGATACATTCCCATCATATAGTTCTTCAAGATATTCTTTCCACCGCATACTGACTTCATCCGCATCTAATAAGATTTTTCCATTTTTATCCTTTATTATAGAACTTTTCACTTTTGGTTTCTGGTTTAAGGCTCTGATGTGTCTATAAGCCCTGTCAGTTTTTCCCTCAGCAATATCATTTCCAATGTTCTTAGCTATCTCAGCCATCCATTCCTCTTTGGCTCATCTACAAAGGGTTGTAATTTGATTTTTAACAAGTCTATATTGTTCCTGACTTCTTATGGTATTTTCCCTCCTGTGCTGGTTTCTCTTTACTATCAGATCCAATATTTCTCTTGTAATCCACGGTTTCCTTGGTTCTAAAATTCTTGTTCCCAGTGTTTCACGAGCTATATTTATCAAACCTTCTTTTATATCTTCTCATTTCGATTCTTCAAGTCTTCTAGCCAGTTCATTCGTTTTGTGGGCGAAAATCACTTTATTGTTATTGTCCTTTAGTTTAGTAACATCCAGAGGTTTCGTTTTTCTATGTCGGTTCTTTTTCAGTTGGATATTGCATTTGGCCATGACTAGGCGATGGTCACTGTCAATCTCTGCTCCAGGGTAGCTATGGCTTGATTTAACTTGAGTGCGATATCTTCTCTTGACAAGTATATAATCATTCTGATAACGAGCAGTGTCACCCGGGGCTGTCCAGGTATATCTTCGCCGTAATGGTACTTCAAATAATGTGCTTGTGACGATCATATTGTACTGATCACAGAAGTCAAGTAATCTCTCTCCTCGTTTGTTCCTGATACCCAGTCCAAACTTCCCAATTCCTTCCCGATCTGGATGACTTCCAACAATAGCGTTATAATCTCCCATAATTATTACATTATCTGATTCCTTTATCAGACTCCATATTTGGTCAATATGTTCGTACATTTCTTCAATTTCTTCATCTGAGCTGTTTGATGTGGGAAAGTACACTTGAATAACAACTATATTCCTGGGTCTTGTTTTGATTTTTACTACTATAATCCTTTCATTTACGTGATAGTTGTTCATCACATTTCTTGCCCATTTGCTTCTAAGCAGAAGTCCTACTCCATTACTTCCTCCTCTTGTGCTGCCACTGTAGATCATTCTGAAATCATCACTGTAGAAATCAACATTTCCTGGCCATCTGATTTCACACAGTCCCAGAACATCCATGTTTTTTTCATTCATTACATTTTTGGCTTCTTCCAGTTTTCCTGCCTCTAGGAAGGTTCTTACATTCCACGTTCCAATGTTCATCAGTTCATTCTTTTGAGGATTTCGATGGATGACGACCTGAGAAGCCTCCTTTCTTCCCCTGCCGGATCTTGGGTTCCGCGCCTCATGATCAGTAGACTGTACTTCTTGCTCTGACAATATCATGGTTGATTATGTACTAGGGAAAAATAATTGAGGTGGTTTCCCGTTGCCTTCCTCAATGCGCAGTAACCATATCACACCCCAACATCCAAGGATGCCATGATATGATGCAGCTGTTTGCTGATACAAGGTCGACAGATCGGTCTTGTATCAACAATAATGATATAGCTGCTGCCACTATATCATGTCCTCAGTTGATCCACGGGTGCAAGCACCACTCTCATCAAGAGCCCCTATCAGCCATTGGGACGCGCCGTGTCGGGGTTGAGGACGTCCCCTCCTAGATCCGTCTTCCACAGAGTACAGAAAAGCCCCTACTTGGTTCAGAGCTCCTCCCCCGTGGAAGCTGCACCTGGTAGATCAGATTCTTTTAATCGAGTCTGGAATACGTGGAGGCATATGTCAGGTGTCTCATCGGTATGCTGAAGCTAACAATAAATACATGGAAACCTATGATTCTGAGAATCCATCACAGTTTATTACCTATGATGATGCCAACAACCATTACGGGTGGGCTATGTGCTACTCTCTTCCTTATGGTGGATTTCAGTGGGTTTCTCCAGATATTGTTGATCTAGAAAAACTAAAGAAAGACGATCCTGTGGGTTACATTTTAGACGTTGATGAAGATTACCCATGTGTCCTTCATGATCTTCACAACGATTTACCTTTCCTACCAGAGTGTACACAACCTAAGGATTCGTCTCTGAAAAAACTAATTCCTCATCTTGGAAATCGAAGGCGGTACGTTGTACACTACATGGAACTTAAACAGGCTCTAGATCATGGACTAGAATTGATAAAAATTCATCGTGGGTTAAAGTTTAAACAAAGACCTTGGCTAAAGGCATACGTTGATTTTTTAACAACAACCTTCGAAAACAAGCCAAAAATGATTTTGTGAAAAATTATTTAACAATACCATTTTTGGAAAAAACAATGAAAATATTCCTAAACGAATAGACTTACGTCTTGTGACTGACAGCAAAAAAAAAGGCTGAAAAGCTAATAGCAAAGCCAACATTTATCGACAGAACAATTTATGGTCCTAACCTAGCTGCTTTCCACATGGCTAAACGTAACATTGTATTCATTAAGCCTATGTACAGTATATTGGAATGTGTATACTGGATATTTCAAAAACTCTCATGTATTCCCACCACTATTATATCCTGATACCCTATTATGGCATGGACAATCTTAAACTCATGTATATGGATACGGACTCGTTCATTTATTTGGTTAACACCCAAGATGTATATCAAGACAAGTTGGATTTCCTAGATCACCTGGACACATCTGATTATCCTACTAATCACATATGTTACTCTACATCAAACAAAGAAAACGTTGGGGAAATTTAAAGACAAGGCTTGTGGACAAATAATAACAGCATTTGTTGGACTTTGAGCTAAAATGTACGCTTTAGACATAAATGGTAAAGAAATCAAAAAGATTAAAGGTATTAGCAGAGGTGTTGTCAAAAATTGTATAAGCTTTCAAGATTATAAGGATTGTATTATGAATAACGAGGTAAAAAGAATACCAATGAACATTATTGCTTCAAAGCAACATGACATATTATCTATAAGACTAAACAAAATTGCATTGTGTCCTAGTGATGACAAAAGAGCAATTGATTCGAATGGTATAGGTACACATGCCTATGGTCATTACTCAATCATTGACCATGCTTAAAGAGTTAAGTAATGAATACGAAAATCCTCTGCCTGCATGTAGCAAATACATAAAACAAAACATTCTAGGAAATAAAATAATAGCACTACAAAAATAGAAAAAAAATGGTATTCATACTCAAAAATAAATAAAAATAGAAAACAAATAAAACCAACTCTACAATTTATAACAAAAACAATGTATTATGTGTAAATATTGTATATGTGTTTAAAAATGGATAAAAATATTGTATGGACACTGCTTGTACATTTTAATTACTACCACAGAACGGTCTTTATCAAGACCAACACTAACCATTATGTCTGTAAATATTGAAGGCTTGTCTACATCTAAAGAAGGAATGTTACATCAGCTCTGTCAAACACATGCATGTGATATATTATGCCTTCAAGAAACCCACAAAGATGAGCAACTGCGGTGACCTAAAATAGCGGGGATGAGACTCGTGGCCGAAATTCCCCATAGACAGTATGACAGTGCTGTTTTTGCCAAACCAGATTTACAAATTTTGTCTGCTGCAGTCACCACCGAAAACCAAATCGAGATAATAACCGTGGAACTAAGCAATTGCACCATCTCAGGTGTCTACAAACCACCCAATGTGAATTTCTCCTTCCGAACTCCAAACAATTATAACAATCAAAAGACAAACTTTGTAGTTGGAGACTTCAACAGCCATAGCAGTGCATGGGGATATACAGAAGACGATAATAATGGAGAGGCAGTGTTAGAATGGGCTGATGATTTCCAATTACAACTTGTTCATGACCCCAAACTACCTCCATCCTTTAACAGCAGTAGATGGCGACGAGGCTTCAACCCAGACCTCATATTTGCTAGCGAACACGTGGCACAACAATGCGTGAAATCAATGTGTAATCCTATTCCAAATACCCAACACCGACCCATAATGTGTCAACTCTTCTCAGCAATTCGGCCAATAAAGGTTCCATTTCGAAGGAGGTATAATTTCAAAAAAGCAGACTGGCAGAAGTTCAGCTCAACTCTTGATACAATAATATCAGATATCCAGCCAACACCAGAGGTGTATGATCAGTTTGTTGAAGCAGTGAAGAAAGCTTCCCGCGTTTCCATACCACGAGGCTGCAGAGTTAATTATATACAAGGCCTAACTTCAGACACGGCTGCTCAAATGAACACATATATTTCACTGTTTCAGGAAGATCCACTAAGTGAAGGCACTGTGTCAGCTGGAAAGAAACTGCTTTCCTTAATTGCAGAGGCAAAGAAAGATGCTTGGATCAAACTCGTGGAGGAAACAGATATGTCAAGGGACAGCAGAAAGGCTTGGAAGCTTCTAAAACGACTTAGCAACGATCCAACCAAGGTACCAGTCCATGCAAATGTTACGGCAAACCAAATCGCAAATCAGCTTGTCACCAATGGGAAAATCAATCGCCCTATAAGGAAAATGGAACACAATATCCTGGAAAATGGAGAAATGAAGTCCAGTAACCTTTCCCGGCCATTTGAAATAAAGGAATTACAGAAAGCTATTCAATGTGCCAAACATGGAAAAGCGGCAGGATTAGACGACATCACAATAGAGCAAATAAAACACTTCAATTCAACCACACAGGGATGGCTTCTGAACTTCTTCAACAATTGTTTTACTTCTCTGAAAATTCCTAAAATATGGAGAAAATCCAAAGTGATTGCATTTCTGAAACCTGGAAAGGATCCTTCGGACCCAAAAAATTTCAGACCAATCTCCTTACTCTGCCATCTGTACAAAATAATGGAAAGGATGCTGTTAAACCGCCTAATTGGAGTAGTAGACCACGCTCTAATACCTCAGCAGTGTGGCTTCCGCCCAGGAAAGAGCTGCACAGCACAGGTTCTACATCTAACTCAACACATTGAGGATGGATTTGAGAAGAAGAAGATCACTGGTGTGGCTTTTGTGGATCTCTCCGCCGCCTACGATACGGTAAATCACAGGATATTATTACACAAGCTCTACAGAATGATTACAGACATCAAAGTAACCAAGATGATAGCTACTCTCCTGGAAAATCGTCGCTTTTTTGTTGAATTCCAAGGACGCCAAAGTAGATGGAGAAATCAAAGGAATGGACTCCCTCAAGGCAGTGTACTGGCTCCTATTCTTTTCAACATCTACACAAATGACCAGCCATTGCCAGAAGGTACTAAAATCTTTATCTATGCCGATGACCTAGCACTTACTACTCAGACTAATACCTTTGATGAAGCAGAGACCTCTTTAACTGTTGCATTAGAAGAGCTAGGTACCTATTATGAGAAAGACCAACTGAAACCAAATCCAGCTAAGACCCAAATTTGCGCGTTCCATCTGCGGCATGCACAGGCATCTCAGAAACTCAAAGTTATCTGGAAAGGGAACTTACTGGAACATTGCTTTACACCAAAGTATTTGGGAGTTATGCTGGACCGCACACTAACATACAAGAAACATTGCCAAAACGTAAAACAAAAGATAGCTGCTAGAAACAACATTCTACGCAAATTGTCAGGAACCAGTTGGGGAACACAACCACAAACAATCAGAACATCAGCTCTAGCTTTATGCTACTCTGCAGGTGAATATGCCTCCCCGGTTTGGTACAGGTCAGCCCATGCGAAGCAAGTCGACATCGCTCTCAACGAAAGTTGCAGGATCATTACTGGATGCCTGAAACCTACACCCATTGAGAAGATCCAACTTCTAGCTGGTATTTCTCCTGGTGAGATTCGTAGGGAGGTAGCAGCTAACAAAGAAAGGCTCCAATCATCTACTTCAGTAGCACATCCCCTCTATGGATACCACCCAGCCACCCGGAGGCTGAAATCCAGAAAAAGTTTTCTCCGCACTTCAGTTAACCTTGAGGGGAAAGCGGAGAATGCTAGGATCAAGATGTGGAAAGAAAGAACCAGCCATCTCTCCAACTGGATGGAGCCGAAGGAAAGTCTTCCATGTGGACACCAGGAGAAGTGGACAACCTGGAAATCCCCTAACATGGCGGCTGAGTGAACAACACGGCAGGGAGTAGCTCCGAAAACATTGTGTATTTAAGAGTGTATTCGAGGAAGAACCTAAACCATATTTGTCACCCGACAATATAAGTGCATACGTTGCCCAGTAACTAATAAGAACATCAGTTAGAATTACTAACTTCCTCGTAAATTGGTTAAATAGGAGTTTTCACCTGCATTGGCAACATGGGCGACTGTGGAGGGTGTGGTGGTAGCTTGGGGAAGGCTGGAAAGGTACAGAGTGGTTCATGTAAAAAGTGGTTCCACAAGAAGTGCGTGAATACATTGAACAGATTCACCGAGTGACTGTGTGTGGAATGTGTGGACTATAGTGCAACTATAAGTGACAGTGTAAGTGACAAAGACACTCCATCAATGGAGAATATTTATGGAATGCTGAAAGACGTAAAAGAACAACTTAAAATCATAAAAGACGAACAAAGAGCGAGAGAGACTGATCTAGGTAACTCATTGGAATTGTGCCATAAGAAACTAGACGATTGTGAAACATTAATTTCTAACCAGCAGACAGAAATTAAGGAATGTAAAGGACAGATTGACACATTAACCCAGCAAAATGTCAATCTCAAGGCGAAGCTAAAATCCCTAGAAAACCGCCTAGGAGAATCTGAGCAGTACACACGTAGGAATACGGTGGAAATACACGGTGTCCCGGAAGTTCCTAACGAAAACATTATTGAAACTGTGAAGAAAGTAGGTCAAGCTCTGGATGTGGTCATCACTGAAACAATGGTAGATGCCTGTCATCGACTGCCTAAGTCACCTAATCATCAACACAGTGGCATCATCTTGAAATTCGTTCGGCGGGACGACAAGGAGCGTTTCATGGAGCGTCGCCGGGTGAAACGGAATCTCTCCACTCGTCACGTCGGTCTTCCTGGGGACAGTGTAATTTATGTGAACGAAAGTTTATCACCAGAGAAGAGGAAATTACTGTCACAAGCTCGGAACATCAGGAGAGAGAAGGAGTATTCTTTCTTGTGGGTAAGAAATGGACACATTAAAATACGCAAATCTGAAGGTTCTCGAGTCATCGTAATTCGAAATGAGGATGACCTGAACACTCTCTAATAGTATCAAAATCTAGATTATCCATTTATTATCAAAATGTAGGAGGAATGAATACAAAATTCGATTTATTCAATGAAAACCTGATCACCATAAAGCATGACTTAATTCTAATTCCAGAAACTTGGTTATCTAGTAAAATCGCTGACAGTGAGGTCTGTTGTGATATGTACAGAGTATACAGGGCTGAGAGGCCTGCCAGAACAGGGGGTGGGGTGGCTGTCTTGGTTCGGAGCGGATTAACAGTACTCAAGGTCGAAAGAATGACTGGCAGCTTGGAATGTCTATTAGTGAAACTGGTTATTTCAGGAAATATTTGGTACGTCTGTAATGTTTACATCCCACCAGCTTCAAAAGTAGAATCGTACAGGCAACTATATCGGTGGCTGGAATCCCGCACTGAAATATATGATATTTTTTTTTTAATATTTGGTGACTTCAATATCCCAACAATACAAAGTACAATAATTAAAGATGACAATATTCACACAAGAGAACTCGTAAATTTTATTAATTATCTTCAGCTAAAATCTTATAATTCAGTACTAAACCGTAACGGGAGGACGCTGGACTTAGTTCTATCCAACAAACCCAACATAAATGTAACGGAAAACACAGACCCACTCTTACCGCAGGATCGCCATCACCCAGCTCTGGATGTGGAAATATCTCTAACTATATGTCGAAACCAAGTAATTATCCAGCCTAATGATACCTATAACTTCCGGGAAGCCGATTTTGAGCAAATGTACACTCGGTTGAGGGATAGTGCCTGGGGTCAAATATACGAGTGCACTGATGTAAATACTGCAGTAGACATGTTTTATCAGATTTTTAACACAGTACTTGGCGAAACCGTTCCTATATGTAAACGACAAACGGGCATAAAATATCCTGTCTGGTTCTCTAAGGAAATAAAGAGTAAATTGAAGGAGAAGGAACACCATAGGAAGAGAAAACATTACTCAGATCATCATAGACTACGTTTTGAAGAATTAAGGTCAGAAATTAAAAAGGAAATTAAATTATCTTATAAGAAATATATCCATAATATTGAACAAAACATTAGCAGGGACTCAAAGAAATTTTGGACGTTTATTAAAAACAAGAAAAAAGTAGGGACTCATGCGACACTTTTAAATATAATAATGAAGAATTGGACAGGGGTGATTCCATTGTTGAAGGTTTCGCGTCATATTTCAAATCAGTGTATGACTCTCAGTCAGCCCAATACAAAGTCCCAGCCTGCAATTCGAATACTCCCAACACCCTTCGCATAAAACTTGTCTCAAAGGAAGAGATAGAAATGGCATTTAAAAAATTAAAACCTAAGTCGTCGGCTGTTCCTGATAATATTCCACCGTATGTAGTTAAGGGATGTGCTGAAAGCCTCAGGGACCCGTTACACTTTATATTTAACTTAGCAATACAAACTTGTACGTTCCCTGACGCCTGGAAAATCACTCGCGTCTGCCCTATACTAAAATCGGGAGACCAATCACTAATTAATAACTACCATCCTATATCTATTTTATCCGCAGTAGCCAAGGTATTTGAATTCATATTGCACGGAAGAATATCAGTATTTCTCAGACCACTCGTAACAGATAACCAACATGGTTTCCTATCCAGGAAATCTACAGTGACGAATGCAATTAATTTTACTCAAATTATATCTAAAGAGTTAGATAAAGGAGGGCAGATGGATGTCATATTTACAGATTTCGAGAAAGCTTTCGACACAATAAATCACGATATCCTTCTTAAAAAATTATGTATTTTGGGATTTTCCCACCCATTACTAAAATTATTCATCTCCTATCTCAGAGACAGGAAACAATTTGTTTTGTTCCAGAAAATTGTCTCAAAGGAATACATAGTTCATTCCGGAATACCCCAAGGTTCGAACCTCGGACCTTTGATTTTTCTAGCAATGACAAATGATTTGCCACGATGTATACTGCACTCAAATAGTCTTTTATATGCAGATGACTTCAAAATTTTTAAATCAATTTCTTCCACTAATGACTGCAATCTACTACAAAATGACCTACATAATATACACAAATGGAGTATAGAAAACAAATTATACTTAAACGTACCGAAGTGTGTTGTTATGACCTTTACACGTAAGAAGAACCCAATCACATTTGTTTATGGAATTGGACCTAAGTCATTGAAAACAGTAAGCGAGAAGAAAGATCTAGGGATTCTGTTTGACCGAGAGCTTGCTTTCACTTATCATGTGCAAAAGACGGTCGGGGATGCTTACCGCATGTTAGGGTTTATAATAAGAAACACTAAGCCATTCATTAGGACCAGTACCTGCATAAAACTTTATACTGCCATGGTGAGATCCAAGCTCGAGTACGCCAGCCAAGTATGGAGTCCCTGGCAGAAAACATGCATTAAGTCCATTGAGCAAGTTCAAAAGAAATTCCTCAGATATTTACACCTCAAAATAACGGGCAATTACCCACACATGGTACCCTACGGTGAACTTTTGCTGAATTTCGGCATGACTAGTTTGGAGTCTCGAAGGCAAGTGAATGATATGAAATTCCTTTATAAAGTCATTAACGGTCAAATTGATAACTCATTTTTCCCATCGCTCCTAAATTTCAACATCCCTCGCTTAACTACAAGATCAACCATAACATTCAAAACTGATATAACCAATACCACTTCACATAACAATTCACCTGTATGGAGGCTTTGCAGTATTTACAACGATGCGGTTCGTGTAAACTGGAAACTAGATTTCTGTCTCTCAATCAGACCGTTCTTGGAAATTATAACCCAGTCACTCTAATTCATACTTGAAATAAAATAATAATAATAATAATATCGTATGGCCTCGGGTGCCTGGTGCAAGCTTTGTTAATTGACACCCAGAGGGTAGCTTGCATGTCGAATTTCGTCGTTCCTTTGAACGCTATGAAAGTCAAGGAGGTTAGATATCTAAACCCCTTGACACTACAGCGCTTTCAAGTAGAGAATGGAGGAACTTTGTGTTGGCGGAAAATCCCGAGATTAATTTTGCCATTGAACACGGCCTACTGAATTCAAATGGGTTCTTTAACATGCCAACAACGTATGACATGAGTATCGTGATTTTTGTCGCCTTCAAAAATCACTTACCATGGCCAGGGGCGAACCTGCAATCTTGGGGTTGGTAGTCCGACACTATAACCACTCACCCACACATAACAGAATCAACAATGTATATATGTGGATAGGCCTGTTCCCTAGTTATTGATGTTACCTTTTAGTTTATTATGTAATAATTTCAAAACCTGTTTTTATATTTGGCATTAGATCATATTTAGATTTAGTTTTTATATTATCTTTTTACTACTATGCATTTTGATCTGTGTGAACTTCTTAGTTTTAAGAATTACATTAAGATATTAATACTTAATGCAGACATCAGGAAATGTATCTTACTGTGTAGGTGCACTATTATTGGGGCGCACACTGAGCCCTGTTGTGTACCATCAACAAATAAATAAATAAATAAATATATAAATAAATAAACAGACTCCGTACAGAAGTCGGCAGAACAAAAGTAAATCTTCGGAAGTGGGGTTTCTCAAGCGACTCATCACTCTGTGATTGTGGAAAGCAGCAAACGATCCAACATTTATGTCAGTGTGTCTTATGTCCCTCAAAGTGCACTATGATAGACTTGGTTGCAGCTTCCTCTAATGCTATTGACGTCGCCCAATACTGGGCATGAATTATCTAGCTTCCGATTTTGTTGCTCAGTAGGATTGTTTATATGTGTATATCTGTATATTTGTATAGTAGCAATGTACATATCGTGTATTTTAAAATATCTATGTGTAAAGTCGATACTTCTGACACGAATAAAGAAAGAAAGAATTACTACCCACCTCTCCCCACTCCTAATGCAAAATGAACTTTGTACATGGACTAAATCAAAAACATGTAAACAACAAAATTGGAAAATCCATGTTAGGAAAAGAGTATTTTAGTGAAGAAATCTGCAAAATTGTAAATTAAAATGGTAAGAATACCGGTAGTTCAACAGTAATATCTTTAGAGTGGGAGCAGGGAAACTGGTAAAATAAGCCAAACGTGAGGTTTGGCATTCAGATCTTTTGATGTCAAATGTAACTGAGTCCAACAATGGTATTTCGGATTTGTCTAGCAACAATAATAACAATTATGATAGTAATAATGTAAATAAATCACCAACAGAAGCTTGCAAAAGTAACAAATTTTAAATTTACTACCAGAATGTTCAGTCTCTCTATAATAAAAATGATTACATACATCTAATGCTTAAAAATGAACTTCAAGACATCTCAGCACTATGTATTTCAGAACATTGGCTGAAAGAGGAACAACTCGAATTAATTCAATTCCCAGGGTTTATACAAACTAGTAAATACTCTAGAACTAATATTAGCCATGGTGGTACTTGTATCTTCTTAAGAAATAATTTAGATCATGAACAGTTAACAGCTTATGCTTATCTAATTATGGAGCAGGATTTTGAATTCTCTGCCGTAAAAATACAGCAGTTTAAGTTAATAAGTGTATGCGTATAACGTTCTCCGTCAGGAAAGTTTCCTTTATTTATAGATAAATTAGAATTGTTACTCAATAACATGAGCAAAGTAAATTTCGATATAATAATTTGTGGGGATATAAATGTGGATTTCTTAAAATTTGATAGAAATTGTGAATTATTAAGACAGTTAATAATTTCCTATGGACTGAAACCTACAGTAAATAACCCAACAAGTATAACAAAATTTAGTAAAACCACTCCTGATCATTTTTTTAAATGCATATAAATATATCCATTCAATAGAAGTCTATTGTCCGGGTTTTAGTGATCACTATGGACAAATACTGAGTTTTGAAGTACCCGAAACAATCAATAATAATGATAATGGAGTAAAATCAAAGTGCAGGTCATTCACTGAAACAAATGTTACATATTTCGATGACTTATTAAGTAAGGAAACATGGTCAGAAATTTATAAACTAGAAAATGTTAATGATAAATTTAATGCATTCAGTACCCTAAAACACTAATTTGAAACAGCATTCCCCTTTAGACAAAGAACTGTTCAAAATAACAAAACTAGCAATTGGATAACAACAGAAATTATAAATTCATGTCAAAGAAAAACTTTCTACACAAATTATATAAACAATACTGTACCACACAACACCTGAATTCAATTTATACTACAAAAACACACTGGCATATTAAATAAGGTAATAAGACTAGCAAAGAAAATGCATAATGATAATTTTATTTCCCAATCATCTAATAAAAACAGGGCTATGTGGTCCGTGATAAAGAAAGAAACTGGAAAATCTGCTAAAATACAAAGGAACATTACACTGACCAGAAATAATAAAGTGATTAATAATCCATAGGAAATAGCAAACACTTTTAATGACTATTTTCTGGAAATTCCACAAAAATTATTAAATAAATCACAGGTAAATACACTAAATTCTAATAATAAAATAAATATATGTAGTGATTCATTATTTATAAATCATGTCACAAGTGATGAGGTAAGAATAGTTATAAAAGAGCTAAAATAAATTCTGTGCTGGCATTGATGGCATCTCTGATGCTATTTTAAAGAAATGTACAGAAAATATAATAAATCCACTTACACACTTAATAAACAGTTCAATTCTCTCAGGAACTTACCCCGATATTTTGAAGTTATCAAAAGTAATTCCAGTGCACAAAAACGGTTCCAAAGATGAATTAGATAACTATCGTCCTATTACCTTATCAACTGGTATTGAAAAATTGTGGAAAGAATCAGGTATAAGGGACTAATAAGTTTTATAGAAAAAAATAAAATAATATTGCAACCACCTAGGCTCAGGAATGGATGGTGGGCCAACTTACCTTGTTTCAGAGGTCCGCATCGCTATCTGCAAGAACACCGCCAGAAAACAGCCCCAACAGAAGAACACCTAAAGGGGTGGAAGAAGGTGGGAAGGGGAAACGCACAGACTCGTCTACAGACACGGTCCGATAACCGACAGGACTGCCACCAACGAAAAGATGCCACGACAGTTGCTCAGTATTTAAAAGAATATTTAATGTTAAAATTTAAAAGAACACCTCCACCAGAAAACAGAACATGCATCAGCC
The DNA here is from genome assembly GCA_946902985.2 of Meconema thalassinum. Lineage (NCBI taxonomy): Eukaryota > Metazoa > Arthropoda > Insecta > Orthoptera > Tettigoniidae > Meconema > Meconema thalassinum. The sequence continues at coordinate 1,201,183,234 of OX336388.2, read as the reverse complement.
AGCATTAAATTACCAAAAATAAAATAAAACCTCAGCTAGAATTCTCACTGTAGAATAAAATAAAATATTAAAAAATTTAACGGTCGATATCAATTAACAATTACCTGAGGTAAGAGAAAGAAAGCTACAAACCAAAAAACACTAAATAAGCACCTGACATACTCCCAACTGAACCATGAGGGCCTTGGAGAATCAAAAAAAGTAAATAGTGCAAAATTTTACCATAAACAAGGTACCGAAAGAATAACGTAGGAGTACAAAAAGAAAACTACAAAAAAGGAAAACCAAAGGATAATTTAAAAACAAAATAAGTTAACCAACACCACCATGACCCAAGAACGTGCACTTCAAAACACGCCAGAAACAAAAACCCATAATACCCTTCTGTCAACAAGTTACCATGGCGACCAAGTACAGTTGAAGGTACAACAGTACGTATTTATGTGAAACGCCTAATTTTACATTTAAAAAAATTCTCCAGTGAGAAAAAAATAAGATATAAACCAACTCTTGACATTACGAGGTCAAAATGTTTTTAAAAGGCAACGGCTCAAAAATAAAAACCGTTCGACTAATGATCAAATTAGTCCTACCTTTCCATAGATTAGTCTGGTCAGTGTTAGAATGTAATAAAAAGAAAAAAATGCTTTAGCCAGGCGCCAAATAATAAAATAAGAAGAAAAACAGAAGTGTTCCCCGGACTTATATTGTTCAACAAAGTTTTACTTTTTTAAAGGTGACATATCAAGGCCAAAGTCAACCTTCAGAACAAAAAAACTTTCAGTACACAATGCAAAATATGGAGCTCCAATAATTTAAAATAAATAAAATGCCAAAACATACCTTTAGGGGAGACACTAATTTTTTTAACACTACTTAGATATCCTTAAAGGATTTATAGCACCCAAAATAAACTAAAATAGCAGATGGCTGCCAGTCGCAGTCGAAGAGATGCACACTAAACATCGTCTTTCCATATTAAGGCCCAAGAAAACATTTTCACGATTATCACAGATGATAGTTGCACAGATAATTCTTCTTGTATTATCAAATACTGGGATATATTCCCAAGTTAGCGGGGAAGAGGGCGAAGCCCTCTCCCCCTTGGCGAGATTCAAAATAGGCGTAGTTCTTCTCCCAGCAATTAGTCACAACTCATTATTCACAAGATGGATGACAAAAGCGAAGAAGGCCACCCAGCATGCACCAGGTTTATTTAAATTGGACCAATCCCAATTCGCCACACACACTACGACAATGTGAAAACCAAATAATATTCACACGACACCATTAAAATGTTTTGGCGGCATGATGTATATATAAGTTCTTTGTTTAATGACGTATAATACTACATTTTTAAATATGTCTTGATTAGGATGAGATCAGAAGACACCACTCACACACTCTAGCGGTCGAAGATACAACTCCGGCTAGTGACGTCGATAGATGCTGCCACCTCTAGTTCATTAGCGGAACCAAGCCATCAGGCGGGCGCTTTAAATGGCAGGGAACACAAGTATATAGGGGTGATGCATTTTAAAAACGTTGGTACGGGCTTTGCACGTAACAAGCTCCCTCCCTTAAGCGTGAACACCGTTCACGAATATGCCTAGGCATAGGCAGTACTCCATAACTAGTCGATTCACCAAGCATGTTTCCAGAAGATAATGTTCACCAGTTAACTCCAATTGATGGATAAAAACCGCATCGTTTTGGTTAGGAAGAGTGCAGGGTCAGATTATCAGTGATGGGATAATTGATCACCTCGCAAACCACTTAGTTAACAGCATCTCTGTGTCCATAAGTCTTCAGAAACGCAGAACACCAGCACCTGCAGTGCTTTCAGAGTCCGAGACGCGTTAGGTAAATTTTCAATAAGTCCGATGTTGTTAGCTTTAGACGAAGTAGGAGGAAGCAATGTGCAAGATATCGTGCGACAAGTGGGCAGCCATTTACAAAACAGAAGTTAATCTAATTTCAAAAATAAAGGTTTACAGAAATTACTAATTCTTAATACATTTTATAAAAGAGAAACAAAGTTGAATTTATATGAAGAAAATCCTGACCATGACCTAGATCCGTGCTTACAAAATTTCAGTAACAAAGTTACCTTTTTACAGACCAGTAGTACTTTTCTAGAGTACACGCGATGAACGATCATACATTTAGAAGGAACTACGGTAGAGGAATGACCACTCAAATTCCCAAGGAAACAGGTATATAATATCACCATGAGTTAAGTCTCCCACCGAGTCCTACTTACATGCTAGCACCTTCTACGAGAACATCAAAATTAGTTTCAATTTTACAATTTACCATTAAATGGGAATTGCCCAACAGTTACAAGTTGTATCCCACTAGAGTTTGCAAACCCAATTCAAAATTCCAGAAGGAACAGATGCCTGAAGGCTTCAATGAAGGTTAGGGATACTCTACATTATACAAAAATCAGTTTACAAAATTTATGGTAGCATTTCCTCATTACAAATCTCTCCAACTCGTTTTATGTGCGACAGATGCACTCTGGAAAGTTTGTTGGCCTTAGGGTTTCGAATAAGAAGCGTAACGGGAGTCAAGAATGCCTCTACATAACAGGGGCCTTTGAAGCGAGGGGTCAACTTGCTAGAAACTAGATTACTGATGCCCTTGGGTTCGAAATTGCGGCCGTACACAACATCCCCAATTTCCAAATCAGTTGGCTTGCGACAGGCATTGTGTCGCTTGGCTAGTTGGTCATGTGATACCTTAAGACACTCTCTAGCCTTGTCTAATTTCGCCCTCATATCCTCGGGCGTGAAAGTGTCTGGAAGGAGATCGTGCAGGTTCCACAGATTAGACAACGGAGAATTAGCCATAAACGAAAACATTAACGAAAAAGGTGTGGCTTGCGTGCACTTATGCACGGCGGAGTTGAAAGCAAAATTGAGCCAATGCAAATTAGAATCCCACTTGGAATGGTCGTCGTGGTGGAAAGCAATCAGAGCAGAACGGAGATTACGATTGACTCGCTCAGCGAGAGACGGGTTAGGGAAAAAGGGAGTGGTGGTTACATGAGAAAAAGCATAATCAAATAAGAATTGACGGAACTGATGAGATACAAAGCACTTGGCATTATCTGATACCAGGAACTGGCATGGCCCAAAAGATGAAAAGATGGAATTAAGACCCTTTATGACCGAACTGGTCGTAGCCTGTCTGGTGGGGAATATCCAACTAAACCGGGTGAAACCGTCAGTGCAAACAAGCGCAAATTGGTTTCCCCGACCAGAACGAGGGAACGGGCCAACATGGTCGATAAAAAGCCTCTCCATGGGTCTAGATGCCGGTTCAGAAGACAACAGGCCAACCTTAGTAGAAACCGGAGGTTTGCTAATACTACATGAAGCACAATTTCTAATGAGCGTCCTGATGTCGCCATCCATACTTTGCCAAATGAAGAACTGTCTGATCTTAGCACGGGTCTTGAATACTCCTAGGTGGCCACCAATAGGAGATTGGCGATAGTAACGAAAGATTTCCGGAATGAGGACACACGGGAGCACAATTTTAGGTAGGCGGTCATGACGAGACGAACAACACAATACACCATCCTTTAGAGAGTAGAGTTTGATCACTTCACCAGAATTGATTCGGTCGATTAGGCTAGATAAGGAGGGATCTTCTTTCTGGAATCTCCTCACATCTTCAAAAAGCACAGGGGAATTGCTGAGAACGACATTGACATAATTTACAGGTGATACAAGGTTTACGGGTTCACATTCTTGAATATCCTCTTCGGATGTTTCCTCATACATGCGGCTTAATGAATCAGCTACCGCATTTTCAGCCCCACGAATATGGTGGACCGTGAACTGGAATGACAGGATCCTAGTTGCCCATCTGGCAATCCTACCAGTTTTACGGGGTTTCCCTAACACCCAGATCAAGGCCTGGTTATCGGTCTCAAGGAGAAACTTAGTGTGCTCAAGATACATACGGAATTTTTCCAGGGCGAACAACACTGCTAAATCCTCAAGTTCGTATATGGAATACTTCCTCTCTGCGTCCGTTAAGGTACGAGAAGCTTATGCAATGGGTTGCCTACCCAGATCAGACTCTTGCAGTAGGACACAACCAACACCACGACCAGACGCATCAGTCTGCACAATGAATTGCTTCCCAAAATCCGGAATGGCTAATACAGGGGCGTTAGAGAGCTCAAGCTTTAGATCTTCGAAGGCTGCTTGCTGAGAGGGACCCCACTCAAACTTTTTGCGTAATTGATTTAGAGGAGCAGCACGGTCGGCAAAGTTACTGATGAACTTACGAAAGAAGTTCACCATACCAATATAACGAGCAACACTCTTGGCGTTCTTGGGTGGTTTAAAATCTCTGATGGCCTGCGTACGAGACTGGTCCACGGAGATACCAGATTCGGAAACAATATGTCCCAAGAAGGAAATTTTGGGCTAGGCAAAGGAAACCTTGGACAATTTGACGGTAAGGCCAGCGTCACGCAACCGATCAAGTACAATCTTCAGATGATCAACGTGTTCCTCGAAGGACTCAGAATAGATCACCACATCATCAAGATAGTGGTACACAAATTTGAATTTAATTTCTGAAAACACCTTGTCGAGAAGTCTGCTCAACACAGCGGCTCCGGTGGTAAGGCCAAACGGGACACGGGCATACTCAAACAGGTTCCAGTCAGTTGAAAAAGCAGTAACATGCCTGGATTCCGGAGAGAGGGGAATTTGGAAGTAAGAAGAATTTAAATCGAGGATCGTGAACACCTTCGCGTTGCGAAACCAACTAAAGCATGTATGAAGGTCCGGCAAAGGGATGGATTGTAAAACAACTTTTTGATTAAGAGCCCTATAGTCGACCACCGGCCGAAAACCACCGTTAGGTTTTGGCACAAGGAATACAGGGGATGAGTAGGCCGAGATAGAAGGTTGGATTACACCTTCTTCCAACATCTTGTCGATAATCTTCCGAAGTTCAGCCATCTTGGGTGGGGTAAGGCGATACGGGCTGGAACGCACCGGCACAGAATCGGTTAGCTCAATATTGTATTCCATCAAATGGGTTACACCCAACTTCTCAGTAAATATATCACTATACTCCTGACATAACCTCTTAATGGCATCCTTTTGAAGACTCGTTAAATTTTCCAGTTCGAGATCCTCAATAGTCACAGGTTCACTAACAGAATTGTCAGCAGGAGAAGATAAAACCGGGTTAAACGATAATTTACTTTGCGGATTAAACTTAAACCATAAGTTGCGAGCACCAAAATCAAGAAGCATACCAACGTGGGACATGAAATTAGCTCCAATGACCACAGAGCTAGAAAGATTTCTGGCAACAAAAAATGTTAACTTTCAAGAAAAATTTAGAATATGGATTTTGACTGTCATACTACCTAAAAATTTTAAGTTTGAACAAATTGCCGAAATAAAAGATTCATTGTTAGGCTCTAACTCAGGTAGATTGCAAACACTCTTCATAGATAAAAACCAGACCTCGCTTATAAAGGATGCAACACTACCAGAATCAAGCAATGCAGAAACGGGCTCGTCATTAACACAAATTTCAATAAACGGGGATATTCCTTTAGCCACAGGAGAAATTCCAAAATCATTACTCACTCTAAAACGATTACAATAGATGACGAGGACACCCGCACCACAGGTTTCGCATTATGTTTAGAATTAGGCTGACTTGCCACGACATTGCTCACCGACAGGTTAGGTAGGTCAGAGACATAAGCAGAATTAGCACGTGGTGATTTAGTTTTCAAATAGTTATCAAGACTTTCATTAGTAGGGCGACCAGAAACTTCACACGGTTTTCCCAAATTCTCATGCAGAGAAATATCCTTAGAAGTAACATCCGAATTGGTCTCCAAAATATCCCGTCATTGGCGATACACAACTTGGTTATTCGGACACACCTTCTTAACATGTCCCACACCACCACACGTGTGGCACTTAACATTGGGTCTAGGATGAAACATAACCTTAGGAGGGGGACGAGACATCAAGGAAGGAGGAGGAACATTAGCTACACGAAGGGAATCTGCATGTTTCACAGCCATAGCCTCTATAACGACCTGTTTCAGCTCGACGAATGACGAAGGCCTGGTACACATAGTCATGTATGACCTATATTGAGGCGAAAACCCATTTACAATAGATGACACCAACTGTCATTCAGTTAAAGGGGATGCAAATACCTGGGCATATACCTTAATGTCACTGACATAGTCACTAAGTGACTCGTCCAATCTTTGGACACGTTATAAGAACTTTTGCTCGAGAGTACTAAGGGCACTCGCAGGGACAAAAAACCACAACACTTCCCTAATGAACATGGTTAAGGACATGCGGAGGTGGATAGCTTCAATCAGCTTTTCACGCAGCATACCGGATGCAACAGGATACAACAGTTGGAACACCTGATTTTCCGACATTCCAAAAATCGAGGCATGGTTACCCAATTCGACCACTTGCTTTAAAAATAGGACCACCTGGGTAACGTCATCTAGGTTGAAATTCTTCAACTTAGTTAAGAAACTAGAAATAGGGTGAGGAATCGACCCATAATTAACGGTAGGCGAGTACGTAGCATTTGGAAAAGAGACATTATTACCAGGGTAGCTCGCTCGCACACCCTCTACAGGAGACAAAACATTTTCATTGCCAGAGAAAGAACTGGGATGCAATGGGTCGGCAGGACCCAGGAAATCATTAGGTGACCTAACATAAGAAGAATGACCGTATCCAGGGTTAAGTGGTCTGGACGACCCAGAACCAGGCAATAGAGTCGTAGGCAAACCACTACCAGTAATCGATCCCAAATCCTCAGACCTAGTAAACAGAGCTGATTCACGTTCAACCCCAGGAGAACGCTCCAAATTCGCATGGTTATCTCTTAAGTCAATCAAATCAAAAGCGCTATTATTGTCGGCCATTTTGAAAAACACAGAAAGCAGGCAGACAATACATAAAGAAACAAAATTCAGTAATTACGAGGACAGTTTACAATTACACAACAATACCATAAACTACCAATTACCAACACCATAGATTAGGTTGACACTCGAACACAGCCACAATACTATACAAAATCATGCACAATGCTGCCCAGAACTGCAGACGTCATCGCATTCTCGGCTCCAGAAGAGGAAGCTAAATTACAAAAATTTCTGCAGACCACATGGCGAACAGCTTCAGACAGGGCTCCTCGATGTCTTCACTCGCAGCATGTAGGCTATCAGAAAATGAACTAACCCCACATTTTCCCAGCCAAAAACACATGCCAGTCACTTACCAAGCTTCTTTTTCACTGGGAATGTTGCATTATAAACAAGATAAAATCCAGCACAGACACCTCGCTTGGAACAGGTCACTTACATATCACCACATGGATATTCAGAGGCAAACATGAAATCAAACAAACGACAAGGATTAACATTAAATAACATCAAGTGCACTGACATGACACATCCCATCAGCAACCGCTCTATCAGCATCAGAAGGGTCCATAAAATGAGCCTGCGGGAAAGGAGGAGGGGATGGCTGCAGAAGCGCTACACGAGCTCGGTCTGCTACCACTGCTCCCACCTAGAATGGGATGGGCCCTACTTACCTTTTCTTGAGAGGTCCGCATCGCTATCTGCAAGAACACCGCCAGAAGACATGCCCCAACAGAAGAACACCTAAAGGGGTGGAAGAAGGTGGGAAGGGGAAACGCACAGGCTCGTCTACAGACACGGTCCGATAACCGACAGGACTGCCACCAACGAAAACATGCCACAACAGTTGCTCAATATTTAAAAGAATATTTAATGTTAAAATTTAAAAGAACACCTCCACCAGAAAACAGAACATGCATCAGCCAGCATTAAATTACAAAAAATAAAATAAAACCTCAGCTAGAATTCTCACTGTAGAATGAAATAAAATATTAAAAAAAATTACGGTCGATATCAATTAACAATTACCTGAGGTAAGAGAAAGAAAGCTACAAACCAAAAAAACACTAAATAAGCACCTGACATACTCCCAACTGAAACATGAGGGCCTTGGAGAATCAAAAAAAGTAAATAGTGCAAAATTTTACCATAAACAAGGTACCGAAAGAATAACGTAGGAGTACAAAAAGAAAACTCCAAAAAAGGAAAACCAAAGGATAATTTAAAAACAAAATAAGTTAACCAACACCACCATGACCCAAGAACGTGCACTTCAAAACACGCCAGAAACAAAAACCCATAATGCCCTTCTGTCAACAAGTTACCATGGCGACCAAGAACAGTTGAAGGTACAACAGTACGTATTTATGTGAAACGCCTAATTTTACATTTAAAAAAATTCTCCAGTGAGAAAAAAAATAAGATATAAACAAACTCTAGACATTACGAGGTCAAAATGTTTTTAAAAGGCAAAGATCAAAAATAGAAACCGATCGACTAATGATCAAATTAGGCCTACCTTTCCATAAATTAGTCTGGTCAGTGTTAGAATGTAATAAAAAGAAAAAAATGCTTTAGCCAGGCGCCAAATAATAAAATAAGAAGAAAAACAGAAGTGTTCCCCTGACTTATATTGTTCAACAAAGTTTTACATTTTGAAAGGTGACATATCAAGGCCAAAGTCAACCTTCAGAACAAAAAAACTTTCAGTACACAATGCAAAATATGGAGCTCCAATAATTTAAAATAAATAAAATGCCAAAACATACCTTTAGGGGAGACACTAATTTTTTTAACACTACTTAGATATCCTTAAAGGATTTATATCACCCAAAATAAACTAAAATAGCAGATGGCTGCCAGTCGCTGTCGAAGAGATGCACACCAAATATTGTCTTTCCATATTAAGGCCCAAGAAAACATTTTCACGATTATCACAGATCATAGTTGCACCGATAATTCTTCTTGTATTATCAAATACTGGGATATATTCCCAAGTTAGCGGGGAAGAGGGCAAAGCCCTCGCCCCCTTGGCGAGATTCACAATAGGCGTAGTTCTTCTCCCAGCAATTAGTCACAACTCATTATTCACAAGATGGATGACAAAAGCGAAGAAGGCCACCCAGCATGCACCAGGTTTATTTAAATTGGACCAATCCCAATTCGCCACACACACTACGACAATGTGAAAACCAAATAATATTCACACGACACCATTAAAATGTTTTGGCGGCATGATGTATATATAGTTCTTTGTTTAATGACGTATAATACTACATTTTTAAATATGTCTTGATTAGGATGAGATCAGAAGACACCACTCACACACTCTAGCGGTCGAAGATACAACTCCGGCTAGTGACGTCGATAGATGCTGCCACCTCTAGTTCATTAGCGGAACCAAGCCATCAGGCGGGCGCTTTAAATGGCAGGGAACACAAGTATATAGGGGTGATGCATTTTAAAAACGTTGGTACGGGCTTTGCACGTAACAATTATCAAACTCATAACATGGATTCAAAAAGGAAAAATCTAGACAGACAGCAATTTATGAATGTATTGATAGTATACTGAAATTAACGGACAATGAGGAACATGTATCTGGCCTATTCTTGGATTTATCGAAAGCATTTGATGTTGTTAACCATAAAATCCTCCTTACAAAACTAAATCAATATGGTATTAGAGGTCTAGCTAATAAATGGATAGAGTCTTGCTTAACAAGGCGTAAACAAATAGTAAACTTGAGACACAAGGATGATGGAACCAAATTACTTAATGAAACATTGTCCAATGTGGGAATTATTAAATTTGGAGTACCCCAGGGATCGGTTTTGGGCCCACTACTCTTTCTTCTATATATCAATGATATAACACAGAACGTTCATTCACATAAGGAAATTTTGTTTGCGGACGATACAACACTCGTAATAAAAGGTGAAACTAAACAGGTCATACAGCAGTCTGCTGACACCGTTACAGGAGAGTTAACCAAATGGTCACAAGATAATCGCCTCATAATAAACTATAAAAGATACAGTATGTCTAAATTTCCTTACTATACGGAATAGGAATCCTGCGAAGCCCTATGTAACATTAAATGTTCATCAAATAGAAAATAAATCAGAAACAAAGTTTTTAGGACGGTGGATACAACATGACTTGAAATGGAATAAACGTATACAATACCTGAATACTAAACTGAACTCGATGTGCTTTGCGTTACGTATTTTGAAAACCTGCACTAGCATGCACACATTAAGAAATACTTATTTTGCTTATTTCCATTCATACTTAAGATATGGGGTCATATTTTGGGGTATGTCGCCAGATGTACTAAGCACGTTTAGGATACAAAAGAGGGCGGTTAGAATTATGGCAAATGTAAACACTAGAGAATCATGTAGACCTCTGTTTAAAGATTTAAACATTCTCCCACTGCCCTGCATATATATCTTTGAAAGTATTATGCTTTTTAAAAAGAATTTAATGAATAATGATGTTTTCCTTAAAACAAACAATTATTTATTTATTTATCGTATGATGATACAGAGTTCAAATAAAAGTTCATACACTGCATATAAAGTTATATATACAGTTATATACATAGTCATAAACACAAGTTCTTGGTTTCAACTTCTAAATCCAGGCCAGCAATCCACTGAATTGCCTCAGAAGATGCATGATGAATGTCACCTACTGATCCTTGGAACGCTCGTTGCGGACATTCACCAACAATATGTCCGATGGTTTGCACGGTAGCTCCACAATCGCAGTTAGCAGAAGTAACCCAACCCGATTTGTGAAGCAGGAATCCACATTTGCCTTGTCCTGTACGGATTCGGTTAATGATTCTCCATTGGCGTCTGGGGAGTTTGAAACCTTCTATCCGGTTGGAAGGGTTTTCAATCAGATGTGCATTGAATACTGATGATTCTTCCCACATAGTTTTCCATGCTTCTGAGTTGTTAAATGAAGAGTCTTCAAGAAGTACTGCAGAGCGCCAAAGTGGTTTTCTGGATTTCAACCGTTGATTACCTGCTTTTGCTACATCACCATGTATGGGTAGCTGGGGGTTCTTCTGAATGGTTTTCCAGATCTTCAGGAGAGCCTCTGATCTTCGAAGAGCTGGAGGTTGGATGTTACTTAGCACAGGTAACCATGTAGTGGGTGTGCTACGTATGCAGCCCGTAATCAGTCGCATTGTCTGGTTGAGTTGCACATCTATCTTCTTGGAGTGGACACTGTTTAGCCCAGATGGGCAGCAGAATTCAGCAACGGAGTATGACAGTGCCAGAGCAGTTGATCGTAAAGTTTGAGCGCTGGAACCCCAGGAGGTACCAACATGCATCTGAATGATGCTATTACGGGTCTTCCCCTTTGCGGCCACGTTCGTGAGACGTTGAAGGTCAAGGACCTATCAAGGGTTATCCCAAGGCATGCTGCAGAACTGCAAAGTTTGTCCTCTGAATTTAACTTCTGGTTAGTAATTAGAGAACCTATTGCGTAAGTGAAATGCAGATACAACCGTTTTCTGATCATTTAGGCGGAGGCACCATTTCTTGAAATATGTGTCCAAGACTTCCAAGTCGGCAGTTAGTGTATTTTCAGCATCGGTGAAGTTGGAGTTCTGGGTTACCAAACAGATGTCATCAGCATATATGAATTTCCTTGAAGAAATTTCTTGCAGGTCGTATATGTACAAGCTGGAAAGGAGAGGAGCCAGGACAGATCCTTGGGGTAATCCATCATTTAATTTGAAGAACTTGCTTCTATCATTGCCAGAGTAAACCTGGAAAAGTCTATTGCACAGCATGTTGTTAATTAGGTTTGTGAGTTTGAGACACGGAATGATGCTCACAAATTTCAGAAGGAGGCCTTCTCGCCATACTGTATCATAAGCGGCAGATCGATTCAAGAAAGCAGCTAGGCTTACATATTTCTTCTCGTACCCATCAACAAACAATGATGTTCATAGGAATAACATAAGACAAAATCAAAACGTTCATATTTCACACACACAAGCATATATCAAAAAGGAACTTTTCACACAGGAGTTAAATTATACAATAAACTACCCCAGTATATAAAACTTGCCCCAAAAATAAAAACCTTTGATAGAATGTTGAAAGCTTATCTGCAGTGCCTTTTTTTACTCTGTAGTTGAATACCTTAGCGTATAGGAGCGATGAAATCTATAATTATATTTTACTTTTCTATTTTAATTGTAATACCTAGCTGTAAGTTGTTGTATTTATTGTATTAAGTTTTCATATTATGATAATAGAGTTAAGTGTAAATAGTTGTCCAATAAGATTGTATCTCTTAAGATCTGTTATTATAATAAGTTATAAATAGTTATAGTAATTCAAATTATAGACCTACTAGTACTTTTATTTTATAGATGTAAATTCTGGCGTGTCCTATATCAAAAATGTATTGTATACATGTATTTGATTAAATGGAATTAATAAAAATCTATCTATCTATCATATTGACAAAAATTGAAAAACGTAAAACTAAAATTTTAAAAACTGTAAATGGGAAATAGTGAAATTAACAAATGTGTAAACAACAAATTGGAAAATCGATGTTTATATATCATGAAATTGAAAAACTTTAAACTGACATTTTAAAAACTGTAAATGGGAAATTGTGAAATTGACAAATGTGTAAAGAACAAAATGCAAAATCCATGTTTCCATATTGACAAAAATGCAAAAACTTTAAACTGAAATTTAAAAAATAAAATAATGGTAAGTTGAAATTGAGGAATTGACAAACGTATGAACAACAAAACTCTATGTATTTGCATTAGCCTTTGGCTTAGCTTAAGTTAGGTTAGGTAAAGTTAGGTGAGGACATGTTTGGTTAGGTGAACTAAGGTTATGTTAGCGGAGGTTAGATGAACTGAGATTAGGTATGTGACCTTGTAGTTTACTGTTTTGGAAAATATAAAATTTTAAAATGTAGAATATAAAATGTAAAAATGTGAAATCTAAAATTAAAAATATAAAATAAAAAAAACATGTAAAATGAAAAATCTAAAAAATGTAAAATGAAAAAATCTAGAATGTTAAAATGTAAAATGTTAAAGTGTAAAATCTTTAAATGAGGTTTTTGTGGGTTAGGTTATGTTAGGTTAAGTTAGGTAATGTGAGGTTAGGTTAGGTAAAGTTAGGTTAGGTTATAACTAAGTTTATTATTTGTGCTCTCACATTTGCTCTTACTGTTTTGCTCTTACTTTTTGCTCTCACTTTTTGCTCGCACTTTTTTTTTGCTCTCACTTTTTGCTGTCACTTTTTGATCTACGAGGCACGTCCAGAAAGTAAGTTCCGTTTGCTAATAAAATTAATTGTGTACAGATACAGAAAAATTATTTATTGCACAACATTCTACACCTCTTAAACTACTTTTCCACATAACTGCCGAACTTTTGCAGGCATTTGTCATAGCGTGGCACAAGTTTTTGGATACCTTCTTCATAGAAGTTTGCCGCCGACCGTAAACGAGAGTGAAGACTCCCCTGTAAGATATCCTACTGTTTGGCCACCACCGTTAGGCAAATTGCGTGCTTACCAGGTGAACTGCGTATGTTTAGGAGTTCTCCTGACCACATACACAATTTGCCTAACAGTGGTGGCCAAATGGTAGGATATCTTACAGGGGAGTCTTCACTCTCGTTTACGGTCGGCGGCAAACTTCTATGAAGAATGTATCCAAAAACTTGTGCCACGCTATGACACATGCCTGCAAAAGTTCTGCAGTTATGTGGAAATGTAGTTTAAGAGGTGTAGAATGTTGTGCAATAAATAATTTTTCTGTATCTGTACACAATTCAATTTTATTACTAAACGGAACTTATTTTCTGGACGAGCCTCGTATATTTGCTCAGACATTTAAGTTAGGTTAGGTAAAGTTAGGTTAGGTTAGGTTAGGTTATAACTAAGTTTATTATTTGTGCTTTTACATTTGCTCTCACTTTTTGCTTTCCCCATTTACTCTCACTTTTTTGCTCACACTTTTTTTGCTCTTACTTATTGCTAGCACTTTTTGCTCTCATATTTGCTCTCACATTCAAGTTAGGTTATGTTAGGTTAGGTTAGGTTAGGTTAGGTGAGGTTAGGTTAGGTGAGATTAGGTTAGGTTAGGTTAGGTTAGGTTAGGTTAGGTTAGGTGAGGTTAGGTTAGGTGAGGTAAGATTAGGTTAGGTTAGGTTAGGTTAGGTGAAATTAGGTTAGGTGAAGTTAGGTGAGGACATGTTTGGTTAGGTGAACTATGGTTATGTTAGTTGAGGTTAGGTGAACTGAGGTTAGGTATGTGACCTTGTGGTTTACTGTTTTGGAAAATATAAAATGTTAAATGTAAAATATAAAATTTAAAATCTAAAATCTTGAATTTAAAATCTTAAGTGTAAAAGTAAAAATAATCTTACAAGCATTAATTTTAATTGTATATGATGTAGACGTGGGTTAGATAATTGTTGGTGTTAGTGACCTTGCAGTTTAGTGCTTTAACACAATAAATAAAAATAAAAAATGTAAATTAAATATTAAAATAAAAATTTTAAAAATGATTTTAATGATATAAATAATAAATTAATAAAAATAATTACAAATAAATAATAAATAAACAATAAATAAATAATAAATAAGGTATATTTAATAACAAATAAAGCATGATTTGTAATGCCTGCCATTAAAGAGTGTGGTTGTGCACAGCGGCCATCTTGCCCATTAGCCCCTGCCCAGCTATGACTAACCCCTCCATAAGAATAACATAGGGCAGTTGCGCGTGGCGGCCATCTTGCCCCTTAGCCCCTGCACCAGAAACGCCCTATATTACCTACTGAGGTGCTCTACAACATCAAGCGACAGAAGCTACAATATGTTAGGCACGTGATTTGAAATAACAAGTACCGACTCCAGCAGCTAATCATGGAGGGCAAGATTGAAGAATGGTGCAGATCAGGGAGGAGGACGATCTCCTGGCTCAAGCATTTGCGGGAATGGTTTGAACTTGACTCAGCATCTCTGTTTCGATCGGCAACCTCGAGGCAAGGGATTGCAATGATGATCGCCAATCTTCGACGCGGAGACGGCATATAAAGAAGAAACCTTGTTTTGATTGGTTTATTTGATTTGTTGATTTATTGATTTGTTGTTTAATTTATTTTTCTTACTAATATCCTTTCCTTTAAGTAGTAGGAGTAAGAGTAGACATAAGTCAGTGGACTACAGGTTGTGATAGAGAAAAGAGTAAGCATGCCACGTACACTAGTGGTTGATGGACAGGGATTTATGGTGAATGCGAACAAGTTTATATTCAAAGAAGTGGCCATTATCGATTGCACTGCATTTTGGACGCCTAAACTAACTCATTTAGTGTTTAAACCACCTTTCCCATTACATTTGCAGACAGTTAAAGATAAAAGACAAACCCATTGGATAGAAACTCATTTTGGGTTGCGATGGTGTGAAGGAACCATTCCCTATAAATACCTATCCATGGTTACGAAAGTGCATTTATCAACAGTGGATGTTGTATTTGTCAAGGGGAATGAAAAAAGTGAATGGCTTTTAGAGTTTATTTCTTACACCTGTAAATGTATTGAACCCTTGCAAAGAAGCTTATGAGACTCTATTTCGGGGGCTGTAACAGTCCATATCGTAAGTTGTTGTTAAAGCGCTTCATTAACATGCAGGGTAACATATAACAAAATAACATGCAGGAAAAAGTGAAGCCAGGGTTAAAAACAATGAATTTAATAACAAATCACCTAACTATACAAAAGAATAACAAAAACAAACTCCCAAAAGACTCCCACTTAGTAAAATAAAATATGCCAAAACTAGGCCATATCTCTGGAGAGATTAATTGCACGGACAAAGTGTCCTTAAGAAAAATCAACAAAAGTGACATATGTATGCGCGCGTGTCGTTCTGCATGCTTCACGATGTGTACAATCGAATGCATGATTCGTCATCATCCCGAATAAACATTCAGACAACGAATCCACATTGCTTAGAGCTAGACAGACGCGGGGAACAACTATACAACACTTAAAACCAAACCGACACTTCCTATACTTAAAATATACAACACAATAATTTCCGAATGAAATTGGAATCAAACTGCCGTAGCAAAAACATTACTGCCTAAAAACTTAGGACTTCTCACACAAATCAACACAAGTAAGTTAACACGTGACCAATAAAAGAAATACACATATGACCGCCGTCAAATTTACAAGTACTCTACCTCTACACCACACAGGTGTGACATACTAAACTACATGAATTGAGTCATAAACACATCACTAGGCTCAAAGACAACATTTACATTATTAACACAACAATCTATCCATACTACATGCAACAATCCGTCACACACATGGCGAAATCCCTAATTAATTATGGTTCAAGAATAACCATCACAATGAATAGGTTTGCTACATGAAAGCTTAAAGGGGCCAGTCGGAACAACAGGACTGCCTATCAAAATAAGTCACTAGGCGAGACGGGCGATTTGTGGAAATCTGCATATCTGTCAACCCACGTGTGTATCGAAGAAGCGTGCCCCGAAGCACAAAATACATGTGTGTGTGTCAGAACAAAATATCCCGGCATTTCCACTAGGAAATCCAAGAAAATCAGCATAATGGACAAGGAACAGCGGTCTCCCTAGAGCACCCTGCCTTTCCATCAAAATACAACAACAACAACAACAAAATATGAGGGCGGTAGGACCTCTACCCATCTTCACGTAGAATCAACACACACGCCTGACACAATAACACACACAGAATCACACGTATGGGTTTGACAGACCCTGAAATAAAAATACATAAATATTTTCCACTTGCTGGCGCCACCGTTCCACGCCGTGACTAAATAACCTGAAAAGGACTCAAAAGAAAATCTATCAAATTAGAACGAAGGTGTTCTACAGTTACATCTTAAATCGTTGCACTTGGCAACCCTAATATGAATAATAACCTGTTCAGCAAACATCTTACAGTAATTACCTCCCTTTTCCTATCACAAATATGAACTTTAATAAAGCACCATTTATCGAATGTAACGGATTTCGCATTTGCATGAATAAACATCACGTACACGCGCCGTGCACATTACATATGACTCCAAGAAAAACAAATATACAACAAACACTTTGGCCACGCGCCAACGTACATTTAAAACAATTAGTGTCGGTACAAAGAAAAATACACAAAAACAAGAAAAGACAAAAATTAACTATTTACAAAGGTTCCCCGGCCAATCTAACTACATAATTGAATAATCAATTGTTGTACGTCACCGTATCAGCTTGCAGAACTTATGACATCATCTCAGCCCATTTCCCCTATGGAAAAGTTAGCACTCCATAGCCGTCTTCGTTGAAGCGCCGGACGTCATCCCGACTGCTGACCACATGCTGGACATCTTGATGTAGTCTCCTTGGAAGAAAAGTTCAATGATTATATTTCGACCTGGCTATAATCGCTTGTGGGTTATTAAATTCGCCCACAATTAGTCCTATGCGATTAATTACGACGACTTTCCCTACGCTCACACACGCGCAATACACACATAAAAAATACACTTTAAAAATTTACAATAAATACACACTTCGAGTTCATCGTCACTGACTCGACAAACAAGTTACAAAGACTGCCTGACTCACAGTCGCTATCTCGCTCGGTAATCTGCAGCTCTGCGCTGCTTTGACCTTCGCTCGGGTGAGCGCTAATTAGAATGTTACAAGTCTTGCCCCTAAGAGCTGAAATAGTCGTCTTTAAGATAATGTTACAAGTTCCAAATCATCACGCACGCTGGCGTGAATTTAGCTCACAAATCTCACAAAGTAATTGACTTCAAATAATTAAGAGCGTTAAAATTTGCTGCGCAAACTAGCGTGAGTTTAGCTCATCAGAGCTCACAGATAAAATAACTTCAAATATATCAGAGCGTTAAAAAATCGTTATACAAACGGGCGTGAAGTTAGCCTCTCAAGGCTCCAAAACGTATGACATCGAACAGCTTCTCGTCGAACAATTTATTACAAACTGACAGGGTGCGGAAGAGTGGGGTGGAATTAGAAAAATTTTCCATAGTTCTCATCTCACACAGATGGGACTAGTATCAATCTTCTTCAAATAAATCAAACGTCTCATCGCACTCGTGCGGAGATAATTCCGTTCGGCGGTTCTTTAGATAATCAATTCCGCGCGCTTTTTACCACTGACGCCTTCCATCGCGTGATATCGGCGTGGTCTCTCCCGATTGGTTGATGCAATTGTAGGTCGGTTGTAAGTAACTCGTGACTACCCCTTTGTGATTCCAATTCTGGAGCAAGTTGTTACACAATTTGGCCTTGAACTCAAGTTTACCAGGCCGTTCTTCAAGAATAGCTACCAGCTCCCCTCTGTGGCAATCATTGCGACACGCTACCCTGCCTTTATTCTCGACAACTTCCTCAAGTACTGTCTGGGCTGCAGTAATAATAATAATAATTTATGAATGCTTATTTATCGTAGATCAATAAGGGTTCATTTATCCTCAGCAAGGTTTTGAAATTCGAAGCAAGTAATTGATTTGGATTTCAAAAACAATATCCACAGTAGTAACAACAACATCCCTTTAGTACCTCGCTCAGCTGCTCGAGTGTACAGTCCAGTGACCCAATTAGTGTGCGCGCTCCCTCATCGGAATGCCATTCATACTTCTTCGCTAGACCTCCCCCTTCTCCTCTCATGATTGCCACTCCTGTCGTCTCAGCTGCTTGTTGTTTACAAAACAAAGCGCTCTCTCTCCTGCGCTCTACGTCCACGTACATTTAAGTGTTGGCTCTCAAAAAAAAATTTTGCAGTACTGATTTTGCACACATCATCTTGCTTATTCATCAAATGGTTCCCTTCTGTAATACGGTTTTATGTTGGCGCTATTGAAAACAGATTTAGCACCAGTGCTCACTTCTTCAAGCCTGTAAGCATTGTTACCCAGATTCTTAATGACACGGAACGGGCCAATAAATTTTGCACAGAATTTGGCAAAGACTTTGTTCCTGGGGTCAGAGATCGGTGGTCTGCGAACCAGCACTAATTCTTGTTCTTGTAGTTCCCGGTGAAACTTCTTTCCTCTGTATCTTCTGAGTCTTCGGTCCACTTGGTTCCGCATGTGTTCTCTCGTTCGCTGGATTCGCAACTCGTGCGCTAATAGTGGATCCCTTGGACATGGAATAATCTTGTCCCAAGATCTCTCCGGCAACCTGTTGTGGTGTACAATTAGTGGGACTTGACCCGTTGACTCGTGCTTAGTGGTGTTCATGCACATCTCAATCTCTCCTACTTTGTCCACCCATTTATTATGATCGTTAGGGATCATTACTCTATAGTATTTGGCAACACAGCGAATCGTTCTCTCGCTCGGATTTCCACAAGGATGACGAATGCTTGAAAATATGTGTTTTATTCCTAGGCTCTCCAGACCTTGCCTAAAAACATTGCTCGTGAAATAAGTACCATGGTCTGATAAAACGGATTCCGGCTTCCCAAGCATCGGAATAACTTTGTTCTGAATTCTACTGAGGACTTGTTTCGATGTCGTCTTTTGGATTGGACATAACACGACCATCTTTGAAAATACATCGACACACACTTAAAGATGTCGGCATCCACGCTTTCCTTTGACTAGAGGGCCAAAACAGTCAATAGCGAGCATCTCGCATGGCTTCTGAGGTAATAGTGGTCTTGGAGGTTGTTTCATAATGAAGTTGTTCGGCTTAGTGCGCTGGCATGCGTCACAAGTTCTTATCACTTCCACAATGGTGAATCGCATCTTAGGCCAAGTAAAAGTCTCCCCCATCGTAGCTTCAGTTTTATCCGTGCCGATATGTGCTAGGCTCTCGTAGACATGCCACGTCAATCCTCTCTGTAGTGATGCTGGAACCAGGATTCGCAGCTTGGTATGATGCTCATCCACGTACGTATGCAACAAGTTATTTAAGTAGTGAAATCTCGCTTCTTTAGCACGGGCTTCTCGGTATTCAGGTGAATCTGGTTGTAATTCCTTCCTATAGAACTTGATCATCATCATCATCCATGGGTCTGCTTCTTGCTCCTTCCGAATCTCCTTTAATTTCTCCAAAAACTCACGAGCCTTAGGTGTTAGTGTTATAGTGTGGACTTCCGCTGTTACTTCGTTCTCGTCTTCAGGATTCCTGCTCAAAGCGTCTGGTATGACGTTCATCCTTCCAGGGCAATGCTCTATTGTAATGTCAAACTGCTGTATGTAGATGGACCAGCGCGAAACTCTCTCACTTGCCATCGTTGTCTTGAATAAAAATGTCAGTGCATGGTGGTCGGTTCTGACAATAATGGAATAGCCGTAAATCATCTTACGCCACTGTTGAAGAGAATATAAAATTGCTAACAGCTCCAGCTTCGTCACTGTGTAGTTCCTCTCTTGCTTCCTCAATTTACGACTCGTAAATGCCAAATATGATTTCTTCTTGGGTTCTTCAGCGTCCTCTTGGTACAGCATAGCACCGATTCCAATCAATGAAGCATCTGCTTGAATAATAAATCGCTTCTCAAAGTCCGGATATCCAAGCTTCACACAGTTTTCCAATAAATCTTTCGTGGCTCTAAAAGACCTGTCGCACTCCTCATTCCACGACCATCGATTTGCCTTCTTTAACATCTCCTGCATAGGTGCTGCTGTTTCTGTGTATCCAGGGCAGTTTTCTTTGAAGAAGCCTGTCACTCCCAAAAATGCTCTTACATGCTTGACTTTAGTTGGTGTGGGAAATTTCTTGATAGCATCAATCTTGGCTGGATTAGGTCTCACGCCCTCAATATCAATTATATGTCCCAAATATAGAATCTCGCTCTGGCAAAAATGTGATTTCTTTGGATTAATTTTGAAGTTCATGGTTCTCAAGTTATCCAGAAGTTTATTTAAGTTTATCAGGTGTTCCTCCATTGTTTCAGATGCAATTAATATGTCGTCAACATATCTCGTAGTGAAGCTCTTGACCTCCTCAGTCAAATTCCTGTCGAGTGCTCTTATCAGTACACATCCAGAAGTTTTCACGCCAAAGGGCATTCGAGACCAGATATAACTTTGGTTGTCGAATAAAAATCCCGTCAAGAGTTGAGATTTTTCTTCAAGTTCAAGATGGTGGAAACTATTTGTCAAATCGACACTCGAATATATCTTCTTCCCACGGAAGCCTTTCAAAACATCTTTGATCCTAGGTGCTTGGTCATGCTCAACTAGCAGTTTACTGTTCAAAACTCGCGCGTCTAGGCATAGCCTAATTGATCCATTTGGCTTGGCCACAGCCAATATTGCGTTCAGGTACGGGGTTGCTGCTTTCCTTATCATGCCAGATTCTAATAAATTAGTAATAATGTCCTTCACCTGAGCAAAATGTTTCTCTGGGATCGGGTACAATTTACTTTTAAATGGGGTCCAGTCTGTTGGTGTATTCTTTGAATACACGGTACCTGAGATATAATTTTTATTGCTCTTTGCATGTTCATTTCTTCCTTCCTCTTTGTCAACCACCAACAGTGATCATCTGTTTTCTCCTTGTTGGGCATATCTCTTATGTCTTCATAAGTATGTTTCAGATATATAACTTCTGTGACCCACCTAGCGTCATCTAGTAGCGAACCTCTGAAGCTACTCAATTCCTCATCGTGCAAGAGGACTTACATATCCATCTGGTCACCAGATCTCGTTACTATCGTCAGCTATTTTCTCCTTGAGCAAGAGGACTACGTCTACTGTTTCACTCACCATGCTGCGCTAATATCGCCTACTATCAACTCTTAGAAGACCATCCATCAAGAAGAAAATTATTTTTTGCTAAGTTGGTTATGCTGATATGTATACCTTTTGTTTCCTACCCCCACTTTTTCCCCTTCCGTGGTCCCTCCGTGCTCCGCTGAGCTGCTCTCACTTCTCCGTCTGCAGTTGACTCGTCCAGTCAAAGCTCCGCTCGAGCTTGCCTCCTCAAACCAAGAGGCTCACCCTCTTTTACGCCATGTTGGAACTCTAAGCATCAGTGAGAAATCCGACTTCAACATGAAATCAAGATAAGTACCATTTTTAAAAAGTTTTAACCTCATCTTCATGGTTTTAACTTCCAAGTGGTTTTAATTATAATTTATAGGCAGTGTGAAATGATTTACTTTGGGGCAATGATCATTCTTCGTGGGATTTGCAATGTTGAGCTTTTTGCTTGTATAAGCCAACCTTACTAAAACAAAAGAGCTTTTCTTAAGCGATTCAAACGAGAAATCCTCTCGCTACGTGGGATATTATCTAATACCCACTGCCTATAATTATAAAACTATTTCCTCCGTTGGATTTTCTCAACCCCATTTTCTGCTAAGGTCGTTCTGGAACCTTCTAGACCTTGTTCTCTATCTGCGAGTCTTGTCGTCAAGTATTGTTCACGCACTGTGAAAATGCTAGTTAAAATGAGGAATCTTCCTTATAAATTTTTGCAATAGCTAACTTTCTTCCACCGCTGGAACCTCTGGAAAATTCTATGGCGCATTTAATTGTAAATTACAACTTTTTCAAGAAATAGACTCTCATCTATATAGTGCAATCAGTTCTTTCCATAATTGCAATAACTTTCTTTTTCATGAACTTTAGTGTTTCTATAGTGAACTTTGAATCCATCTTCATAGACTACAGTGATAAACAGTGCTTTCTCCACGTTTCTACCGCGTCGCGATCGTCCGGTTATATTAAATAAGGCATAATTCTTTATCATATTCCTTCTTAGAGACACTTGGTCGCCCTTACAGGAACTCCATAATTTTGGAAATTGAAAACACCAAGCTTGAGTTAAATCATTGGCATTCTTTGAATCACTTTGTAAAACCTAATTTCTTCGAGAAAACATACAGTAAATTTGTTCCTCTAAGTCTTGCCAGACCATCACCCTTCCCCATAGTACTTTTATACATGCTCGGGAGGAAATGTACTAAAGCCTCTCTCTTGCAAACCGCCCAAGTCCTAGCTGCGGTTCCCGTTAGCCCCGACCAAGCTCGTACCTACTTTAGGTATCCGAGAGATAATTTCCATTGGCAACTGCTCCTAAGCGTATTTAAACCTCAACTTATTAATTTTGTGGGACTCTCCTCCTATTTTTCTATCCTTCTTTTCCAAATCCCAAATCTACTTCCTTCTCTTAATCATCTTCCCTTGGTGGGTGGGTTATTCCCTAGCCTATAATCTACCCAAAATTTGGTGTTGAAACCCGGGAGAGCCCATTTTTTCTTTTCTCTCTTTCAAAAAGTGTCATTTGGCAATACTTTGCATATTTCTAATATCTGTGTTGAATATTTCAGCTACAACCATATCGTGCAAAGCCTGTGAACGGGAAAGAGGCCGCTCCTGTCTCCTATGGTGTGTCCCATTCTTTCTACTCATTCGCTGCTGCCAGCTTGACAGCATTTCCAAGGTTCCACAGTTTCGTGAGTTACATTTTCATTCATCTTCTTTAATATGGCTCCCATATAAGGATGAAAAACTTACTTCTAAACGAGCATCCTATAAAGGGCAAATTACCCGATTCAGAAGGTACATAAAAGAATTAGATCCCTCAGACGCGCAATTAGATTTGTTGAAACATCGTGTAAAGGATTTTGAACGTTCTTATGAAAACTACTGTAACATTCAAACTGAAATTGAAACTTGCATGCTCAATCAAACAGAAGATCGTGTCGAAGTAGAGAACTTATATTACGAAGGCATAGGTTCTGCTTTCAGAATAATACGCCAACTCGAAGAGGAGCAGAAAAAGGACGCTTCTGTCCTTGGTTCCCTTCACGAACCCCAAACTTCTTTCCGTGAGAGCACTCACAAGCCCAAACCTACTTTACCGAAAATTGATTTACCCCATTTTTCTGGAGATGAATCCACTTGGGATTCTTTCTATGAATTATTTTGCTCCCTTGTTCATGACAATGAAGACATTCAAGTCATTTACAAGTTTCATTACTTGAGATCTATCCTTCGAGGTCAAGCTTTGCAGTTAGTTGAAGCACTTCCTCTGCGTGCCGAAAATTACCCCATTGCCTTTAACTTATTAAAAGAAAGATATGGAAATTCACGTTTACGTATTCAACGCCATATTAAGGCTCTATTTAACCTACCTGCGTCACAGCACAATGACGTCACTAGTTTGCGTACTTTAATTGACACTACCCAACTCCACGTTAAAGCTTTGTCCCAATTAGAGCAGCCTACCGAACATTGGGATACTTTCCTAATACATTTAGTAGTTTCTAAAGTTGATGCTGCTACCCTCAAAGCTTGGGAAATTGAACTTTCTAAGGAAGACGACTACTCATACGAGCATTTAGTCACTTTCATAAACGCTAGATGCCAACTTTTAACAGCGCTAGCTAATCAGAGCGAACCTTCATCTCCTAGTTCCAAATTCGAATTAATGTCCATCAAACCCAAAAGCGAACGCTCAGCGTCTAATACCCAAAAACCAGGGTCCAGCTTATCTAAATTCAAATCAAACACTACTGGTTACCCAACTAGGTCTAGTGAACGTCGTGTTGCTAGCTCTATTGTTTTAAACACGCAAGGTGAACCTCGCAAAAGTTTAAACGAACCGGTAAAGTGCATACTTTGTAAAGATCCCCATGCCCTATACCTCTGCAAATCCTTTAAAGAAATGTCAGTCGATGACAGACGAAAATTAGTCGCTCAAAACAAACATTGTTTCAACTGCCTAGCGCCCACGCATTCTGCTTCTAACTGTAAATCCACAAGACTTTGCTACCATTGTGAAAAGGCTCATCATACTCTGCTACATCGTCATGATCAGGCAAGGTCATCGACAGCATCTACTTCGCCGAAAAATGATAGTGTTAACAGTTCTAATGCTTCATCATACATTCAAAATGCTAAGTCCATTCGCAGTGCTCAAGTATTGTTGTCTACTGTTCAAATTGACGTTCAGGATAACTTTGGCAACTGGGTCCGTGCACGCGGTCTTCTAGACTCAGCGGCAACTCATGATGTTGTATCTAATTCCCTGATTAGAAAACTAGGCCTACCCGTAAACCCCACTTCTATCAATGTGTCGGGCATCAACAGCTCAAAATCGCAAGCTTTACAATTCTCAAAGCTATCTATAAGAGATACTTGTCATAGAAACAACTTTCTTAAACTTAATTGTCTAATTCTTAATAGCATTGGAGAAGACACTCCTAGTCACTCGGTTGATATTTCGGGGTTAAACATTCCCTCACATTTAAGGTTAGCCGATCCTTCGTTTAACACACAAAATCCCATTGACATTCTCTTTAGTGCCAATGTCTTTTGGAACTGCCTTCGGAAACAGGTTCGCAAGCTATCCTCAAACGTGGTCGCCAGAGACACTAATTTTGGATGGATTGTCACAGGGCAACTTCCCCATTATTCACCTCAACCCGCATCGCAATGTTACTTCTCCAATACTGATCTGGAACAGTTTTGGAGGCTTGAAAATGTTGATTCTCCTAATGTAACTTCTTCAGAAAATGAATTTTGTGAGCAACTTTTTTTGAACACGACCATTCGTTCTTCTGATGGCCGGTTCATTGTTCAAATGCCAAGATTACACAATCCCCCCAAACTTATTAACTCTCAGCCTAAAGCTCGAAAAGCTCTCTTTGCTATCGAGAGCAAATTCAAAAAGGAACCCCTCGTCAAAAAGCAGTACACTGAGTTCATGGATGAGTATGAAAGCTTAGATCATATGGAGGTTGTTAACAAATCCGATGATGAATTGCACCCCCCAATCGAAACGGTTTATTTAAATCATCATCCTGTGTGGAAAAACCCCTTTGTAAAAGATAAAATTCGAGTTGTTTTCAATGGTTCATCACCCGACGTTAATGGCAACAGCCTTAATGACACTCTTTATTCTGGTCCTGCTATTCAATCAGATTTATCTGCTATACTCTTAAATTTTCGATTATTTCCCATAGCTGTCATAGCCGACATAAAACAGATGTACCGTCAAGTGTTAATTCAACCAGAACAACGAGATCTTCAAAGAATCTTGTGGCGTGATGAAATCAATAAGCCCATTAAGGTATTTCGCTTGAAAACGGTTACTTATGGCTTAAAACCCTCTGCTTTCCTTGCTATCCGATCCCTACACTTGCTTGCCTCACAAGATGGTCATTTATTTAACCCCAAAGCCTCTGAAGCACTAACTACGTCATTCTATGTTGACGATTATTTGCAATCCTTCCCCTCTTTGGAGGAAGCTTCTTTTGTATCTTTAGAACTTCAAGCATTACTAAGGAATGGAGGTTTCCCACTTCATAAGTGGAACTCCAACTCCCCTGAGTTTCTCGCTCAGTTTCCCATTGAAGACGTAGATCCTTCCTCTGTCGAAATTTGTGGAAACTCCGAATCTATAAAAACTCTAGGAGTTCACTGGTGCACTAGCACTGACACTCTTATCTATAAAGTTACGCTCGCAGAAGAGCTTCCTAATACAAAAAGACAAATCCTCTCTGAAATTGCAAAAATTTTTGATCCGCTTCAATTCCTTGCCCCAGTTATCGTTATAGCCAAACTTTTCATGCAAGAGCTGTGGTCGCTTAAATGTGAATGGGATGACGCTGTCCCTCTTTCTTTTCTGAATCGTTGGCTCTCGTTTCGCAGCAATTTGCTGGATCTTTCCCTTATTGAAATTCCCAGGAATTTAATTAGCTCTCATTCTAATGCATCTTTTTTCCTTCACGTGTTCGCGGACAGTTCCGAAAAAGCTTATGGTTGCTGTGCATATTTAGTTTATCACGATTCACTCTATGGATCTCCAGTTTCTAACCTTGTTTGTGCCAAATCGAAGGTCGCTCCTCTTAAAACTATCACTTTACCTAGGCTCGAACTGTGCGCTGCACTAATGGCTGCAGAACTTGTCAAGAAATTACGGGAAGTATTAAAGGTCGAATTCTCGCAAATCTATCTCTGGAGCGATTCTATGATCGCCCTTTCTTGGATCGCCAAAAATCCCTCTCATTGGCAAACCTTTGTCGCAAACAGGGTTTCCAAAATTCAAACTCTTTCTTCTGGATGTCAATGGAGGCATGTTCCCAGTGCGGATAATCCAGCTGATATCATCTCTCGTGGTTGTTTACCCTCTCAATTGGCAGCTTCCCAATTGTACTGGCATGGGCCCTCGTGGCTAATCGACGAATCTTCCTCATGGCCTTCTAAACCCCCAGCTACAAACTCCGACTTGCCTGACGCTAAAGTACCTCTATCCATAGCTTCGTGTCTTGTTTCCAACGCATCTCATCCTTTGTTGTCACGCTATTCTTCCTTCCATAAATTACTACGGATTGTTGCCTATCTCCTTAGATGGAAATATCTTGTGGTTGACCAACCTCTTCTCCCTAAACCACACCTTACCAATCATGAATTGAATCTCGCTACCATTAAGATTTTACAACTGACACAGCAAGAAGCCTTTTCTTCTGAATTGTCATTGCTTTCTTCTAGAAGAGATCTTTCCAAATCCAGCCGTCTTCGTGCTTTAGCCCCGTTCCTTGATGACCATGGATTACTTAGGGTAGGTGGAAGGCTCTCGCAATCTTTACTCTCTGAGGACAAAAAGCATCCCGTTATTTTGCCTTCCAAACATCGCGTTACTTCTTTAATTATACGTGACTTTCATTACCGTAATCTTCATGTTGGTACACGTACTCTGCTCTGCCTCTTAAGAGAAAAGTACTGGATTATAAATGGAATTCATGAAGTTTCTTCTGCAATTCATAAGTGCATTCCTTGTTTCAAAGCGAAACCTAAAATCAACACTCAATTAATGAGCGATCTGCCTTCTTTTCGTTCTTCTCCTGTACGCCCATTTGCTTTAACTGGCGTGGACTATATGGGTCCGTTCCAATATCAACGAAACTCTCCTGAAGCTAAACGCAAATTGTTTGGTAAGCTTTATGTTTCTCTCTTTGTTTGCATGGTTACCGGCGCAATCCACTTGGAACTAGTAACGAATTCTTCTACTTCTTATTTTTTATCAGCTGTCTCTCGTTTCACCGCTAGGCGTGGTGTTCCTGCTGAGATGTTCTCTGATAACGCTTCCACCTTTCAGGGAGCAGCTTCCCTGTGGAAGAAAGCTCTTACTTCCTCTCCTGCCATGGAACAAATCTCTAATTTTTCTTATTCAAAAGGTTTCAAATGGCGCTTCATACCTCCTTACGCTCCGCATCATGGTGGTAGGTGGGAATCTTGCGTAAAGCTCACTAAACGTCATTTAAGAAAAGTCTTAGGTAATCGAATTCTGACTTCCGAAGAATTCAATTCTCTGTCTGTTCTGATTGAAGGTGTTGTTAACTCTCGCCCTTTAACTCCGCTTTCCAATGATCCTGATGACCTACTTCCACTCACCCCTGGTCACTTCCTTATCGGCACTTCTCTTTCTGCCCCTCCTCCTCTTCCTAATTCTTGCAGGGATTTTAATTTACCTATTGTTTGGCGTAAACTTGAAGCCCTCCGTAATTCTTTTTGGAAGAGATGGAACTTGGAATATTTAACTTCCTTGCAACGGAGGCAGAAGTGGTTTCTTTCCAGTCCCGACATTAAAGTGGGGGACTTGGTCTTGGTTAGGGATGTTTCACCCCCCCTAGTATGGATTTCTGGTAGGGTGACCGAATGTTACCCTGGAAGAGATGGGAGAGTCAGGGTGGCCAGAATCTTGACCACAAATGGACCGATCACAAGACCACGGTCTTTGATCGCTCCGCTTCCAATAAATGTGTAACTGTTTATTTGCTCTCTGTTGGTGTTCCCCCCCCCCCCCCCAGTATGGTGTATTCTTTGAATACACGGTACCTGAGATATAATTTTTATTGCTCTTTGCATGTTCATTTCTTCCTTCCTCTTTGTCAACCACCAACAGTGATCATCTGTTTTCTCCTTGTTGGGCATATCTCTTATGTCTTCATAAGTATGTTTCAGATATATAACTTCTGTGACCCACCTAGCGTCATCTAGTAGCGAACCTCTGAAGCTACTCAATTCCTCATCGTGCAAGAGGACTTACATATCCATCTGGCCACCAGATCTCGTTACTATCGTCAGCTATTTTCTCCTTGAGCAAGAGGACTACGTCTACTGTTTCACTCACCATGCTGCGCTAATATCGCCTACTATCAACTCTTAGAAGACCATCCATCAAGAAGAAAATTATTTTTTGCTAAGTTGGTTATGCTGATATGTATACCTTTTGTTTCCTACCCCCACTTTTTCCCCTTCCGTGGTCCCTCCGTGCTCCGCTGAGCTGCTCTCACTTCTCCGTCTGCAGTTGACTCGTCCAGTCAAAGCTCCGCTCGAGCTTGCCTCCTCAAACCAAGAGGCTCACCCTCTTTTACGCCATGTTGGAACTCTAAGCATCAGTGAGAAATCCGACTTCAACATGAAATCAAGATAAGTACCATTTTTAAAAAGTTTTAACCTCATCTTCATGGTTTTAACTTCCAAGTGGTTTTAATTATAATTTATAGGCAGTGTGAAATGATTTACTTTGGGGCAATGATCATTCTTCGTGGGATTTGCAATGTTGAGCTTTTTGCTTGTATAAGCCAACCTTACTAAAACAAAAGAGCTTTTCTTAAGCGATTCAAACGAGAAATCCTCTCGCTACGTGGGATATTATCTAATACCCACTGCCTATAATTATAAAACTATTTCCTCCGTTGGATTTTCTCAACCCCATTTTCTGCTAAGGTCGTTCTGGAACCTTCTAGACCTTGTTCTCTATCTGCGAGTCTTGTCGTCAAGTATTGTTCACGCACTGTGAAAATGCTAGTTAAAATGAGGAATCTTCCTTATAAATTTTTGCAATAGCTAACTTTCTTCCACCGCTGGAACCTCTGGAAAATTCTATGGCGCATTTAATTGTAAATTACAACTTTTTCAAGAAATAGACTCTCATCTATATAGTGCAATCAGTTCTTTCCATAATTGCAATAACTTTCTTTTTCATGAACTTTAGTGTTTCTATAGTGAACTTTGAATCCATCTTCATAGACTACAGTGATAAACAGTGCTTTCTCCACGTTTCTACCGCGTCGCGATCGTCCGGTTATATTAAATAAGGCATAATTCTTTATCATATTCCTTCTTAGAGACACTTGGTCGCCCTTACAGGAACTCCATAATTTTGGAAATTGAAAACACCAAGCTTGAGTTAAATCATTGGCATTCTTTGAATCACTTTGTAAAACCTAATTTCTTCGAGAAAACATACAGTAAATTTGTTCCTCTAAGTCTTGCCAGACCATCACCCTTCCCCATAGTACTTTTATACATGCTCGGGAGGAAATGTACTAAAGCCTCTCTCTTGCAAACCGCCCAAGTCCTAGCTGCGGTTCCCGTTAGCCCCGACCAAGCTCGTACCTACTTTAGGTATCCGAGAGATAATTTCCATTGGCAACTGCTCCTAAGCGTATTTAAACCTCAACTTATTAATTTTGTGGGACTCTCCTCCTATTTTTCTATCCTTCTTTTCCAAATCCCAAATCTACTTCCTTCTCTTAATCATCTTCCCTTGGTGGGTGGGTTATTCCCTAGCCTATAATCTACCCATCTGTAACTTGCATGGCATATTGAAAATTTAAAACTTTTCCAGGGATGGTGTCGAAAGCTCCTTTATGTAATCTCAAAATTTCTTCCAGTTTTCTTCTATCAGGTTCCCCTACGATAGCCTCCTTAAGCCGCACCTGAAGTAGAATTTCAAATTTGGTTCCGCTAATTTCTTCTTCTGCCAAATGTACCCAAAGTTCCTGCGAAATATCTCGGCTGTCAATTTCCACCACTGCTGTCTGGCTTACTCGCTCCTCCGTCAAGTTCTTATCTCTGATCACCTCATTAGTGCTTTCCTCAATGACCCAGGTATTCGCCTCTCTCTCTAGCGGACTCTCTTCCATGTTTAAACCAACGTGATCCAACCCCTCAACTTGTTTGATGCTTACAGTGTTGTTATGTAAGTCAATTACAGCATGAAAATCACAGATGAAGTTGGCTCCCAAAATTATGTTATAGTTCATCTTCGGTATGACAATGAATGTTTGCGAAAAAGTGTGGTTCAGTATCTCCAGGTCTAAATATGCTTGCTGTTTACAATTGATGGTTTTATCAGGAATAACCCCTCTGACTTTCATTAGCGGTACAGGCATAATTGGAACAGTTTGTTTTCTTCCGATTTCTTTTACCAAAACTTCAGTGACTAAGCTCACCTGGCTACCTGTGTCAATTAAACATCTCACCCTCGTACCTCCAATATGTGCGTAAATAATTGGCAGTTGTCTGATGACGTTTTCTCGGTCTTTCACCACTTCCTCCAGGCAATCGTCCGGAAATGCTACCCACTCTTCTATATTAGCCACTATCATCTCTTCTCGCTTCCTGGCGTCCTCCGTTTTCAGACTGTCATTTTTTAGTTCAATTGAAGTTTTTTTAAATCCCGGGGCCCATTTGTTGTGTTCCGCCGGTTGTCATCGCGCCTCTCCTGTTGCCTCAATAAACTTTCTGCCCCCTCTCCTTGATGATTGTCTGGGCTCTGTCTGTTTGCCATTGCACGCCCCCACTTCTCTTTTTCCGTTTCTTCGGCATTTAATTGGTCTAAGTACTTTTGTGACTCGACATATCGCTCATCCCAATTGTTGCGATAGTCTCCCGTATTTTCCTGGCGATAGTTCCTCGCATTGTTCCACCTGCCATCTCCATTTCTTTGGTAAGGTCGACCCTGTCTTTGGTTCCCCCTCCAATTGGTGTATTCCCGCTGGTACGTCCATTGATTGTGCTGGTTTTGGTTATTCTGGTTATATCTATCGCGGTTATTCTGGAAATTTCTATTGTTTTGGTTGAACTGGTTCCGGCCATCGAAATCTTGCCATCTCGGTGTGAACTGTGTTCCTGTGGACTGAGTTTTCGTTTGGTTCCCCTGGCTATGACTATTTTGGAGTCCCTGAACCACCTCTGCCGTGTTGACACATTCCATATTTCTCCTTCCCGTCTGTGGACTGACCATACTCGTCTCGTCGAGGTGTCGGAGTAATTCTTCTGCCTGCACTGCAGTCTGAATGTTTCCTGCTACTAACAGCTGTTGAATGTGCATGGGAAGTTGTTTCCCGATGGTTAGAACCATATTTTGCTCGCTAGGGGGGTCGTCAAAATCCCGGAATTTTACCAGCTGTTGGCTAAAGAATTCCGAAAATCTGGTCGGATGCGTGCTGTGGTATTTTCGTGTATACAGGTCCATTCTTAACCCCTGCTGTAAAGAAGGGCTCCAAAACTTCTTTAAAAATGCTTCTCGGAATTGAGCCATGTCAGTGAAAGTGTATTTAAAGCTTAAATACCAGGTTAAGCTTGGTTCATCTAAAAATGTCTCCACGAGTCTCAGCTGTTTTTCGGGGCCGATATGTTGATCACTGAAATAATCAGTTAACTGTCGTAAAAAGGCTTTGGGAGTGGTTCCCGTGTGTTCCTTGAATTTATCGGGCTTGAAATCGTTTCCCCTAATGACTTGGATTACTTGGGCGGGTGCCAAGTTTGGTTGTGGTGTTGAAGTCTCTCCCGTGTACTCTTGGAATGCGTTGCTCGTTAATTTGGGACTTTGACCCCGGCTGTTATCCTCAGCCAACTTCAAGCCTCCCGGACTTCCAATGCTTGCCAGCTTATCTGGTACATTTTCAGCCGAAAATAATGTAGCATTCTCTAACGATCTAATTTCGTTTTTAATAATTAAATCTGAGTGCTCTTGTAATTTAGATTTTACGCCTTCCTCCAAAGCCTGCATCCGCTTTAACATCGTCAGCCTGTCTTCCTTATTTGTGTTTGCCTGCTGTTCCCAATCTCTTCGGATACTACTTTTCAAACTGTTAATTTTCTCTTCGTTCCTTTCCTGACTCTTCTCTAGCTGTTCTTGTATCTGTTCTTGTGTCTTGACTAACTGTTCTCCAACCTCTTGTATCTGCTGCTGTGTTTGAACTAATTGTTCTTCCAGATTATCCCCATTTTTAATGAGCAGTTCTCCTACCTCTTCTCTTATGACCTGTTGTGTTTTCACTAATTGTTCTCCGACCTCCTTTCTTATGACCTCTTGTGTTTTAACCAATTGGTCCTCTAAGTTGTCACGCAAGTGCCTACGTTCTCTTTCGGCCTTGACCTCAAGTTTATCCATTTCTATTATTAATTCCGATACATTGTTGTCGACTGAATTAATTTGTTGCTGCAATTTATCTTGTGTTTTCTTTATTCCCGCGGTGTTATTGACACATGCTGCCTCTATCTGCTTTAGTTTATCTCCCACCATTTCGTCAAATTGTACGAGTTTATTATCAAACTTCGCCTCCAACTTTTTGATTTCACCCAATTGTTTGACGTTATTTTCTGTGACCTCGCCTGCCAGTTTCTCTACCTTCCTAACACTCTGATTGATGTCATTAGTGATCTTTCCTAATTGCTCTGTTTGTGTCGCCGCCTGTTCTGTTAACTTGTGATTTAATTCGTGAAATTGTTTGTCCGTGTCCAATAGTTTGTGATTTAATTCATTTAATTGTTTATCAGTGTCCGATAGTTTCTGATTTAATTCATTAAATTGTTTATCAGTGTCCAATTTCTGGACCTCTAATTGGACCGAAATATTACCGCTCATGTCGTGTAACTGTTTTTCACAATTCTCGCTCTGAATTTCTAATTGTTCCTTTGTTTTCGCGGACATTTGTATCGACATCTGTTCTAACTGTTTATTTAATTGTTTCTCATTGTCTTCGCTCTGAATTTTCAACTGTTCTTTTAATTGTTCTTCCGTTTTTGCGGACATCTGTTCCAACAATGCCTTGATCTCCTCAACACTCGCCATTGCACAATACACAAATATATATGCACTAAGATGTCAGTCATACACACGCATACATGTCATAACATTTAAATATAACAGACTCTAATTTAACAAAATTTCAGTAACAAAATTTACTGAATAAATTACTCTTATTTCCAAACAACAAAATAACCCCTAGTGATCTGCTTTTAAATTCCTAACCGACAGAATTTACGAACAACACCAATTAACCGAAGTTAATTAAATGTCAAATATAAGGCAACACCTTCCTGCTTTGACTGAGTACAAAAATATGCAAATTTTCTAATTTTAATGCCGGGCGCCAGAACAGGTTTATAACAAATACAATATCAAATTCTAACCTTGTTCAATATCTCTAACTTTAGGAACTCAGTGATTTTACTAATGCACATGGCGGTACAACATCGCCTCAATTTACTGAATTTACTTTGCCCGCTTGACCTGGCATTATTTCTCAACGAAATAAATATGAGATCAGCGAAGCAACAACAACAACAGTCCCACTTGGGCAGCCATTTTTGTTTTATGAACCCTTGCAAAAAAGCTTATGAGACTCTATTTCGGGGGGTGTAACAGTCCATATCGTAAGTTGTTGTTAAAGCACTTCATTAACATGCAGGGTAACATATTGTTACGTGCCACCCCCTAGTGGCACTTTTGTTAACTGGATTACGGTGGGGGTACAAAGCACAACACCAATTACTGCTTAAAGAAATAATTAACTTTATTGTGGCCAGAAAATTACACTAATCAGCAAATACAAGCAATTAGGAGCCTTCTCCAGTTTCCTCAAGTCTCTTCCTTATGCGCTCTTGGCCCCTTTCACTTGCAACAGACCACAGAAGTTAATCCGTCCTAATGAGTCCGGTGGCCTTGGCAGAAGCTACCTGCCCCTCTTCCTCAGGTACAACAAATACAGTTACTTACGAGCACTTGATGTACGCTGTTCACAAGCTGGGAGAAACAATGTCACAGGATTTCGTAACTCGCACAGCACTTCGTCACCACACTTCTGTCGCACAAGATAATCGCTCGCACTAGCTCGTAAAACACAACAACCACTGCTTGACGGGTCACTCTTATATAGCCGGCCGGTGACTCAATAAATGCTTCTAGATCCATCCAGAGTCCACGGCTCCTCGAGGTTTCCAGCGCTGGTCCAGTCACGAATGTTCTGGACTATCCCTTTGTTCTAGTAGCCCTGTTGCATAAGGCGCGCGCAATACAGGAGGCAGGGCACAGCCCAGCCCTGGGGCAGTTGTGACTCACGCGGCGACTGATGACACAAACTCACAGCCGTAACACCACCCCCTTCCTAAAAAGGCTGATCGTCCCGATCAATCATTGGTCCGTCTGTGTCCCTCCGTAGGCTGCCAGGCGATCTCGATGCACGATCTTCATCTTCGCCCTCGGGCTCCGCTGGATCCTGTAGACGACATCGTTGATCCGTTTCACGACTCGGTACGGGCCCTCCCAGGACTTCTGCAGTTTGGATGACAGGCCTTTCTTCCGTAATGGGTTGAAGAGCCAGACCAGGTCGTCCTCGTGGAATCCGCCAGCATCCGTCTGCTGGTCGTATCGGGTCTTCATTCGGTCGGTCTCGATCCGCAGTTTCCTCCTCGCGAACGCGTGTACGTCCTCCAGTTGGTCGACCATTTCTTGACAATACTGGCTTACCGGGATCGGATCATTCCCAGGTCGGCCGAAGGCAAGATCGACAGGTAGACGGAGCTCCCTCCCAAACATGGCCCGGGCTGGTGTGCACCCGGTGGCTTCATGCACGGCGGCACGGTAGGCCAGGAGAAATAGTGGAAGATGCTTGTCCCAATCCCTGTGGTGCTCGCTGACGACTATTCGGAGATGGTTCTCGACGGTGCGATTGAATCGCTCTACCATCCCGTCAGACTGAGGGTGTAGCGGCGTTGTCCTTGTCTTCCGGATCCCCAGCAGCTGGCATAGGTTCTGGAACACCTGCGACTCGAAGTTCCTCCCTTGGTCGGAGTGCAGCTCCAGGGGTACTCCGTACCGGCTGACGAATTCCTTCACCAGGGTCTCTGCGAACGTCGCGGCTTCTTGGTTAGGGAGCGCATACGCCTCCGGCCATTTGGTAAAGTAGTCGCTGACGACTAATATGTAGCGGTTCCCTGCCTCGCTTAACGGGAATGGCCCAGCAACATCGATGGCCACTCTCTCCATGGGGCCGCCCACGTTGTAGGTCTTCAGTGGACCCCGTCGTCTTCGTCCTGCGCCCTTGCTGGCTGCGCAATCGTGGCACCTCGCGCAGTGGTTCTCCACGTCTGTTCGGCATCCGATCCAGTAGAACCGCTCTCTCAGCTTCTCCAGGGTCTTCTTTATCCCTAGGTGTCCACCAGATGATCCTCCATGAACTTCCTTCAGGACTTCCTCCGTCATAGGCTTTGGAACGACGACTTGTTCCCGAGATGTCTTCCCGTCGGTGCTCTCCCAGGTACGGCAGATGAGGCCATCCCTTACAATCAGCGAGTCCCACTGTGCCCAGTAGGACTTAAACTTTGGGCTGCAGTCACTCACAATGTTCCACCCGGGTCTGGGGACACAGGCCCTCTTCCATTCGGCTATCAGTCCCAGGTCATCATCTTCCGCTTGCGCCCGCGTGAAAGATTCGCGGCTCCAGCTCCCTTGAATTTCCACGGTAGTCCTTCGGCACTGTATCCCGGTGTTCTCCTCCCTTCGGGCACAGAAGGTGCAGTCTTCGGGGCACGGTCTTCGTGACAGGGCGTCGGCGTTAGAATGCAGTTGGCCTTTCCTGTGCTGAATCTCAAAGTTATACTGTTGAAGCCTCTCTAACCACCGCGCGAGTTGACCCTCGGGCTGCTTGAAGTTCAGGAGCCACCGCAGGGATGCATGGTCGGTCCTGATGAGAAATTCTTGCCCGTACAGGTACTTGTGGAAGTGTTCAATGGTCTTCACGATGGCGAGCAGCTCCTTCCTGGTGACGCAGTAGTTCCTTTCTGGCTTTGACAAGGCCTTGCTGAAGTAGGCCACTACTCTCTCCTCGCCGTCCACTACCTGCGACAGGATTCCCCCTATGCCAAAGTCGCTGGCATCGGTATCGACGATGAACCTTGTTCCAGGTCTGGGGTAGGCCAGAATAGGGGCGGTGCACAGAGCCTGCTTGAGTTGTTCGAAGGCACTGTGGCATTCTGCTGTCCACGTGAAGAGTTGGTCCTTTTCAGTCAGGCGATGTAAAGGTTTGGCGATGTCGGCGAATCCCCTCACGAAGCGACGGTAGTAAGTGCAGAGTCCCAGGAAGCTTCGTAGTTGGGACTGTCCTTCGGAACTGGCCACCCCCTCACAGCTGCGCACCCCTTCCTCGGAGACGATATGCCCAAGGTACTGGACCCGCTTCTGGAAGAGCTGACACTTCTTGGGGCTCAACTTCAGCTGGGCAGCCCGTAGCTTCAACAAGATCTCCTTCAGGTTGCTGTAGTGTTCCTCGAAGCTTCTCCCCAGAACGATGACGTCGTCTAGGTAGACCAGGCAGGTCTTCCAGTGTAGTCCCCTCAGAATGGATTCCATTAGCCTTTCGAAGGTCGCAGGGGTGTTGCACAGACCGAATGGCATGACGGTGAACTGCCAGAGCCCGCTGCCCACAGAGAACGCCGTTTTCTCGCGGTCCTTAGGGTGGACCTCCACCTGCCAGTAGCCACTCTTCAAATCCAAGGTGTAGAACCATCTTGACCCTAATATGGTGTCCAGCGTGTCGTCGATCCGGGGTAGAGGGTAGCTGTCCTTCTTCGTGACGTCGTTCACCCGCCTGTAGTCCACGCAGAACCTGGTGGAACCGTCCTTCTTCTTCAGGTCATCCTTCAGGTCCTTGGCTAATTTCTTCTGGCCGTCTTCCATGCCAGTTAACTTTTCTAGCAATGCTGCCAATTTCTCCTCCATTTTAGTTGTTTGTCTTGTAAAGGGCATGCACTCACAGGAAAATTAGAGAAAATGACCTGCTCGGGTTTTGAAACCAGGACCGTCAGGTGTTGTGCTTGAGTTCGTAATCCGGCTTCTGACACCAGTTGTTACGTGCCACCCCCTAGTGGCACTTTTGTTAACTGGATTACGGTGGGGGTACAAAGCACAACACCAATTACTGCTTAAAGAAATAATTAACTTTATTGTGGCCAGAAAATTACACTAATCAGCAAATACAAGCAATTAGGAGCCTTCTCCAGTTTCCTCAAGTCTCTTCCTCATGCGCTCTTGGCCCCTTTCACTTGCAACAGACCACAGAAGTTAATCCATCCTAATGAGTCCGGTGGCCTTGGCAGAAGCTACCTGCCTCTCTTCCCCAGGTACAACAAATACAGTTACTTACGAGCACTTGATGTACGCTGTTCACAAGCTGGGAGAAACAATGTCACAGGATTTCGTAACTCGCACAGCACTTCGTCACCACACTTCTGTCGCACAAGATAATCGCTCGCACTAGCTCGTAAAACACAACAACCACTGCTTGACGGGTCACTCTTATATAGCCGGCCGGTGACTCAATAAATGCTTCTAGATCCATCCAGAGTCCACGGCTTCTCGAGGTTTCCAGCGCTGGTCCAGTCACGAATGTTCTGGACTATCCCTTTGTTCTAGTAGCCCTGTTGCATAAGGCGCGCGCAATACAGGAGGCAGGGCACAGCCCAGCCCTGGGGCAGTTGTGACTCACGCGGCGACTGATGACACAAACTCACAGCCGTAACAATATAACAAAATAACATGCAGGAAAAAGTGAAGCCAGGGTTAAAAACAATGAATTTAATAACAAATCACCTAACTATACAAAAGAATAACAAAAACAAACTCCCAAAAGACTCCCACTTAGTAAAATAAAATATGCCAAAACTAGGCCATATCTCTGGAGAGATTAATTGCAC
Source organism: Meconema thalassinum (assembly GCA_946902985.2). NCBI lineage: Eukaryota > Metazoa > Arthropoda > Insecta > Orthoptera > Tettigoniidae > Meconema > Meconema thalassinum. The sequence goes on along the minus strand of OX336388.2, from coordinate 1,201,144,450 downwards.
GGACAAAGTGTCCTTACGAAAAATCAACAAAAGTGACATATGTATGCGCGCGTGTCGTTCTGCATGCTTCACGATGTGTACAATCGAATGCATGATTCGTCATCATCCCGAATAAACATTCAGACAACGAATCCACATTGCTTAGAGCTAGACAGACGCGGGGAACAACTATACAACACTTAAAACCAAACCGACACTTCCTATACTTAAAATGTACAACACAATAATTTCCGAATTAAATTGGAATCAAACTGCCGTAGCAAAAACATTACTGCCTAAAAACTAAGGACTTCTCACACAAATCAACACAAGTAAGTTAACACGTGACCAATAAAAGAAATACACATATGACCGCCGTCAAATTTACAAGTACACTACCTCTACACCACACAGGTGTGACATACTAAACTACATGAATTGAGTCATAAACACATCACTAGGCTCAAAGCCAACATTTACATTATTAACACAACAATCTATCCATACAACATGCAACAATCCGTCACACACATGGCAAACTCCCCAATTAATTATGGTTCAAAAATGACCATCACAATGAACAGGTTTGCTACATGAAAGCTTAAAGGGGCCAGTCGGAACAACAGGACTGCCTATCAAAATAAGTCACTAGGCGAGACGGGCGATTTGTGGAAATCTGCATATCTGTCAACCCACGTGTGTATCGAAGAAGCGTGCCCCGAAGCACAAAATACATGTGTGTGTGTCAGAACAAAATATCCCGGCATTTCCACTAGGAAATCCAAGAAAATCAGCATAATGGACAAGGAACAGCGGTGTCACTAGAGCACCCTGCCTTTCCTTCAAAATACAACAACAACAAAATATGAGGGCGGTAGGACCTCTGCCCCTCTTCTCGTAGAATCAACACACACACCTGACACAATAACACACACAGAATCACACGTATGGGTTTGACAGACCCTGAAATAAAAAGACATAAATATTTTCCACTTGCTGGCGCCACCGTTCCACGCCTGACTAAATAATCTGAAAAGGACTCAAAAGAAAATCTATCAAATTAGAACGAAGGTGTTCTACAGTTACATCTTAAATCGTTGCACTTGGCAACCCTAATATGAATAATAACCTGTTCAGCAAACATCTTACAGTAATTACCTCCCTTTTCCTATCACAAATATGAACTTTAATAAAGCACCATTTATCGAATGTAACGGATTTCGCATTTGCGTGAATAAACATCACGTACACGCGCCGTGCACTTTACATATGACTCCAAGAAAAACAAATATACAACAAACACTTTGGCCACGCGCCAACGTACATTTAAAACAATTAGTGTCGGTACAAAGAAAAATACACAAAAACAAGAAAAGACAAAAATTAACTATTTACAAAGGTTCCCCGGCCAATCTAACTACATAATTGAATAATCAATTGTTGTACGTCACCGTATCAGCTTGCAGAACTTATGACATCATCTCAGCCCATTTCCCCTATGGAAAAGTTAGCACTCCATATCCGTCTTCGTTGAAGCGCCGGACGTCATCCCGACTGCTGACCACATGTTGGATATCTTGATGTAGTCTCCTTGGAAGAAAAGTTCAATGATTATATTTCGACCTGGCTATAATCGCTTGTGGGTTATTAAATTCGCCCACAATTAGTCCTATGCGATTAATTACGACGACTTTCCCTACGCTCACACACGCGCAATACACACATAAAAAAATACACTTTAAAAATTTACAATAAATACACACTTCGAGTTCATCGTCACTGACTCGACAAACAAGTTACAAAGACTGCCTGACTCACAGTCGCTATCTCGCTCGGTAATCTACAGCTCTGCGCTGCTTTGACCATCGCTCGGGTGAGCGCTAATTAGAATGTTACAAGTCTTGCCCCTAAGAGCTGAAATAGTCGTCTTTAAGATAATGTTACAAGTTCCAAATCATCACGCACGCTGGCGTGAATTTAGCTCACAAATCTCACAAAGTAATTGACTTCAAATAATTAAGAGCGTTAAAATTTTCTGCGCAAACTAGCGTGAGTTTAGCTCATCAGAGCTCACAGATAAAATAACTTCAAATATATCAGAGCATTAAAAATCGTTATACAAACGGGTGTGAAGTTAGCCTCTCAAGGCTCCAAAACGTATGACATCGAACAGCTTCTCGTCGAACAATTTATTAGAAACTGACAGGGTGCGGAAGAGTGGGGTGGAATTAGAAAAAATTTCCATAGTTTTCATCTCACACAGATGGGACTAGTATCAATCTTCTTCAAATTAATCAAACGTCTCATCGCACTCGTGCGGAGATAATTCCGTTCGGTGGTTCTTTAGATAATCAATTCCGCGCGCTTTTTACCACTGACGCCTTCCATCGCGTGATATCGGCGTGGTCTCTCCCAATTGGTTGATTCAATTGTAGGTCGGTTGTAAGTAACTCGTGACTACCCCTTTGTGATTCCAATTCTGGAGCAAGTTGTTACACAATTTGGCCTTGAACTCAAGTTTACCAGGCCGTTCTTCAAGAATAGCTACCAGCTCCCCTCTGTGGCAATCATTGCGACACGCTACCCTGCCTTTATTCTCGACAACTTCCTCAAGTACTGTCTGGGCTGCAGTAATAATAATAATAATTTATGAATGCTTATTTATCGTAGATCAATAAGGGTTCAGTATAGATCTCATGGATTTAGGCTGTCCTTCACTACAAACCCTTTTCCTCGATACACCACCGTGTGAAGTAGATAACAAAGCTCTTCTTCATGTGTGGAAGATGTTTGATTGGTTGACACGAGGTGCATGCCGGGAAGTGATGGTTTTGATTAAAACTGAAATGGCACTTGCTCCAGCCAGTAGTGAGATTGAAACTTAAGCTATAAAGACCTCAGTCATGTTTGTTTGTTCCATGATGGAGTTGGGACATAACGCCATAGAACAAGCTATTGTGATTTGTTTTGAGTGTAAAAAGAAGCTAAACAGTTTCACAAAAAAGAATTGAATGTATTACCAAAAGCATTTATTTTTTGCATTGCAGCTAATGCTGTAAAAGAAATTTGGGATAGTGTACCCAGCGATTGGTCACGTGATCCTGTTTTATCGGAATTAAAACCTTGTGATAACTACGAGCATCATCATCAATTGTCTATCACTGAAATACCCTATGTTCACCAGTGTCGAACCTGTCAGCTTATAAAGCTGTACCATGGACATAAAACCTTAAGCAAAGACTCTTTTCTTCATTCCACGGGTGTAATGGAGAGGAAAAGACAATATCGTTCAGAGCAGCGGAAAAAGACCAAAAGTGTATGTCACCAACTGAAAAAGATTTGCCTAACCTGTACTGGTCATGGTCTCGTTGATAAAGTGATTGATTTACTCCCCTTTGAACTTCATTTACCTGGTTACCAGTACTGTGGTCCAGGAACAAAGTTGGATGCTCGACTTGCTCGTGGTAAAGCAGGCATGAAAATTTTGGATAAAGCATGTATAGCTCACGACATTTCTTAACGTAATGCCAAACCTGAATCAAGACGTGCAGCAGATAAAGTGTTGTTGAAAAAGGCAAAGAAGCGTGTTATGACATCTGATGCCTCGGTAGCAGAGATGATGGCAGCCCTGGTTGTGATAGGTGCTATGAAAGGAATATTAATGATGAGTGGGCGTGGACTTAAAAAAAGGAATAATGGATATTTTGTATTTTGTAATGTTATATTATATATAAAATAAAAAAGTACTGCAAGATCATGGATTTTTTCTTTACAGTCAACCTATATATACATTTTTATAATAGTACATTTTATTTACATTCCCCTTTTTCAGTTCTCTCATCCTGTACATTTTTAATCATTTCAGGAAGACCCCCTTAATAAATTACAAAGGTGCTTGAAAATTCGGGATTTTTAGCCTCCAATGGCCCAAATTCCCAAAAGCTGCAAAAAACACTATTCCAATCCAGGAATTTTTGAAAATAATGTTGCTGTCTGGAGATATAATAGACCTTCTGTACAACATATCGCATATCGCACGTGTAAGTCACGTGTAAAAATTCTAGGGTACCCCTTGACCCCCTTAATCGCATTGTCGAATTTTACAGTCTATGTTTGATTCCTCGTTAACCTTATAGCCATTTGCAAACTTTCACAAAATTGTAATAAATTGAGTGACATTGCTTCTTACAGAAATACATGGAAAGTTGGATGTCACCTCTTGTGATAATGTTTCATGGTTACCGGCTTGCATTAATTCATTAGTTTCTTCATGTTCTTCTTCTTTCGGATAGGCCAGCTAAGGACCACGACGTTCAACTTTTCAGCTTGGCGAGGGACTTGATATTTGCCCAATATTCGCGCATTCTCTGGCTATGTTTCTCCTTTCTTTCTTTTGTCCAGATGATGCCGGTTTTCTTACAGGATGGTCTGTCCTGAAAACTCTTCTGTTTAAGTATCTTTCTGAGATGTGATCGGCTTCTAATATCACTTTTCATTATCTTCAGTTCTTGGATATCCTTGTTAACTACTGTTAGCGATGGTGTCAAGCAAGCTCTTTCTATTCCGCCAGTAGTTGAGAAGCTGGTTGGTTAGTCTTGTTGGGTTCATCCGTGAGACATGTCCGTAGAAAGCCAGACGTCTCTGTGATTTTCTCAGTATATCTATATAGCTCCTGATTTGGTGTTCTTCTGTACTCGTCATCTATTTATTAGTTTATTAAATGAAATTAGTTTTCAGGGAATATCTCAGAAAAGGGTTTTAGAGCCTTAAAAGGTAGTGGCCACCGAGGGGCTGAAAATGAGTTTTGTGTCGTCCTTGTACGTCATAATATAATAATAATAATCATAATAATAATTTAATAATATAGGGATAGCGATATAATAGACCTTTAGTACCACACCCGCCCGTGTAAATCACGTGAAAAAAATTCAAGAATACCCTTGACCCCCTTAAGCGCATTATATACGTATTGATGAATTTTACAGCTTAAGTTGGTTCCGTGATAACTTTATTGCCGTTTGTGAACGTGCACAGTAATGTAATAACTGGAATGGCATTGCGTCTTACATAAATAGATGGACTTCTGAGATTGTGTTGCCATGGTTAACGGCTCGCATTCTTTCAATAGCTTAATACTTGAAATTAGTTTTCTGGGTATATCTCAAAAACTGTTGGTTTTAGGACCTTAAAATGTAGTTTTCGTTTTTTTTCTCACATTGAGACGCTGAAAATGAGCTTTGTCTCGTCTTTCTACGCCCATTTCAGCATGAATTTTAAGGGGGTAGGCCCTATTTTATGAGAGGTGTGGAGAAGAGTTACATCAATGATTACTTTCGTGCCTCTGATGTACATCTGTACCGAATTTTACGTTTATCCACTAAGCTGTTCTCAAGTGATGCGCGTGCGAAGTTGTACATAGACAAACAAACAGACAAACAGACAAAAATTTTGTTTTTGCGCGCAACCGTCATAGACCAGTCTGAAACGCGTTAATAACTCAAATTTCCGTGGTAATTCAGAAAAAACAGACAACCTTTAATTTTTATATATATAGAGATTAGTTTCAGTTTCAAAATGCATTTGCTGTGATGATATTAGTGGCTCCAGTGGAATGATAGTATTTAAAAAGAGGATATACGGATTGCAACTTTTTCAAGTCTTTCCATAAAAACTTTAGTTGCATCAGGTCCTCTATCGAGCTCAAACTTATTTAACGAGTCATCATAACTGCATTTAATATAATATGCAAAGCTAAATGTTTCATGAATGTGAGTGGTGTTGGTAAAAGGTTTGGTTGGATTCGATTAACATGTATTAAAATGTTTTAACATAGCTTCAAAGTCAGCATATATAACAAATTGTACTCGAAGCCGCTTCTCAATTTTAGAATGTTATTTCTAGGAGTAGGTATTACTGTGCAAACATATTCACACCCCCATTTTTGATGTTGAGTTAGTTGATCCTCTTTCTTAAAATATAGCAAACAGCCATCGCACAGCCACTTCTTGTATTCTTTTTATGATAGGTGACTACTGACAAGTCTACTTAAATGTTTTATCCAGCAATAGTAGGCATTTTCACCTTCGGTTCTGTATAGTAAATTAACATGAACATCCTTTTTTCCTGAGTATAATATAGAGGACCTACTATACTCTTGTTTTCAATTCCATACACATTAATACTTACTTTGTTCAGCTCTTCAAAACGTTTACTGTCTTTTACCTCCATAGAAAATTCCATTTCTTTTAAATCCAACACTGAATAATAGTGAGGATAAGATGATGTTCTCTTCTCATTCATCACTGCTGGGTGGAGAGCTGAGGTTACAGCCCACGCAAAACATGCTTGATCATTATTCATAACGTTTACACAAGCTTTCTTTTGTTTCATCCATACTAGTAAATCAATGTATGATGATGCTCGAAGGGGATTTTATTTATTCATGTTGGTTTCTAAATAAAGTACTTCAACCAACGCCCACCCTGACTCCCTTTGCTAGAATTCTTCACTCTTCACAATGATACCACTTGAAATATCTTGGTACATATCACTAATATTAGTTGATTCACTGACAATTTCATTTTTTGTATTAAAGGATTCGATATCAGTAATTTCACCTTCACTACCAGTTTTTACATACAGCCCGAAGATTTCAAAATTCATTTTTATTATTTTATGTTCCACTAAAATATTATCTACCAAGCCAAACACACTAGGTTGAACATTTTTAAAAAATGTTTCAATCCCTTGAGTTTTTTCTTCACTATGAAGTCTGTAACTAGCAATTCGACTTTTAAATGCACTACCAATTTCCTGAAAATTCACAGAATTCTTTTCATGACAAGCGTCATTTTTATGATTAATACTGCGTAAATGTCAACGAATTATTAAAGAAGGTATATCAATATTGCATACATCACAATGTGTTATCGAAGGTTCACCATTTTTCACTTTCTTTGCTGAATAATTATTTCCACAATCTTGAGAACATTTACGTTTTCGAGCATTTGTTATAGATCGCACTTTCCCTACTTCATCGCATTTATTCAAATGTTCTGGGATAGTTAATGGTTTTACAGTTTTTAATTCCTGTCGTTGTTCTCCATGCACTTCAACCATGTGGGATTGATATCGCTTTACAGCAGAAAAAACAAGCTCACAAACTGAACACGAGAAAGGTGCTGAACTGATATGCTTTAAATTTACATGTCGTCTAAGATTATTCTGTCTGTGGTAAATGTCATAGCACAATGGCTGCACACAAATATTTTATGATTATGCTTAGCATTTGCATTTGCACTCTTTTGCTGAATAATTATTTTCACACTCTTGAGAACATTTACGCTTTCGAGCATTTATTTTAGATCGCTCATTCGATACTTCATCACATTTATTCAAAGGTTTCGTGCTAGGTGATAGTTTTACAGTTTTTTAATTCCTGTTGTTGTTCTCCATGCACTTCAACCATGTGGGATTGATATCGTTTTACAGCTGAAAAACCAAGCTCACAAACTGAGCACGAGAAAGGCGCTGAACTGACATGCTTTAAACTTACATGTCGTCTAAGATTATCCTGTCTGGTAAATGTCATAGCACAATGGCTGCACACAAATATTTTATAATTATGCTTAGCAATTCCATGACACTTGAATATGATGATCACTTTCCAAATCTTGCAATGAAGGAATGAATAAGGGAAATTAAATGCAGGTAAAATAAATGCTCTCAACCCTCAAAAAATGAGAATTGACGGATTTGGAAAGGTGTGCCATGAAAGGCAGATAGGAAGAGAAATATGGGAGAGTCCGCCCCAAAATCACTGGAAAAAGGAGAAAAACTGATCCAGCTCAGGTATCATCCCAAACTCAACAGCCGTGATCCCTTGAGGGTGTAGCACCTCCAGTGGTGGGGATACACACACCCTGCCTCCTTTATGACCTTGTGCAGAAGGCAACAGATATGGTATAAAGAAAAACAAGAGATCTGAGCCTTTGAAAATGAGGGTATCAGGAAAGATGAAACAAGGTCAAATTAAGTCAGGAATTTGAAAGACTCTTTAGACCTCGGATATCCTAATACCGTCAGGGTCGGATGAGAACAAGAGTTGATCAAGGGAGGCCGACGGTAAATATGCCAGAGGGGACCCCGGCACAATTAAGTAGAAGCAATCGCGAACTAAGCTGGGACCTCCTGATAGCTAACCAGCGTCCCACAAGTTGTAATCCCCTGAAGCAGGGGAAGTGTCGTAATGTCGTATGTGAACGAGAGGTGACCAAGGGTGATCGACAGGAAAGATGACAGAAGGGAGCCCGGCACAATTAAGTGGAAGCAATACCGCGCTCAGCTGGGGTCCCGTGGTCACCAAACCCACATCTCATTCGTCGTGAGCCCCTGGGGGATGCACTGAAGAATGATTCAACAGAATCGCAAGAAAACATTGATACCCATTTTTCAGACGATACTTATGGGTATGCACTGGACGGTTGATTCCATAGTTAATAGTCTCAGAGACCAAGAAGTCCCTATCATGTGCGTTACTAGCAGTGGTCAAGTACTATCCCGGCATTTGCCTGGACAGAATGTAAAAAAACCACACTCAAGACAGTAGCTCAAGAAATGACCAGCAGGTTGTTTCCATTTATCTCTGTAAGAGTTAGATTATCTCCACAGAAACAGTAGTTCGAGCTATGACTGCCAGGTTTCCATCTATCTCTGTAAGAGGCCATGGCAGTCCATTTTCTATTAAGAATCTAAACGCCGTAAAAATCTGAATAGGTATTTTTTAAAGTTATTAACAGGGGTTATTTTAGGGAATTGAAATTAAAAAAGAAATACACTGGCTAATCCAGCATGTGGCGTAACGTGTACAACAACTGGATACGATACTTAGTATCAAGATTAAATGAGACCTTGCTACATCATGATAATATTAACTTGAGTGTGTATGGAATTCTTCTGATAACATGTGCTACTGTGATGGCTGTAGTAGTGAGTGTATTTATAATTGAAATGGGTATTGGAAAGGAGTGCTGTGGCCTTCAGTTAGTAGCTATCGCAGTATTTGCTTCGAATAGAAGTGGGAAAGCACGGAAAACAATTTCCAAGTTTTGCCTCGAGAGGTGCACTGTAGCCCATTCCGGCTCTCACACCAAAATTAAAATTTCTGACAGATCCGGGATTCAAACTCAGACCTACAAGGCGAAAGCCGAAAATGTTAGCCGCTAATACACGTGGTCGTCTAAATGATTTTTGTATTTTATGTATAGTTTTATTTAACTTTCAGTTTTGGGTTTAATCGTATACTCTAATGCCGCTGCTGTTACGGGAAATTTTGAATCTTTACCTTTTGAAGAAAGGTATAATGAGTTATAATGCGTTAATGCGTTGTAATGGGTAATATATAGTAGGTAATATCTACTAGAATGCTCTCTGTTAAGGTGTGTTCTACTACTGATATGTTGACGTTTATGTTTTATTAATCATAACTAGCATTACCCGTCGCTGCTTCGCCCTCGAATATTCTAGTTGTAAAGAGTACACTTAGCAAAATCTCAATCATGAATGCTATGACTGATTTATCCTTGGTATAAATAATCAGACTTTATCAATTCAGCTACTGGTCCAGTGGTTAGGGGATTATCATTCCTTCATAGGTATATCAGAGCGAAATTAGTTTTCTGGGAATATCACAGACACTGTTACTTTAAGGGCCTCTAAATGTGGTTTTCGGAGACCCTTTATCGTCTGGTGAAAAATACTTTTCGTACCACACTCACACGTGAAAATTGCGTGAAAAATTCTAGAGTGCCCCTTGACATCCTTAAGCGCATTATACTGTATGTATTGATGAATTTTACAGCTTAATTTGGTTCAGTGATAACCTTATAACCGTCTGGATACTTTCACTGTAATGTAATAATTGGAATTGCATTGCGTCTTACAGAAATATATGGACCTGTGAGATTCTGTTACCATGGTTACCGTATTGCATACTTTCATTATTTCATTGTAAATATACATGTTTTAAGGTATTTATTTAATTGTGAGGCATTTAAAGAGTAAATGAGTGCGTTTCGCTTACGCATTGGGTTATGCTGAACCTGTAGGTACTCCATATGTGTAGGTTGGTGTTAATTTTCGGTAGAAAAAACTGGAATGGGACCTTAGCAGAATAATATAGGGAGGGATGTCCTTATACTGTATTTTTTATTGTTGACAGTGTCAACGTCTACCAGCTGTATTTTGTATTACAAATCAGAAATTCAGTAACGTTTGCGTGATAATGCAGATTGCTCTATGATTAATATTTCCTTCAGTTATTCGGGTTATATTGTAATTGGTAATTATCCTGCTCTGTGACTATGCTAATTTGTAATGGAACCGGATGTAAAATTATGAATTTAGTTGATAACATGTCAATAACATACGGTAATTAAACTATATATTATTGTGCGATAATTTTCTACAAGAACCAAACAGTAAGTAATGGTACTTTGCCATGAGAATAGCGGACCCCATTAAATCAAAAATAAACACTACCGTATCAGGAAAGTAATCGTGAGACTGAGTTCTCGAGGAATTGTATGTATACATCCCTTTTTACTATTGTTGCATTCTCCGCTATGTTATTGTACTCAACAGTACTGTACTTTTCGACTATTTACAGTGAGTTAATATTTAACTTGAGTAACATAAGAATCGAGGAGAACCATATTCTAAACTCACTACAGGGAAAAATAAATACACACTGCGAGATATATTGGCATGTATCTATCTATTACATATAAAGACACCTTCCGGACAACGCCGGGTACAATAGCTCGTTACCTATAAAAGAAAGAAATCATAAATGTTAATAAAAGACAAAAACAATGTAAAAGAAAAAAATAATTACAGCTAATGGTTATAGCAGGGTATTTTAATTGATTGTTCGTGAGCTCCCGGTAATTTTAATTTCAAGTAGTTCCAACTTTAGTTAGCAATTCCAACTTTAGTTAGCAAATATCATTGTCACTGACACCTAGCGGTAAATGTTGAAACATAATAGAGCGTATAATAATAACCAACTAAATATAATTTTAAAAGAAAGCACTTACCAAAAATAGTAATGTATTTCTCCAGGCCCTCTTGCACCACTGTAGTCACAAGTAAGGTGTAGAGATAGCACGTTATTAAATACCGTTCACGTCATTCAACTATAATGTTAGAAAGACCTTCCCCCTCTCGAGCCTTTTATACCATGAACACATGTGCGTTTTATCAAATATCTGTCAATGCAGCATTTTATGGTCGATAATAAACACCTTGCATCCGGTTGCAGGTTCATATTTCGCTGGCATCACACATTTGCAAGAATCATGTCACACACACCTGTTTCCTGTAACTCAGGCGCACAACACAGGTGTGTGCCGTGGAAACATATGATTACGTCAGCAAAAACATGAACTAACTTGTCTGCATGTTTCGCACCCCTGCTTCCTGTAACTCGCACGCACAACACAGGTGTGTACCGTAGGAATATACAATTACGTCAGCAAAAAAATGAACTAACTTGTCTGCATGTTTCGCACCCCTGCTTCCTGTAACTCGCACGCACGACACAGGTGTGTGCCGTGGAAACATATGATTACGTCAGCAAACACATGAACTAACTTGTCTGCATGTTTCGCACCCCTGCTTCCTGTAACTTGCACGCACAACACAGGTGTGTGGCGTGGAAACATATGATTACGTCAGCAAAAACAGCGGCGGGAGGGGGCTGTAGAACCGGCCCAAAACCACTACTCTAATGGAAGGAAGAATTATCAAAGCCTCATTAATCTAATTAGATTATTAGATTTTGGCCCTATGAAGAACTTTTTTATTAGTTGGAGAAGTGCAAAATTTTATGAGAAAAATTTATCAGTGTCTTGAAAGTTGTTGGAAGTAGATAGATAGACTTATTTTGTCTGGCAAGATTATCTCTTCCAAAAATACAACTTAAATCTAACAATATTACATTGTTGATAAAATATAAAATACATATAAAATGGATTAGCTTGATAATGAACAATACAAATACAACTTAAATCTAACAATATTACAATGTTTATACAATTTAAAATACATATAAACTGGATTAGCTTGGTGGTCTAGGCGATAAATTGTTGCATTGCTAGGGTGAATAACTAGGATACTTAGAAGTAAGTTTAAAATTAGAGGAAGGTAAGGAGGATACTGAATAAAATGTAGACTAATGATGGTGATGAAGATGATGATGATGATGATGATTAGTCGGTACTGAAGGAGGTTATTTAGATATCTAAATAGAGAGTAAATGAGAAAGTGAGGATTGGAATGTTTGAATATATGTTATAAACGACGTAAGAATACAAGCATAAGTGTTGAGTTCAACTTTCATTTACTAGTGATTAAGTACTGCTGGCAACGCTGCTTGAAGCTGAACGGGGTTGCTCCTCTGACAGAGCGAGGCAGATTGTTTCACAGTCGCCGTGCAGTAGCAACAACGAAGGAGTTGGTATAGCGTACTGTGCGGTGTATGTGTATCAGCAAGAAAGTGTCGTTTTGACCGTGTTTCAACATTATGCTCGTATGAGAGGCGGTGAAACTGTGAATGCAGGTAAGATGGAGTGGAAGTTGAGAGTATTTGTTGAAGAAGGCATAAGGAATGGAGGTAGTAGCGTTGGTTTAGACGTAACAAGTTAAGTTGCTCATAAGCGGGGGTGACATGATCATAATACCGTAATTTAAATATGTAGCGTACTCAGGAATGTTGTGCATGTTGGAGTTTGTTTTTAAGAGTAACAGTGAGATCTTTGTATACAACATCGCAGTAATCAAAATGAGGCAATATTAGGGAGGAAATAAGTCGTTCCTTTAATACCCGAGAGAAAATATTCCACAATCTTCTAAGTGAATTCAAAGCGGAAAATACTTCTCTGGAAACATTGCAGTCGTGCTGCGTCCGGGAAAGTTGTTCATCTATAATAACGCCTAGATCTTTAACAGACTCTCGGAATTCGATTGGGGGAATCGCACAAGCGTAATTTTGGTAAAGTGGGTTCATTTTATTTTGTTTTAGGAGGATTTTTGGGTGAGAGATTATGATTGCTTGAGTTTTGGCCTAATTGAGTCGTAGTCCATGTAAGTGAGTCCAGTTACAGATTTCAGTCAAGTCTTCATTAAAGGTACCAATTGCTTCCGATAGTTTTTCTGGTGTTGAATGCAGGTAGATTTGTACATCATCAGCATATAGGTGGTGTTTGTATTTAGTGATTGATGAAGTAATGTCATTTATATATATTGACAACAGGAGCGGTCCAAGGATTGGCTCCTGAGGGACTCCTCTCTCAACTGGACGCCATGCAGACATTTGATTTGAGTTACTTTTAACACATTGTTGACGTCCACGTAGATAAGAGTCCATCCATTGGATACTGTTCAAGGAGAGCTGGATTTTAAATAGACGAGAGAGTAATATGTCATGGTCCACGGAATCGAATGCTTTACTGAAATCAAGCAGTGTTAGGATTGTTACTAACCCACTATCCATAGCCTTTCTTATGTCATCCTTGACCTTGAGTAGTGCAGTAGTAGTAGTACTATGATTTTTGCGGAAGCCGGATTGGTGTTCATCAAGGATATTTTGCTCTAGCAAATAGGAGGAGAGTTGTTCGTGGACGATACATTCCAGCGATTTGGAGAGGGATGATAGTATACTGAGTGGGCGATAATCGCTTACATGTTTAGGCTGTGTATTTTTTGGGATTGGGATGACGAAGGCCGCTTTCCAAAGCGATGGGTAGCCTACATACCTGACATTAACGAGTGATTGAATATATGTGTTATTGTGAGAAGTATAATATCAATGATACGTTTAAATAATTCGATTTCTATATTGTCAATCCCTTTAGATTTCGATTTTATTCGAAGAATAGCAAGTCTGGCTTGTGAGGGGGTAGTGGTATGTTTCTCTGATCAAAGTTCTGTGTTTCATTTCAGGGTCAACTGAGTGTCCGGTAGTTGTAAAATGATCGTTGAGTGTGTCAAGAGGTAGATTAATGGGGTTGTCAATTTTATCTCTACCTATTCCCATGTTTCTTAGTTCCTTCCACGCCGTAGAGGGTTTAATATTACCTCATAGCAGGTTATGAGCTTGTCAGATTCGAGCATTACGTACCGTTTGGGAAATTTTGTTTCGAATCATCATAATACTGTTGAGTGGGTAATCTCTTAAATTTTCTGTGTGCCACATCGCGCTTAGCCATCAGTACTTTAAGTTCCGGGCTGAGCCAAGGTGTGGGAGGTCGTGTCGCTCGAACAGATTTTACTGGAGCTTGTCTGCCATACAGCTCTGTCAGGTATTCGTTCATTTTGTGTACTTTATCATCTATGTTGTGAATAGTCAGTATATCGTGCCATGGGATCCATAGAGCATCTTCTGTCAAGGAGTGCATATCAATTTTAAAGAGGTCTCTGTACATTATGGTCCTTGGTTTGGTCTTGGGACATTTTAATGAGTATGACATATATATTAAATCGTGGGCTGAAATTCCGGGTACAGATGTCTGACCAAACTGAAGCACCTTGTCAGTGTTCTTTACTGATATATCAAGTCAATTGTCGAGTGTGAATTACGCGTGTGATGTGTTGGTAGTAGTTCTAATATTTTCATGTCTCGTGACGAAAGTATATTCAGGAGTTGCCGAGTTTCAGACTTGGTGTTATCGCCTATATTGGTATTGAAATCGCCCATGACTATTACATGTTGGTAAAGTGGTAGGATTCTTAGTAACGCATTCTCCACGCCCTCTAAGTGACGCAGCGAAGGTGCTTTGTAAACAACACAGACAGCGCACTTTTGTTGGGCGGCAGATATTTCGAATAGTATAAATTCAGGTCTCCTATTGCACTGGCTGTCTGAACATGCTAAGACTTTAGGATTAAGGTTTGACTTAACGAAAGCTCCTACCCCTCCACCTCTCTTCCGTACCCGGTCATTACGTATTACAGTGTAGCAGGGAAAGTGGAATGATTTAGTTTGATTTAGCGGTGATAGCCACGTCTCACTCATCAAACTAATATGGAACAAATCAGGTATAATGAGTTCTAGTTCATGGAAAAGTGCCGGTAAGGATTGTACATTCACTTGGGCTGCATGAAGTCCGGTTGGATTAAGTAACAAGTTTTCAACAGTCGATCGCGAGTCGAGATAAGGTCATTGTTTCCGGGAGCTAATTGTAGCCCGTTATTTGAAGTGAATGGCCACGGTTTGGTTGGGGAGGGGGAATTCCTGTCACTGCAGGAGGAGGCCACGAGAGCGCTGCTGTCAGAGTTTACATGCTTGTCGATCAGGTTTGACACCTTAAGAAATGAAAACTGAATTAACCGAAATGTACTAAGGTTAATTAAGGCTAATATAACTGAACTAACCGAAATGTACTATGGTAAACTAGGACTAATATTACACTATAATAGTAAACAGATAATAATAATCAGAACTAAGATGGCATACATTGGCCGCAGTCAGCTAGGTGAATTGTTTTTAAACTGCAGATACTGATTAGTTACGTATGTCACTCGTACGGTTAATCCTGATTTTTATACCATCATATTTCTTGATAAGGATATCGCCCTGAGAACTCCAGCAATTTCTAACTGAGAATCGAGAAATTTCAGCCTTCAGGATCGCCAGTCGGGTGGAGGTGAGATCCTCACGGATGGTCACATTGCTTCCCTTAAGCAATCTTTTTTAAAGTACGCAGTACACTGTATTTTGTGATAATACAAGTACGCGCGTCATTTTCCCGCGGTGTTGACTATGGCGGCAGGAGAAGTTTTGGTGGGAGATTGCAAGCAGAAAGAAGGATTCTTATGTCTTGAAAGTTCGACGAGAATAGTCGTAGTGTGGGAGGATTTAATTCCTGGCGACCCATGAACCGTGTGCGGTGGAAGTCTGCCGTCCGTAGCCTAGCCATCGTGGGTGACATTTTTGAACTACCGTACTCTGCTCTAATAAGAGTGAAGTTATCGCAATCTGTGCCGATACGCATTTCGTGTTACGTGAACAATTCCACGAGAATATTATGTTGAAATTCAGAACAGTATAGATCACTGAGCAATTACGAACATTTATTCGAACATTTTGGAGGCAGATATTTGAACTTAGTCGAGTGATATACATTACATTCTACACCGGAAATGAAAAGTTATTTGAAGCAACAACGAACAGTTTAACTTTGCAGTGAAGTCTGATATAGTAGAAGGGAACGTGAATAATCGAACATTATAGTGAGTCTTATGAACATCGAGGTATTCTATCATTTGAATTTTACAATGATTGCAATTATAAAGCAAGAAGGAATGTTGAGTTACGCATTTGTGATGATTGTCGATATGGAGTAAATTACGATGCGATTGGAACACGTCTTGCAGGGATTTTGGTTGACAACAGAGAGCAACGTTAACGACAGAAGTGATGTACATCATGTTCAACTACTATGTCATGAACATCTATAACATCATTTACTACATCATGTACAACTATGTATGACTATGTACAGCTGCAATTTAACTACGAGCAATTATTATATTTCACCGAACATATATGTGAACATTTCCATCATCAATTGTGGTTCGATCTACAAACTACAAATTTATCTGCAACTATGGAGATCGATCAACGATATTACTCAATAATGATCTTGTATTTAAAACGAAGACGACGAAAGATGATTCATCACGTGAAGAGAGAAGAATACAGGATATCCCGTCTAATGCCTGAAGCATGGTATCCGAGGAACGAGGGGATGGTGAGCCGTTCGAAGCCCGATGGATGAAGGAGTTACCGGGGAGGAATGCTGTTCATACCCGAGGTAGCAGTCCATTGGATGGAGCAGAGCATGGTTCGTGATCTTCTTTGGAACGTTGAACATAAGGGTATTTTCCTAACGCCTATTTGAACTTCGAGAATCGACTTTAAGTTAGAACTACAAGATTCATTTCCAGTAGGCCTAGTTAGAGTATTTGGCAACATTTTAGCAACTTTTATCCAAGCTTTTGAGATTATATTTCCACTATGATACCCATCGATTTTTCATTCTACGATATTGTATTAGATGATTGTCAGTCTTCATCTGAACATAAATTTCAACTCTACAGTTTCTGAATTGACATTATTAATTTAATGGAATTTCTTTTTTCTATATTTAAGAATCTTTCTTAAATAGTTTTCGACGATTTCAGTTTTCATAAGAAGTTTTTAGTAGGGAGAAGAGAACTACGTTAGATATATTTTGAATATCATTGATGTTATTCGATAACATTTCGACGATCTGGCAAGTAATATTCGTCATGTTTATGCTACATATTTATGTATACAACGAGACTTTTTGAATGGAAATATGTTCACGATTTGACAAACTATTTTATTTTATAGGAAGCTTTGATCTTTCTTTAATGAAACTTTTATGTGGAATATATCTTCTTGGAAGATAATTTAATTCGAGAACAGGGATTTTAGGGACATCATAATCCAGTCGTAATTTATATCTATCGGACACTTAAATAACATTGCTGTTATTTTACACAATTTGCAACGTTGCGTAATATTGTGAGCGTAATTTTGCAACATTGCATTTTGATGAGATATCAGTATGGTGATACGAATTATTCTATTCTTATTACATGTTAGTAACAATGGTTAATGACACAGTAGCTATATGGAGTAAACCTTCGTTAGGTCTTTCAAAATAAACGTCAATGGTCCTTATAAAATGAAAGTAATGAATTAAAAACAGATATTTTGTGGTAACAACGTAACCATTTGTAGACAAGAGGTAATTTATAGCAACATTGAAATAATGCAAGTACTACATGAAAGTTTATTGAAACAGTCGTAAGGTTATATGAATTTTTAATGAGTATACGATGAAATGTTGTTGCCGTATATAAGGGTTTGTGGAAGTATTGAAGTCTGCGATGATATATATATATATAAAATACGAGGTGTTTCCGTATTGTGATGTTTATGCATTATAATACTGGTTAATGGAAGTTTATGCATTGTTGTTATGAAGACGAGTTGACGATAACTCGGACGTACAAGTGTGGAAACTATATTGAAGGATAGACAGATGGGGAGATGGCGGAAACATTAGCGACTACTTTGACTACTGATAATTATTATTAAACTACAGAGTCTTCCACACAAAGTGGGGCCGGCCGCGCAGCGCCTGGAGGGTCGGACGACCGCATGGCGGCTTCCTGAGTTTGGGGTCAAGAGAGCACCCGTACAAATCGCATGTAAATAACGAGTACACAAACTAACACATAATCGAAGTAAAATAGTTACTCACCTTGTCACAGAAGATGTTGAAAATGTCCTCCACCTGCATCTACACAGTTCTGGCATCGTCTAAGGAAATGTTCATTTACACGCTTCAGTTCATCTACCGAGATAGCCTCAATTTCTTTCGTTATATTCTGTTTGATTTAATCTCGAGTGTGAGGGTTTGTTGCATAAACCTTACTTTTCAGTTTTCCCCATAAATACAAATCGCAAACCATTAGATCTGGGGATCTTACGGGCCACAATGGTTTACTAAGTACCCTGTTGTCGAAAATTTCCTCAATTAAATCTAATGACTCGTTAGCCGTATGCGCAGTTGCAGAGCCCTGCTGGAAATATCCAGATTGACATTCAGTCTCCGACAATTGTTCAAAAAATGGTACGAGAATGACAACCCTAAATCTCCGCCCAGTGATTGTGGTTTAAAAAAATATAGGCCGTATTATCCTGTCTGTAGTTACTGCCGCCCACAATCCCATTTTCACATCGTGTAGGGGTGTCTTATGTATGAAATTAACAGGTTTTTCTGAAGACCAGTACCTGTAATTCTGACTTGAAACATGTCCACTTAAATGGAACCATGCTTCATCAGAGAATATTATTAATATCGGATCAAGTACCCCATCATCAACACACCTTAAAACCCAGTTACAAAAATTTATCCTGCTCTCATTATCACGTGGAAGCAACTCTTGAACAACAGTAATCCTGAATGGTTTCAATTATAACTTTTTATAGCTCGCCACGTGGAGGTAATCGAAATTTGTGTTTGCTGCGAAAGTTTTTTGAGCGATTTTGCAGGAGTACGTTGCAATTTTTCCCCTACCTCGCCTAACTTCTCCTCAGTAAGCACACGCTTTTTTACTCTTCGTTTTCCAACCAGAATCGAACCTGTACTTCTAAATTTTTTCACAAGTCTTCTTACAGTTTCTCTACCTGGAATGGTCGCACCTACGAATTTTCCTATATACCGCCTTCTAACTTCTCTACAGGAATTCGTCAATACATAAGTGTAGTAAATCAAAATCTTTGTTCTATTGTGTACGCAGGTTGAGGCATTATTGAACCAATAGGCTTTAACACTTAGCAATAACACGATATAAAATTTTGAAACACAATAACAATTAAACAATAACCACTAACACGTACACACGTTATAAACTTATTACCAGGCTTTGGATAATTATGCATTTTGCATATTGCATATTTGGGACAGTTTTAACTTAACAGTGCATATTTAGGGGATTCTTCCTGTTAGTGCATATTTCAAGAACATTCTTAATCTTGAGTGTAGACATCAGCTTCTGAAGGACACTTTTGGAATATTTGACATGTATTTCAGGTAACAGGAATGTTGAGCAGTCCTGGGTTTGCATCGTGTTTAAATTTAGCAACACGAGCCCTCCATCCGGCCATAGCTTTGTCTACCTGCAATGCAATTAGGTGGGCACTGATTCTTGGCATTTCCCGTAAAGCAGGTTATCTTTTCCTCATTCCTTAAATAGTTACCTTGTCAGTGTTACTTTCGTTGAGTTTAAACAAACTGTGGCTCATAGCACGTTAAATAGCTACTGTATTTAAGATGCCTAAGGAGAAGAGAACTGTTAATGAGGTAATGAAAGGGTATGTACGAGAGTTTCAAGACTTTTCAACTGACGGAAGTGTATTGTTTTGCAAATACTGTAGCACAGTCGTAAACGTATCTAAAAAGTGTCAAATTCAACAACATCTTCAAACAACGAAACACAATAAATTGAAAGACGTTAACCTGAAACAAAAACACCAGGTTCTTGTAACCACTGCTTTAGTTAAACCTGGACCAACACGTTGTAAATTCAATGAAGATCTGTGTAAAGCATTTCTCTCGGCAAATATACCGTTGGCTAAATTAAACAATAAGAACTTAGTTCAGTTTCTGCAGGAGTATACGATTCAACCAGTCCCAGATGAATCAACAATTAGGAAGAATTACGTTCCTGAGCTTTACAATGTAACGTTAGCTAAACTAAGGGAAAAAGCTCATGGAAAATATATTTGGGTCTCACTAGACGAAACAACGGACGTAGATCAAAGATATGTAGCTAACTTCGTGTTTGGAATTTTAGGAGAAGAAGAAGAAGAAGAAGAAGAGAGACAAATCATATCTACTAACTATGGCTGTGTTGCCTAAGGTGAATCACTCAACAGTTGCTGCATTTTTCAATGATGCACTTTCTTGTTTGTGGCCATCGGGCATTCTTTACGATCATGTTATCGTGGCCTGCACGGATGCCGCACCTTACATGTGTAAAGCCATGGGAGGTCTTGGGATATTATATCCCAAGATGATACACGTCACATGTGTAGCACATGGACTTCATCGAGTCGCTGAAGCAGTCCGGGCTTCCTTTCCTGAAGTAAACACGTTGATCTCCACAGTGAAAAGAGTGTTCCTGAAGGCTCCAAGTCGCAATGAAAAATTTGTTGATGCAGTTCATGATGTGCCGCTCCCGCCTTCACCAGTTCATACAAGATGGGGAACGTGGCTCGAAGCTGCTATTTATTATGCCAATTATTTCGAGGTAGTAAAAAAGGTAGTTGAAGACCTCGATTCTGAAGAAGCTGCTTCTATTAAAGAAGCTCAAGAAGTCTTGAGCAAAGATGGTGTGCGTGAGCAATTTATATTCATTCGTTCCAATTTGCGTTGTATACCTTCAGCCATCAAGAAATTGCAAGAAAAAGGACTGCCTCTTCACGTTAGCATTTGAATTGTTGAAGAAGTCGATCGATCCCTAAAGAACCTAACTAATCAAGTTTTCTCGAAAAAATTGCAGAATGTAGTGCTGAAAAATTCCGGTCTCCTCAAACTTAAAAGCATTTGTGGTGTTATCCAAGGCAAAGACAAAATGACAGTGCATCGATACTAGAGGTCTCTGATTTCGCCAAGTTGGAGTATGCTCCAATTGTGGCATGTGATGTGGAGAGAATGTTTTCTGAATACAAAGTCATTTTGAGTGAAAATAGGCACAAGTTTGTGTTTGAAAACCTATTACATCATGCAGTGATTAAGTGTAATCAAGACTTGTAAATTTTATTGACAAACTGGAGCAATCCATTGTAGTACTGTAAGTAATTTTCTTTATTTTGGCGATATTTAATATGTAACATTAATTTCTTGTAATATAAACCACTAATTGATATCAGATATATGTTTATTTTTAATGCATATTTTAGTGCTTATTTAGACACTTTTTAGTGCATATTTGCATGCATATTTTGGCATTTTTAAGTGCATAATTATCCGAAGCCTGCTTATTACACTTATAACTTTAAATAGGCTATACACGAAATAACCAAGTCAACTTTACTCGGTAAACACTGCGTTGTAACTGTTCCAGCACCGCGAAGTTCTGCGCTGCTCCGAAGCGTTAATTTCATCAATGCAACGGCACTTCTTTCCTTATCTTAATTATGACATATGCTGTCACAGCAGCGCGCTGCGATATGCCCGTCTGACCTTTATAGCTCCACGTTCTACCTGGAGCGCTGAGTGAAATACTTTGTATTAACCTGAATTGTGTGAAAACATCGTATGAACTTATCTTAACTGGTCGGTCATATTAGTCTTAGATAGACAAGTTAAACCTAAATAAGACTAGATGGTGAAGTTATCTGAACAAAATCAACTTAAACAACCCTCCGTCAGTCGCGCCGCATCCAGAAGGCGCCAGCGCTGCTTTTTTCGCGGCCTACTTCACAGCGCATGCGTCTGGTGAACCTGCACTCACAGTATCTTCATAGCTGCCAGTGTCTTACTGATCAGTTGAGAAGTTGTCATTGCTGATAACACTAGCGTTGGGATACTGAACGTTGGCGCCTACCGGATGCCACGCGACCTATTCCGTCCGCGTTCTGAGTATGGACGGTAACCGACAGTTTTGCGATTTAAACAATCCTAGTGACTTGAAGTGAGAGCAGAGTTTACTTACTGATGATAATTTTTACGAAGAGCAACATAATGAAGAGGACAGTGATTCTGATGCTCAAGATCTTCCGGCTGAGAGCAGAGAACACAACTCTGATACTGAGGAAAGTGGAGCGGAAGATGAACTTATTCTCAGGGACATCCTGTTTTATGCAGGGAAGGATGGAAATACAAAATGGGGTAAGCACTCTGAATCTAATCGTAGGAAGGAAACATCCCCACATAATTTGCTTACCAGACTGCCAAGAAGTATTGGTGAAGCATGCCACGTAAAAGAGTGCTGGAAAATGCTTTATAAATGACGAAGTGTTAAATAATGTCGTTCGATACACAAATCAGTATGTAGAACACGTAAAAGGACATTTTCAACGGGAAAGAGATGCAAAAGTAAATGTTATTATTGAAATAAAGACATTCTTAGGACATTTATATTTGGCTGGTACTTAACATGCCAACAAAATAATGCTGAAGGACTTGTGGGACACAGACGGCAATGAAGAGGAAAAATTCCGTTTTGTTATGAATTTGAGGCGTTTTAAATTTTTGCTTCGTTGCTTTCGTTTTGACGTCAGTGTTACAAGAGAGGAGCGTAAGAAGTTAGACAACTTGGCAGCTATCAGGGGAGTGTTTCAATTATTTGTTGACGACTGTAAGAATAATTATTCCCTTAGGGAGTTCGTACCAATAGATGAAAAGCTTGAAGCTTTTCGTGGAAGATGCCGGTTTAAGCAGTACATCCCATCAAAACCAGCCAAATACGGGATAAAAATACACGCCATAGTGGATGCAGAAACTTTCTATTGTAATAACTTGGAAATTTATCCCAGAGGGGCCATTTTTCATCAGTAATAAACCATCAGATGATGTTAGGTGGTTGGCACAGCCTATCTATAACATAGGTCGTAATATTACGGCGGATAATTGATTCACAGACATGGACTTAATAGTATACTTGAAGAAGAAGAGGTTATCTTATGTCGGCACCATTAGAAAGAATAAATGATGTCTGCCAGCCAAGCTTATGAATGTGAATGTTTGGTGTCAATGAACATGCCACTTTAGTCTCCTATGTTCCTTAAAAACAGAATTGTCCTGCTCGTTTCCAGTCATCATTTAGATGACGACTCGATTGATGATGAAACTGGATAATATGCCAAACCTACAATTATTTCATTTCATTTCATATTTATTCATCAGTGCCTTACACTATATTTACAGTACACTGAAAAGAGCACAGCCCCACTGCGCATTCGGGATGCGTCAGAATCACCACTACATGCCATAACGGGACAAACGGTGGAGTAGATGTCGTAGATAAGATGTGTGGGAGTTACAACGTAGCCCAAAATACCACACGCTGGCCGCTTGTTATTTTCTTTGCAATGCTGAATGTAGCTAGCATAAATGCTCAAGTAATGGCTATTGGGAACGGAATGAATGTCGGTAGGAGGGGACTATTTCTGAGAACACTATCTGAGCAGATGGTGTCTGAATAGATAAGGCGATGTAGCATGAATCCAACAGGTCTCCATTCGACACTGCGTTTCCAACTTGCAAGTGCCAACCAGCAGAGCAAGACAAAGAAGCAATAGCCAATGGGACCACTTGCTGAAAAGAAACTATGTGACACTTGCAAGCTTGCTAAACCGAGGAGGATCACTAGAATGACAAGGTACAGCTGCAAGAAGTATAAGAAACATTTCTGCCTGGAACACGGCAGAATGATTTGCCACGAATGCTTCGAAAATCAGGACCTGGATAATAAAAGTCAATATGAACAGTTCGTTATGTACTTTTTATTTGGTTTTTTAGTACATTGCATAACTTCCTGATTTTACATTACTACTTCATATTCAATGTACAAGGTTACGATATATCATGCTATAGTTCTTATTGTTGAGTATATTTATTATTGTTTGTGAAATAAAGACTATCTAAGAGATATGACACTGAGTATTCTTGTAATATTTGAAACGAGATAAAGCAATCTGCAGGGCCTAATTGTTGCTGTTAACAATGCAAAAAGGGTAAAAGGAATGTCAACATTATTTAAATCAATTATATCCCAATATGTCTGCAGGGAATGTATTTTTAAGGGGCGTGGTGGCTCAGCGGTCTAGCTGTATGCCTCTCACCAAGGCGGTCCGGGTTCGATTCCCGGTCAATGCATGTGAGATTTTCGAAGTGAAATGCCATGTCCTGTGGTTCGGATTCCACGTAAAAAGGAGGTCCCGTGGCTCATGATCTCAAGATTAACGGTCACGTTAAACTACAAGCTTCCTTCCTTCCTTCCTTGTATTTTTAAAACTAACAACACAATGCCGCGCGACTATCGTGTCGAAATTAGAGCGCGACCTACGCGACGGAGGGTTAATATTGATTAATATTAATAATAATGAAGAGATAGAAGCGGAAGTAAACGATTAAACATGTGTGGATATCTGTCTGTTACCTTTGTAAATATTGTATATAAATCTCTACTTAGTATAAATCAAAGACCCCGATTCCTGTTTGTTACGTGTAAACTCGAGAACCACTGGATGGATTTTGATGCGATTTCCATCATTCTGTAAGGGATATCTCGAATATTATTTCTGTAGAAAATAATTTATTTATGATCAAAGGAAGCCGAGCAGTAACGATTTCGGCGGAAAAGTCGAAAAAAAAACCGGCGTCCGAGCGCTTTGTAAGCATACGCTGGGCAGACCGTTAAAAATATCTAAAAACTATGAGTGAAAGAATTGTTCAGCATGAAAAGTTCTACAAAAAAGTCCGCGAGGGCATATGTCTATCTTCAATACATCGCCCACTATAAGCGTTTTAACGTTTTTTTCTTCCAACCATGTCCATTCATCTACTGAGGCGACAGAGTACGAGCTAGCTAAGGGCGAGCCTATCATCTCTGTTACAGCCTAGCTAGCGGGCGAACCTATTGCCCCAGATAGAAGCCAGCAGCAAACCGTCCAGTCGTGTTGAGTTAATACTCCTGAGAAGGGAGGTTGTGTTAGGAGTTTCCCTGGAAGTGTAACTCGGGGTTTCTTCATTTCGCCTGTGAAACACAGTCAAGTTAAGATTAGACGGAAGGGGGATTTGAGTTTCATTCACCTCGTCCCTGGAAGTGCAACTCTCATTTCGCCTGTGAACTTTTCGTTCCGCAAAATGAACTTTTCGTTCCGCAAAGTTCACAGTCAATTTAGATTGGACGGAAGGAGGATTATATTATATTAAATTATACTGATTGGCGTATAATCTCTACTTAGTATAAAACAAAGTCCCCGATTCTTGGAAGTCACGGGTAATCTCGAGAACCACTGCATGAATATTGATGCGGTTTTCACCATTCTGTAAAGGATACCTCTAGGAAGGTTTATGTAGAAAATAATTTATTTATGATCAAAAGAAGCCAAGCAGTAACGATTTCAGAGAAAAAGTCGAAAAAAATTCCTGGCGTCCGTGCGCTTTTTAAGCTTACGCTGGGCAAACCGTTTAAAATGTCAATATACAATGAGTATAAGAATTATTCTGCATGAAAAGTTCAACAAAAACGTACGCGAGAGCACATCTCTATATTCAATATATCGCCCACTATAAATGTTTTTAGATTGGACGGAAGGGGGATTTGTGTTCCATGCACCTCACCATTCTCAATTAACTTACGTCTGACAAGAATTTGCTGTACATGTGTCAACATTAATAGTCCAGTCAGTGATTTTAACCCAGCATGCCGAGACTTAAAGAGGATATAGATCGTTGTTCATTGACATCGTAAAGAAGCGCTTAACACGTCTAATGCATTCACAACTCTTCCCGGGCGAAGCCGGGCCGGGTTGCTATTACAAAATAATATTAAACTTTATTGGGGGATTTTATTCTACGCGTATCTCTACTGAGTATAAAACAAAGTCCCCGATTCTTGAATGTTACGGGTGAACTCGTGAACCACTGGATGGATTTTGATGCAGCTTTCACCATTCTGTAAAGGATATCTCGGGGATTATTTCTGTAGAAAATAATTTATTTATGATCAAAGGAAGCCAAGCAGTAACGATTTCAGTGGAAAAGTCGAAAAAAAAACTGGCGTCCGAGCGCTTTGTAAGCTTACGCTGGACAAACCGTTAAAAATATATAACTACTATGAGTGTAAGAATTGTTGAGCATGAAATGTTCTACAAAAAAGTCCCGGAGAGCATATGTCTATCTTCAATACATATAAGTGTTTTTACGTTTTAATTCCTTCCAACCATGGCCATTCATCTACTGAGGCGACAGTTTACGATCTACCTAAGGGCGAGTCTATCATCCTAGCGGGCGAACCTATTGCCCCAGATACAGCCAGCAAAAACCGTTGAGTCGTGTTGAGTTAAGACTTCTGAGAAGGGTGGTTGTGTTTGGAGATTCCCTGGAAGTGCAACTCGGGTTTTCTTCATTTCGCCTGTGAACATTTCGTTCCGCAAAATTCACAGTCAAGTTAAGATTGGACGGAAGGGGGATTTGTGTTTAATGCATCTCGCCAATCTTAAATTTCGTCTGACTAGGATTTGTTGTACATGCATCTCCATGATAATACAGTGTGTCCTCAAAGTCTCTCCGCAGCGCGTGTCTCACCTTACGGGATGTGTTGTGTTGGCAGTACATTCATGTTATGTTGTAACAAGGAAAACAATTACATTAAATTAAGTAATGCAATTATATATACGGCACTCACCACTATCACACTATGCTCCGTGAAGTTTCCACCAGCACGGGAAACCTCTTCCACTAAAATATACGCTCTTCAGTAGTAAGCATTCCCACTAGACTCAGCTTACACAAGAACTTGACAAGATCACAACTTACAGCGTCAACACTGTCACGCACAGGCACTCACTGTCGGCAATAATGTACCGGTATTCCCCACCCTATCACTCCAGTTGAAGGTCAACACGGAACAAGTGCATGCTTATGCCAACCACTGCGGTGAGACTTTGCGAATACTGCGACATGAATATGCTGCCAAACTAACACGTCGTGTTTTATTTATTGATGTTTTTATTTTAATATATTTCAATTGTTTTATTAATAAATTTACTTCGTTCTTTTTCTACGTCTTGAGTTACGTGACTTATTTTAATTACAATGGAGATTTTGTTGTGGAACCCAAGCAGGTAAGGCACCCTATGCCCATTCCGACCCTAGAATTTGGTGCGTTTCTCACTCATCCACATTTATTTATTTTTATACCCATAACACAATCGTAGATACAGTTGTATGATCATTAAGTTGTTGGTAAGACTTGTGGGTTTTTCTTGTCGGGAATCTCCAAGATTCTACGATCCCGCTGATCTTTGGATTTCCAACAAGTGGTTACTTGATTTATAAGATTACAGTACTGTACCCGAAATTACCTACCATTACCTGCTGCATCCCACGAAGACTGCTGGATCGTAGAACCTGAAAATCCCCGGCTACAAAAACCCCCAGGTCCTACTCACAAGAGAATGGGATAATAGGGCGCAGATACATCTAACAAGGTAGTATTATGAAGGGCCATGGCCACAAAAGCGAAAGAATCTCAGAGCACATAAAATTCCAATGATGAATCATCTCGGAAGCGTGGACCACCCCGAAATACCCAGCAATGGCCTTCCATATACCACCTTCCACCACCTCTATAAATTATCACGCCATCAAAATCTTTAGGTAAAACTGAATTAATTCATTAAAGTGAACAAACAAACAAGAAACTTAGCATCCAAAAGAATACTAAAACACCCTTCCAATAGGGTGAAAGTAATCGGAATATCTATCCAAATAGCAACAAAATCACCTTGTGTCTAACTCGACACGTCACTGAGAAATCTATACAACATTATTCATTATGTACAACTCTAAATGACATTTATTTAAGTTTGTCGCACACCCTAATGTAATCACAATTTAAAGCGAAAATTTATCAAATATATAACATATCAAATTATCAAAAAAAAAAAAGATTTATTTATGTACACAGGCGGTAATTCAAGTTAATGCATCTCGTATGCATTACTAATTTATTAACCCTTAGTTAATATTCGATGAGTTATTTAACTCCAAAACAGCTTAATTTCATTATTAATATGACGTATTATTTGACTTGGCTTGTGAGGTTTGAACATTGTGAGGTTGTCAATGAACTTGGCTAGTAGCATCCTAACATTTAGATTTATCTCCTCATGTTCAGACTGAATTTATCGTAAGCATATTTAAATTCAACGAGCAGTCAAGCTAATTGAAAGTATTTAAGTGTCCAATTCGAGTAAATTATTTTATAGAACAATTAATAAATTAATAATATTGGCTTTTATTTAACTTTGTCAGACATAATCCAACCATCTAGAATGATTCTAATGCAGTATTCCAATCAGAGTGATAGTAGCAATGAGGTATAAAAATATCTGTAATTAAACAGCTGGTCCCAAATCCTTCCACAAGGATAAAATAAATAACAATGAGACGACGCAGATTCTCATAAAATCGGCAATACTTGGCTCTCAATGGCTCAAATCCAACATACTACTTTCTATTTCACAGTCTCATTACTGTTTACTATAATAATAATAATCATAGCATTACCCACTGGTATGCTGAATAACAATGTATACTAACATTTTGAAACTTCATATAATATACCTTAATCAATGTTTGATTCATTCATAATTGACCATAACAAATACAGAATAAATTATTTAACCTCTTATTGTATTGCAAAAAAGATTGTATTCACTCTTCCTATCTAAATCTGCATCAAATAACTGCGTTGAATCATATCCAAAATAGTATTTAAAAACCTGGCTATATTAAAGTCTTGCCTCAAAATATTACTTGACAAATTGTGTTCTATTGTATAGACTTTTCTTGAAGTCTATTCTAAAAAATTACGAAAAAAAGATATTTGCTGCTCGTCAAAATATCGACATTAATAATACTGTCATTAAATCTCAAAATTACTAATAGCACGTCGAAAAACACGTGGTTCAAACAAAGTGAAAATTGATCAAGATCCAAGCTAGAGATCAACACTTATTCAGCTGGACTCAAAATATCCAACAATGCCTCCTACACCATGAATCTTAGTTAACACAATTAAGTTAAAGTCTAATTGATTCATTAGGATACACTGGGAACGTATTTATCCCCTCAGAAATAAAATTAAGTCCCCATAACGGTAACTGAACAAAAATGTCCAAAAGACATGACTTTAGAAACACCCTGTGTCAAATGACACGAGTAAACATTTATTAATGATGAAATTATAATAAGCTCATTTGGATGCCTACTTGTATAAATATTAACGCACGTCGAGTGTATAAGAACCCACTCTCATCAGCTGTCGGAATTATATAGTCCATTGTTTGATCACTAACACGTGTGAAAAACACACAAAATAGTTACACATCCACTTGGAAATGTAGCAGTCTATTCTATCATAATGCTTCTCGACAATGAAAACATGCGAAATATTACTATGAAACTACTAAAATATGACAAAATAACTGTCATCTATTTACCGTAAATTAGTGGATGCGTTTATTTATTATAAACCAAAATCCGGGTGAGCAAAAGGTCAGGAACGACAAGTTATCGAACCTAGGACCCTGTCCATCCATACTACAGAACAAAATAATCTAAGACAATCATTGTTACTTTTAATGATACCGCTGATAAACTGAATTTGTTCTACCTTCAGCCACGTTCCAAATCGATGTCAAAAAGGATATTGTGGTGTGCCATGGTAGATATCTCCCATTTCCTCCAAGGCAAAATCTCCATTCTCCAACGGTGCTGGGTCTCGAACCAAGAACACGGTCGGCAGCGAGCCCCCTCGTATCCAAAAGTTCGCACGCCACTGTTGTGCGATGGCAATTCGACACGCGATCACGAACACGCATCTTTCGGTAGATGTTTAACAGTTCACAGCAGTGAGAAAGCAATAGCTTGAAACCATTTGTTATACCCAACTCGGCTAGAGGTGTGTAAAACATTTTCGATTTTATCAAAGTGTCTGGAACGAGAAAGACGTGTTCTCAGACCACTTTCACATTATGGTAACATTATGGAAACTCTCCGCCGCTGCGAATGTAGGCTTGCGTCAGGGAACTAGCCACTCATGACTAGAAACATATTAAAGTCTTTACACATTTCCCCTGACGTCTGATTCTTCATAATGCACGGTAAAAATACAGTTTCTTCCAACAGAACTGTGCTATGATACTAGCCTGTTATAAAGTTACACTCCACAGGTGTGTCGAGAAAGTAATCCCACATGGATTAAAAGTTTTGTATTGGTTGCCTTGTACCAGCTTCACAACGGCTGGAAGTATCACTCCGCGTATTGGGAAAATATGAAGTGTGCTTGCTCATATATAAAATGGAGCTTTGCAGACAATATTACAATATTCAAACTTCATATTGAGGTACTGAGAATGTACAGTCTATTCACGGGTTCACCGTTATTAATATTCGCGGTCTGTTTCACACAACCGCCCGGAACACGATGTTACTTTAACACACGCCCATATTCCAGATTTAGTTCCGGCTCGACCTCACATTACAATCTGACCACTCCTCGTTCGTTCCATAGCGCACCAGAATTCTCACTCCCTCCCAGGAGTATCTTAGTTCGACGTTGCTATCCGCTAGAGTGCATTATATTAGTATCTCGATAAAATAAGCTTTTTATGATATATTAAATACACGTGTACACATTCCAGTATTATGGCGTGTTATTCAGCTCCAACCATACTGCGTAGAATGCTCTGTTTTGCCTTAATGTTTAATTCCTTTCCTTAATACAGGAGTCGAGGTTTTCTGACGTCACGAAAATCACATGTTCATAGTGTCGTGACCCTTGTCCTAACTCACTCTTCTCTTCGGGCAACCTCGCGTAATGTCGTTTACCATCGGCTTACTTCCCCAGCCAGCCATGAACGTAGCGGTCACCACCAGGTGTTTCTACTTGGAATCCCGTTTGTAACTCATCTGCTAGTGGCGCGCGAGCCATGAAGTACCATCCCGGCATATGCCTGGCGACGAAGGAGGAAACCCCGAAAACCACTTCGGGGATGGCTGAGATGGGTATCGAACCCCCTATACTCATTTGGGCCATCCAAGGCTGAGTACACCCAGTTCCAGTCCTCATACCACTTTTCAACTATCGTAGCAGAGCCGGGAATCGAACCGTGGATGTCCGGGGAGGCAGCTAAGTACGCTGACCACTACACCACGGAGGTTGGTGTATTCTTGGAATACACGGTACGAGAGATTATAATTTTCAATGCTTTTGCATGTTCTTTCCTTCCTCTTTGTCAAACACCAACAGTGATCTTCTGTTTTCTCTTAGGGGTTCAGGTCGCTTATATCTTTTATGAGTCTGTTCCAGATATATATTCTATGACCCACCTAGCGTCATATAGCAGCGAATATCTGAAGCTCTTCAACTCTTCCTCGTGCAAGAGGAATTCCTTCTCCATCTGGCCACCAGATCCTGTTACCATCGCCAGCTATTTTCTCCTGGAGCAAGAGGACTACGTCTACTCTTTTACTCACCATGCTGTGCTAGTATCATCTGTTATCAACTCTTTGAAGACCGGCTCAGCAAGAGAAGATCAATTTTTTGTTTTAAAGTTGGCAATGTTTATATGTTCTCCTTTTGTCTCCTACCCCCCACTCTTTTCCCCTTCCTTGGACCCTCCGTGCTCCGTTGAGCAGGTCTCACTTCTCAGTCGGCAGTTGACTCGATCAGTCAGGGCTCTACTAGGGCCAGTCTCCTCTAACCAAGAGACATTCTCTACGTTCTACGCCATGTTGGCGCATTAAGTATCGGTTAAGGGAACCTCACCTTCGCCATGCAACAAAGATAAGTACCTGCTTCAAGTTTTAACCTCATCTTCATGATTTTACCGACCACATGCTTTTAACTATCTTTTTAGGCAGTGTGAAATTACTTATTTTGGGGTAAAATCATCCTCCGCGGGATCTTCCATGTTGAGCTTTTGTTTAATGAAGCGAATCTTAGTGAAAAGCAGCATTTCTTATGCTTGCTAAATGAGTAATCTTCTCACTACGTGGGATATTATCTAATACCCGCTGTTTATAATTTACAAAGCAACTTCCTCCGCTGGATTTACATTGGCCACATTTTTCTACTAAGATCGTTCTGGAACCTTCTAGATCTTGTACTCTATCTGCGAGTCTTGCCATCAGGCATTTTTCACTCACATGTGAAAATAATATTCAAAATAAGGAATTTTCTTAACCAATTACTGCAATAGCTAACTTTCTTCCACCGCTGGAACCGCTGGAATGTTCTATGGTACATTTAATCGTAACTCACAACTTCCTCAAGAAATAGACTCTCACCTATATGGTGCAATCAGTTATTTCCATAATTGCAATAATTTTCTTTCTTACAAACTTTAGTGTTTCTATAGTGAACTTTGCATCAATCTTTACAGACTATAGTGATAATCAGTGCTTGCTCCACTTTTCTACCGCGTCGCGATCGTCCGTTTATATTAAATACGGCCATGAACATTTTCCTCCATCCCTATTTCTCTTTCCTAAACCTCTTACTAACAATCTGTAATAAACTTTTAAATTCAGGTCTGTTTCAATAAGGTGTCACTCTGTGAAGTGCCCTTCCATTTTGCTTGTTTATCATTAAGTAATTGCTGTATAATTACGTGTTTTATACACGTTTCAAACTTACATTGTTTCTCCCTTCAAATCAGGGAAAACAATTCTTTCAACTCTTGTGTTAGTTATTTTTTAGGTTTCACGAAATGGAAACTGTCCCATTTGGCTAGTGATTCCTACTCAAACTTGGGAAGTCTAGAACCTTCCTTTTAACTTTCTTCAGGTTTCACAGTAAGTGACCTGCCCTTATTTGCATAATAACCAACGTTAATTCTGTATAAATATAAGAAGTTGTAGGAACTTCTATCTTATTCTTCATGTTTTTCTTACTGTTATTTTCGAAGTTGTCACTTTTTCTAGAACATTCTCTCAAGAATTTCTTAAAGTACACTCTTTGTACTAAATTTAAATGTTTAAACTTTAATTACTACACATGTCTTTTTATTTTCTTAAAAAGATTTTAGAAACATGTAAGGTTTCAAACCTCATAAATTGTCAATTGCCTGGAGCAATCGTTTAATGTGAGGAGGTCTGCGACCCCATTTCTTAAAAAAGTTTAAATGAACTATGTTTGTCAAAATTATATTACATGCTTGTTAATTTCCTCAAACTTCTTTGAATTGTTAAATAAATTAAATATTTGGTTTTGGATTCATCATTTCGAAAATACAACGGTTAAGCAAGATCCTGTCTTCCCTGACTCTTCCCAAGTGTATGCCATCGTTAATACAGAACAAATCTACTACTATTTGTCTGGCCAGACCATCACCCTTCCCCATAGTACTTTCATGCATGCTTGGGAGGAAATACACTAAAGCCTTTCTCTGGCAAACCGCCAAAGTCTTAGCTGCGGTTCCCGTCAGCTTCGACCAAGCTCGTACCCACTTTGGGTGTCCGAGAGCGGATTTGCGGTGGCAACCGCCTTTGAGTGTGTTTAAGGTTAAACTTGTTAATTTTGTGGAACTCTCCTCCTATTTTTCTATCCTTTTTCTCCAATCCAAAATCTACTTCCTTCTCTTAATCATCTTCCCTTGGTGGGTGGGTTATTCCTCAGCCAATAAACTACCCAAAGTTTGGTACCAGAAACCCGGGAGAGTCCATTTGCTATTTCCATTGTTTGTCAAGTGTCATTTGACAATACTTGGCAAATTATTAATATCTGCTTTGAATCTTTCAGCTATATCTACTTCGTGCAAAGCCTGTGAACGGGAAAGAGGCCGCTCCTGTCTCCTTTGGGGTGTCCCATTCTTTCTACCCATTCGCTGCTGCAAACTTGACAGCATCTCCAAGGTTCTACAGTTTCGTGAGTTGTATTTCAATTTATTCTCTTTATCATGGCTCCTACTGAAAAAGATGAAACTCTCATTGCTAGACGTTCTTCCTATAAAGGGCAACCTACTAGATTCAGAAATTTTATCAACAAGTTAAATCCCGCCGAGTGTGATTTAGACATCTTGACACATCGCCTTAAGTTGTACGAACGGTCTTATGATTATTATGATCAAATTCAAACCGAGATTGAATCCGCTTGTCCAGAACTTCAATCGGATCGGGACGAGGTCGAACCCTTGTACTTTGAAGGGATTGCAAAGGCCCACCAACTGATCCGCAATATCTCAGAACCGGACACTAAGGTCATCAATCCGGCCCATTTCGCACCCGCTTCAGTTCACGAGAACAAACCGAAACCGTTACTTCCTAAGATAAGCCTACCGCACTTCTCAGGCAAGGAAGGTGAATGGTATTCTTTTTACGAACTTTACTGCTCCCTAATTCATGAAAATACTGAGATTTCTGATATTCATAAATGTTATTTCCTCCGTACGTCTTTGGAATCTGAGGCCTTAGCCTTGGTGGAGTCACTGCCTTTAAGCGCAGACAACTACCACATCGCCTTTAATCTCCTTAAAGAGAGATATGGCAATTTACGTTTGAGTGTAGCTCGCCACATACGCTGTCTCTTCAACCTACCGGCCTTCAAACCTAATGAGGTCACCTCTTTAAGAGACCTCTTAGACTCTATACAGTTGAATGTCAGAGCATTATACCAACATAAGCAGCCTGTCCAAACATGGGACACCATACTCATTCATCTGGCTACATCAAGATTCGATTTTTCAACTTTAAAGGCTTGGGAAATTGAACTCGCTCGCAAGGAAGAATTTTCCTTCGAACACTTAATCTCGTTTCTCAACAGCCGATGCCAAGTTCTTACAGCACTCGCATTTCAGTGCGAAAAGGTCGAAACGAATCATCAGTGTCAAATTTAAAAAAAAAACCTTGCTTTTTCAAAGGGACATCAGCCCCCATCTGTCGAGAACAAGCAAACCCGTTCTGCCTCTTTCAATCATGCAAGAGAACATATCAGGCCGCTCAACAAATCGTTAAAATGCATGCTCTGTAAAAAGCTTCACACATTGTATTTGTGCAAATCTTTTAAAGAATTGTCTGTCGAAGACCGAAGGAGGTTTGTCTTCAATAGCAAACATTGTTTCAACTGCTTATCACCTAAGCATTCTTCTTCAAACTGCACGTCATCCAATCTCTGTTTTCATTGCAAAAAAACGCATCATTCTTTATTGCACTTTCACGATAAATCGAGGTCATCAGTACCTGCCTCTTCAAGCTCCTTGCAGAGCCGCTCCGAACAAACTAATGCTTCTTCCTGCATTTCTAACGCCGAAACTTCTCACAGTGCGCAAACCCTTTTGACCACTGTGCAATTCGAAATCCAAGATACATTTGGAAATTGGTTTAGAACCCGTGGTCTTCTCGATTCCGCTTCAACTCATAACTTTGTTTCGCAATCGTTGATTAAAAAACTAGGTCTTTCGTCATCGCCTACTTCTATCAATGTGACCGGGATTGACAATTTGAAAACTCAAGTCTTGCAGTCTTCAAAATTGAAAATCAGAGACGTTTGCCAAAGAAACACCAATCTTAATTTAAACTGTCTCATTCTTACCAGTATTGGTAAAGACACTCCTAGCAGCTGTATTAATACCTCCGGATTAAAGATTCCTTCGCACTTAAGGTTAGCCGATCCTCAGTTTAATGTTCAAGGTCCCATTGATGTACTTTTCAGTGCCAATGTTTTTTGGAAGTGCATTCGCACACAAACACGTAAGTTATCTTCAACCGAGGTCGCCAGAGACACCGATTTTGGTTGGGTTATTACTGGTGAAATTCAGCATCCCAGTGTTCAAACCAAAGCGCAATGTCATTTCGTTACAGCTGACATAAATCCCATTTCTGAAAAAGAGAACGCTCGTGTTTCAGATCTCAATATTTTTGAAAAACACTTGCCGAAAGGATGTCTTATCGTGAACAACTACACTACCTCTGTAAGTTGTTTAAATGGTTTTTCCTTCTTCCCGCACAAGATGGCAATTCAAGTTCGCCTTGCTTTGTGTTACTTCATCTACCTTCTCATGTCATTTTTTATAGCAGGTAATTGCTTAAACTCTTTCTCGAAAACTATCTTCCCCTTGTGTAAAACCATGGCTATCAGTCTCCATCACTTCGCTGTAAGCTATGTTTCACTTCTTTCGTTATCTAGAAGGATGGCCACGGTCGGCTCCTCCCTCCTTCCTCACAATTGGAAGCCGCTTTTGAAACCGCTTGAAAATCTGAATTCCCTAACATCTAGAATAACTATTCTTATGCATAACTTCCTTCTCAATGTCCCGGCTTCACTTCCTATTTCGGAAGAATCAAGCTTTTTCCTGTCGAAAATTGTCGGATTCCGTGATCCTCTAAATCATGCGAAATTGATTTCCTACTCTGTTTCATACGTCTTTAAATTGCTTTTTCACGTCCAAGTTACGATTGACTGCATGCCGTCCAACCTGAATATCTGCTTTAAGTTACAGCTGATTCAACTAGTGTTGTTTGTGTACTTTGAACTGCTTGTTTTTCAAACTTGTCTGTATACAAGCCCGAGTAAGGTCAAGTCACTGTTTATTGCCTGTACGCTTGACACAGTTCAAAGCAAGTTTCTCTTATCTCAACTCTGGCTGATTGCCAACCATTGTCTAGTGAGTCGCTCCTGGAAGTACAGAAGCCGTTCACCTACTTCCCAAAATAAACTTGTTCCAGTTAAGGACTCTTTCAGCTATTTATATGCCTTATCTCGTTGTACTGTGTGTGTCAAGGCCGCGCTTGCCTGTGTCTTCCACTTACTCACGCTCGTATCCTACAACTGCTTCGATTCTTGTCTCGTAACATCGTTGCATATCCTTTACGCGCTTACATATTTTGAAATCTTATTGTTTATTGATGAACAAACTTACTTTTTCTCGTCGTCACATTCGATGTGTTTTTGCATTTATACTTGTCACGTCACGTTTCTCGCTGACTTAAGTATTTTTCGGAGTAACCCCTTTGATGCTTATTGTAACTTAGGGTCATTGTTTATGGCTACTCGTTTGTCACCTATGGCGTTCTTGCTTTCTACTCGCATAGTTTCTTTGTTTATTTGGTATATTCTTATCCTTAATAGATGTACTTGTTTCTATACGCTTTGTTTAAACTTGTCAATTCTTCTTTTGCATCGTATCGCAATCTTTACTAGAGGCATATTTCTCGCAGCTTCTAGCTATTTTGTGATTGAAGATGTCGTTAATTCTCGTTTTTTAACTCCGCTTTCTAATGACCCTGATGACCTGCTTCCACTTACACCTGGTCGCTTCCTTACACGCACTTCTCTTTCTGCCCCTCCTCCTCTTCCCAATTCTTACAGGGATTCTAATCTACCTATCGCTTGGCGTAAACTTGAAGCAATCCGCAATTCCTTTTGGAAGAGGTGGAACTTGGAATATTTAACTTCCTTGCAACGGAGACAGAAGTGGTTTCTTTCCAGTCCCGACATTAAAGTGGGAGACTTGGTCTTAGTTAGGGAAGTTTCTCCCCCCTTAGTCTGGATCTCGGGTAGAGTGACCGAGTGTTACCCTGGAAGAGATGGGAGAGTCAGGGTGGTCAGAGTTTTGACCACTAATGGTCAGATCATAAGACCACTTCTCTTCAATTACTTTATTACTCTTAAATGTTTAATTGCTTATTTGTTCCCTGTTGGTGTTTTCCCCTCCCAGTATGGTGTATTCTTGGAATACACGGTACGAGAGATTATAATTTTCAATGCTTTTGCATGTTCTTTCCTTCCTCTTTGTCAAACACCAACAGTGATCTTCTGTTTTCTCTTAGGGGTTCAGGTCGCTTATATCTTTTATGAGTCTGTTCCAGATATATATTCTATGACCCACCTAGCGTCATATAGCAGCGAATATCTGAAGCTCTTCAACTCTTCATCGTGCAAGAGGAATTCCTTCTCCATCTGGCCACCAGATCCTGTTACCATCGCCAGCTATTTTCTCCTGGAGCAAGAGGACTACGTCTACTCTTTTACTCACCATGCTGTGCTAGTATCATCTGTTATCAACTCTTTGAAGACCGGCTCAGCAAGAGAAGATCAATTTTTTGTTTTAAAGTTGGCAATGTTTATATGTTCTCCTTTTGTCTCCTACCCCCCACTCTTTTCCCCTTCCTTGGACCCTCCGTGCTCCGTTGAGCAGGTCTCACTTCTCAGTCGGCAGTTGACTCGATCAGTCAGGGCTCTACTAGGGCCAGTCTCCTCTAACCAAGAGACATTCTCTACGTTCTACGCCATGTTGGCGCATTAAGTATCGGTTAAGGGAACCTCACCTTCGCCATGCAACGAAGATAAGTACCTGCTTCAAGTTTTAACCTCATCTTCATGATTTTACCGACCACATGCTTTTAACTATCTTTTTAGGCAGTGTGAAATTACTTATTTTGGGGTAAAATCATCCTCCGCGGGATCTTCCATGTTGAGCTTTTGTTTAATGAAGCTAATCTTAGTGAAAAGCAGCATTTCTTATGCTTACTAAATGAGAAATCTTCTCACTACGTGGGATATTATCTAATACCCGCTGTTTATAATTTACAAAGCAAGTTCCTCCGCTGGATTTACATTGGCCACATTTTTCTACTAAGATCGTTCTGGAACCTTCTAGATCTTGTACTCTATCTGCGAGTCTTGCCATCAGGCATTTTTCACTCACATGTGAAAATAATATTCAAAATAAGGAATTTTCTTTACCAATTACTGCAATAGCTAACTTTCTTCCACCGCTGGAACCGCTGGAATGTTCTATGGTACATTTAATCGTAACTCACAACTTCCTCAAGAAATAGACTCTCACCTATATGGTGCAATCAGTTATTTCCATAATTGCAATAATTTTCTTTCTTACAAACTTTAGTGTTTCTATAGTGAACTTTGCATCAATCTTTACAGACTATAGTGATAATCAGTGCTTGCTCCACTTTTCTACCGCGTCGCGATCGTCCGTTAATATTAAATACGGCCATGAACATTTTCCTCCATCCCTATTTCTCTTTCCTAAACCTCTTACTAACAATCTGTAATAAACTTTTAAATTCAGGTCTGTTTCAATAAGGTGTCACTCTGTGAAGTGCCCTTCCATTTTGCTTGTTTATCATTAAGTAATTGCTGTATAATTACGTGTTTTATACACGTTTCAAACTTACATTGTTTCTCCCTTCAAATCAGGGAAAACAATTCTTTCAACTCTTGTGTGAGTTATTTTTTAGGTTTCACGAAATGGAAACTGTCCCATTTGGCTAGTGATTCCTACTCAAACTTGGGAAGTCTAGAACCTTCCTTTTAACTTTCCTCAGGTTTCACAGTAAGTGACCTGCCCTTATTTGCATAATAACCAACGTTAATTCTGTATAAATATAAGAAGTTGTAGGAACTTCTATCTTATTCTTCATGTTTTTCTTACTGTTATTTTCGAAGTTGTCACTTTTTCTAGAACATTCTCTCAAGAATTTCTTAAAGTACACTCTTTGTACTAAATTTAAATGTTTAAACTTTAATTACTACACATGTCTTTTTATTTTCTTATAAAGATTTTAGAAACATGTAAGGTTTCAAACCTCATAAATTGTCAATTGCCTGGAGCAATCGTTTAATGTGAGGAGGTCTGCGACCCCATTTCTTAAAAAAGTTTAAATGAACTATGTTTGTCAAAATTATATTACATGCTTGTTAATTTCCTCAAACTTCTTTGAATTGTTAAATAAATTAAATATTTGGTTTTGGATACATCATTTCGAAAATACAACGGTTAAGCAAGATCCTGTCTTCCCTGACTCTTCCCAAGTGTATGCCATCGTTAATACAGAACAAATCTACTACTATTTGTCTGGCCAGACCATCACCCTTCCCCATAGTACTTTCATGCATGCTTGGGAGGAAATACACTAAAGCCTTTCTCTGGCAAACCGCCAAAGTCTTAGCTGCGGTTCCCGTCAGCTTCGACCAAGCTCGTACCCACTTTGGGTGTCCGAGAGCGGATTTTCGGTGGCAACCGCCTTTGAGTGTGTTTAAGGTTAAACTTGTTAATTTTGTGGAACTCTCCTCCTATTTTTCTATCCTTTTTCTCCAATCCAAAATCTACTTCCTTCTCTTAATCATCTTCCCTTGGTGGGTGGGTTATTCCTCAGCCAATAAACTACCCAGAGGTGACTTTTCTTATATTTAGGGATTAATTTCTAATGCCACGCAAAAGCATATAAGAAGAAATGCAATATTACATTCAAAAATTTATTTCTCAGCCTCAAGAATACAGGATTTGAATGAGCTCTATAGTCTTTGTTGGATATACTGTTCAACAGGCGTAATGTACAAATTGGTTTAAGGTGAACTTAATAGGCTAATTCTTAGAACTATTTCTGGAACTGTTATCGAGATAAAGAAATGATTTGCTACGTTTTATCTTACAAGTACGTGGATCAACAATGCTATATAGGCGTTGCAGGAAGTCTATGCTTTCCTGTCTCAGGTGTTGTTTCACTGTCAACTTCTTGCCGATGTCCATGTAGTGTTGAGTGTCAGGATCATATGGTGGCCATTGAATGTCATCGCAAGGGGCTGTTGGTTTCCTGTAACACAAATAAAGTACGCATACATTACTTTCATTGTTGTATTGCTTTCCAGCTCTATAGTGCTGGTGTGGTTATGATTCTTATTTTAAGGGAGAAACATCGAGGTCACTTTTCCCTTTCCAGCTGAGCAATGTTAGTTGCTAAAGTGACAAATTTTAAGACAAATTAATACAAACACCTTTTTAGTCAATTTTACCCTCCATGTTGGTTTTTTCCCCACGGACTCAGCGAGGGATCCCACCACTACTGTCTCTACGGGCTGTGTCCTGGAGCTTGGAACATCTGGGCAGTGGAATACAACTGGGGAGGTGTGATCTGCACCTCGCCCAGGTGACCTCACCTGCAAAGCGAACAGGGGCCTCATGAGGGATGGGAAGGGAGGGGGAGATTGGGAGGGATAGGCAAGGAAGAGGAAAGGAGGCTGCCGTGGCCTTACAGTAGGTCTGTACCCGTATTTACCTACCATTACCTGTTGCATCCTACGAAGACAGCCAGATCGTAGTACCTGAAAATCCCCGGCTAGAAAACCCCCAGGTCTTACCAACAAGTATATGGGATAAAAAGGCACAATCACACCTAACAAGGTGGCATTAAGAAATGCCATGGCCAAAATAGCAAAAGAGCTCAGAGATCAAGAGTTTCCTGCAAGTGGAATGCCTCGGGGGCGTGGTATACTCCGGAAACACCCAGCGATGGTCTTCTTAGCACAAACTCCCATCACCTCTATAAATCACCAAGTAATAATATTTAAAACGAGAAAATGAATTTATTCAAAGTAATTCGACAAAAAGAGTAAAATAAGCTAGCCCTCAGGCGAAAATTACTCTGACTCATCCCTCAGACAGGGGAACAATCAAGCAAACCAGCCCACTAATCATACGAGATCGACTTGTGTTCAAATTGACACAAGAAAATACCTGTACAACAATAAAAAAATATACCTATTCTGTACACTATCCGAATGAACTAATTGGTTCGTCGCCTAAATCCTGATAAATCATTTACTTAGTCTGTATTATTTTTAGAATGATATGTTAAGTCAATATTTTTACAAGTTAAATAATAAATGAATTATTTACATGTATTACATGTTCGTATATTACACCTCATGTGTATTCTTCAAGTCATCTTGTTACTTGGTCGTTGCAACATCTCAATTTGAATCTTATTTTCCATAATTTGTTTCAATTCATTTAAATAATTTTTAAATCTGACAAGCATCTAAACTAATTAGAAGTATAGTTATTAACTCAATGTGTAATCCTTAATAATAATGAATTAAGAATCCTGCTGGCATCGTTTTATAAAATTCCATCAAGAATGATCTAACCAAATATCCTGATTATTATTCAGTAGTATGCTCAGTATAACAATTGCAGTGACGTAGATTAACTTAATACTATCAAATCCATACATGGATTAGCTTCAATAAATCCTTCAAAGGATATTTTCACTAGAATCTCTAATAATTGGCACTCACTGGCTCAATTCCACAAATATAAACTTCAATTAGCAGTGTATTCACTGACAACAATAATAATTAATTAGCAATATCCACTGATATGCATGATGACGATGTACACCCTTAATTGGAGACCATATACCATTAAATATCCTCTATCATTTTTAATACTGGGGCTGCGTGGCGCAGTTGGTAGAGACACTGAGCTTCTAACGGAAAGGGAGTGGGTTCGATCCCCACCCAGGTAGTGGATTTTAGAAACAAAACTACCATTTTCGGAAACGCAAATGGCCCTGGGGTTCACTCAGCCTACACCAGATATGAGTACCAGGGTAATTCCTGGGAGCAAAAGCGGCTGGGTGTGGAGCTGACA
This sequence comes from Meconema thalassinum, assembly GCA_946902985.2. Classification (NCBI taxonomy): domain Eukaryota; kingdom Metazoa; phylum Arthropoda; class Insecta; order Orthoptera; family Tettigoniidae; genus Meconema; species Meconema thalassinum. The sequence goes on along the minus strand of OX336388.2, from coordinate 1,201,101,678 downwards.
ACTCCATCCCATCTAGCGCTGATGTCACAAAAAGTGGAAGCCTCTACCTTCCACTACTCCCAGGGTCTTCATGGCCGGTACGGAGTTGGCTTTGCTTTTGCTTTGCTATTTTTAATACTGCACAAGAAATAGTGCTCCCTCGTTTTGGTTAAAACTGTAGCATTTACACTGAGTTGAATCATTATTAAAAGGTGGAAAAATACCCTAATAAGTCTAAAGCTTTGCCGTACAATGTTTCATTACATCATGACTTAATGTTAATATGTATAGACTTTTTTCAAAAGTCTGTCCTAGGAATTGTGTATAAAAGGACGTTAATGTTCACTAGAAATATCATCTATGAAAGTCTTGAAATTACGTGCAATCCGCACCTAATAATATCTAATCTTCATGAAAGTGCGTAATTCTTCTCCTAAATCTATGTCTTCTCGACAATGAAAATATGGATATCAATTAAATGGACTTTCTAAAATACTCAAAAATAATTACCAGAAATACTACAAAAATGGATGCGTTTGTTGAGCAAACCAAAATCCGATTGACCAGAAAATCAAACTCGAAAGAGCATCGAGCCTAAACCTCTTCAACCATGCTACAATGCTAGGAAAGAATAGCAATTATGGTTACTCCAAAACACCGGCTAAGCCACTCCTTATAAAACTGATGTTCTTCTACCTTGCGCCGAGTCTTGTAGCGGTGTCAAAAAGGATATAAAAGCCAAGGTAGCTATCTCCCAACTGATCCGCGTCATTGCTTGCTCCTTCCTGGAATTTGGGTCTCGAACCATGGAACCTCTCTCGCTTCGCATGCTCCCAGGCTCCGTGTGGCCGGTCGCCATCGCCTCGAAAAGTTTTCTAGACACAAGTTCACGAACACGTATTTCCCGCATGAAGTATATCAGTTTATAGTAGGTCACAGGCATTCGCAAGTACCACGTGTTAAGCTCATCTTCACTCGAGATGCGAAAAATATTACTTTCAAGTTCCGAAAAGAATGAGATGTGCGTAATGCGATCTCAAAACACATGTTGAAAAATGGTTACACGATAAGAAGTCTGCCGATGCGTGCTAGTAGTGCCTATGTCCTCATTTAGCCTGACATGAATAAAGATATATATATATTGCTTTCACTGGTTCCCCCTGACGTCTGGTTAGAAAACATGACGCACAGGAAATGAATAGTTTTGCATGAAGTACATTTATAACACCCTGTTCTATGGATAAAGACACCTGTAATGCAATTAGAATCTGGCACGAAATATTTGACCGTAATGTGTTTCCCGTGATTGCATCACTCCGCACCGTATTGTAATGGAGATTATTCAAGCTCACTCGTTTGAGCATAATGCACTAGACTGAAATGTCTATGTTCCATTTCGACTTGATCGGTATAACACGGCTATGACAAATCTTCAAAGTCCGTAAGTCTTAATTTATACACGGAACGCCTCTCGGCACACGTAGTACTGTTTCGCGTGCACTCTCGGATTATAAAACTCCCTGACCGGGATCACATTATGATCTGAGACAACTGCTAGTTAGCACGCTGAAGGAAGCCTCGGCTACCTCCTCCATAGGGTAACTTAGTTTGATGTTAATCGCACATGACGTGATATACATTTCTCTTTTCATGTATATGGCTTCCCATTAGCAAACAAACACCTGTATATTCTTCCTGCCATTATAAGATATTGTTTGGCATACAGACTACTGCGTAAATAGCCATTAATTACAGTTAAGCAGAAAATTAATCTCTCAGGTTTATGGTTCGATTATAATGACGTCATGATCCGCCCACAGAGTTGTAACTCACTTCCTTGCCTCAGGCTCACTCGTCGCCGTACGCGAAAGATCGGCTACACTCTCTCCCCGAGCTGAACAGATCGGAGTCACGGCGATCGCTCGCCACCTGTTCATTTACAGAATGAAGTTTTATTCTCGGAAACTTGTAGCGCGCGGGCCATAAAATAATGGTACAGTACCATCCGGGCATTTGCCCGAAGACGTAGTGGGAAAACCACAGAAAACCACTTCGAGGATGGCTGATGTGGGAATCGAACCCCCTCTACTCATTTGGACCACCCGAGGCTGAGTAGACCCGGTTTCAATCCTCATACCACCCAGGACCTCCGGGGTGGCATCTAATCACGCTGACCACTACTCAACGGAGGCGACTAATACAAACGTACGAAATAAAAGACTTTTCACTAGCATGTTCACAACCGTCATAGTTACTGCACTGATCAGTCTACTTACTACGTCGCTTCGGTTGCCAGCATGGTGAGCTTCTATGGCCAATGTCACGGGTTCAAACTCGGCCGGAGTCGTTAGATTTTTAAGAGCGTTAAAGATCCCTCAGTATGCCTTTCTTCGGAGGGGAAGTAAAGCCGGTGGTCCCATGTCATAGATTTATGGAATGTACAAGAACCGTCCACTAACTACACTTGTGTGAAGCTAAATTTGTAAGTTAGATTTCATGAACGCTCTTTTAAGTTCAAACGTTCGTCGCCAGGTGCCGGTTGCGGTGGCTTCTAGTAGCCTAGTTCACAGCCAGGTGTCGTTGACGGTAGCATTTGCTAGCAAAAGAAGGAACTACTTGAAATTGATCGTCTGCAGTCCTTACCTGAATCACACATTTATTGATTTAGCTTATGACTTTTAGCGCCGGGAGTGTCCGAGGACATGTTCGGCTCGCCAGAGACTGTAGGTGCTTTAATGCAGACACCCATGGGGTGAGCTACAAGTACCGTTCAGTTTCCCGTAGTAGTTCCAACTTTGGATACCAGATGTCACTGACACCTGGTGGCGAACGTTGGAACTTTGATAGAGCGTTTCAACGAAATCTAGCCTCCACATTTAGCTTCATCCAAGTTTAATAAGTGGAAGGTTATTGTACATGCCATAAATCTATGACATGGGACCGCCGGCTTTACTTCCCCTCCGGAGGAGGGCATACTGAGGGATTATAACGCTTTTACAAAATACGACGGCAGTGGCCGGGTTTGAACCCGCGATCTTGGTATAGAAGCTCAGCATGCTGCCGACTACGCCACAGATGACACACACTATTACACCCATCACAATAAATGTTTATAAAATGTTACCAGGATTCCTTGTCAATGCAAGCAATACAAAAAAAACTGAATTTTTCCTGCCTTTAAAAGAAGAGCACAAAAAAATCAGGAAGAGCTAGAGCGTCGAAAATTAAGTTACGGTAGCTATGTGTTTTTACATAAGTTTTTCTTCATAATATTTATTTTACTAGTAATTATAAGCATGCATGCAGTCTTATGCAATAAACGCCGTATTAATAAAGACGAATATGGGTCAAAATATTTTCATTTGTTTCACTTCCTGCCTGCAAAATTATTAAAAATTACACTTGTCAATACTACGTAAAAACTTTAAGGGGGTAGGGGGTCTTGGCGTATACTACGAGTGGTTACCGAGGGAAGAGAGAGGTCGACAAATCTTAAAAAATAGGTCATGTAGTATGGGTACGTTCCTTTATGTTAATTGCCTTTATCTACATACAAAATTTCAGTTTGATTGCTGTCATAGATTCGTAGATATTGAGAACCGTCTAAATATTTCGGATGGATTTTTAGCCTATTTTCATTTATGAAAAAAAAAATGAAAAAATATTTCACCGGCATTCTATATCTCTTAAACTATTACCGATATCACCCTGAACTTCAGTACGGAGATAAAGGGCACTACTTAAAGTTTACCAATGAGACTTTCAAAAACCTCTTTACTACAAAACGAACATGGCACCAAGCGAAGTTGGAACTTTTAAATGGACCTTTATCTCGACTTAACCATCCAAGCACAATGAAACTTGGTGCGGCAAATTTTTATACACATTGTTATGCACTGGCATCTAATTCAGTTCAATTATTTACATAACCTCAATATGGCGGCTGTGCGAAAGATTTCACCGGCATTCTATATCTCCAAAACTACTGTATTACTGATATCACCCTGAAATTTTGTACGGTGATAAAGGGCACTACTAAAAGTTCAGCTATCGGACTTCCAAAAACATGTAAAATACAAAACGAACATGGCGGCCAAGCGAAGGTGAAACATTTTAATAGACTTTTCTCGCGATTTAACCATCTGAGCGCAGTGAAATATGTACAGTAAATGTTTATACACATTGCAATGCACTGGCATCTAATTTAGTTCAATTGTTCACATAACCTCAAGACGGCGGCTGTGCGCAATTTTAAAATTGAGTTTTTATTTCTTGTGTATTAATCAAGTGATCAAAGTGAACGTTTGAATAACGAACCTACGCAAAAATCGTCATCTAATAGTACATAACTCGATGGCCTGCATATATAAAAATCCAACATAAAATATTTTGACGGTTCTCAATATCTATTAATCTATAATGGCAATCAAACTGAAATTTTGTATGTTGATAGAGGCTATAAACATAAGTTCACGTATGGGACTTTCAATAACCTGGTGAGCACAAATCCAACATGGCCGCGACGCGAAATTAAAATATTTAGCCTACATAGGCATTTCTCGCGATTTAACCACCCGAGCACAATAAAACTTGGTACGTTAAATGCTTATACAAATTTTAATCCACTGGCATTTAATTTATTTAAATTGTTTTCATAACCAAAAGATGGCAGCTGAGCGAAATTATAAAATCTGGTTTTCTTTTATTGTGTCCTAATCATGCAATTGAAGTGTGAATACTACACATACACAATAATCTTCACGTAATAGTACATCACTCTAAGATCTCTTTCTCTCTCTCTATCAGAATATTTAGACGGTTCCCAATATCTTCGAATCTATTACAGCAATCAAACTGAAATTTTATATGTTGTTAGAGGTAATTAACATAAGTAGGATATACGAAAATATACTGTGTAGTTCTTCACGGAACTACTTGTTATATAATACTAGCTATTGTACCCGGCGTTGCCTGGGAGGTGTCTTTGTTGTTTGAGTCTTTAGTCTTTTGACTGGTTTGATGCAGCTCTCCATGCCTCCCTGTCCTGAGCTAATCGTTTCATCTTTACATAGCTCCGACACCCTACATCCGAGGCAATCTGTTTAACATATTCTAACCTTGGTCTACCCCTACAGTTCTTGTCCTCGACCCTTCCTTCCATAACTAAGCTTGCTATTGCTGGGTGTCTTAGTATGTGTCCTACCAACCTATCTCTTCTCTTCATTAGCAGTCGCCAGAAACATCTCTCCTCTCCCACTCGTCTTAATACCTCTTTGTTTGTAACCCTATCTACCCATCTGATCTTCATCATTCTCCTGTAACACCACATTTCAAATGCTTCAATTCTCCTCTTTTCTGCTGCACCAATAGTCCAAGTTTCACTTCCATAGAGCGCCACGCTCCAGACAAAGGCTTTCAAAAATGACTTCCTAATACCTAAATCTATATTCGATGTCAGCAGATTCCTTTTTTGTAGAAATGCTTTCTTTGCCTGAGTCAACCTACTTTTAATATCCTCTTTGCTTCATCCATCACTGGTTATTCTGCTTCCTAAGTAACAGAAGTCTCCTACTTCCTTCAGCTTTTCACCTGCCAATTTGATCTCCATAGAGGTTTCTGATTTATTTCGGCTGCATTCCAGTATTTTTGTTTTACATTTATTTATTTTCATCATGAATTCTTTCCGTAAGACGGAGTCCATACCATTCAAAAACTCATTCAAATACTCAGGCTTGTCGGCCAAGATGACTATGTCATCAGCACATCTCAGAGTTGAAATTATTTCTCCTTGAATCTTCACTCCCACTTTAAATTTTTCTCTAATTTCCTTCATTGCTTGTTCAATGTAAAGATTGAAAAGTATGGGTGATAAGTTGCAGCCTTGCCTTACACCTTTCTGAATACCAGCTTCTCTCTCATGTCCTTCAACTCGAATGACTGCTGTCTGGTTTCTGTACAGATTGTATATCACCCTCCTATCCCTGTACTTTATTCCAATCGATTTCAAAATGTCAAACAATTTAGTCCAATCAACGTTATCAAAAGCCTTTTCTAAGTCTACAAAAGCCATGAACGTTCTCTTATCTTTCCTTATTCTACCTTCCAATATCAGCCTAAGACTTAGTACAGCTTCCCTTGTTCCTACATTTCTCCTGAAACCAAACTGGTCTTCACCCAACTCCGTTTCTATCTGGCTTTCAATCCTCTTGTAAATTATTCTAGACAGGATCTTTGAAGCATGAGTAATCAAGCTGATTGTACGGTAATCTTCACATCTGTCAGCTCCCACTTTCTTTGGTATAGGGATGATTACATTCTTCTTGAAATCAGGGGGTACCTCACCTGTCTCATAAATCCTACACACCAAGTGAAATAACCTGATCAGACCTTCATCTCCTATGCAGCGTAGCAACTCAATCGGTATATCATCTAGTCCTGGTGCTTTGTTCCTGCTTAAGTCTTCCAAAGCTCTATCAAATTCTGATCTCAATATTAAATCTCCTTTCGCATCCTCATCAATTTCCTCCTCCCTTTCCATTACATGATTCTCAATCCCCTTTCCCTTATACAAACTCCCTATGTAAGCTTTCCATCTCTCAACCTTTTCTTCCCTATCTGTTAGAGGCTTTCCATTTGTGTCCTTAATATTACAGCACTTAGTCTTCTTTTCCCCAAAAGTATTCTTAATCCTTCGATAAGCAGTGTCTACTTTTCCTAATTTCAGACAATTTTCTATACCTGCACATTTCTCGTTCAACCATTCTTCTTTCGCTTCCTTGCACTTCTTGTTAACCTCATTTCTCAGACGTCTGTATTCTGCTTTCCCCTTTTCATCTCTTAGATTCTTGTGTTTCCGCCTTTCATCCATCAATTCTAGTATATCCTGAGTGATCCACGGTTTTCTACCTATTCTTTCTTTCCTACCAATGTTTTCTTCTGCGGATTTTGTTATTTCATTCTTTAAAAGTGCCCATTCGTCTGTAATTGAAGTTTGTTTAGGGTTTTTCATTAGTCCTTCCTTTATACTCTTCTTGAATCTTTCGTTTACATCCTTCTCTTTCAGTATGTCTATTGCCCACCTTTTTGGCTTTTGACTTTTCTTCAGTTTCTTCAACTTTAATCTGCATTTCATTACAACCAGATTGTGATCAGAGTTTATGTCAGCACCAGGATATGTTTTACAATCCAAAATCTGGTTTCGAAACCTCTGCTTGACCATAATGAAGTCGTTTTGGTAACGCCCTGTATCTCCTGGTCTCATCCATGTGTATATTATTCTATTGTGGTTATTGAATAAGGTGTTAGCTATCACCAACTCATGCTCGGTGCAGAATTCTACCAGCCTGCTTCCTCGATCATTCCTTTCACCTAATCCGAAATCTCCTACTATCTTCCCTTCTCTCCCATTTCCTACCACAGCATTCCAATCTCCCATTACTATAACATTTTCATCACCCTTGATATACCTCAGAATTTCGTCTATTTCTTCGTAGACCTTTTCAACATCCTCATCATCAGCTTGACTGGTAGGTATATAGACTTGTACCACTGTGGTGCAGGTAGGTTTAGTATAGATTTTTGCTACAATAATCCGTTCACTATATTGCTCATAATATTCCACCCGCTGTCCAAGTTTCCTACTCAATATGAGGCCAACCCCTGCTTGGCCATTGTTTGATTTAGTGCTAATGACCCTATAGTCTCCTGACCAAAAGTCCTGGTCTTCCTGCCAGCGCATTTCACTAATCCCAACCAAATCCAACCTCAACCTATCCATTTCCCTTTCTAAGTTTTCTAACCTTCCACATCCTAGCAGACTTCTAACATTCCACGCTCCGATCCGTAGAATGTCAGATTTCCTCTTTGTCACTTCTGTGATGTTAACCCCCTCTCGAGTAGTCCCCACCCGGAGATCAGAACGGGGGACTAGTTTACCTCCGGATTGAAATTTTACAAGGGAGGAGGCCATCATCACATGTAATTATGCATAGAGAGGTGCATATCCTCGGGAATAGCATACGGCTGTAGTTTCCCGTTGCTTTCAGCCGTGCAGCAGGACGCAGTGTAGCCATTATTTGGCTTATATTATCAATATCTTAACCGTCTATAAGACTAGTAAAGAATTGATTTATTCTGAAAGCCTGCTACTCCCTTTCAGAATAAGTAAAGAGCAATTCTACTAACAAAAATACTAACCTTCTACCGTACTAACAATTAAATACCAAAATTCTACAAACAACAAATACTACCACTAAAACAGTCTGTCACCAGGCACACTCACATGCACCCTCACACATCACAGTCTACTGAAACAATGAACTATAACTAATAAACAATGCAACTGCTACCAGACACACTCACACACCACAGTCTAATAGAACAATGACATATATCTAATAGAGAAACTAACTACCTACTTACAACTAAAACTAACTACATACTTACTGTACTGTTATTTGAATTGACAATATTTACAAAATGCAATTTAGATAGAAAATACTTACAAAATGTAATTTAGATTCAAAATTGTCACAAAATGCAATTTAAGGGGGACGTATGCAAAATTGCACTAAGTGAGAAATGGTTTCATTTCGGCTGTATTAAGGTAAATAACTGATTTTACTTTTATTGATAACTCCCCCACCCTACTCACTGCTTAACATCTCTGTATATGTAATTTATAAAATAAAATAAAAATAAAAAAAAAGAAAGGAGTGGTGAAGCAGTAGCCTTTAAAGCAGAATGAGAAAATTCATTTTTCTGTACAGCTTATAAAGGGCATGCCAAATGTTTAGTGTGCCACCGAGATTTAATGTGTTTAAAAAACACAATTTGGAACGGCACTACAGTGCCAACCACAGGGATGATTTCGATGTCTTGACAGACGCCAGTCGGCAATCGAAGTTGGAAGAATTGAAAGAAAATTTCAAGCAGCACTTTCCTGTAAGTATTATTGCCTTAATTTAAATGCTTGTTTACAAATGGGAATGAACAAATGATTTAATTATCTGAAGAACACTAAAATTGTGACTTTGCGTATTTTTGTCTGACAGGAGATAGAGGAGAGTGAGGTTGGTGGACCAATTTTACGAGCTAGCTACAAATGTTCGATGCGAATTGCCAAGGCTGGGAAACCGTTCGCGGAAGGGAATTTCATCAAGGAGTGGCTAATGGACGTGGCAGCATGTATTTTTCCTACGGAGATAGTTGAGAAATTTGAAAACATCTCTCTTTCTCCTCAAACTGTGGCTCGCAGAATAGACGATATGTCCGTTGATATGGAACAGCAATTAATGGGGAAGGCAGCAAAATTTGTATAATTTTCCATCGCCCTCGAGGAATCAACCGACATTGCGGACACAGCACAGCTCGTTATTTTTATTCGAGGGGTGGATGACGATCCTTGGGTCACCGAGGATTTCCTCGACTTGGTAGCTCTCAAAGACACCACTACCGGTTTCGATATTTTCCAAGCTGTGGAGGGTGTTTTTGAATCATTGGGATTAGAATGGGAGCGGTTGACGAGTATAAAGACGGATGGAGCTCCTGCTTTACGGGGTGTAAGCACGGGGTTCCTCAGCTATGTAAAGTTAAAAATGGCTGAGAACGGTAGTACCCTAATGGCGGCGATCCATTGCTTCATACACCAGGAGGCAATCTGTGCAAAAGTCGCCAAGCTTAAAGATGTGATGGGAACAGTTGGGTGAATGGTAAATTGTCTTCGCTCCCATGGACTCACGCACCGTCAATTCAAAGAGTTCTTGGATGATATCGAAGCGGAGTATCCGGATATCCAGTACCATGCAGAAGTAAGATGGCTGAGCAAGGCGAAGGTGCTGAATCGTGTGTTTTGCTTGCGGAACGCAATAGATACATTCTGTGACATGAAAGGGCGGCCCGAAGTTCTTTTGAGTGACTCTAAGTGGGTGGCGGACTTGGCATTTTATGTGACATTACTGCCCATCTGAATAATTTGAACACTTCGCTTCAGGGCGAAAAGCACAACAACTGCGAATTGGTGGAAAAAATTGAAGCGTTCACAAGAAAATTGATTTTGTGGGAAAACCAGTTGCGTGCAAGGAACACAGGACATTTTCCATCGCTTGAAACAGTGAAAGAAGGTGTCGACTTTGATGAGTACTTGCAGGTAATTCGCCAATCACAAGAAGAGTTTGACAAGCGATTTTAAGAATTATCAGAACTCCAAGCGGTGTTAGATGTATTTGTCCGACCATCTTCTATTAGTGCAGACAGTGTTCCACAGCTATTTCAATTAGAGCTGATGAACTGCAATGCAATGTTCGTCTTAAAGACCACTTTCTAATGTCACGAAGTTTAGAAGAATTTTACAGTGGCTTTCCGCAAGAAGAATATCCCCTTTTGTATAGACATGCAAGTAAAGTTCTGTCAATGTTCGGCTCAACGTACATTTGTGAGCGTTTTTTTTTTACCAGTTCTTAACCTTACCAAAAGTAAACATCGTCTTTATATGTTATAAAAAGGTACATGGCAATATATTTCGTAGTGTGTATTCATTTTGCCCTTAAGTGAGTTTAGAACAGGGTTCTCCTCGATTCTGATGTTACTCAAGTTCAATATTAAGTCACTGTAAATAGTCGAAAAGTACAGTACTCTGGAGTACAATAACGTACCGGAGAATGCAACAATAGTAAAAATGGATGTATATACACAATTCCTCGATAATCTCACAATTAACTTTCCTGATACGGTAGTGTTTATTTTTGATTTAATGGGGTCCGCTATTCTTATGGCAAGGTATCATTACTTACTGTTTGGTTCTTGTAGAAAATTATCGCAAAATAATATATATTCGTAGTTTAATTACCGTATGTTATTGACATGTTATCAACTAAATTCATAATTTAATATCCGGTTCCATTACAAATTAATATTGTCATAGAGCAGGATAATTACCAATTACAATATAACCCGAATAACTGAAGGACATATTATTAATAGAACAATCTACATTATCACGCAAAAGGTACTGTATTTCTGATCTGTAATACAAAAGACAGCTGGTAGACGTTGACACTGTCAACAATAAACGAATGCAGTATAAGGATATTATGATTAATAAAACATAAATATCAACATATCAGTAGTAGAACACACCTTAACGGAGAGAATGAAACTTCGATTCTAGTAGATATTACATCAATATATTAAGCATTATACCTTTCGTCATAAGGTAAAGATTCAAAATCTCCCGTAACAGCAGCGGCATTAGAGTATAAGATTGGACCCAAAATGTCACATATGTTCCTGTGACCTAAAGAATGAAGGTTAAATAAAATAATACATAAAATGCAAAAATCATTTAGACGAGTACGTGTATTAGCGGCTAGCATTTTTGGCTTTCGCCTTGGAGGTCTGAGTTTGAATACCGGATCTGTCAAGACATTTTAATTCTGGTGTGAGTGCCGGAATGGGCTACACTGCATCTCCCGAGGCAAAACTTGGGAATTGTTTTCCGTGGTTTCCCAGTTCTACACGAAACAAATACCGCGATAGCTCCTAACTGAAGGCCATAGGAACCGCTTTTCCAATCCTCATTTGAATTACAAATACACTCATTACTACAGCCATCACAGTAGCACATGTTATCAGAACAATTCCATACACATTCAAGTTAATGGGGCTATATTATCATGATGTAGCAAAGTCTCTAAATGAATGCACAACAGAATCATTTAAGCTCATTTAATCATAATACTAAGTTTTGTGATGATATCTCCAGTTGTTGTACACGTTACGCCACATGCTGGGTTAGCCAGAGTATTTCTTTTTTAATTTCAATTCCCTAAAATGACCCCTTTTAATAACTTTAAAAAATATGAATTCATATTTTTATGGCGTTCAGATTTTTAATATAAAATGGAGTGTCATGGCCTCTTACAGAGATAGATGGAAACCTGATAGTCATAGCTTGATCTACTGTTTCTGTGGATAACATGGAGTGCCATGGCCTCTTACAGAGATAGATGGAAACAAACTGGTGGTCATTTATTGAGCTACTGTTTTCGTGGAGAAAATGCAGTGCTATAGTCTCTTACAGAGATAGATGGAAACCTGGTAGTCATAGCTTGAACTACTCTCGCCGTGGAGAAACTGGAGTGGCATGGCCTCTTACAAAGATATATGGAAACTTGGTGGTCTCGTCCACGGCCGACTAGACGCGAGCTGCGCTCTATACCGGCCTTGCCATTCCCTTCCAGTTAGAACCCATGCATAACGTGTAATTGGAAAATGTCGTCTATTTGCCGATAGAACGCACTCCCACCCAAGTATAAGCGCGATTAGTAAACAGCTGTTCAATAGGTTTATTAAATGTGTTTATCACAGTGTTACGTTTAGAACAACGAACTTTTGTTTCAGTTTCAAGTCTTGTAAGTAGTCGGTATTAATCTACTGAATTCCTACGTTGTTTGGAATGTTTGCTGATGAAATTGTAAAATGTTGGGGTAAATTGTAAACTATGGTTTGAACGCCGCTGTTCAAATCCAGTATGTTTGTCATTTTGGGTTTTAAATAGGAAGAACATAGGAGGTGTGCTTTCCTTTCCCGAGTTTACGTGAGACAGAGATAGGTGTGATGATTGTCTTAACGTGATTTCCCGCGATAACTTTGTTCCGGACACAAACTCTCCTTCATCTGCTGTGTGTAGTCGTCATTTTGAGAGTCCCGCACCGTAGTTGTGATCGTTTAATCGTACACCATGGCTGCGAGGGCAGCTGTAGCAAGTCCAGACATTGTAGGTTCGGAACCCAGTACCGATAAACTATCTTGAGTGTGGTTTTTCTACACTCTGTCCAGGCAAATGCCGGGATAGTACTTGACCACTGATAGTAACTTCTTAGTCTCTGAGACCTACGATGATATCTAATTAACTAGAGAATCAACCGTCCAGTGCATACCCATAAGTATCGTCTGAAGAATGGTATCATAATGTTTTCTTGCGATTCTCTTGAATCATTCTTCAGTACATCCCCCAGGGGCTCAAGACTAATGGGATGTGGGTTTGGTGACCACGGGACCCCAGCTGAGTGCGGCATTGCTTCCACTTACTTGTGCCGAGCTCTCTTCTGTCATCTCTCCTGTCAACCCCCCTTGGTCACCTCTCGTTCACTTACGACATTACGGCACTCCTCCTCCTTTAGGGGCTTACAACTTGTGGAACGCTGGTTAGCTATCCGGGGGCCCCAGCTGAGTTCGCGATTGCTTCCACTTAATTGTGCCGGGGTCCTCTCTGGCATATTTACTGTCGGCCTCCCTTGATCAACTCTTGTTCTCTTCCGACCCTGACGATATTAGGATATCCGAGGTCTAAGGGGTCTTTCAAATTCCCGCCTTAATTGGACCTTGTTTCATCTTTCCTGGGCAGGCTCCGTGGTGTTGGGGTAGCACGCCTGCCTCTCACCCGGAGGCCCCGGGTTCGATTCCCGGCTCCTTCAGGGATTTTATAAACTGACATGAGGGCTGGAACGGGGTGCACTCATCCTCGTGAGGACAACTGAGTAGCTGTCTGACAGTGAGGCAGCGCCCCGATCACGAAACCAAGATTAACGGCCGTGGGGACCCGATGCGCTGATCACGCGTCCCCCCAATATCTGCAGGCCAAATCGCTGGGCAGCGGTCGCTTGGGAGGCCTGGGCCCTTCACGGGCTGTAGTGCCAGGGGTTATTATTATTATTATTATTATTATTATTATTATTTTACATTCGAATTGAGCCACTATGGACTATGGATTAACAATCAAAATCAATATTTCGTTCTAGATCGTCTGCCAGCTTTGATGTCCTGCCAGTATCTCTTGAGCCCATCACTCAGCGCCTTCTTCCAATCGTCTGAAAGAGGTCTCCCTCCGTCTTTTGGGTTCTGCCCCTACATTAAATCCCTGGTTATTCTTGATTAGGTGCCTGAATTCACACCTGTTCATAATTTTGCAGTCCGGAATACCAATTTCTATAACGTCTTTGTAACATTCTTCGAACCTTGCCAATTTTTCCTCTTTGGTTTCAAGAAATTCAAAATTTTCTTTGTTAGATGATCGTTGGACATTCTGAAAATGTGTCCATAGAACAAGAATCTCTCCGTTTTTATTGTTGACGTGACTGGTTCTATCTTTCTATATAACTCTTCGTTTGACTTCAAATGTAAGTGTCCGTCAACCCATCTGTTGCCTAAGATTTTTCTCAATACCCTGCGTTCTCTTTTGACTAACTGGTCGACTAGTCCCCGTCTGTTCATAGTCAAAGTCTCCGAAGCATATAATGCTTCAGGTTTGACAACCGTGCTGTAGTGTCTTAATTTGGCTTCAATGCTCAGCGACTTCTTATTATAGAGATTTTTCGTGAGGTGATAGGCTCGGTCTAATTTCCAGATTCTAAGATTAATTGCTTCCTGTTCATGACCATTTTGTTGGATTACCTCACCCAGGTATTTAAATTTCTTTACACCTTTAATCTTCTCTTGGTTTGTTTTCATCCATTCAGGTCTATCACTGATGTTTGTCATGTACTTTGTCTCCTCAAAGGAAATCTGTAAACCTACTTTCTCAGCCATCTCTGACAACTGATTAATCTTAACAATGGCTGATTTAATATTGTTGGCAAAAATAGCTAGGACATCTGCAAAAGCCAAACAATCAACGTGCACCCCTTTACGTTAGGGCCCTAGTCTGAATCGTTCTTCATTCCCTTCTTCTTCCCGACTCAGTGATTTCCTCCATTTACGAATGACCTTTTCCAAGACACAGTTGAAAAGGTTTGGAGATAATCCATCACCTTCTCTGACACCAGTTTTGATTGCAAAGGGATCTGAGATCTCGCCAATGAATTTTACTTTTGACACTGTGTCGGTCAAAGTCTGTTTAATCAGATTTCGAGACGTTTCATCCACTCCAAACTCTTCCAGAATATTCAGTAGTGACTCGCGGTCAATTGAGTCATACGCTTTCTTAAAATCAATGAATACGACCACATAGTCATACTTGCCTATCGTCTTATACCTAATGATGTTTTTTATGTTAAAAATCTGTTCCGGGCAAGAACGTCCCTTTCTGAAACCAGCCTGGTACTCACCAATCTGATTATCCAGATGATCTTCAATTCTGTTCAGGAGTGCTTTGGATAGGATCTTGTATGGAACAGATACAATTGATATACCCCTGTAATTATTATCGTCCTCCTTATCCTCCTTTTTGTGGAGAGGGAGGATTAATGCAGACTGCCACTTTGTGGGTATCCTACCAGTTCTCCATATCTCAACAAAGAGCTCAGCTAATATATTCAGAGTATCTTAATTTGCCACTTTTAGCAGTTCTGCCACAATGGAATCCTCTCTCGCTGCTTTATTATTATTTAGACCATCGATAATCATTTTAATTTCTGTCTTAGAAAAGTTAACAGACAGGTAACATCCCATATTTACATTTACAGTTATTTCATTCGAACTAATCCTGCATTAAATAATCAACGGCGTTAGGCGTCCGTGATAACAAACTAAACAAAGATCTAGTGATTATCGGTCATCTTTTACAATACAAGTTTAAAAATCTGTACAACAACCAGATTAACAATAGTAGAAGAAAAAGTAGGGCAAACATTGGGATTACATACAATGAAATAAAAATAACACTCAAGAAGAATCGTATTATTCCTGCCTACAACCAGATGTACAACTGTTTGTTATTCACGGTCATATATCAGTGTGCATCTAAGTGTGAGAATGAAACTGCTCATCAACAGTATTCTCTGAATCGAGTCGCGGCCCACAAGTTCTGAACTCTTGGCTCGCTTACTATCTCCGTCGAAAAGTCTATCCATGTAAGCTACTAGGCATTCCCGCAAGAATAGATCACCTAAGCTCAGTGCACTGGTCTGCTAGACTAAACAAGATCAAGATTTAACGTTGATTAATGATTAATGGTATTTTTAGCTTCGTCGGTTTAGTAAACAAATTGACATTCCTGATTTAGTTCTAAGTTTAATGTTGTAGATTTATGAGTTCATAATTTATGATGGTTGACCAAAATGCAAGGCTTCTAACGAGTGTGTTACCATCTCGTGGTACACCTCAACAAAGTTCACGTGACACATCACGTCAGTAATAACACATAGGAGCTCATTGGAGACACCGTTACCAATCTAAACAGGTCTACATGGCACTACATCTCATGAGAAAACTCCTCGGTCAGCCTTGTTCCCGGAACATGGGTCTGCCGGCCTACACAATAACAAATACGGTAACCAACCCTACATCGTGTATCAAAACACGGGAAAACATTAACTTAAAAGTGAAAATAACAATGGCCTTAAAGCGTCAAACTTATCAAATGGTTACTCATATGAATACAATTCATGATAATAATAAACTGGGCTCGCTTACAAATATCTGCGAGAATATTCAAAATAATGCATGACTTTACAGTACCCCTGTACTGCGACATTCCTTAAAATAATCAATACTAGATCAATGTTATAGTACGAGCATTCACAAGACCTTGCTCGTTATGAAACATTCATTGCAGTTTGTCTAGAGAAATGTGTGTCGTCTGTCAACTGTCTCGCAATCGAGATCGAAAGGTAGCCTAGGAAATATATCAGCCACGACCTTGGCAAGCATCTGTCATTTGCTGCTAGGCGCACTACGATAACTGATATACTGCGTGTATGTTCAAAGCAAAAGTCATTCACTGTTTCAAACAACACTGGGTTCACAATAATGTCCATGAGTGACACTTGTATACACTCTGTGGAATATGACACACTTAGTAAGGAATATAATGTTGTTCTAAACAATTAAAATACAAGAATAATAGCTTGCCACGGTGGGTGAGTGGATAGCGTGTCGGTCTACTAACCCCAAGATTGCAGGTTCGCCCCTGACCGTGGTAAGTGATTTTT
Source organism: Meconema thalassinum (assembly GCA_946902985.2). Taxonomy (NCBI): domain Eukaryota; kingdom Metazoa; phylum Arthropoda; class Insecta; order Orthoptera; family Tettigoniidae; genus Meconema; species Meconema thalassinum. The sequence goes on along the minus strand of OX336388.2, from coordinate 1,201,084,771 downwards.
GAAAGGCGGCAAAATACGATACGCATGTCATACGATGTTGGCATTTCAAAGAACCCATTTGAATTCAGTAGGCCGAGTTCATAATGGCAAAATTAATCTCGGGAGTTTCCGCCAGCACAAAGTTCCTCATTTCTCTACTAGAAAGCGCTATTGTGTTCAAGGAGATTAGATATCTAACATCTAACCTCCTTGACTTTCATAGTCAAGGAACTACGAAATTAGACACGCAAGCTACCCTCTGGGTGTCAAATAGCAAAGCTTGCACCAGGCACCCGAGGCCATACGATATTATTATTATTATTATATTATTATTACAAGAATAATGATGTGTTTGCCTTGGCAAACCAAAGAAGCTTAACGGAAAGAGCTGTCTCTCCTGCTTAGAGTCTTTGAAAAAGATGAAACACCATTGTCGGTTACAAAAATACACTCGTGCTCACGAGGCACGTCTAAATGACTGTTTATAATGTTCTCCACATCTTAACTTCTGGTGTGATTGTAGAAATGATACGATTATCGTGTAATCGGGATTTATGAGCAAGTTAACACATGACTTGGCTCATTTACAACGATATTGATTCATCTTGAATCAAGTGGCGTACTGCTCATTCTAATAAATATGTATTTACAATAACAATGTAGGCTGGGGACCTCCTATACCTCAAAGATACGCCCGATAATCAGTAGCGTAGAAGATTATTACAAAAGGGAGCTTTAAAAAAACATGACATAAACTTCCGCTTGAGCTGAATTTAAAAAATTGCTCCCGTCAAATGTGACGAAATTCATGTTCCGTGATGCGGAATTAAAATTATTACCAGTATTACACCGTGTGTAACCACGCAAAATTGGTGACTAACTCAATCTTGAAACAAATTGTGTCGAAGCGTGTTGGTAACGTGAAAAATCACCATAGTTGGTGGTTAAAGAGAGAAAATTCCTACCTGTTGACTGATATCAAAGTTACGGTTGCTACTTACTTAATCCACCCATGACCATTTTTCGTACAGAATAGATTTTAGATCATGACTCACAGCTTAACGATGATCACCTCACACAAAAGAGAAGGATTGAGGGGTACTTCCTTCTCCATAGTGTCAGGTATATCTTCTCTGCTTCGCGATGAGCATGGCTGTCCACCAGCTTTCCTCCATAGCTGTAGTGAAGCTCAGATGTTCGGTGTTCCTCCCATAGGAATGGATTAAGCTATCATCATCTTCTTGGTCAGGACAGGAGAGTTATGCATCCGCATGTGGCGTAATTCTGACATCTTGTAGAAAACATATCGTAGGATGATGAAAATTCACTGATTTTAGCGTGTATTAATAAATTCACTGCATCTACACTTATACTTTGCAGACGATATTTTAAAATGGCAATATCTGCTTTTTACACTGAAGCTATGTGACACTGGGCACGTGTCTGCTCACAGAATGGATCACTTCACGTGAAAATTATGAATCTGCCGGTATCGGCTTAATCTTTGTGGCAAATATTCCAGCTTTTACACAGCTCGGTTAAACAGAATATTTGACATGTGATATTAGCACTGGATTTCTCTATCGTTGCACGTGTTTTACAATTGCTGAGTATCACAATTGTCAGCCAACTGGCATTGAAATGAGACCATGTGCTGATTCACTGAAAACTCGGAAAATATGATTTCCTTCCAAAATATCACTGGTTTAGTTACTTCACTGGTAACACGCAACTCACTAGCACACTTCGTGCCAAAATAATAGTTTGATGATGCAGGATTACTATCAGATAGTACTGATCACGACGTTTCCAAATGCCGGTCTACTTAGACCTCCAAAATTGACGTGCGTGCAGGTCAATCGCACGATAGGGATTAATTTCCTCACGGAAGGAAGCGTTCAAGCTGAATCACTTCCCTAGACATTTAGCAACTAAATCCGTTCCACTCGCATATCCGCTATGGCGTACCTGTTGTCTCAAATACCATAAATTAAATAAAAGCCGTTACAATGTGGCAAATTATGCTGCATGACTGTAAATTATTAGTTCAGGTTGCACATTAAAGAAAATATTCTTTAATCATGAAGAGAAAATTATCCGGAGCATTTTAACAGAGTCAAAATACATCTGAAGCGGTTCAATGCTTCTGGGATGCGTTCACAACTCTCTGACATAGTACATTCCTTTGCTCTCGTGAAAGCTATCACCAGCATGAGCAATACGGGTTCAGTATCTATTGGCATTATTACAGTTTGGAAGAGAGTCATTCCAGCAATACCACCGCAATATTGCACCAATCACTTTTCCGACAATGAAATCTGAAAGTCTGGTTTAAGTTGTATTCACAGTGGAAAGAATTTCCTGTATGAAATGTTTGGATTGCATTTCTCAGAACTCTAATCCTCTCTACTCATTAATCTGACCGCAGTAGCGGTATTGCCATCGTCATTACAGAGAAATTGGTATCACCGTCTACGAATATTATTGCGGAAGCCGAAATACCGGTTGCTTCCAAATAACTTCTGTACTAACCACTCAGCAGAAATGTTCATGAAGTTTTATAAAAATCGATTGAACCTAAGGGTATTCTATTTTAATGAGGTGCAAAGATATGTTTAGTTTCAGTCATTTAATATCACGCCATTGTATTTTGCGATATAATTTGCATTTTGTTATTGCGTAAATTATATTGACAAATAGTGTCAAGTCTTTGTTAAGCTATACAGTGTTGACAGTGCTGTGTGAGCAGTTGAGAAACTAACGGTATTTCATGTTAAGACCCTCATTTTCTACACCAGTAGTGGAGAGCGCAACGCGCATCCAGTTGGCCGTGTCTCGCCTTGAGCTACTGTTACCATGAAAATGACCTGCCTTGCCATTCCTTCATGAGTGGCAAAAGTCCCGCCAATTCAATACCTTTATTTTGATAAATTATCACTTAGTGGTCATTGGGTACATGTTTCGAGGCCTAATTGTTTTGGCCCCTTCATCAGCCGATATAGATAAAATGTCAAGGCAAGCAGGTGGTTGTATAGTTTAACACTAATAAATATTTCCATCAATAACCCTATTATGGTGCACCATAATGAAAGGTGGAAGACGCTTACCCCAAAGATACATAAGGAATTAAAATACATTAATAAATAAATAAATAAATAAAGAAAGAAAGAAAGAAAGAAAGAAAGAATGAAAGAAAGAAAGAAAGAAAGAAAGAAGAAAAGAAAGAAGGAAAGAAAGAAAGAAAGAAATAATTAAAATTTGAAAACCAAAAACACAATGTGAACAAACTCTAAAATGTCACCCTTTCTTGCTGATCACTGTATTGTGCACTCTTCATTTGGGAAAGAGTCATGTGATCAAAATCTTCCGAAATATGTGGCGACAATAACAAATTTGAAGACAAACCACACGCTGTATTACACATATACATATATATTTTCTTTGCAGATGTGGACGCTGTCCATGGTGGCAAATTAAAAAAAGGAAAAAAAAAATACTAAGCAAAATAAATAATTCATACAACTCAAAAAATTACATTTTAGATACAATGATTAATTGGTATAAGAAAATGATAATAATTCTGCCGTTACATTATAGGCACACTGTACTCAGTATTCAACAAGTACACCTTTCGACTCAGGTGTGATAGTTGAGTTGAAGTTGCGTCGATGCTCATTAGGTGGCAGCTCCCCTCAGTGAGAGAGGAAAGTTATTTGTGCGGGTGATCGCTAGATTGTAGCACTGTTCAGAGAGAGAAATAAAATATTGTGGTCGTCTTGTATTTTGCGCGCCGTATTTCTCAACTGTCTATTGTGTAGTGTTGTGCCTTCAAAATGTTATTGCCAACTATAAGTAAATATTTGTGTGGACGATATTATGAATTGCACTGAGATGTAGCAGATGTTAGAAAGCATTAGGGTTCTATTGCGTTCTCCTTACTTCATGACAGCATATACGTAAAGTAGCCTCGTAACGTCAGCATTTTAATCACGGATTCAACTCAATATTATTTTTATTATTTATGTATGGCATCAGTGAGTCGTAGTAAGAGACGAGATGTTCTGATTGGTCGCAGATTAAACATGGGTTCCCTGTTTGATGAGCATGCCGAGAGTTAATTCTTTATTTATTTATTTATTTATTTATTCTGTTATGTAGTTGATTCTTGAAGGAAAATGTTTGTCTGATGCCGTGCGGGTAAGTTTGTATCTTCTGCTCGTTTATTTGGGGGAATTTGTGGAATTACTGGTACTTGTTATAAACATCTAGGCTCTGCTGTAGCTCCTTAATTTTATGTTTGTTTATATGTCGACTCGTGAACGTTCTTCACCGAGTTTAGACATCTCAAGTTGTGATACGCAGTTTAAAGTTTTATTTTTATTTTATTTAATTGTAACTTGTCCTCCCTTTCAACTGCGAAGTAGTATGTCTCCTAGACCTGTTTATTCTTTTTATTTTATTACCTCTCTTGTTGGCCTGGTAACGTCGTATTAGATTTTCATTTCTATTTTGTGTGGTGTCATGGGGTCGATGATTATTGTCCATATGTAAGTGTATCGGCTGTTAAATTTGAGAGAGAATTTGGTTGCCATTACTCTGATTAGACGTCTTTCTGGAGTGGTCCGTATTTTGATGATAGTCGACGTGATGTAATTAATTATGAAGCTTGAATTGATGATGATGAAGTTGCGTGATGTTGTTTGGATTTCATAAGAAGTCGATTTCTTGATATTTTGAAAATATGTACGGACCGAAACTCTTATATTTATGCTACGAGGGACTTGTCTTCAATCTGAAAAAGGACTGCTGATCTTTCTTAAGTTTTGATGTATGATTATTGGATGATGATTCGTGAATACTAGTTGGCATGTTTCAAGAAGTACTTGATTATATTTCCTGCCAAGGTGCATGAGAACTGACGTTAAGAAAATATTAGCTACGACTAGGCTAGACGTTGGTTATGTGGATATTCTATTGAGATTGCATGAGGAATGACGATGTTAAATATTCTGCATGTTGGATTCGTCGACTGGTTGAGCATGAATTATGGCTTCTCGTTTATTAAAAAAGATGATATGTTGGGATTTTCGACGACTGGGAATTGTACTCCAGTTATACATGTAAGTTCGAGTTTCACATCTTAATTTCTTAATGTGCATGTTAAGTATGTTATGTGTATGTGCCTTAATTATTGTAAATGTGTGTGTGTGTCAACTAGACGATGTCGTTAATTAGTATAATTGTATCATTTCTGAGTAATAGTTATCAATGGCATATTCGAAGGTAAGCGTGGTTGAGTGTTTTAACCACAATTAATTTATTTTGAAAGTGTCCGGTATTATACGTGGAAAAGTACCATTTTTTCACCGAGATTTGAATCTGAATTTATTGAAAAACTTGAGAGCTGCTCCTGTAATTTTAGCTACGGAGGACAATTCTTATTGGATGCTAGGTAAGTTCACCATTGTACCTACTGTCTCTGATTTATTAAATATGTGTTCTTCGAGTGATGTTGGTAGTACTTCTGCGTCCCAGTTGAACAGAATCAGGTACCGTTCGTTACATTGGATTAATCGATTGGATGATTTGGTAAAGGCCTGGTCAAATAATGTTGCTGAATTTTCTGTGAGATTATTTAACCTGCGTTCTAAGTTCGTCGAACAATACTATAGGCTATTTCCTCGTGTGACCAATGATAATCGTGTGGAAGCTGGCATGTGTTGTGATAGTGTTAATGCTGAATCTTGTATTTCGTGTGAGTCGAGTGTAGAGGATAATCTTATTTTTGATTTAGAATCTGTATCATTGAAGAGTATTGGATCGATCATGAATAGTTCTCAAGTGGTGCACGATTTTGATGTAATTATCCAAGGAGTGTGAACCGATTTTCTTTTCCACATGTAGTCTTCCCTTTTTTCTCTTTTCTTCGGCGTGTCAATTATCGGAATTGTCCTCTTTCTTCTGGGTTATTACTGGCCAGGGTAACTGAACAGATCAGTGGACATTTCTATAATTGCTGATTAAGGTTCGTTATAGTGATTTCTTACTATGCCGAATCGTGATCAGTGACACCTCTTTCCTTTTATTTTCTCTTTTCCGTCACCTGTAACAATCCTTTGTTACCCTCTCGGGCAGTCTTCTATTTTTCTATCCTGGTAGGACCTTTTTGTTTGTGCTCCCGCTCTCGTATTCGAGATGCCTATCTTTATTTCCGTTTTCTCCCCTTTTTATGGTTTTTTGAATAAAGGTGCGCGTAGAGACTTGTGTTTAGTTTATTTGTGTTCTATTTCGTGATGTCGAATAAGCTGATTCCATCAAGGTGAGTCACGGCTTAATATTCCTTGTGTGTGAGTGTGGATATGTGGCTTGCGTATGGAATACTAGGGCATTAGCCTTTTCTAGTATGTCCATTGCATGCCTGTATCGTTCCTTTATCGTTTGTCTCTATATCGTCGTCCCTTTTATGTTGGTTATGGTTCGGTTTACTGGATGGTACATACATCACAGTAAGACCAGTACCTTACCTTTTGTCTTGATCGGTCTACCTTATCTTAGGATTGTGTTTTCATACGCCAATCCATGAGATTGATTTACCTTTTTACGGAACTTATCTTGATGGATATCTTTGTAAAGTGTAACGTTAACTTTCCTTTATATATTTCATTTCGGTTTCTTGCGCCTCATTTTTATGTTTGTTTTGTTCACGTCATGTCTACGCGTACTTTTATTTATTCTCCGACCTTTCTTAGATTCCCTCACCTCTTGCTTTCTCCGGGGCTATCAGAGCCGCCGATCCCTCTTTGACGGCAGACTCACGTTTCCTGACTTCTTGTCTAGCCCTTATAATCTGTCTCCCTTCACAATGTAATTTTACTCATTACGAGTATATCTTCCCCATTTACGTTTCCCTCCCTTACCTTCACTGCATATTCCCACATAACCTTAATGTTACGGTTCCTCATTCGGTTTAGTTATCTCTTGTGTTATGTTAGACGAGCATATTATTACCTTACCTTACTATGTATACGTTTCCTCGTCATTTCTCAAGACCATTTGCTTTGAGAATACATACATTATCGTTCCTCATTTTAAGTGTGGCGTTTGCGTACCTTATTTACTATTTGTTTAGATCTTTATTTCTTGAGCAATTAGGCTAAGCTAAGCTAGGCTCTTATGATTAGCGCATTCGAATAGAACTTGCATTCACATCGCAGTGAATGTACGTTCAATCCACTGCCTCTGACACCTTCTTTACTTTAGTCCGGTTTCATGGCCCCAGCGCCAGGCTAATAAGAACACACCCGTTTCCACTGCGACAACATCTGCAAAAGGCCAGACGGCTCATGTGTCGTCAATAATGTCACTAGAGGGTATTTCGATCTCTGATAATTTAGGTATTAATGACCAAGCAGGTAATGCTAATGAAAGATGTACCGTGATAACGCCGGTTATTTCACACTGTGATAGGTCTGTACAGACAGATAGTGGTTTAGTTCAACATTTTAATGAGGTTGGCATGATGTGAGTATTAAGTATTAAGTTGACTAATGATGCCTCGTCTAATGTTGTTTGGCCTACTAATATCATGTCAGACTGTAATATCAAGTTTTCTACCGTACAAAACCCACTAAATTTGATACTTAAGGATTCTAATCGGTGTAACGGTTCGGATAATTATCTTTTGGTCAAGTTTTTAAGGAAGCTTATACAAATAAGGGATTGTGCTACAGTGTTCGGTCTATCTGAATTGCAAATTTGAAGGATTGTGTTCCAGTGTACTGAGAGCATGTTACGGGAGAGACTGTTAGTTTGTTTGAATGAGCATAATTCACTGAAATGGTTTCATAAAGACATTTTGAATTTCTTTTTCACTCCTCATGCTCTGTCAGACATGCATCGTATGTATGTATATCGACCGCAGCGTATGATTGAAACGTTGTATGAATATTTTCTTGACATTAAGTTGTACGTTAAAGTCTTTGCGGTGCAACTGTCTGAGGAACATATTGTAGCTTCTTTGGTGGAGGGAATTAAACCCATTTATCGTTCATTATTAACTATGCAAGACAAACCCAAGAGCTACATTGAGTTTAATGATGCTATTCTGGCAGCAGAATAGGTTAAGAAAGCCGATTCAGTTCGAATTTATGATTCTGCTCCAACTGGCAGTACTACTCAATATCCTCTAGGTTATGTTTCTTTTCCTAACGCTTTACAGGGGCGAGCAGCAGATCAGTCGAGGAATCATCATCGAGGTTCTATGAATGATGGAAATGTTTTATTAGGAAATGTATTACAGGGTAGGCCTGATTTTGTTCCTGGTTATGTGCCAGCTGATGCTTGTCAGGGGGCGTGAGATCCAGCGATACAAAGGGAACACCCCTAAGAAAGGTAAGCGGTGTGACTTGTGTGGATCGTATGATCATATAGGTCGTTGGTGTGATGCTGGTCTGTATAGGAAATACTGACTGCTCGATATGTTTGTATTGAATCTTCAAAATTGTGTATGGTGAATACTATGCTTTTGGTGTGCATATTGTGTGTATGCTGTGAGTGTGTATTTGTCTGCACGAGTGATGTGCACAATCTTCAATATTGCGTATGATAATTTACAGTACTTCTCGTGTATATATTGTGTGTGTGCTGTGAGTGTGTATTTGTCTGCACGTGTGATGTGCACAATCTTCTAAATTGTGTGTGATAATTTACAGTTCTTCTAGTGTACATATTGTGTGTATGCTGAGAGTGTATATTTGTCTGCACATGTGATACTCAATCTTCATGGTTGTGTAGTGCCATTGGCTGTTTGTGTTTGTTATTCGTGTAATTGTGTGTTTTGGAGTGATTGTGATTATTTAGCTTTGTATTAATATTGGGTGGGAGTTAGTTGTTTTCTTGTTTTGAAATAAGTTTAGGTTTTATTGTTATTAATTTATAATATTATTTTAAATGAGTAGCCGAGTTTATAATTGGGGTTTTCAATAGAATGTCCTTCTTCGACTTAAGATCCTATTATATCAAGGAATGGGACTTGCGTACTAGGTGATAGAAGTTGATTATATGTTTTTTGGTGGTAAGTATTTACAAACAATTTCCTTGTTTCTCCCTGTGGTGGATGATGACCGGAAAGTAAGTACTTACTTTTATGTGGTGATGGAAATCATGCTCGTATTGAATAGCCAAACGAGTATGACATGGTTTTCAGGTAGTATTAAGTTATATATGGTGATGGAAATCATGCTCGTATTGAATTGCCAAACGAGTATGACATGGATTTCAGGTGTTGTTGTTGTTGTCGTCGTAGAAGTATTTATTTTAAGGGTATTTATGTGTTTTGTGTATGTCGATGTTTTAACGAGCTCTAATTATGTTCTGGCAACTTTTAGGGATTTTGTGGGTGGTACGCGTGAATATTTGTATGTGGGATCTTGTGGTTATGAATGGAGGTAATGAAAGTTTTTTTTGGGTGGTTGGCACGTTTAGTCTGGTATTGTTTGAATTTTGTTTCGGTATGTTCTTTGTTTTATTTCTTGGGTTGTTATCTTTTAGGGGTTGAGTTTGTTTCATGGATGATATTTTTCTTGTATTTCTTGGGATTTTCTGGTTTGCTCGTTAGTCTTCTTGGTAAAGTGGAGCAGAGGTACAGTGTTGAACGAATGCCTCCGTTCACTGAGAGATTTTTTTATTTTTCTTAATTGAGTTAATAAGAGAGATAGTTTTCTGTTCAGTTTTGTTATTTCCTAAGTTAATTACGGAGGATATGGTACTGAATTTTGTAAAATTTGATCTTTCTGTCGAGTAATCGAGTTTAAATTGTAATGCTGTAAGATTAGGGTTTAAATATGTTAATTTTTTCCTTTGTAAAGGTGTGAATCTTGAACACGGGGGAAATTTTAATGAAAAACGTAGCTGATGCCACATTTAGTGAATTTTGGTTATGTTTCGTTGTAATTTATCTTGTTAGCTATTAAGTGAATCCAAAACAAAATGCTTTCGGAGTTGTGATTGTTCACAGCTCGAAATTCTACGAGGTGTTGTCTGCGTTGAGGTTACTGGCTGCGAGTGAAGATTTCTTGGGACGGAATGTGAAACGATTTACTAGATCCTTGTTGGATTGGAACTCTGCTGCTCACATCAAGGTGACGTTGAAAAATAATTGAGGAAAAACTTTGTATTGCGACTTGATTGTATTGTATACTGAAGTATGTGTTGAACTTGTATAAACATGTGTATCTTACCGTTGTTGTGACATGGACTCCTATTGTTAGGAAAGGTGGAGTGACAAGCATAAGTACTATTGGTTTTGGAATCGGAAATGAACGTTAAGAAGTGGGTCTGTTCTGAAAAACCTAATTGGTGCATGCTTAAGAATAACTTTACTTCTGAAGTATTTGCATGGAGTTCATGAACTTTCTTTCCACATGTCACGTCGTCTTGGTTCTTAACCATCGACGAATTTCAGGAGGGGGTGATTTGTGCCGTTACTTTATAGGCACACTGAACTCAGTATTCAACAAGTACAACTTTCGACTCGGGGGTGATAGTTGAGTTGAAGTTGCGTCGATGCTCACTAGGTGGCAGCTCCCCTCAGTGAGAGAGGAAAGTTATTTGTGTGGGTGATCGCTGGATTGTAGCACTGTTCAGAGAGAGAAAGAAAATATTGTGGTCGCCTTGTATTTTGCGCGCCGTATTTCTCAACTGTCTATTGTGTAGGGTTGTGTCTTCGAAATGTTATTGCCAACTGTAAGTAAATATTTGTGTGGACGATATTATGAATTGCACTGAGATGTAGCAGATGTTAGAAAGCATTAGGGTTCTATTGCGTTCTCCTTACTTCATGACAGCATATACGTAAAGTAGCCTCGTAACGTCAGCATTTTAATCACGGATTCAACTTAATATTATTTTTATTATTTATGTATGGCATCAGTGAGTCGTAGCAAGAGACGAGATGTTCTGATTGGTCGCAGATTAAACATGGGTTCCCTGTTTGATGAGCATGCCGAGAGTTAATTCTTTATTTATTTATTTATTTATTTATTTATTTATTTATTTATTTATTCTGTTATGTAGTTGATTCTTGAAGGAAAATGTTTGTTTGATGCCGTGCGGGTAAGTTTGTATCTTCTGCTCGTTTATTTGGGGGAATTTGTGGAATTATTGGTACTTGTTATAAACATCTCGGCTCTACTGTAGCTCCTTAATTTTATGTTTGTTTATATGCCGACTCGTGAAAGTTCTTCACTGAGTTTAGACATCTCAAGTTGTTATACGCAGTTTAAAGTTTTATTTTTTATTTAATTTAATATTGTAACTTGTCCTTCCTTTAAACTGCGAAGTAGTATGTCTCCTAGACCTGTTTATTCTTTTTTTTATTACCTCTCTTGTTGGCCTGGTAACGTCGTATTAGATTTTCATTTCTATTTTGTGTGGTGTCATGGGGTCGATGATTATTGTCCATATGTAAGTGTATCAGCTGTTTAATTTGAGAGAGAATTTGGTAACCATTACTCTGATTAGACGTCTTTCTGGAGTGGTCCGTATTTTGATGATAGCCGACGTGATGTAATTAATTATGAAGCTTGAATTGATGATGATGATGAAGTTGCGTGATGTTGTTTGGATTTCATAAGAAGTCGATTTCTTGATATTTTGAAAATATGTACGGACCGAAACTCTTATATTTATGCTACGAGGGACTTGTCTTCAATCTGAAAAAGGACTGCTGATCTTTCTTAAGTTTTGATGTATGATTATTGGATGACGATTCGTGAATATTAGTTGGCATGTTTCAAGAAGTACTTGATTATATTTCCTGCCAAGGTGCATGAGGACTGACGTTAAGAAAATATTAGCTACGACTAGGCTAGACGTTGGTTATGTGGATATTCTATTGGGATTGCATGAGGAATGACGATGTTAAATATTCTGCATGTTGGATTCGTCGACTGGTTGAGCATGAATTATGGCTTCTCGTTTATTAAAAATGACGATATGTTGGGATTTTCGACGACTGGGAATTGTACTCCAGTTATACATGTAAGTTCGAGTTTCACATCTTAATTTCTTAATGTGCATGTTAAGTATGTAATGTGTATGTGCCTTAATTATTGTAAATGTGTGTGTGTGTCAAATAGACGATGTCGTTAATTAGTATAATTGTATCATTTCTGAGTACTAGTTATCAATTAGTTATCATATTATAGTATTATAAGAGGGGTGTCGTTGAAATAATAATAGAAACAAATATAAAATATGAATAATGATAATTTACACTATTCTTCATCCATGTCATGTCACTGGCTCCTGATCTGGTGCTTTCTCACCAACTCCTTAAATTTTCCAACATTGGAAGGCAAAGGGCTGAAAATGCCCCTGGTAAACTGTTCCATTCTACTTCCCCCCTCCCAATGAAAGAATATTTGCCCCAGTTACTATTCCACTGACTTAATTTTAATTTACACGAATGACTGTAGCTGCCCATATAAGTACCTCCCTTTCCCAATTCCTCATGAATGTCTTTCCAAGCAATTTCTCCCTTGTAAGCTAAGAAAATACCCCCTAGTCTTGCTCTTGAACGTCTACCAGCCAGACTTTTCCATCCAAGTCCTGAATCATCCTACTTACACTACTCGTCAATCTGTGGTCCTCCATTACATACCTGGCGGCCTTCCTGTGTTTTCCTTCCAATTCCTTTATTAAGTACAGTACATTTGGTATGGATCCCACACTCCCCCAGCATATTCCAGCAGAGGACGGACTAGGGACATGTATGCCCTTTCCCTAATCTCTCTGCCAGCCCCTTTAAACACTCGCATAACCGTATGTAGTGACGGTAACACTTCGGGAGTGATGAACTAAGTAGAAAACTAGTTAAATTAGCCGAAATACCTCGTGTAATGATGAATAATAATTGTAGGAGTGATGTGATAATAGATGTTGTCTCCTCCGCTGTCTATAACCCACCCACCTTCCCCAATTAATAACACGACTTTTATAGTGAAATGTCAGTTGAGCCGTCCATTGTAGGCGTGGCTTATTTGACAAATAAGATATTGCCAACCCCCACGTATACGGCAAACATGGCCGTGAGTTGATTGTTTTGAGTGGAGAGAGCGCACTCGCTTCTTTCTGTTTGTATAGGGTCATCCTAAACTAGCTCCAACAGATAGCGCACAGGTAGTAACTTATGTGAGATCATTTTGTTTTTATTTCAAATAGCATTTGCCAATAACACACAATTATTGACTGCTACAAACTCATTAAAATGTAAATTTACTGTATTATCAACTCGTCATTCTTCAAATTCGATGGGTATACAATTCCAACGGAAAGCAAATCAATTGAGTCCCACATAGAACAGTTACGACATCTGGTGGAAAATTTTCGCATACGATATCCCTATCCTTTGATGTTGCGATTGTTGATACTCGTATTCGAAAGGCAAAACCCTAATTCTATGTTATAAATTTTTTACATACAAAAACAACCCTAACCTGGGGCTTACGCCCCAGACCCCCTTGCTTGTGGTACCAGCAGTAATTTTCGGCCAGGCAGTACCTAACATAGTAGCGGACATATTTTCTATCTTATTAACGTTCTACATACAAAACAAACCTAACCTGGGGCTTAGGCTCCAGACACCCTTGCTTGTGGTAGTAGCAGTAATTTTCGGCCAGGCAGTACTTAACATAGTAGCGGACATGAATTATATGTTATTAATGTTTTACATACAAAAACAAACCTAACCTGGGGCTTACGCCCCAGACCCCCTTGCTTGTGGTACTAGCAGTAATTTTCGGCCAGGCAGTACCTAACATAGTAGCGGACATGAATTATATGTTATTAATGTTTTACATACAAAAACAACCCTAACCTGGGGCTTACGCCCCAGACCCCTTGCCTGTGGTACTAGCAGTAATTTTGGGCAAGACAGTGCCTAACTTAGTAGCGGACATAAAAGCCAGTAATATCTAACTCCGCTTCGTAAGCCAACAGTTCCTCGCTTCGCTCGATTAACTATCTACGCTCCCGCTTCGTAAGCCAATAGTTTCTCGCTTCGCCCAATTACTCTCTACGCTCTCTTAGCTCGCTACACATGACCTGTGTCGTGTATTTTGTGTACCATACATTGGCAACAGTGAAATGACGTCTCGTTGACAATTGAACATGCCCAATGCGTATCCTTCAGTAGCAGTTGAGCAACGACAAGCCATGACAATTGCCGTCGTTCAATGAACAATAAATAACTACTTACGTCACATATTTACGTGATTTAGTACTTATTTCCTGAGCAGTAGTGATAATGGACAGTAATTTCAATTCTAATGACTCCCGGAATATCAAATAAGGTATGAAAAGCATACATTAGCTAAGTAACAATGTAGGATCTTGGTTCATCACTCCCGAAGAATTACCGTATGTAGTGACTTGTATACTTGCTTCACTATTTCCCCTATGTGCTTACCCCAGTAAAAATTTACACGCCCCAGAGTTACACCTAAATACCTGCATTCGTCCCCAAATACAATTTTATTTTCCCCTACTGAATATTGTGGTTTGCAGATGCCAACGAAATGGTAATGGTTCAGCTCTTTAGCAGTTCTACCTCACTGTGGTCTGCAGACGTTAAACGAGATATAATTTGCCCCGTGGCAGCACTCGAGATTGTATTAACATGTCAAATAGAATCCACTAGTGATAAATGTATTGTAAAGATCATAATACTTCACCAGAGATGTAGAGCTCTAAAAACCATGAAGCTGCAGTGCCGAAATAATATCTTACAAGAATGCTCTGGAATATTCAATGATGGATTAGGCCTCTGGTTTGAGGATAAACTATTGAGAAAGAATGGAGTATGTGAAAGTCATTTATAAGTTTTATTATCTGTGATGATATATTATCTGGTTTATCAATATTTCAACTTACTTGAGGTTAAACTATAAGCTTGTGTCGTCTCTGGCTTGTCTTTTGTTACACGTTATTGTCATATTTTATGGGTACAGCAGAAACTCATTACTCAGATATATAGTTTATTAAATCATTGGAATGTAAATTATGGTATTTAACTGAGTGGAGTGTTATGTTAATAATATTAAAATTCTCAACTAGTAATACATTCGCAAAATATGAAATAATGTAGGAATAAGATTGAAAAATAGGTGGCTCTTATGAAAATAGGATTTGTTGCTGCAATATGTTTATGATTTAGAGAAAAATAAATTTCAATTTAAAATAGCTAAAATTTTTAAGGGGGTTTATTTTTGTTATTGATTTTCATCGATATTTTGTCTGTGAGGGTATCAAACAGAATGTTTGATATTGAATAGGTGGAACTTTTACCACAATATTATTATTAATTGTTTCATCAATACGGAACCAGAATGAACCTTTCAAATACTCAAATAAATTCCTTCATGAGTTTATTTTATGACATAATTAGCCTTTGCTCGAGTGCAAAAGGGCCAAAATCAGAAGAATGAGAAAGACTATCGAACATTCATGTAGCCAGCCATTCCTTCTGGGACCTAAACTATGTGTATGCAAAATTTGGTTGAGATTGGTGGAACGGTGTAGATTTTTTATACATACATACATACATACATACATACATACATACTTTCACTTTTATATATAAGATGTAGGTTTCAGAGTTATGTATCATTACTAACTAAACTTGTGTGTAGCTAAATTTCTAGGTTAAATTTCGTTGAAACGTTCTATCATAGGTCCAACGTTCACATTTTAAGGAAAGTGTTACTCTGATATAGCTGCATCTAGTAGTATGTTCTGAATGAAACATATTTTGAAGTTGAGAACGGAATGAAGGTTGTATAATATTTTGACCTTATTAACACTTGGTACAATACTAATGATAATATCAGCCAGAGAGCGTTCTTGAAATCAAGGAATACAAGTTGTTTTGGAATCGAACTATTCTCACTGACCAATCGGTATCAAACAACAGGCCGGATCTGGTGGTTGTCAGCAAGAAAATCAAGCAAACTACCTTGATTGATGTTGCAATTCGTAACAACAAGAATCTCCAGTCAAAACACATAGAAAAGATAAGCAAATATAGCCAGTTGGTCGACCCTATCAAAATACAATGGCATGCAGAACGGGTAAAGACCATACTTATCATTGTCTCAAGTACGGGTGTGATCCCAAGTACCTTGCTCCAAGGCCTTAAAGAACTGGATCTGGATACTCAACTGTACAAACTAATGCAGAAGGCAGTAGTTCTCTCAACAACCCGATTCGTCCGGAAGTTCATGGGTAGCGACATTCTAGCTTAGAAGTTGATGTTTCAGTAACTGTACTTTGGTTCCCTGAAGCCTGTATAGTTCATGTTGTAATGTACCAGCAATGTGTTAAATGTACTGTATAAAACAATATTAATAATAATAATAATAATTAATAATTAATATCACTATTATTATTAATGTTCTGAACGGAGAATTATAAATGAGAATTAATGTGTCTAAGTTTATTCCTATATCGTACTTACCCTGTCTTGGCAAAAGTTGTCCACATCTTGACCAATCTGGCTCTGACCTTCGCAGCCTCTGAATCAGGGCATATTTGTATTCCATTGTCGAACAGGTAGTTTAGATCATCACCGTGGGCAGCACCTGAAGCACAGTGACAACAGAATAATAATGGAAATAAAGGAATGAAAATGTAGGTTTACAGGCTGATATTTCTTATAGCTATCAAAATAGGGGGTTTCCAGTCACTCCATGTGAGATCTGTGCTGGACAAAACGGAGGCAGAACAGGGTTTTCTCCGGGTACTCCGGTTTTCCCTGTCAAAATTTCATTCCAGCAGCACTCTCCACTATCATTTTATTTCATCTGTCATTCATTTAATCATTGCCCCAGAGGAGTGCGTCAGGCCTCGGCAGCCGGCACAGTTCACATCCTCGCCGCTAGATAGGGGCTTCATTCATTCCATTCCTGACCCGGTCGAAGACTGGAAGCAGGCTGTGGATTTTCATTTTTCATTCGTCGTGTCTCGACACGAGAGAGCCCAGCTGGGTCATCCTACTTCAGGGCCACACAAGGGCACCGCCCGCTTACCAGCTCCGAGCCGTGGTTCAAGAAGGGAGCAAGAGAAAACCACACGTCATTGCCTCAACAGACGGTCAGGTGCGACTCTGGGTGCACTGCCTCAGGACGGACTCGCGTGATATACGTGATTCGCCTGCTTGACTCATGCATTGGGACAAGACTCGGCTTAACAATTACGGTCAGGTTATTATGTCGCACAACAATAACCCAGGGATCTTCACAACAAAGTTCAAAAGAAAACGAGTCACGGAGATTTAGAATTTTTGAATTTTTAATGCGCGATGCAGGGATAACAAGTTCCATGAAGAATTAAACAGCTCATTTTCGTATATTTTACTGTTCTTTTGCATTTGAAATTTATCCCGCCATTTAAATAGATATTACATGCCATGGACTGCATAGCTTTTGTTGCATGCCCCATGTCGAGACACGATTTAAAAAAAAACAATTTTAAACTCAAAACTAAATATTCAAATATATAATCATTTTAGGGACGAAGTAAAAAGGACATAAGTAGTAGGTTGGCTCAGGTAAGGAAAGCATTTCTACAGAAAATAAATCTGTTGACATCGAATATAGATTAAGGTGATAGGAAGTCATTTTTGAAAGCCTTTGTCTTGAGCGTGAGTAGTGGAAATGAATCGGTTCTACAGCCACCTCCACCTCCCCACCTCACAAGATGGCGGCGGCGCGATATCTCTCGCAGGGGGTGTCAACCAGATAGGGATCGTTTGGCACCATCGGTGTAGTAGCACGTGCCAGTCGTATGGAGCGCTGTATATCGTGTATATCGTGTTGCCAACATATGCATGATACAACGTTGTAATTAAATTGCAAACATATCACTATATTTAGTCAATAAATATACACATAATTCCTAATTGACATTTCCTTGCAATTATCATGCTCACAGACGATAATTACGGCACTTATCATTAAATAAACATTATTTTTGTCGGTTGGCGGCATTGCCTTCCCGCACACTACTTCTGTTCTGTTCAAACATGGCGGTGTATTTACATTTCCTGTACATTACAGCAATATTTCTTCCCCAGAGTTTTCGATTGATTTCGCCTTAAATAGGGGCCGATAACGTAGATGTTAGGCCACTTACAGCAACAATTATCAATATCAATCACCTTAAATACATGTGTTTCTTGATGTTCTGTGAAAAAGAAGTGCCGTAATCTTGGCGTTTTCAATTGGATGTAACCTGTAAACCAGTACCGGTATTTCCATTTCTGTTGTAAGTACCGATAATGCATTATGTATTATTAAATTGATTTCTTAAGAGAGTGCTGATATTATCGATAGGATTCTTATGAGAGCCATGCATTATTATTTGTGGACTTCCGTAGTCGTAGAAAGCTAGATTTAATGACTTTAGCCTAATTTAATTATTTTTTGTTAGATTTTGTATTTCATGTTTTCTGTACCTCATTCTGTATATTTTGTATGTAGGTTATGGGAAATCATCACTCAGAATCTTGTGTTCTTGGCTGCAAAAGTAGAGGTTGGAGATACGCTCCTTTCATCGCTTCTCAGTCGATGACTCAAGGTATGTATCAATAATTAGGCTATTCTGTAATTATTTAGTCAGATTCCTTTGATGGCACTTTTTAAATTAAATTTAAAGTGATGATCCTCACGTCCTACATGGAGTAATCGCCACTGGGAGGGAGTATGGAACAACAACGCTCAGGACAGCTTCTGTCAGTGCGGGGAATCAAATCTCCAACCTCCAGAGTTGCTGCAGCCCCCCATTGGGGGCGCTATGCTCCCAGTTTATATCTTGGTTTAGAGTTCCCACATTTCTATACTCACGGCAGTGTCCACATGAAAACTCCACAAACAATACGATCTTGAAAAGGAAGCGTGCTAAAGCTTGAAAATGTGACGCATCTTGTTCTGCCCCTCGCTCTGAGCACTATACCGCTGTTGTGTGTTCAGAAACAGTCAGCAATGCTGTGATCATCCTACAGTCACCTCTCAGCTGTAACTGTTTAAAAAGAAAATTAATTGTTTTGTAAAATAGTCTTTGGGACTTACACACACCCAAAGTACACGGGGCTACATGACCGCGTTGTCGCAGCCCCTAAACTAAGGAACCAACCAACCAACCAGTCTTTGGGACTACCTTGCCCGCCCTCTCGATAACCTCTGTCTCGCTGTCACTGGCAGTACTTGTAACTACTGTAGTTCTACATCTCAGCCCTAGATGGGTGAAGTGTGACCTTCACCGCCCGGAGTAGAATGCACTGTTTTATTAATGCATTCATTAATTTTGTACACTTGAATTAATCGTACAGCATGTGGGCTGTAACATGTAGGCCTACAATGACTACGATGCGACTAACATAACCTAATCAATTTGTAAGCGACTTGAAGTGTTCGAAACTTGTAATTACTGTCTAATTAGGTCTACTCACTCGGCCAATCTGAAAACTGCCATGTTTTAAGTTTTTTTTTTTTTAGTAAGATCTCTTGATCCAAAACCTGACTTAATGAAGCTAGTTATTTTTATAATAATAAATTTATTAAAGCACAAAATATGCAGTATGAAATTACAACTAGTTTGAACAGAACTGAGACAGAGATAACCTCCTCTGCCCACACCACATCACGTGGTATCGATCACATCTTCTACCACATAGGGCACATACACAATTTAAGTCTGGCTGATGAAATCTTCTGTTACGGTATTACACACTTTGAAGTGGAAACCATGTACCGAGAATCTCGTTACCAGGTGACTCAGCTCGTAGGAGCTCTCTGTCCAGTCCCGTGATGTCATCGCATCAGTCGCGTAAAATTCTTGCCAGATGCTATCTTTCTTCGATTTCATTTCCTGAACTAGTGTCTCAAAACCATGTGTTGTTGGCAAAAGCATCTGCAGTCTCAGTTCTTCAACAAAGGGAAGCTCACTTGAGAGTTCATAAACCAAACGAGAAAAAGTAAATCGGAAGAGGCATAAGACATGTGGTTCAATTTTGTTTTTTGTGTGGGGTGAGGTATACCTCCCACCTACACCCACTCCCCAAATATCAAGCTGGAGGAATTTTGGGTATTAGTGACCCATGTGGACTCACATGTGGATTAGTTACATTAATCATAGGCTTAAAATTTTAGTTATTTATTGAAAGGTGAGGGTGGCAGTCCTATGGGTTGAATCAATCATAGATGTCCATTACATTAATAAATAGCTTCTGTGTTTTACTAAAATAAAGGTAGCGCTAAATGAACATAGAACGAGCGATAACATTCTCTATAATAGATGAATTAGCCAAAATACCTTATGAAACGATGAGAAATAAATCAAGGAGCGATGTTTTAATAGATGTTTCCTCCTCTGCCGTCAGTGACCCACCCAGCCATCCCAAATAGGGTCACAGCATATAGGCTATAGGCTAGCGAAATTTACAGCTGTGGGTGCCATTGTTCAAATCAATCATCTTCAAAACAGTACCATAACAGTACTGCCAAACAAAGAAGTGCCCAGTTTAGTCTCTAGTGCGCAGCACTCGGTTCACTGCTCTTAATTAGGCTAGTGTGTGCAATATTTTCACTTCTCTGTAATGATTTTTTTCCCCCATGGCTGAAATGAGTTATTTTTGTTATATGCTCTGTAATTATTATGCAGTATATCGCTCCGCTGTAATAAATATGTATTAATTTTTTCGTACAACATTGGTTTTGATAATGGTTACAGCCTAACGCATCCCGATGAACTTCTTTTTTTGATCAATAGTGATTTTGTATCCCAGTTCTTTTTATCAACAGTGATTTGGTATCTCGCATGTTGGCAGCAATGTGTGCGCCTTGGTGCGTGCTGCTAGAGTGAGCGATGATGACAGTTGAACGAGATGCAAGCGCTGTCGAAACATGGCAGCCGTTTTTAAAATATCAATAAATAGAAAAACATATTTACGTACTTTAGCACATCATGAGGTTTGGTAGTGATCAGGGTTCCTAATTTTAATATGTAATATCGCCCAGAAGATGAAACAAGGACACAAGGTATGTAAAAGTTACATTCATGTCTGCTGCAAGTATAATCCGCATTCCACTTACATTCAGAATTAAGGTAGCACTGAATGAAAGTAGAACGAGCGATAACATTCTCTATAAGGGGCCGATTATATTCTTGGTAATTAGTGTCGATGATTTTCTGTAACAGCGAGATGGATACAAGACAAATATAATTGGTTTATTGTATGCCAAAGTAATGGTTGATATAGAGCTAGTATATTTATTCCCACATGTTACTTTACCTAGGTATTAATTCTGAACGAAAGTAGAACGCAGCTTATACACTTGCATCAGACATGAATGTGACTTTTACATACCTTGTCTCCTTGTTTCATCTTCTGGGCGATATTACGTAGGCCTATTGAAATTAGGAACCCTGGTCACTACTGCACATCATATATGTGCTAAAGTACGGGGCGCCAGGAAATGTTCTCTGCAGATGCGAGAGGTTGCGTCATCAGTTTAGTTCGCAGCACGGTGTCCCTGATAGGGCGAAGGCCACGTGTGTGGGCTGTGAGCTGTCGAAATCGTCAGTGCGTATAGTTAGATTATTGGAAGAGTGCAACAGTATGTTATGAATGGCTGGGTGAGTATAAAGTTTACTGTTTGTTATGATACAAGCGACAGCCGTGCTACCAACGTAACTGGTGACTTAATCTCTCGCAGCAGCTTGTAGGCACTGTGGACAACATTCCCTGGCGCCCAGTATGTAAATATGTGTTTCTATATTTTGCTCTTTTAAAAACGGCTGCCATGTTCCGACAGCACTTGCATTTCATTCAACTGTCAACAAAGTCCACTCTAGCGGCACACACTGAGGCGCACAAATTGTTGCCAACATGTGGGATACAAAATCACTGTTGATAATAAAAAGTGGCATACAAAATCACTGTTGATAAAATAATCATTGATCTGGACGCGTTAGGCTGTAACCATTCTCAAAAACCATTGGAATGGACGAAACGAAGGTTAGAATGGTCAGGTGTTGGCGAGGTTGGTAGTACTGTTTTGATGATAGTTGATGTGAACAATGGCAGCCACAGCTGTAATTTTGCCTATATAAGTCGTGATTCTTTTTGGGATGGTTGGGTGGGTCACAGAGAGCGGAGGAGGAAACATCTATTTAAACTTCATTCCCTGATTTATTTCTCGTCGTTTCATAAGGTATTTTGGCTAATTTATGTACTATAGAGAATGTTATAGGTGTATTATCCAGAGTTGGGATCTGACAGTTCGGCGGAGAACTGTTGAACTAAAGGCAGCGGTGCCACGAATGCTGCTGCCCACCACGCGCATACTTCCATCCTCCCGCTCTTTTCCTCATGCTCATAATATCATTAGCACCGTTATTACATTTATTACTTTTTTATTCAGATGGTTTTCAAAATCTTAAACAAACCAATGCTTAAATCTGTTCGGTGCAAACTGTAAAACAAAATATTAGCCCGTCAAATTGAGGAGAGACCTAAATTATTGTAATGAATAGCAATAACAATATTACGAATACTATCATAAAGCAAAAATGATCAAAGCGAAACGACAACACGTGATTGTTTCCGTGATTTTTAGTTATTTATATTTCCTGTAGAATAAGTTTCAAGTCACAAGTAACACACAATTGTATTACAAAATATAGGCTCATTGTGTAGACTATTAAGTCACCCTTTAGAAGACAGAAGCTAATCACAGTAGTCTTACTAATTACAAGAGCAGAGGCGGTAGCCTACGTTCCTGCGCGCGACTGAATGGAATTAATGGTTCGCCTGATGCTCAGAACTGACACTAACACTGCTACATACATAAATAACGGTCTCTAATGAATCTTAAGTATAAATATAAGTATAAAGTATAAATAAGTATAACTCAAACAATTATAACTCATTAAAACAACAGATTATGAAACGCAGCAAGGTGAGTGTGCACTGGAGGCAACCAAACAAGCGACTGATCGGCGTCAAGCAAGTGGTGAAATAGCATCATTCAAATTGGCAGCGCTGTATAGTTTCCATGGCAACAAGCCATGCGGGCGATCTAGTCGTCAGCTGTTTTTGCCCAGTGGTGCTGAATTGTCAGATTCCAACTCTGGAAAATACACCTATAGGTAGTGAGTTATTGTTCTTTCAAGGAGCGGAACTACGAGATCATCTGCCCCTTATGGAGAATGTTATCACTCGTGCTACTTTCATTCAGTGCTACCATAATACCACCTTGTGGTGTGGTAGCTGCCACTCCTAAGGTCCTGGGCTAGTTTCCAAGTAATTTAATTCTGGTCTGAGGGTTGGAACGACTCACAATCAGCTTCGTGAGCCAGAACTGAGAAGAGGTAGGTTCGATTCTCACCTCGGCCATCCAAGAAGTGGTTTTCCGTGGTTTCCCCACTTCCACTCCAGGCTAACGCTGGGATTGATCCTAACTTAAGGCAATGGCTGCCTCCTTTCCACTCGTCACCTGAATTACAAAAAGTAGGCTATACTGCTCGGGTTCATTTTCCATGTTCTGTGAACTTGCGGGGTGAGGAGAAAGAACAGGGGAGGGTCAGGCGAGAAGAGAACGGCCTGTCAACTGCCCGCCGTGATATCTGGTATTCCTTTCTATTCCAATAATGCTAACTTAGGGCTGTTGCTCAAAACACTGTGGTGTTACGAATGAGTGAGTGAGCCACCGACCAATGTATGTGGTTCTGTACTATGCACGGACCAAGGAACCTCATCACTCGTCTACACCACTGCGATGCACATTTCTCTCAGGTTCACGCAGCTTAGACCCGAGCAGTACACACTACTACAGGTACTACAATAACACAGATTATCATACAAATCCTACATACTTCCAAATACATGGGGCTAAATGAATTAATATCAACAACACAATGATTCTACAATAAGTGATTCTTTTAAAATGTAGTTATAGTAGGTGCAACTATACACATATCAGCAAATTCAAGTTCTCCATTTGAAGCATTACATATTTTATTAAGTTTATTGCTTCAACATACAAACTTGCATGTGTTGTAGGAATTTGCTGTTCATCAGTGTTAGCCATGGCATAAAGGAGGGAAGAGGTTCATTATCCTGTGCTATAGCCTACTGTTATGCCTTGGCAAGAAAGAAGAAAGGAACATGCCTCAACACGTACTTTTAATAGGACCAGAATTGATTTCTGTATTTTTGCTAAGTGTGATCTTGGCTCTCGCTGTTATTTTTCTTCGTTGACAACTTTTTTTATAAAACGATGATTTCTAGCAGTATTGAGGTTTTTCTTGTTTTTCATTGAAAGTCCTATTTCTCCTTTCCCCTTCACAGGATGTCATAGAATTTACTGTATTAGTGTGCGATGATTTTTTTGATGTACTTACTGTATTTCACCCTGTAAAAATTGGTGAACTGGATATATTTTAAAAGGGAATATGAAATGAACTACTGTATAGACATTTTGTAATATCCAATTATTTTTCTGAAATTTCAGTCTCCCAATGAATTTGGCACTAAGTGCACTAACAATTTTAATGAGATCTGGTTACACCACCTGTTTACTTAGCATTCTCTCTTAACATTTTACTGTTATTGTTAACAGCATCAAGCATTTAAAGATATGAATATTCTCCCTTCCCAGTACTTTTCCTTTGCAGTTTATTCTAATAACTGATTGGTTATAGGCCTAATTAGGCCTAATGTGGTTAATTGGAAGGGACCCTATTTTTAAGGTGAGTAGTAATATGCTGCAGGCCTTTTAGTAGCCTAATTCTTGTCACCAATGCAATATGCTCCAATTGCAACTGAAAGAAATGTAAACATGTAAATTATTGATGAGGTCATGTCCTAAAATAGGGGCAGATGACGTCGTAGTTCCGCCCCTTAAACAACAATAACTAACTAACATGTCCTAAATGCTGTGATTGTTCATTTCAGAGTTCAGGAATTCACAATTTCCCACTTAGTTATTATTTTAAAAAAATGTTATTGGTATTTTGATTGTGATTTATTTCTTGTTGATCATATGATTATCTCCTCACTTAAAAACGTGCTATAAGTATTGGGAAGATTGTGATTTTCGGAACATTGAAGTGGATAGAGAATTTAGGACGAGAATATTTGGTGGAACGAGGGGAAGGGGTGGGGTAGGCTACCCGCACGGCCGTGCTACACGTCAACTAGTACCACGGCCAAACACCAGACAGCGCTGAAGTCTTAGGTGCCAAGAATTAGCATGGCTGTCGGCTATCTGTAGTAGTAGGTAATCTGTGATCTCTCGAACGCATGGTCGGATTTTGACGAATGAGGTGTCATTGAACTCGGGCTGACACCCCCTTTCCAATGGACAACATATTTCAACCCCAAAAATAAAATCTACCCTACTAGGGGGTGAAATTGTAATTTTTTAGAGAATCTCTCTTTCCAATTGCAACATGTGAGAGTTTGAATGCCGATATGGATTTAAACGTTGTTCTACATAAAGTGCATGTGTTCGGTGGATAGCCACTATGAATTAACATGCTTGTTTTTGTTTTTTACGCATGCCCACTCATAGCTTTTGTAAGAGGGTGGGAGAGTGGATCCCTGTGGATGGGTTATTGTTGACAGGTCATTGTTGACAGGTCCTTGTGGACGAGTCCTTGTGGACTGGTCCTTGTTGACAGGTCCTTGTGGACGTGTCCTTGTGGATGAGTCCCTTTGGACTGATCCCTTTGGACCGGTCCCTTTGGCCTGGTCCCTATGGACTGGCTCATGAATTTATTTAAATTATGTCAAAGGGCCTAACTACATTTGTATGTGTTGAACTGACGTTGTTCACTAATCCCCCACTACTATAATGGGATAACGATATGAAAGGAAAGTGACGAAATACATGTGAACACGTGTGAGACGAACTTATTACCGTCCTCCTTGTGAAACAAGTCACATTCTGTTTTGGTTCATACGTGAGAAAATGCAAGTTCATGTGTAATATGACCTAACACACAAGTGTACTCATGTGCACGTGCCCGATAAGAGCTAACAAGTCACAACCTGTTTTGACAGTGGTGGGAATAAGGTTAGAGACATGTACGAGTAGTCGAATTACTCCGGCAGACAACCCCTTTCCTATGGATAACTTATTTCCACTCCAAAATAAAATCTACCCCTACTAGAAGGTGAAATAATAATTTTTAGGTAAAAGTAGCATCCCATGTGCAATATGTGGGAGTTTGTATGCCAATATGAAATTAAACTCGTTCCACATAAAGTGCATGCATACAACTGAATGCCGCTATGATTTATCATTTTTGTTTTTTGTTTTACGAATGCGCAATTGGGGTTTTTGTAAGAGGGCGGGCTTTTTGAATAATGATTTATAGATACGTTTTGTTTTACAAATTAACCAAAGATCCAAAAACTAATAGGTCATCGGCTTTTTAATATTTTATGAACTAAGAAAGCTAGGGACTTGTATGAGGGGTCGTTGGACTTGGGGTGACGCCCTGTTTTTGAATTTATTATTCATTTTTTGTCAAAAGGGCCTAACTGCACTTTCGTTAATATCTCGCTAACTAATAATCACAGAGGGCCAAGTGAGGTGTCATAGGACTTAAAATGGCCAACCCCTCCCCATGACCAATGAATTTACCCAAAAAAAACAGCAAGGTCATTAACCTAAGATTTTATCAACTAATAATCAGAGAGGGACAAGTGAGGTGTCTCAAGACTCAGGATGGCCAGGCCTTTTCCATGACCAACGAATTTATCCCAAAATTCCCAAAACAGCAAGGTCATTGACCTAAGATTTTATAAACTTATCAGTAGAGAGGGTCAAGTGAGGTGTCATAGGACTACGAATGGTTAACCCTTTCCCATGACCAATGAATTTACCCCAAAAATCCAAAACAGCAAGGTCATTGACCTGAGATTTTATAAACTAATAATCGGATATCAACATGTGAGGTGTCATAGGACTTAGAATGGTCAACCCTTTCCCATGGCTAATGAATTTACCCAAAAATACCCAATACATCAAGGTCATCGACCAGAGATTTTATAAACTAATAATCGGATATGGACATGTGAAATGTTTACAGTGAGTGATGAAACATAGCTAGGTAGTGAAAGAATTATTGTAGGCTACATGTATGGTGACTGACAAATCTTTCACCATTGGAACTTGTTTTCAGATCAAACTGCAGTACAGAGAGAGTATAGGTTGTAGGTATGGGATAATAAATGACAAATGGTGTATACAAAATCTGATTTATCGATTCAAGAAATAAGAGTAGACAATCTTTAATTGATTGGTTAATGAGGATAGCTAAAATCCAAAATGGTGACTATATCGAACTAAACTGATCCAAGCTGAATCAAACCCAACTAAACCGAACTAAACCGAAGCAAACTTAATCAAAAACAAGCCAATGGTTTAAGTGTAAAACTTGTGGGTGAATGTGGTCATTGGTAATGTCAGAAAGGAAAGGGATAACGCTCTACCTATAGAGGGTAAGGTAAAGCTAGTGCATGATGCTAATGCACACACACAAGTACATGAACCACACACAACTAACCTATACTGTTTTATGGGTTGACTGTTAAAACTTGCTCAGCGGTTACTGGGACAAAATGGTCGCTACACACAACAAGCGTTAAATACTTGAGGCTAATAATCTACACTTACACACACACACACAAACACACACTTGTTCTAAACTAAACTGTCTTGCTGACAGTTCTCACACTGTAGGCAGATAACAGAAATGCTTGGCTAACAGAAATACAATCATTTCCGGTTGTCTAATGTTACCAGCTAACCATTTTGTGCTGCAGTGGCGAGCACATGTGCCACTCGATTTTAACTCGATTTCAAGCTCTAAGTCCTAGAACGAATCAAACTAAGAAAGAAGGGCATGGTGGCGCAGTGGTTAAGCTGTTAGCCTTTCACTAAAGTGGACTAGGGTTTGATTTCAGGTTAATACGCAAGTCATAAACATATAAAAAAGCAGAGATAATGTTTTAAACCGATTACACTCGTCTCTTTTCAAATTATTACTTGGATTACAAATACAAAGGTGGACTGGGTGTGATATACAGTTAATGCTGCCTATCGCACACTAGCTGTAAGGAAGCCATATGTAGAGCTATATGTAGAGATCTACCTAGCGATTTCATGAACTGGTATAGCTATGTCGCATAAACGGTGCAGGATATAATCCAGCAACTATAATTCGTATCTTGTGGAACAGAGAAAATGCACTTTTGCCTTGATGGATAACAAATCTGTGCAGACAAATGACCTACGCATTAGCCTACCAAGGGGTTATAACCATGAGGAGGAGGTGTGATTTCTATATTTTATTGATTAGAGACATGGCTTTTGTAACCAGTAGATTTAATTGATTTAGTATTTTGTAAATATTTATTTTTGTAATTGTAAATAGTTAATTTTTTGTAAATAGTGGAAACCATTTATATTTGTAATGGTAAATGTTAAATGTATAATAAAAGTTCTTTGGGATGAGTGTGCATGTCAATGATGTTTTTAGGGATAAATAGAGTGGTTGTGTGTTTGTTCTCAAAGACAGGCATGATTGTGTGGATGTATGACTACACAGAAAGAGAGAGAGAGAGTGTAGAAACAGCCTTACCTGCACTAGTAATAGTAGACCTCTATGTTTTGCATACACATAGACAGACTGTACGATCGCAATGGCCAAGCACTCACTTTAACACCATTTACAAAATCTTAAAATGAAAAAATCATGTTTCGAAAATATGAACTTTTGACATAAACAAAATAAAAATAAAATGCGTAAACAACAAATTGAAAAATCCATGTTTCCATATCATGAAATTCAAAAACTTGAAACTGACATTTAAAAGAAATGCAATTGGAAAATTGACAAATTGTAATGTGTGAAATGTGAAAATGAACAAATGGCTATCATTATTTAAAAAAAAAACAAAAAAAAACATGGTGCTGTATGATTGAGGTGTGAATCAAACCCTACTTATTTTGGACCACCCGAGACTGAGTATACTTGTTTTAGTCCTCATACCACTTTTAAAATTTTGTGTTAAAGCTAGGAATTGAACCCAAGAGCTTGTAGGGGGAGACCAAGGTTAGAATATGTTAAACATATAGTCTTGAATGTAGGGTGTGGTAGCTATATAGAGATGAAACGATTAGCTCGGGACAGGGAGCATTGAGATCTGCAGCAAAACCAGTCAAAAGACTAAAGACTCAAACAACAACATGTAAGCTCACCAAAATAATGTTGTGTAACGGTAAATGTTAGTCAACGAACAGTAATGCATTACTAAAACCCATGACACGATACCTAAGAGCTTTCCTAAAATTATTTTAAAATGCCTTTAACCCTATATTTAACACCAAGTTCACAAGACTCATAACTGCAATGTTATGGTAAAACAAAACAAAATCTATATTTCAAAACAAGCAAGTGGTTTAATCAATGTATACTGGGAAAAGTTTTGTAAGCACTCAAGTCTACAAGACTAATTAAATTAGTAACTGTCAGGTTGGTCGAGTGGTTAAGGTGTTTAACTTAAGATCAAATTTTCTGTACAAGGAAGCAAGGGTTCGAATCCCTTACCTGACATAACTATTGACTTAACATTGCTTGGCCACACTGTATTATGATACTCGGTACACAAACCATAGACAGAGTGTATTGTTTAAGGCACTCTCTTTATGAACATAGTCAGAGACTGTTGATGGTTAACAATTGCATTAATAATGGGACATGGGGATAGCAATTAAGAAAAAACAGCCAATACCCATACAATATTTTTATTCATTTAGTTTTTTTTACAATAGTTACACACTGAATACAACTTTTTATCTCTTTACCATTGTTTGATATAGATTTTAAACACAACGCTTGTTGTAGATCCTTTTACAACTTTCTCCAGGTACTCTTGTTCTTAAAAACTGGGGAAGCCGCAATGGTTTTATAGACATTAAACCCTCATCCACTTCTTTTTCATCATCATCATCATCATCATCATCATCATTATAAATATTATCTTTATAATTATTATAGTCATTGTCACCATCATTATCAACATCATCATCATCCTCAACATCACTAGAGTTATCCAATTCCTTTTTTTTTCCTTCTCAAAAGGGTCCTCTTGAAGAGTCTGTGTTGCTTTTGATAGTGTTACGGTTTTATTGAACGTTGACAACTGTCCTAACATGACTTTTTGAGGAGATAAATGTTTTATCACAAGGAAGTCACTATGTTGAGTAACACTATGTTTTTGTTGGGCTTGCTTTTTCTTGTTCTTTTGATCATGTTTTGTTAACACTAACGGTGTTTCATTTGGTATACCACATTGATGAGTACCCACACTTAAGACCTCACCATGTTTACTTTTTAGATGACCTAGACATTTTGTTGTTCTTTGTTTTGAGCACTGCCAAAATATGATGCCATTCGCATTTTCTCGCTTATAGTTATAAGAGTATCCATGATACAGGGCACGTGGTTTACCTTTATTGGTTATAGTATATTCCATAGTAGCCACTGACTTGTATAGTCGATCCGCCTACTACAAAGGTCTGAACACTTGTGGTGAAAGAATGATGTTGTGTTGACGTTTTATGCAGGATGATGTTGGTGGCATATGTGGGTGGCTTATGTAGGTGGCTTATGTTGATGACATATGTTGTTGGTTTATTTTGGTGGCTTATGTTGATGGTTTATGGTGGTGGCTTATGTTGATGGCTTAGGTTGGTGCCTTATGTTGGTGGCTTATGTTATTGTCTTATGTTGATGACATATGTTGGTGACTTATGTTGATAGCTTATGTTGGTGGCTAATGTTGATGACATAAGTTGTTGG
This sequence comes from Meconema thalassinum, assembly GCA_946902985.2. Classification (NCBI taxonomy): domain Eukaryota; kingdom Metazoa; phylum Arthropoda; class Insecta; order Orthoptera; family Tettigoniidae; genus Meconema; species Meconema thalassinum. The sequence continues at coordinate 1,201,053,859 of OX336388.2, read as the reverse complement.
CTTATGGTGGTGGCTTATGTTGATGGTTTATGTTGCTGGCCTATGTTGATGGTTTATGTTAATAGCTTAGGTTAATGTCTTAGGTTGATGGCTTATGTTGGTGGCTTATGGTGGTGGCTTATGTTAGTGGCTTATGATGGTGGCTTATGGTGGTGGCTTATGGTGGTGGCTTATGATGGTGGCTTATGGTGGTGGTTTATGGTGGCTTATGGTGGTGGCTTGTGGTGATGGCTTATGGTGGCTTATGGTGGTGGCTTATGGTGGCTTATGGTGGTGACTTATAGTGGTGGCCTATGTTGGTGGCTTATTTTTGGTGGTTTACGTTAATACCTTATTTGTAATGGCTTATTTGACAAGTTATTTTTATCAATGTATTTAGAGGATTTTTCTCTTGGTCTTGGAAAGTATCTCAACCCTTTTTTTATGGTAGCATAATGCTTACCGCCATGTTTGTAAGCAACAACAACACACTAAAATTCCAAGAATCCAAAGTACTCTAAGGTTAATGATTGTCTCTCAACTCCATTCAACGCCTAATCAAAAACATTATATTTTTTCGCATTTTTCAAAAAAGGTAAATTGGGGAAGTAGGCTATATATTTAAACTAAAAAATCATATCAAATCATATGCTAACTCCAACACCTACGTCTATCCCACTCTCAGTCAAACAATATATATAATATTCTTTAAATTTTTCCGAAACAGTATTTGTAAAGTAGGCCATATTATGAAAACTAATCATTCTATAAAGTCATATATAGACTCAAACCAATGGCTTTTATATCCTTAATCGTAAGAACAAAATATGGAATTTTTGATATTTTTTCCAAAAATGTTCATTTTAAAACGGGGCTATATTTTGGAAACTAGGAATTTTACAAGAAAGTTTGTTTAACGTAAATGACAGGTATTTACCCCCACTACCCACAAACCAAGTCCCAGGTCTCTAGGACAAAATCCAAAAAAAAAAGTTCAATTTGGAAAGTAGGCGATATTTTGAAAACTAATCATTCTAAATGTCATATATAGACTCAAACCAATGGCTTTTATGTCCTTAATTGGTAGAACAAAACTTAACATTTTTCAGTTTTTCCAAAAAAAAGTCCAATTTTCAAAATTGTCTATATTTTGGGAACTAAGAATTTTACAAAAAAGTTTGTTAAACGAAAATGAAAGGTCTTTACCCCTCTCTACCCAAAACATAAATTTCAGGTCCCTAGGACAAAACTGTGCAGTAGGTTTTTTTCTGGGGGGTCCTATATCCACCTCCACCTCCCCATCTCACAAAATGGCGGCCATAGCTTAACTTAACCTAGCCTAACCTAACAAAATGGCGGCCGTAGCTTAAATTAACCTAGCCTAACCTAACTAGATGGCGGCCGTAGCTTCACTTAACCTAACCTAACCTAACCTAACTTAACCTAAACCTACGAGGTGCGATCAAAAAATTTTCAAGATGGTGGTCATAGCTTAACTGAACCTTGCCTAACCTATCCTAACCTAACCTAAACCTACGAGGTGTGATCATTAAGTTCCAAGATGGCGGTCGTAGCTTAACTCAACCTAACCTAACCCTACGAGGTGTGATCAAAAAGTTCCAAAATGGCTGCCGTAGGTTAACTTAACCGTTGATTGAATCCTGTTGATTGACCCCTTTTGATTGATCTCTGTTGATGTATCCCTTTGGACTGGTCCCTGTTGACTAGCCCCCTTTGGACGGGTCCTTTTTGAGGGTAGTCATTTTTTTTAAACGGGTCCCGGAGGACGGGTCCTTGTTGACGGGTCCCTGTGGGTGTGTCCTTTGGACTGATCCCTGCATTATATCCAAATTATGTCAAAGGGACCCACCCACAGGGACCCGTCAACAAGGACCCGTCCTCCGGGACCCGTTTAAAAAAATGACTCCCTTCAAAAAGGATCCGTCCAAAGGGGGCTAGTCAACAGGGACCAGTCCAAAGGGATACATCAACAGAGATCAATCAAAAGGGGTCAATCAACATGATTCAATCAACGGTTAAGTTAAGCTACGGCAGCCATTTTGGAACTTTTTGATCACACCTCGTAGGGTTAGGTTAGGTTGAGATAAGCTACGACCGCCATCTTGGAACTTTATGATCACACATCGTAGGTTTAGGTTAGGTTAGGTTAGGTTAGGCAAGGTTCAGTTAAGCTATGACCACCATCTTGAAAATTTTTTGATCGCACCTCGTAGGTTTAGGTTAAGTTAGGTTAGGTTAGGTTAGGTTAAGTGAAGCTACGGCCGCCATCTAGTTAGGTTAGGCTAGGTTAAGTTAAGCTACGGCCGCCATTTTGTTAGGTTAGGCTAGCTTAAGTTAACCTATGGCCGCCATTTTGTGAGATGGGGAGGTGGAGGTGGATATAGAACCCCACCCAGAAAAAAACCTACTGCACAGTTTTGTCCTAGGGACCTGAAATTTATAATTTGGGTAGAGGGGGGTAAAGACCTTTCATTTTCGTTTAACAAACTTTTTTGTAAAATTCTTAGTTCCCAAAATATAGACAATTTTGAAAATTGGACTTTTTTTGGAAAAACTGAAAAAATGTTAAGTTTTGTTCTACCAATTAAGGACATAAAAGCCATTGGTTTTAGTCTATATATGACTTTTTAGAATGATTAGTTTTCAAAATATCGCCTACTTTCCAAATTGAACTTTTTTGGATTTTGTCCTAGAAACCTGGGACTTGGTTTGTGGGTAGTGGGGGTTAATACCTGTCATTTACGTTAAACAAACTTTCTTGTAAAATTCCTAGTTTCCAAAATATAGCCCCGTTTTAAAATGAACATTTTTGGAAAAAATATCAAAAATTCCATATTTTGTTCTTACGATTAAGGATATAAAAGCCATTGGTTTGAGTCTATATATGACTTTATAAAATGATTAGTTTTCAAAATATGGCCTACTTTACAAATACTGTTTTGGAAAAATTTAAAGAATATTATATATATTTTTTGACTGAGAGTGGGGTAGACGTAGGTGTTGGAGTTAGCATATGATTTGATATGATTTTTTAGTTTAAACATATAGCCTACTTCCCCAATTTACCTTTTTTGAAAAATGCGAAAAATATATAATATTTTTGATTAGGCGTTGAATGGAGTTGTGAGACAATCATTAACCTTAGAGTACTTTGGATTCTTGGAATTTTAGTGTGTTGTTGTTGCTTACAAACATGGCGGTAAGCATTATGCTACCATAAAAAAAGGGTTGAGATACTTTCCAAGACCAAGAGAAAAATCCTCTAAATACATTGATAAAAATAACTTGTCAAATAAGCCATTACAAATAAGGTATTAACGTAAACCACCAAAAATAAGCCACCAACATAGGCCACCACTATAAGTCACCACCATAAGCCACCATAAGCCACCACCATAAGCCACCATAAGCCATCACCACAAGCCACCACCATAAGCCACCATAAACCACCACCATAAGCCACCATCATAAGCCACCACCATAAGCCACCACCATAAGCCACCATCATAAGCCACTAACATAAGCCACCACCATAAGCCACCAACATAAGCCATCAACCTAAGACATTAACCTAAGCTATTAACATAAACCATCAACATAGGCCAGCAACATAAACCATCAACATAAGCCACCACCATAAGCCAACAACTTATGTCATCAACATTAGCCACCAACATAAGCTATCAACATAAGTCACCAACATATGTCATCAACATAAGACAATAACATAAGCCACCAACATAAGGCACCAACCTAAGCCATCAACATAAGCCACCACCATAAACCATCAACATAAGCCACCAAAAAAAGCCAACAACATATGTCATCAACATAAGCCACCTACATAAGCCACCCACATATGCCACCAACATCATCCTGCATAAAACGTCAACACAACATCATTCTTTCACCACAAGTGTTCAGACCTTTGTAGTAGGCGGATCGACTATACAAGTCAGTGGCTACTATGGAATATACTATAACCAATAAAGGTAAACCACGTGCCCTGTATCATGGATACTCTTATAACTATAAGCGAGAAAATGCGAATGGCATCATATTTTGGCAGTGCTCAAAACAAAGAACAACAAAATGTCTAGGTCATCTAAAAAATTAACATGGTGAGGTCTTAAATGTGGGTACTCATCAATGTGGTATACCAAATGAAACACCGTTAGTGTTAACAAAACATGATCAAAAGAACAAGAAAAAGCAAGCCCAACAAAAACATAGTGTTACTCAACATAGTGACTTCCTTGTGATAAAACATTTATCTCCTAAAAAAGTCATGTTAGGACAGTTGTCAACGTTCAATAAAACCGTAACACTATCAAAAGCAACACAGACTCTTCAAGAGGTCCCTTTTGAAAAGGAAAAAAAAAAGGAATTGGATAGTTCTAGTGATGTTAAGGATGATGATGATGATTATAATGATGGTGACAATGACCATAATAATTATAAAGATAATATTTATAATGATGATGATGATGATGATGATGATGATGATGATGAAAAAGAAGAGGATGAGGGTTTAATGTCTATAAAACCATTGCGGCTTCCCCAGTTTTTAAGAACAAGAGTACCTGGAGAAAGTTGTAAAAGGATCTACAACAAGCGTTGTGTTTAAAATCTATATCAAACAATGGTAAAGAGATAAAAAGTTGTATTCAATGTGTAACTATTGTAAAAAAAACTAAATGAATAAAAATATTGTATGGGTATTGGCTGTTTTCTTAATTGCTATCCCCATGTCCCACTATTAATGCAATTGTTAACCATCAACAGTCTCTGACTATGTTCATAAAGAGAGTGCCTTAAACAATACACTCTGTCTATGGTTTGTGTACCGAGTATCATAATACAGTGTGGTCAAGCAATGTTAAGTCAATAGTTATGTCAGGTAAGGGATTCGAACCCTTGCTTCCTTGTACAGAAAATGTAATCTTAAGTTAAACACCTTAACCACTCGGCCAACCTGACAGTTACTAATTTAATTAGTCTTGTGGACTTGAGTGCTTACAAAACTTTTCCCAGAATACATTGATTAAACCACTTGCTTGTTTTGAAATTTAGATTTTGTTTTGTTTTACCATAACATTGCAGTTATGAGTCTTGTGAACTTGGTGTTTAATATAGGGTTAAAGGCATTTTAAAATAATTTTAGGAAAGCTCTTAGGTATCGTGTCATGGGTTTTAGTAATGCATTACTGTTCGTTGACTAACATTTACCGTTACACAACATTATTTTGGTGAGCTTACATGTTGTTGTTTGAGTCTTTAGTCTTTTGACTGGTTTTGCTACAGATCTCAATGCCCCCCTGTCCCGAGCTAATCGTTTCATCTCTATATAGCTACCACACCCTACATTCAAGACTATATGTTTAACATATTCTAACCTTGGTCTCCCCCTACAAGCTCTTGGGTTCAATTCCTAGCTTTAACACAAAATTTTAAAAGTGGTATGAGGACTAAAACAAGTATACTCAGTCTCGGGTGGTCCAAAATAAGTAGGGTTTGATTCACACCTCAACCATACAGCACCATGTTGTTCCTTTTGTAATTTTTTTTAAAATAATTTTAGCCATTTGTTCATTTTCACATTTCACACATTACAATTTGTCAATTTTCCAATTGCATTTCTTTTAAATGTCAGTTTCAAGTTTTTGAATTTCATGATATGGAAACATGGATTCTTCAATTTGTTGTTTACGCATTTTATTTTTATTTTGTTTATGTCAAAAGTTCATATTTGCAAAACATGATTTATCATTTTAAGATTTTGTAAATGGTGTTAAAGTGAGTGCTTGGCCATTGCCATCGTACAGTCTGTCTATGTGTATGCAAAACATAGATGTCTACTATTACTAGTGCAGGTAAGGCTGTTTCTACACTCTCTCTCTCTCTTTCTGTGTAGTCATACATCCACACAATCATGCCTGTCTTTGAGAACAAACACACAACCACTCTATTTATCCCTAAAACATCATTGACATGCACACTCATCCCAAAGAACTTTTATTATACATTTAACATTTACCATTACAAATATAAATGGTTTCCACTATTTACAAAAAATTAACTATTTACAATTACAAAAATAAATATTTACAAAATACTAAATCAATTAAATCTACTGGTTACAAAAGCCATGTCTCTAATCAATAAAATATAGAAATCACACCTCCTCCTCGTGGTTATAACCCCTTGGTAGGCTAATGCGTAGGTCATTTGTCTGCACACATTTGTTATCCATCAAGGCAAAAGTGCATTTTCTCTGTTCCACAAGATACGAATTATAGTTGCTGGATTGTATCCTGCACCGTTTATGCGACATAGCTATACCAGTTCATGAAATCACTAGGTAGATCTCTACATATAGCTCTACATATGGCTTCCTTACAGCTAGTGTGCGATAGGCAGCATTAACTGTATATCACACCCAGTCCACCTTTGTATTTGTAATCCAAGTAATAATTTGAAAAGAGACGAGTGTAATCGGTTTAAAACATTATCTCTGCTTTTTTATATGTTTATGACTTGCGTATTAACCTGAAATCAAACCCTAGTCCACTTTAGTGAAAGGCTAACAGCTTAACCACTGCGCCACCATGCCCTTCCTTCTTAGTTTGATTCGTTCTAGGACTTAGAGCTTGAAATCGAGTTAAAATCTCTAGTGCAAATGGCACATGTGCTCGCCACTGCAGCACAAAATGGTTAGCTGGTAACATTAGACAACCGGAAATGATTGTATTTCTGTTAGCCAAGCATTTCTGTTATCTGCCTACAGTGTGAGCACTGTCAGCAAGACAGTTTAGTTTAGAACAAGTGTGTGTTTGTGTGTGTGTGTAAGTGTAGATTATTAGCCTCAAGTATTTAACGCTTGTTGAGTGTAGCGACCATCTTGTCCCAGTAACCACTGAGCAAGTTTTAACAGCCAACCCATAAAAACAGTATAGGTTAGTTGTGTGTGGTTCATGTGCTTGTGTGTGTGCATTAGCATCATGCACTAGCTTTACCTTACCCTCTATAGGTAGAGCGTTATCCCTTTCCTTTCTGACATTACCAGTGACCACATTCACCCACAAGTTTTACACTTAAACCATTGGCTTGTTTTTGATTAAGTTTGCTTCGGTTTAGTTCGGTTTAGTTGGGTTTGATTCAGCGTGGATTAGTTTAGTTCGATATAGTCACCATTTTGGATTTTAGCTATCCTCATTAACCAATCAATTAAAGATTGTCTACTCTTATTTCTTGAATCGATAAATCAGATTTTGTATACACCATTTGTCATTTATTATCCCATACCTACAACCTATACTCTCTCTGTACTGCAGTTTGATCTGAAAACAAGTTCCAATGGTGAAAGATTTGTCAGTCACCATACATGTAGCCTACAATAATTCTTTCACTACCTAGCTATGTTTCATCACTCACTGTAAACATTTCACATGTCCATATCCGATTATTAGTTTATAAAATCTCAGGTCGATGACCTTGATGTATTGGGTATTTTAGGGTAAATTCATTAGCCATGGGAAAGGGTTGACCATTCTAAGTCCTATGACACCTCACTTGACCCTCTGTGATTATTAGTTAGCGAGATATTAATGAAAGTGCAGTTAGGCCCTTTTGACAAAAAATGAATAATACATTCAAAAACAGGGCGTCACCCCAAGTCCAACGACCCCTCATACAAGTCCCTCGCTTTCTTAGTTCACAAAATATTAAAAAGCCGATGACCTATTAGTTTTTGGATCTTTGGTTAATTTGTAAAACAAAACGTATCTATAAATCATTATTCAAAAAGCCCGTCCTCTTACAAAAACCCCAATTGCGCATGGAAAGCGACTTTTACCTAAAAATTATTATTTCACCCTCTAGTAGGGGTAGATTTTATTTTGGAGTGGAAATAAGTAATCCATAGGAAAGGGGTTGTCTGCCGGAGTAATTCGACTACTCGTACATGTCTCTAGCCTTATTCCCACCACTGTCAAAACAGGTTGTGACTTGTTAGCTCTTATCGGGCACGTGCACATGAGTACACTTGTGTGTTAGGTCATATTACACATGAACATGCATTTTCTCACGTATGAACCAAAACAGAATGTGACTTGTTTCACAAGGAGGACGGTAATAAGTTCGTCTCACACGTGTTCACATGTATTTCGTCACTTTCCTTTCATATCGTTATCCCATTATAGTAGTGGGGGATTAGTGAACAACGTCAGTTCAACACATACAAATGTAGTTAGGCCCTTTGACATAATTTAAATAAATTCATGAGCCAGTCCATAGGGAACAGGCCAAAGGGACCGGTCCAAAGGGATCAGTCCAAAGGGACTCATCCACAAGGACTCGTCCACAAGGACCTGCAACAAGGACCTGTCCACAAGGACTCGTCCACAAGGACCTGTCAACAATGACCTGTCAACAATAACCCATCCACAGGGATCCACTCTCCCACCCTCTTACAAAAGCTATGAGTGGGCATGCGTAAAAAACAAAAACAAGCACGTTAATTCATAGTGGCTATCCACCGAACACATGCACTTTATGTAGAACAACGTTTAAATCCATATCGGCATTCAAACTCTCACATGTTGCAATTGGAAAGAGAGATTCTCTAAAAAATTACAATTTCACCCCCTAGTAGGGTAGATTTTATTTTTGGGGTTGAAATATGTTGTCCATTGGAAAGGGGGTGTCAGCCCGAGTTCAATGACACCTCATTCGTCAAAATCCGACCATGCGTTCGAGAGATATCGCGCCGCCGCCATCTTGTGAGGTGGGGAGGTGGAGGTGGCTGTAGAACCGATTAATTTCCACTACTAGCGTGGCACTCCATGGAAGTGAAACTTGGACTGTTAAAGCAGCAGAAATGAGGAGATTGAAGCGTTTGAAATGTGGTGTTACAGGAGAATGATGAAGATCAGATGGGTAGATAGAGTTACAAATGAAGAAGTATTAAGGCGAGTGGGAGAGAAGAGATGTTTCTGGCGACTGCTAATGAAGAGAAGTGATAGGCTGGTAGGACATATGCACCCAGGAATAGCAAACTTAGTTATGGAAAGAAGGGTTGAGGACAAGAACTGTAGGGGTAGACCAAGTTTAGAATATTCTAAACAGATTGCCTTGGATGTAGGGTGCGCTAGCTATGCAGAGATGAAGCAATTAGCCCAGGACAGGTAGTCACGGAGAGCTGTATCAAACCAGTCTAAAGACTGAAGTTTCAAAGAACAACAATTATTTTAGATAATACACTCTAAAATAATATTTTAAGAGAGCATAATGATCTTACTATGGTACTACAGGTTGCCTAGCTTTTATCGGTCCTGAGATCACTCACATCAAAACGCTTAGTTAAATGATTGTGAATTCCTTTATTGATCGAGTTTACTAATGTATTTACTTTACACTTATCACACTTCTACCTTGAAATAGTCGTACAGTACAATTCATTATTTTACTTGATGGGTTGCACGGTTCATTACATAATTTTTGAAGGGTTTTGATAACCTCTTTTAATCTCCTACTTTGATCTACCAAAGATCTAATCACGACCTTTCACAATAGGTGCATTTAATACTTCCCTAGGTGATCTACTATCACGGCTATACTTTCCTCGGACCATGTACATAATTTCCTCGCGAAGCTGAATCGCGAAATGGGATATTGAGGGGAGCTCCACTACCAATCACTATATTACCTCTGATAAACGGGAACTCTTTCCTCGCCTAGAACTCCATCACCTGTCAGCAGCAGCATGAGAACAATTTGTGGCTCCTGGGCGCACATTCGAAAGTGTATTACAACACTCACACAACCTCCATTCGTAATAAATGACATGGGACAATTCATTTCCTTCATTTTTCGCCTGATTCCAACTGTCTTCGAGGGTCTATGTCCGAAATTTAATAATTCCAACCTATCCCTTCTTCTGAATACTTACTGGGCTCAATTCGCCTCAATCAACTGGTATCAAAAACCTTCAAATCATTGAATATCTTTTCTTCCGTGGGACTTTATGATTTTGGTTCTCATGGCAATCAAAGCAAATTATTTATCATTCTTACTCGACCAGAAATCAGATCCTTAAATTAGCATTTCTTTCATTTATTACATTATTCGATCGACCCCGTTAATTTTCATCTGTCTACATGATTACAATTTATATACGCCGGGTCCCCTGTATTTGATCGGTTTACACATATACCCTATGTCGTGATGCATGGTTGGCTATTTATACACTTATAATGAAAAATAGTACTTACATATCTAATATCTCCTTGGGTGTAGGCATTTTGCCCACCTGTGATGGTGTAGTGGTCATCCATGTTCACTTTCTTGTCCAGATCCTTATCACACATATTACACTTGCTCTGGTCACACAATTTGTTGCACTAATTTAAACACTTCACTATTTAATAACACAAATGAACAAACATTTTACCCTTTTATATTTTACACAACGCACCATAAACTTGATGCCAATCTCTTAACACGTTCACAATTCTTCTGCACACTTCCTTCTCGGCTATTCTAGTTAATCTTGCGACGCACAGGTAGAATTTACGTGGTCCGCGGCTGTCATCCGCCTCCTACCGTTACGAGGTGCGAAAGTTCCGCTTTCCCTGGTGACTGCCGCACCGAATTTACGAGAATATCATCAGTTAATTCTCCGCAAACTGTTCTATCTTGAGCAAGGTTCCCTATGAAATCCGTCTCAAGACTGTTTCTATCAGCTGCTCTCTGCTAATTATAGCGTACTTCCCCGTCTCTCCTTATTATTCCTGAGTCTGTTAGGTGAACCTTTCACTACTCCGTACACTATTTAATGGCATGATGAGCGTCGCAGTTAATACTGTTATTTACTCGCTCCAACTTTTGCATTTATAACCTTAAATATGTTATTAATATGTCTCGGTGGTATTTTCACGCTATCAACTTCACTTCAATTTATTTCGTGCGCGACGTCCGCTTGGATGGCGATATATCACGACCTGTTCCTCTCAAAGGCCGTAAGAATTGTTTTACGGAACTTTATTTTATTTTTTACAACTACCTTGTGATAATGTTCACCTTATATTTCGTTACTTCGACTTGTGTGCTAATCACACTTGATTACTGATGTACTTGTATGTTCGCGTATTGTACTATGCACTTATGTTGCACGGCGCACGGCGTCACTTCAAATCACGGAGTGGCACAGCTTCCTCGTCTGAGGTATCAAAGACTTGTGTTACTGGGAGTTGTCCACTCGATATTTATGCATCTAGAGCAAATATAGACCTTTTCCTCTCCTCAAGGAGTTGAAATTCCTATTAAGACCACTTGTGGTCTCGATCTTGGGCTCTCCTGGTTCAAAATTTTGCGTAGGTTCCAAATATGTAATGTGGAGTGAGATCCGATCACTCCTTACTTAAATATCAGCTTGGCGCCTTATGTGGTCCAGTGACGCTCAGCGTCTGTCCTTTTCCAAACGACAGATTTCGGATCTCCGCGTGGTGACGCTAAGATTTACTTATGTCGCCTTCCGCGTCTGGCTTGAATCCTGCATCCATTGAGACCTTTCTCATCATGATAATTTTGCTCAATGTTTTCTGTTTCCCGAATGACCTTTCATTCCAAATTTGATTCGGCTGTTCGGCTACTATCTCAATAAAACGGAATGGTAAGCCTTCCGCTTTCCACTTTCTCTTTGTTCTGGAGCCTCTCCCAGTCAAAATATAGTCTCCCCTGCCTTGACAGAGACATAGTGTGGCTCCAGAAAGAACCACCCCCTTCCTTGAGTCATTTATAATGTGTCAACTCGGACCAGTTTCTTGGCCTCTTCGAATCTGTTTCCAATATTACAGCCTTCCGAACGATATTCGTATGCATAAATGGATTGATTTCTCCTTATCATATCGCTTGATCTCCTCCAGTCGTTGTTCTTTGGTAATTCTCAACTTTCTTCTTGGTTCTGCTTACCCTTTATGCTCTAGGCTTTCTCTATGATTTCCAAAATGTCCTGAGTTCATGCCCCATGTGCATAGGCCACATGGTTACAATACTCCATCGCTTTGTTTTAAATAAGTGTTCGAAGAACTTTGATCAATTATTCAACCTTTGAGCACCGTTTGATGTTCTTCTAGGCTTGTACTCAGCTACGACAATATTGGTCATTTGCGGGTCGCTCTGGAATGTTCACTTGTTTGTAAACATTCCCTCGATGAGTTGGACTCGTCCCCCTCTGTGCCTGGGTCAGTGGGGTGTCTCGTCTAGGCTCATAAATTTCGCCTGTCGCGACGGCCCTCTTGCCTGCACTGAGTACAGTGTAATTCTCCTCAAGTATTCTCTCTCTTTCTTAAGCCGGAGATTCTCACTCTCTGCCACCCGGGCTATATCCGCCAGTTCATTCATGAGTTCTTTCAACTCGGTACAACAAGGAGAAAGCTCTTTTCCTTCCATTGACTGGTACGGTTCTTTCTGTTGGTCACTGGGTTTCCCTTCTCCTTTCGTTTCCGCGTATACTTGAATCATCTGGGCCTGCTCTTCATTAAATCCTTCCGGCTTGTAGTATATTTTTAAATTGGCCACATTTTGCTTGACCTCTCTGTTCGTGCCAACTTTTCTGACTCGATATCTGGGTGTGACATGGTTTTGTTTCTATCCTTGCTTCCTTCTTTTCCAAATTTTCAATTCCTTTTTCTGGTGTAAGGACACCTTCCTCTTTTTTTCCTTCTGCCCCTCATATGGGTGTCGTCTCTCCATACCCATTTTTCTGATCCCCGTGTTGCTTGGAACCTGAGCCATTTCTCTGCATGTTTCCTCCATTTGCTCTGCTGTGATTGTACATTAGACACTCTGTCTTCTGATCCTGATTTTCCATGTTGCATATCTCCACTCTTCTTAAATATGCCCCGACTTCTTGTTCCACCCTCCTAGCTCTGTCTCGATTCTCTTCTATGGTCTGGATGATTACTCTGTATCTTCCTTAAGGCTTTCTTTGATTTGAATAATTTCGCCTTTTAATTCATCCTTGACTTCCGCTCTCGACTCGATTGCTTCTTTCAAGATGTCCGCCTTTTTTGTATTCTCTCTTGGATGATTGAAATTTCCTTCTCACCTCTTCACGTTGTCCTTGGGCTTCTTCCTACTTCTTATTAATGATTTCAAAATCGCTTCTAGCCTGCATAAGCTCCTCATGCGTTTCGCCGGCTTGTCTTTCCAAATGCCCTATGTGCTTTCGCATGTCTCCTACATCTAATTTTATCTCTCCCATTTTTGGCTTTGTTCCTTTATATCCTTATCTTGCCTTCTTCGTCCAGCGTTGAATTTCTTGGCCTGGTTCCTCATTTCTATTTTCTATTTTCGCAAAACGTTGCAAATTGTGACATAATACGGTGAGTATCTGCTTGCTTCTGACATTTTAAGTCTTTGACTTCACTGCTAGAATGGCAAGTCTGTCGCCTATCTCCTGTTAATAATTTCTGCACTGTTCGAAATTAGAATCTAAACGAGCTTCCATCGCCTCGAATCGTTCGATATTACCTATGCCTCCGAAATTATCTTTACAGCATTGGCTGTAACCTTCTTCAGTATTCCCCTGCAACAGTTGAAAATTCTGATTGCAGTCTGCCTGTAGGGCCCTACTCTCAGCCTAAATTACATTACATTTTTCTTGGCTTAACTCAAATCTTTGCTTATTAATTCTAACGCTTTCCTGCTGTCTCGCATCAAATTGCTGTTTCATATCCTCAATACATCGGAGGATATCGGCGACCATTGTTACGATTCCTCTACTACACTGGGTGCGTGGGGGTTAAACACCTATACGATATAGACAGCAGCAATACACATTCACACCCAACTATACCGGTGACCGCATAAAACAAAACACTGAAATTCTGATAACATGGACATGTATTCTGATATCAGACAAAATATACACTTGGCAGGATCCTCGTCGATACAGACTACCCTAACACTCTCTATCATATATACACAGGCACACTTATGATATACATTGATGAACCCTTGGAAGAAGATGATGGCTGGTACTCACAGATGCTCCCAGGGAATCAGTCCTAATTACTTTCGTCGCAGTTACTAATTGTTTCACACGTATGTTTTTCTATTAAAATATTAATTACAGTATTTAACTGATTTTCAGAATCCAACGATTTATATTGCTTCGTGGATCTGACGGAATAATATTGCTCTGAATCCGCTTGGTGGATTATCACAACTAATTCGCACCTGAATTAGACACTACTTAGTATATTTTACTAGTATTCGTAGATAAACAAATTTATCGTGATGGCCCTCGAATTACAATGCACATACTTAAGTTCTCAATATGTCATGCTTTTCGAGACAGGAAGTCTTGGCGACTTATCTGAAGCTAGGCGAATAATTCCCGAGAGAATAATTCAACCTGCAACTATGTAATTGAAACTCTGAACACAATATCGTGAGTGTATGAATTACTGTTTTTTTCTCCTTCAATAACAAATCCAAACTCCTAACAGCTGACTTAATGCATTACCTTAGGCCGAACCTACAATCACTCCTTCAACACGGAGATACAAAATTGAATCAACCACTCTCTCACGGAGCCTACCGTAAGAACAACTACTCCCTACACGTAGTCACGAATTGGAACCAACTCCACCAGGAGTCACGAATTAGAACCTTCTTCACTCAGCCGACAAGCATAAGTAACACTCTCATCCCCTCCTCAATCCCTTGGTCCACACATCTTAAATCACGGGTACAACCAATCCTGAAAAATATCTCCAAATAAGGACATGTATTTCCCTTCTAATTTAACTGAGCCACACCTCTCGTACATAGTTGTCAAACCTACTCCTACCGACTTGCGGCATGAGTCATCGTTGCGCCCGGCCCACGCGGATAAAACCCGTCGCTCACAATACCTACTTCCTACTTCTGTGCCATTAACTAGACACTCCAATAAATAATTATACAATGTTAAAATGTGCACTTCTAAACTGACTTCGGGTCCCGCTATAAACAGTAACTTAAATCTAAACAAATTAAATGAGAATCATTCACATGACATAATACACACACATAAATTATTATTTATGATATGAAAGCATCAGATAAAATATATGGACGATTATATCAAATTGTAAGTCCAGAAAGTGAGGGTTTGATCCCTTGTGATTTGGAAAAGTCACAAGAGAAAAGGGTAGGCTACTTTGCCACACCCTAGGGTTAATGCATGCAATGAAGCCAAATCAGAGTCGTTACGTGATATCTATCTTTCACTTCCGTAAATTCATACTTATGACGGTTTCAGTACTATTTCGTACCCGTTAAAAATTTTCTCACTGTTTCTCGTGTCAGGGTGAATATCTGCTGTCAGTTATAGAGACATTTGAAATACCATAAGGGTTCGGTGCACTCTCGTACCCGTTTAACTAATAAACTAAAACACATTATTTTTGAATACTCCTCGTATTCAATCTAGCTCCACCTACATTGGGAGCCAAAAATATATTTCTATGGGGTTGTGTGATATATGATCACGTTGGATATCGTCAATATATATCTATAAAGTGATTAGAGCGTTATTCGTTTGTGGTAGCTGGGATCAAACGCCGAGTATTTTCCATCTGCGGTCTCCTACAGAAGTCATTCTCTTAACTTCACTAAACTAGACCGACTTGATGCGATCCTTGATTCCTCGAGTACTAGCGTACAATCACCATGTACCCATCCGTCATCGGAAGCAGAAATAGATCCCTGCCATCAGGAGCAAAACCGAAGTTATTGGCTTACTCAAGCCTGGAAAGGATGCAGCTGATCCGAAGAACTATCGACCCATTTCGTTTCTTTGCCATTTGTATAAAATCTATGAAATATGTTGCTAAATAGACTTACTCTAATTGTAGAACATCATCTCGTAACTCAACAAGCCGGTTTTCGACCTGGAAAGAATTGTACAGCACAAGTTCTTAATTTGACAGAACATATTGAGGAGGGATATGAAAAAGGATAAATTTCTGGGGCTGTCTTAATGGATCTCACAGCAGCATATGATACCATTCAGCATCACCAACTACTGCACAAAGTCTATCACATCACCAGAGACATTAATTTCACCAGAACTGTGCAGACGCTTTTAGAAAATCGGCGATTCTATGTGGAGTTCCAAGCTAGAAAGAGTAGATGGAGAAGTCAAAGGAATGGCTTGCCTCAGGGTAGAGTCCTTTCCCCCATGCTGTTCAACATAATATTAAAAAAATGATCAGCCTTACAAAGAGCTTCATCTATGCAGATGATCTTGCTTTAGTCACACAGCCCAGAGATTTTGAGGCAGTAGAAAACCAGTTGACTGTTGCTCGGAAGGACCTCTCTGAGTACTATAGAGTCAATAATTTGTGACCGAACCCTGCTAAAACTACAATGTGTGCTTTCCACCTACGCAATCGAGAAGCCTATAGAAAGCTTACAGTGTTATGGGAAGATAAAGAGCTTGAACATTGTTTCTACCCCAAATATCTGGGAGTTACCTTAGATCGAACGTTGACCTACAGTAAACACTGCACTAACACCAAGCAGAAAGTTGCTGCTCGTTACAACATATTACGGAAGCTTACTGGCAGTATATGGGGTGCAGATCCCAATTTACTAAGAACATCAGCCTTGGCTTTGTGTTATTCTGCAGCTGAATATGCATGCTCTGTGTGGCGCAAATCATCTCATGCAAAGAAAGTTGATGTGGCTCTAAATGAAACCTGCAGGATAGTAACGGGATGTCTCAAATCTACACCTATTGATAAACTCCACAAGCTAGCGGGGATTGCTTTTCCAGACGTAAGGCTTGAAGTTGGAGCCAAACTTGAGAGACATAAAGCAGAACATAACACTGATCATGTGTTACATGGTTACCAGCCTCCACTTAGTAGGCTCAAATCTAGGAAGAGCTTGATGAGAACTACTACTCCCCTCACCGTTCAGCCTGGAGCAACCAGATTATCTCAGTGGACAGCAATATCTGATTGTAATGATTGAATGGCTCCTTCTGAGAACCTTCCTTCTGGTGGAAATCAAGTCTGGAGAGTGTGGAAGTCCTTAAATCGGCTCAGGAGTGGCGTCGGACGAACTAAGGACAACCTGTTCAAATGGGGATTTTTGAAGGAATCTTCCACCTTGTGTGACTGCGGGGAGGAACAGACAACTAAACACTCAATTAACTGTCCTAGATATCCTCCATCCTATATCCTACAAGAGCTTGTTGATGCTTCAGACAACGCTGTTACTGTTGCACAATAAATTGTGGGCTGATATTGTTTAGTTTGACATGTAAGATTTGTGTTACATTCTATTATATTTTATCAACCTTTGGTTTGTTTCCTATGTTTCTTTTTGCTATGCTTATGACTCGAAATAAATAAATAAATAAATCGTAGAGTCTATATATGTCTTACCGGTTGCTCAGCTCGGGGTTGCGGTACGTTCTCCCACCGTTGGCAGTACATATATGAGGATTTTACCAAGGATCACATCTCCCTACAAGAAAACAACAAGCTTCCTAACATATAATTTATTCACATAACCGACATAACAAAACAATCACCCCCCCCCTCCCCCTCCCCAAAAAATGACATAACATATTGTCACTTAAAAGAAATATCGGTTTATCACGGATTCAAAATCATGAACCTACTCTCGAGCGAAGACTACACTTTGGTTTCAGGATCATTGGCATATACCCACGATTCGTCACCTGTAATTACCCTATTTAACAAATCTGGGTCATTTTGAACCCGATTAATCAGTTCTTGGCACACTTCAAATCGGTGTTGCTTCTGGTCAATTGACAACAATCCGGCAAGAAACCCTAACAGACCCTGGCTCAACCAGCTGCCACAGCGAACTGAATAAAGGAAACGGAATTTCCTGTCAGAGGGCGTTCAAGGACAAGTTAATGATTCACTCCCCACTCTCGGCGTACCTGCCTGCCAAACCAGTAAGCAGTGGCGGATCTATTCTTAAAACATTCCAATCATACCTCGTATGTATGTAGGCCTATGTGCGTGAGCATTTGAACTCTTATACATCAATTGATTTGAAATTTTCACGGTTTGTGGTCTTGTTTGTTATGTCTAGAAGACTATACCTAGAGTTGGACGCCCGCATCGGACGGTTTTTAGAATAGATATTCGCAATAAAACTGAACACGAACAGGAACATATCTTGTCCATCTTTTTCCTAAACTTTTAAGAACGCGCTAACTAATCTACAAATCAGTCATATCTCTGTATACAGTACGGTACTCAATTTTGCATCGAGTGCAACCAGTCGCTGCACTGTGCGGTAAGAATTATGCCCTACATATATTTCTTATGCGGGAGTTTATTCTCAAATAACTTCCCTATTATTTCGACTCCCCCCCCCAGGTAAATGCCGAGATAGTACCTTACTTGAAGTCTCAGGGCACCTGCCCGATCTCTGACTCTAATACAGTTACACACATAATCAACTACACAGGACTGTTGACCAAGATGTCCCAAGCACATACAATTTATTATTATGAACAAGAAAAAAGGTATCTGTACAAAGACATTGTGTCAATGTTACATAAGCGTGACACTACTATACTTTTATTGTTCAGATATTGTTCCGCACCTAGGCACTTGTACATGTAACCCGCCGAACTACAACAATATTTATGACATGAGGAAGACAACTCCTTCTCCATCCAATAACTCGGCGTGGTCATCATTTTCCTTGCGCAAGAGATGTTGTGAGGCCGCACCGCTATCCCTACCACCCTTTTCAAAACAATTCCCAAACTACTGCTGATGATTCCATTTACCCGATTTTAATTATGAAAAATACATTGGAATCAGGAAATAAATCTCCGTTTTCGTATTACCTGTTTTTTCATATTGTAAGTGGAAATATGAAAAACTGCTAGTAACTTATTTGTTTTTACATTTTGGAAAATGCATTGAATTAATATATATTCTATTGCACTCTAGTATACATACGGTAGTGGTTTTCAAATCGCAAATACGAACTTCCATTCAAGAGAAAACAGAGAAAAGAAATTGTCTCATTTTAGTGCTGGTACATGGTGTCAGAACTACAAACTAAAAATCGTTACATTTAGCCTTAAGTTGCTCTAGCCGTTTAGAATTTATTAAGAGAGGACTCACATACAAACACATACTCTCTCTCTCTCACACACACGGGTAAAAGGTGATCCCATACGCCTACATTTTATAAGATGAAAATAGACTAAAAACTTTCCTGTGCAGTTACGGGATCTAAGTGAAAGTAATATTTACCTTTAAATGTGTTCAATGGAAACAGGGATTTCTTCTCATAACTAAGCTTGCCTTCATAAGAGAACTGGTACATGTAGATTGGATAAGGACTCCGTGTATATACCTTATCAGCTGTGTTTACCACACCTTCAAAAGTAGGTACTTCACCGAACATCTGGAAAAAGAAGAAAACTCCAAAATGCAGTACAGCCTACCTTATTTATAGAAAATATCAATATGCATTGCTAAAAAAAAAAAAAACTATTTTATTTATTTCACTGGAGGATGAGGTCAGTGCTAATACCCTCAATATTTGAATTGAGGGATTTTAAACATAAATAAATAAATATATGCCTTAGTAAATGGATTTTAGGCAAGCCTCCATGGCTTATGCGGCAGCACACCGGCCTCTCACCGCTGGGTCCATGGTTCAAATCCCGGTCAATCCATGTGATATTTGTGCTGGACAAAGTGGAGGCAGACAGGTTTTTCTCCAGGTAATTCGGTTTTCCCTGCCACAAATTTCATTCCAGCAACATTCTCCACTATCATTTCATTTCATCTGTCATTGATTTCATCATTACCGCAGGGGAGTGCGACAGCCTTCGGCAGCCAGCACAGTTCATATCCTCGGTGATAGATGGGGGCTTCATTCATTCCATCATTCCTTCCACAGGAAGCAGGCTGTGGGTTTTCATTTTCAAATGGATTTTAAATAATTTTCAGTCGAACAACACGATTATATTAATAAATTAGATTAATAAATGCACTTGGATGACCAGTTTCAATCGTCAATACATCATCATATCCATCACACTTGGCTATTAAATCGAGACAAATTTGAAGGCCAATCACCACTTTCAATATCTTAACAAACAGGCAAATGTCAAGATAGTAGCCTACCTCGTCTCTATCCATAATATACTATACACACTACTACAGTCATCACATAAATACAGGTTATCAGACAAGCTCAACACCCACCAAACTACACGAGACTGATGACCAAGATGTTCCAAGTCCCTAAAATGAATTAACAACAACATACACTACTAAGCAACATATTTTGTATGGATTCTAACTTGTTTGTGAAATATTACATAATAATAATAATAATAATAATAATAAACATAATAATAAATAACGCGAATTAGTTGGTTCATTGAGGTGAAAAAGGATTTAACAGAAACGGACATTACTAAAGAAGAAATTCTATACGGGCTTAGAAATAAGATTCATAGAACAGGTGAAAGAAGGAAAGAACACAATGAACAGATAAAGAAATACAGGAAAAACCTAAAATCAAGAAAGGATATATAATTATGAGAAATTTAATTCACCTGGTCCATAGATGGCCGAAATGGAATGAATAATAGTTTAATAATAATAATTTAATCCCTCCCTATATTATTCTGCTAAGGTCACATTCCAGTTTTGTACCGAAAATAAGGTCCCATTAACACAAACCTACACATATGGGGTACCTACAGGTTCAGCATAACCCAATGCGTAAGCGAAACGCACTCATTTACACTTTAAATGCCTCACAATTAAATAAATACCTTAAAACATGTATATTTACAATGAAATAATGAAAGTATGCAATACGGTAACCATGGAAACAGAATCTCACAGGTCCATATATTTCTGTAAGACGCAATGCAATTCCAATTATTACATTACAGTGAAAGTATCCAGACGGTTATAAGGTTATCACTGAACCAAATTAAGCTGTAAAATTCATCAATACATACAGTATAATGCGCTTAAGGGGTTCAAGGGGCACTCTAGAATTTTTCACGCAATTTTCACGTGTGAGTGTGGTCGGAAAGGTCTTTTTCACCCGACTATAAACGGTCTCCGAAAACCACATTTAAAGGCCCTTAAATTAACAGTGTCTGTGATATTCCCAGAAAACTAACTTCGCTCTGATATACCTATGATGGAATGACAAACCCCTAACCACTGCACCAGTAGCTGAATTGATAAAGTCTGATTATTCATACCAAGGATAAATCAGTCATAGCATTCATGATTGAGATTTTGCTAAGTGTACTCTTTACAACTAGAAAATTTGCGGGCGAAGCCGCGACGGGTAATGCTAGTAATAATAATTCCGCCAAATAGTGACAAACGGGCTTAGCCATGTCTTGCCTCTGGGCACAAAAGAAAGCCAAATGTAACAAGACTTAACGTGGTCCTAGATGACCATATCGAATTTAGGTATATAATAATAATAATAATAATAATAATAATAATAATAATAATAACATGAAATCCGCCTGCAGTAAATACCGAGTGGATTGATTAGCTCATTAGAGGCTGTTGCCGGTCCCAAGCCCGAAAAAGGAGGAGGGTTAACATTAGGCCTTAAAACAGATCCCTCAGTAACAACCAAGTCCCTCCAGGACTAACAATCCCGGTTGTGAGCAATTGCTCCCAATCAAACTTAAGTTAACAAGCATGTTGGCACAACAGAAACAAACTATTACCCCAGGTGGTAACTCTTTGCCGGAATCCACCGTCGCTGATAAGTGGTGCACGCATCCCAATCGGTTTCTTGGGGGGAGATGCAACGTCATGCTGAAGACGAGTTGGAGCATCTTGGAAACCCCAAACAGTCACGAAAATTGAAACCCAAATCTCTAAATTTTCTGGCATTCTTCAACATAAACTCTCTCGCACAAACGGGCAAAGTGAAGCAACTGACCAAAGCCCTCCATGAAAACAATATCTCGGTAATAGCATTGCAAGAAACTCGCTTCACTGGCGAAGAAACTTTCGAATCAGATGGTTACCGCTCTTTCAAGAGCAAAGCCCTAGAGAGAGGGATGAAATACACGCCAATCTTCGGCACGGCTTTTGCAGTCAACACCTCAATCCTTAGGTCTGTCTCAAATTTTGAACCTATAAATGATCGGCTATCCCTACTATCCCTGCGCTGTCCAAACACTATACGTTAATGAACGTCCACGTCCCGACTAATGACCAAAACCAGAAAAATTCCGAGAACACAGATAGATTTTGGAACACACTCGATATCAAAATCGCGAAAATTCCAATACACCACGACAAGATCTTAATGGGTGATTTCAACACACAACTGGAACGGGAACAGAAATACAGATACGTCATTGTGCGATACTCGGCTCACAAGAGAACCAACAAGAATGGATAACGTCTTGTTGAATTATGTAAAAAGCATAACCTCCAGATGATGTCCATCCTCTTTCGACACCTTTCCAGAAAGCAAACTACATAGCGATCCCCAAATACAGCAATGTGAGAATTCCAACTAGACCATGTCGCAATTTATCGCAGCTAAAATCCAGAAATAATGAACGTCATAGTCGAAAAGGAAATGAACATAGATTCAGACAATTATGTCTCAGTAGTTAAGTTAAACAGGAAAAAGAATCAGCCTGTCCTAACCCGCTTCGACATCAAGAAACTCAGTGAGAAACAGAATGAAGTCAAAGAACTCACCCAGCCAGTGGACTTGAACTTTAACAGTACAAAAAGGCAGATGGTTCAAGCTGCAAAAGAAGTAGAAGAGGTTAAAAAGAAGAAGAAACATGCCTGGTGGAATGAAAGTTGCAAACGAGCCTTACTGGACTGTTTACATACCTGGAAATTGTACTACACGTCCAAAAGAGAGAAAGATTCGAACATCTACAAAACCCAACGGGCACAAACGGCAAGGAGAAACGCAAGTACGGAAAGGAACAAATGAACAAGATTGAGGAAGACTTCCAGCGAAGTGAGCCCGAGCATATTACAGAGGTTTTAAAAAGAAAATAAAGGTTATATGCCTCCCTCCCTCTGATTTCAAAGGAATCATGGAACTTTAGCAACCTCAAACGAAGAAAAATGTGAGCTAGTTCCTGAATACTTCGACAAACTTCTAAATCGTGAAAAACCAGTTCATCCCATCAAAACCAACAAATCAACATGACAAAACCTGCCAGCTTCTCCCCCGGACCGTGATGAGATCAAACGCCACATAGGGAGGGTGAAAAACAACCAGGCCTCTGGCGGAGACTCCATGATAGCGGAAGTATGGAAATATGCCCCGGATGAAGCAATAGACGTCTTGCATAAGACCATCATTGACATATGGGAGAAAGAACAACTGCCGGAGGACTGGAAGGTAGCTTTAACCCATCATTTACAAAAGAAAGGAAACATTAAAGATGTAAACGACTATCGTGGTATCTCATTACTCCCAGTAGCATACACGATTCTATCGTTATCCATCCTAGAACGACTAGAACAACAAGTTGAACGTTCGCTTGGAGAATACCAAGGAGGTATTCGGAAAGGCCGATCAGCAGCAGAGCAGATCCACAATCTAAAATCTATAATGAGATATCATATGCTGAGAGGCCGAACATACGTGAGAACTTTTGTAGACTTCAGAAAGGCATACGACTCCATTGATCGCGATGTGTTGCTTCAAATAATTTCAGAAATGGGAGTTGACGAAAAACTCCCAGCGGTAATACGAGCAACCCTGACAAATACCATCTCCAAAATAAAATTCCAAGGTTGCTACTCTGCACCCTTTGAAATTAAAATGGGTGTTAGACAGGACGATGGAGTTTCACCCCTCTTGTTCAACTGCGTACTGAAGAAAGTAATTCAGAAGTGGCGTCAGATACCACAAGACAGAAACTTGGGACGAAGAAGAACGGAGTAGAAACCGACTGCTTAGCTTTTGCGGATGATATGGCCATACTGAAAGAAAGTTTTGAAACTGCAACAGACAAAAACAATGTGCAGAAGGAGGTAGAAAAACAAACAGGCTTGCGGATATCCTTTGAAAAGACGGAAGTAATGTCAAATATCAAAGACAACACGACCCTACTGAACACCCAATATGGAAAAATAAACCGTGTGCATAAGTTTAAATACCTTGCGTGAGTGGATCCAATCAAACGGACTAGATACAGAAGCCAAATCGGCCAGAGGAAAAGGCTGGAGGTAGCTTTTCGAACCACCCGGAACATATATGACAAATGGTGCTTTATTGTGCACTGCTGTATTAAATTTTTGCTCTTATGTTTTATATATGTATATGGGAATTGCTCATTGGGGGCCTTATTAATTATGTACAGGCCGGCAATAATAATAATTGTGCTAATAACTCTCCTAATGCCTTCTCTTAGATTTTCTGCTGGATCAAGGCCTACTTACTAATTTACTATGCTCGACCTCGCTTATCTTAACTATTCAGTGTAGTTCTCACTTTGCGCTGGCTATTAGCGTAATACTTTCTCGTTTTGAATATCACTATTCGTCCATAATATCGATATTTTCCTATTATCTACCGTATATTTTGCCCTCTGTGTGGTAGCTACTTTTTCTATTCGTTCTGCTTGTGTACGTAATCGCTCTATTTCTCGTTAAGCTAATGCCGCTTTATCATTATTATTTCTTTACCTAATCGTGAATTTTAATTAACGTGTAAGTATGCATTATCGCGTGCTATGTCTTGACTTATTATTATTGATCCAGCGTCCTAGCATTTCGTGTGCTATGAATAGTAACCATAATAATAATAATAATAATAATAATAATAATATTTCGGTGCTGATACGCATAGCGTTTAAAGTGTGGGCGGTGTGTGAAATCATTGTTGAAAGAATACTTGCCATGCCGCGGCCTTTTAAATACCGGCCTGGTTCATCATGGCTGCCGCTGACGTCAGTGTCGCCAAGCTGTCTGGCTTCGCCGACTGTAAACTTGCTCTGTGGGTGGAGTTTTGTGACGTATTGTGCCCATTTGCGATGATGTGGTCTGGTGTGAATTCAAAGGGAGCGCGCTAATGACGTCAGCGAGCAGGTTCCGAGCTGTCAGCCCAGCAGAGTTTGAACGAGCCGCGTGTTTCACGTGGTGCCAACGGAAGTTGAAAGCTGTTATTCTTATAAAGCTTTTGTTATGGAAGAAGGTTATATCAGCACTTCAGAATGAAGTTAGGAGTAATTCACCGGCTTATTCCTGTTGTTTTATTGGAATTTACCAACCTTCTAGATCTTTCTATGGATATAGCCAATGAGACGTAAGATCCAACATTACGTAATGTGAGTTCGCAGATCGATATGTGTCCTTGGGACAGTATATAAGCCAGCCCCGGTAGAGGTCAGGTACCTCACACCGACACATTCATCGAGTCGTCATAATAGTCCACGTGTGTGTGTGTCCACGACAGTGAAATACGCCGATATTCTGAACGAGAGCTTCTTGGAGCTAGGCAACATATACAACGTCACTATGCCCGAGATACGATTGTGGTAATATAACAGTGCTTCGAAACTTATAATATTCGCTGGTTGAACACTTCAACAAATTCCAAGGTATGTGAGTGACTTGTTACACAAGTATATGACTTTGTCTTGTGCTATTCCCACCACTTATATCAAACGTGAAAACTGGGACCACCACATTGAACATTTGCAAGTGATAGTAGGCTACCCTACCAACACACATTTTCATGGGGGAATTATCAGGCCAGATTCCTCCCTTGATTTATCAAAGACATTATCAACAGGAACTGTTACCTATTTTCTTGTCCAGTGACCACTGGATTACATAAGTGGACTTCATTATTTGCAATGGGCCACGCTAGTAACATGTCTTATATACATGAAGAACGGTCCCATGATAGAACAATTTCACTGCACCACTTAGTAAATATGGTTAGCAGTTAAGGCGGCAGGATGTGAGGAGATCAGGCCAGAATGACCCATTAGGAACGAGGAGCAGGGCCACATGCGGCATATTTCTCTGATGACAGGAGAGCGGAGCGCTATAAGCAGTCCCAAGTCCAGCGTGTAGGAGTCTCAGATCCATGGTGCTTGGATTTGATCTGCGCCGAGGGAGTCGAATGCTTCAACATGTCCCATGCCCAGCATTTTAGAATTCTCAGATCCGTGGTGCTTGGGTTCGATCTGCACCGAGGGAGGTCAACTCGCCACAGAAAATATGATACCGTAGACTTCCGAAAAGCCTAAATAATTTCTGGAACCATGAATTTTCCGCCATTCCGATAAAACCAATTCACTTATATATAAGCCTGCGCGCTTTCTTTCGGCCCCTGTTTTCTCTCTCTTATTTTGTCATATATTTCCTCCTCGTCTGGAGTGAGCTTAAATTCGTGTGCAAATAAGGGGCACAATCCCTCCCATGTAATATTACTTAGGGCATTCTCATGTAGCTCAAACCACGTTAGAGCTGATTCGGATAGATAAGCGGGGAAAAGCCGCCTTTTGTCCTCGTTTGACCACCCGTTGATATTGGCTGTTATGTTAAATGCTTGGGGGTCCTGATAGTGGGTTGGATTAGGGGATACTTCGCTTGCATGGCTATGTTTTCTCCGTGTGTGTTTGCGCTGTTGTTTAGGGACACGTTTGCGTCTGTTTGTTGGGAATCTGTGTCGTTAGTTAGTGAAGCCCTAGGTTCGATTTGTGCTGAATGTGATGCACTGTGTATATCGGACTGTTGGTTCCTATCTGTACTATTCTGTATTTCGTAATGTGACTCTCTGTTTGAGTTATTGTGTTCTAAATCTTGACTCCCGGTATATGATACTCTTAGAAGGTTGGGGATATGCTCGTCGCCCGATATACTGTCGCTAACTGAGGGGTGTGTTCCCGTATTGAGCTGATTGTACTATCGCCACTGTTCTGGTTAAGTCTTCTCTGATAGTTTCTACAATAGTTTGCGCGTCTAATGCTGCACCTAATGCCTCAGTATCGTTTGTGATGATCTCAGTATCTAATAACTGTGTAATAATGGCGAGTACGCTATTACTTTTCTGTCGTGTGAGCGGGAGTTGTTGGAGAACTAGTGAGGGAAGTGTTAAAGGTTCGACCTCTGTACTATCACTCGATATCGGTGATTGGGACTTTTGTGAGCTATGGCGGGCGTGTGACTGTGTAAAATGGGTAACTTGTGCGGCCGCTGCAGGGTACTTGGCGCGGATTTTTAATGCTTCTGCTTCAATTTTCTGGAGCAGGTGGGGTGCAGTGTGTTCGTCTACTACATCATCGTTTCTAATTTTTAGTTTAGGTAAGAGTGGAGTGGTTTTTGCCGTTAAGTGATGTTTCCTGTCACTTAAAGTAGTTTTTATCGTGGCCATATAACGTACGTTTGTGGGTGTGGGTAGTAAAAATGTATCGTTTCTTTGGGGCTATAGCTTTCGCTTAATAATTTCGCTCTTCACTCGCAAAAATGTTCCCTAAATTCTCGCTTCAGTACTTGCCTGTTCGCTTCCACAGAATTTACTCGCGATTTTTTTTCAAACTTGGGGGTGCTTGGCTTGCAAAAAGGTATAACCGGTCGTATTACGGAGCTCGTTGTATGAGTCTCCCTTAAAACGTAGTACCTGGAGTATCCACCATTTGTTGTGGGGTTGAAGAAATATACTCCACGCCTCCGCCACTTTGTTACGCTTTTGGGGGCGATAACTAAGTTGAAAGGGGTGTGAAGTGTCCAAAGGTGTGATGAGTACGAATGTGAGAGTGTTGCTTAGGGAGCTGTGTAAATACTAGCGGATGGGGGTTAAATGTTATGACGGGAGAGCTTTCTAGATGCTTGGCCCGTCTGGTAAACGCAGGGATTGGGGGCGTGATTAATCAAGAATTAAAATAACAGAACTTCTCATGTGCTGGCGTGTATTACCGGATTCTGCAAGTGCACGATTACTAAGTTTACGAGAATTGCTAGCTTGCACTCTTGTTCCGTATGTGGACAAGTAGGCTGCTAGGTGCTATGCGCATGCAGGCAATCAATAACAATGGCTCAATGGAGCCGGGACCTTAGGGATTTAAGGGTGAGCTTAATGAATAAAAGAGCAGTTGCAATGTAATGGAGTAGTTTATTAAAACTACTCGTGTGGAATCTACTGTTCAGAAATGTCACAAAGAACAGATGAATGTAATTACAATTAAGTCTGGGGGTGGGGGGGGGGGGAGAGGGTAGGAAATGTAATAGGAAATACCCAAATAAGCACATACATGTAGGCAGCGTCCAGCGTACTAGATGGCGCCAAGAAATAGAGCCCTGAGCTCTAGGTTTGTTCCCATTTTATACTGTAGGCTCCTGATGACCCAATCGTCAGCACACTTAAGCGGCTACTAGCTGGTGTTAAGACATGATGGTGAAGTAGTAGGTACATGTTATTGTTGCTTCCTCTGGGTGGTTCGATGTGTATTAGAGATAGGGGCCGAAGGGTGTGTAGATAGGGGTCAGATAATGTTAGCTTGCTAGGGGTGCGACCCTGCGAGATCGTTATATGATCTCGGGGGTGCAACACTATTCATACCAAAATTAATCAGTACATCACTGTCGTCAAGCCGGTATCGCTGTATGTGTCAGAGTGCCTTATTCTCTCTCAGAAATGTGCGCTTGGTAAGTTAGAGCAAAAAGAGAGAAAGATTCTCCACAACATACTTGGTCCAAACTTCAAAAACGGGATCTACGAAAGAAAATCCAGGCAAGAAATCTATTCTAAGATAGAGAAGATCACAGACACAATGTGCAATCGCAGGCCTCACTTCTACGGTCACTTGCGACGGATTGACGACTCTCGATGGACAAAACCAAAAACAACATTTCCCTCGTACGTTGACGTCAAGAAAGACCTCCAAGAAATGGGCCTACGACCAGATGACGCGCACAAACGAGACCTTTTCCGAACAAGCATCATGCCATTTGGGACTTTCCGAGAGGAGAAATGGACAATCGGTGCAAAGAGGTCGGATGAACGCCGTGCTCGACACAGTAAGCTAATGAAAACCAACTGCATCAATCGTAAATTGAATAAACGCCAGAATGTATAGTGAAACTTATCGTGGTCCCTAGTTGGCCGATTAGCGAATAATAAATAAATAAATACATAACTAAATGAATAAATACACAAATAAATAATAATAATTATAACAATAATAGTAATAATAATGTTATTCTTTTAACGTCGCTTTCAACTACTGTGGCTTTAGGCGTATTTAAGCGCTCTTATATGTCATCAGACTTAGGGGCGATCGAACCCTTAATCTTAGGTATTGAAAGCCAGTGCTTAAGCAAATATGCCACTCACCTCGACCAACTTCTTCTCTTCTGAAATTATTACTATAGGCCCCTTACGTTCTAAGCATTATAAAAGGAACATGCCACTTACCCGCACAAAGTTGTCGATCGTGCATATAGTGAAAGGTTTGTTGCCAAAGTAGTACTGCTTGATGAGGGAAGCCAAGGATCGCCCACGAGGATGTATTCGACAAACGGGCATTTCATGCTGGATATAATCAACAAGTTTCTTGCTGACATCTTTTATTAAACCTGGATCCTTGTTAATACCAGCGACTGAAAATAAAAAAATATTTGACATGGCGCACAGAATATTCTTCTACAATTTCTAAATAGCTTTTCAGAAAGTTTGTAAGGGAAATTTGTCGTGAATTTCAGGATATCGCAGAATCTTTTTAGGTCTGTGGCGGACCCAAGAATGTGTTTTCCCGACTGAATTGATGAGTAAGGAAACTTTTGCCAAGGTCTTTTAACGTATAATAGACTAGATCACTTTTTCCAAAAACGCCTCTTTTCCAATTTGAGCGGCATTTTGGGTAACGTTTGGGCAAATGGCTTATTTTTACTAATTCGGACCTGCTGAACACGAATATCGCTGTTGCCTGGCTGATTTCTCCACCGGAAACCCGAAATGGCGGCCAAGATGGCGGACTTAGCCCTATATCTGCACTATTTTCGTTTCCTCACGTATTTTTATTCCGATAGGGGTAAATTAGGCTGTAAAGCATTGTTGAAACAATGGTTTGTCGATTGACTAAGTTTTTAATCATGATGAATAAATTTTTCCCTTTAAAAATATATACAGTACAATATATAAATTTTCTCCTCGTAATATTTTACAAAATTTGTGTTTAGATTGATTTATGTTCGTTATTCTATACGTATAATTATAAATACCATAACTACTATTTTTGTTCAAATTGGCAAAATCAAGGGAAGGAATGAGCCTGTTTTCAAGAAAGCAGTTAGCACAAATTGGTATCGTCCCGGTGAAGATACAGACTGTGATATCGAGTCCGAAGCTACGGATTTAGCATTTGTTTATCTTCGACAAAAGGAGACTTTGAAATCCGGATGGACTGAGTTTAATCAATACATTACACACAACACATTGGGCATTTCTCAAGCTGACTACATGCCCCTAATATTAAATCCTACCCATGAGTGGGACACGCTGCAGACAGTGCGTGAAGATCCGTCGTTGTCGCGGATAAGCTGAAACAGCCGTACGTGGTGTTAACTTGTGATCAAGCGCTCTACCATAAGTTGTTGGAGATCAAATGGGGCTCGGAACTGTTTCAAAATTGGGTTGTTTTGAAGATGGGAGGTTTACACCTTGCATTTAATTTTCTGAAAACCATAGGACAGCATATGGCAGGAAGTGGTATTCGTGAGATCTGGGTGGAAAGCGGAGTCTTAGCAGAGGGATCGGCCGCTGGAGTTCTTGATGGAAGGGCATATGGTAAAGGTCTTCGTATTCACAAACGTATGTTCCATGCTTTATGGCGAATTTTACTGGATAGGCTGGCTAATGAGAAGAGCTGCGATATTTTTGAAAACCTCCCCTAAGATGCAGAAACAGCTATCGAGCATTTCTTCGTACAAGAAAACCGGGAAAAAATCAAAGACTTTGTTTCCGAGGCAACACGATCGAGTTCAAATTTTGCGTACTGGTGGTCATATCTAGAGATGGTTTCGACATTACTCAAATTTACAAGGGGGATCCGTTCTGGAAATTGGGACATGATTTGACTGCTCTTAAGGATATGCTTCCTTTTACTGCATGATACGACCACACCAATTACACTAAATCATTGGCAGTCTATATAGCTGAAATGCATCAGCTCCCTGAAGAAGTCGAGATGGCATTCAGGATGGGAGACTTCGGGATCCAATGGAGCAACGGAAAATGTTGTCAAGTTGACGCGGATCATGCACAGGAATAGATAGTGGGCACTTCTAAGAAAGCCGGCAGATTAGTTGGAATCACGCAGGAAGAGTCTGCTCTACAACGTTGGGCCGTATCATTTCACTGGTGGAGTGATAATATTCAGCGTTTGAAATGTTCGGGGTAGGAACAGAAGGCTGCTCTTATAAAGAACAATCTGTCTATCCTGGTAGGAGACGACGAGACAACTCGGACGAAGAAAAACTCTTGTCCACTTGGAAAACATTTAAAGTTTTCTCAGAAGACAATGCTGATCTCTCAAATATTAAACAATGTAGCAACTAAGGGTATTGCTACCGTCAAGATCCAAGATTCGCTTCTACGCGCGCGAGAACTGCGGCGTGAACAAGTGAATAAGTTTGTCTCCGAACGCCTTGTGTCATCTGAAGACACGGGGAAATGGCAAGTGAGCTTCCATTTGCCCATTTCTAAGAATCGCCCTCTCACACTGAACGACTTGCCGAAAGTTCTGACGAAGAAAACGACGCACAAAACAGTGCTGAGTAGTGACAGGAGCGATCTCCAAAGAATAGTAATGGCTTAGGCTACGAGGCCGGGAGGGAAATTGATCTTCAAGAAATTTTAAAACATGAGCTCATCCCTTGTCCTCCATCCCTAACAAACACGGATGGAGATTTAAGACGTGGAGATAAGTCTACCCTGATTACAACTCTAACTAAGGACATTGACTGCCCAAATAATATAGTTTTGGAGAGAGAATCTTCACATTTTCTCATTGACGGCATGGCAATGATCAATGCACTGCAGAATCCAGCAAAATGCGTTACGTTTGGAGATTACGCCATGGCAGTGGAAATACATGTCCGTTCCTACACTTCTGTCAATTCAAGAATCGACATTGCTTTCGACCGGTAGGTGTTTTTTACATCATCATCATTATTATTATTATTATTATTATTATTATTATTATTATTATTATTATTATTACCTTCTTCTTCTTCTTATTATTATTATTATTCAAATTCCATGACTAACTGATTTTACGTTGTGCTAAAACGAAAATTTGTAATCTTATTAAACATTTATTTCATAATTTTTGTTGTAAATAGTCATATTTTTTGTCCGAATTATATTATGTACGAAAAAAAAAAAAAAAACGTTGGTAGCTCTTTGTAACGCATAACTATCATTTATATCGCTTCTCACGACAAATTTATCTTCAAATCCGTTGTCAGAATAAAAATACAACCTGAGGAAATGAAAATAATGCAAATATAACGCTAAGTCCGTCATCTTGGCCGCCATCTTGGATTTCTGGCTTCCGGTCGAGAAATCAGACTGGCAACAGCGATATTCTTGTTCAGCAGCTCCGAATTAGTAAATATAAGCCATTTGCCCAAATGTTACCCAAAATGCCGCTCAAATTTAGGATTTGGTAAAACTGAACCAGTCTATAAAGAGTACAAGCAATATGAGTACTGTGACCGATCCAAGTTGAATCGAATTCCAGCATTCCGAGTTATTTTATAATTCACAGATGTCTCGTCGTGACAAAGGAACCGATGATCGTGAGTTGAAACCCGGCCTAAGTCGTCGCATTTGTTAAGGGCGTTAAAAATCCCTCGGTATGCTCTACTTTGGAGGGGAAGTAAAGCCGGTGGGCCATGTCATATATTTATGGCATGTAAAAGAACCTTCCACTAACTACATTTGTGAGAAGCTAAATTTGTAGATTTGATTAACACTCTACTAAGTTCCAATGTTCGTTGCCAGGTGCTGGTTACGGTAGCATCTAGTAGCCAAGTTCACAGCTAGGTTCGTGGACGGTCGCATTTGGTAGCAAAAGTAGGAACTACTTGAAATTGATTGTCTGCAGTACTTACCTGAATTACAGATAACACACCCGCTAATACAGCCAGCCGGTTATCAGACAGATACTACACACACCAAAGTACACGGGGCTACATGACCGCGTTGTCGCAGACCCTAAACTGAAGAACCAAACAACCAAAAGAACCGACCGGTTCGGGAGGATAGTCTGACGTCAGTAATGTGAGATTACGTCAATCTCCAGCTTACCATCCCTGCGAAGCAGCATAATCCAATAGAAAACGGCTACCCGAGTCACGTGACACGGCGCAATACAGGAAAAAATGAATTTCTTCTTCATGCACGCTACAGTGAACAAACTCGTTATGATGTGGCTTTTAACAGTATCCTTCAATACATATAGAAATTTTGGGAAGAAATATGGATTTATTATAATTTTATGTGATTTGTTTCACGATGAGCCTGGCAGAGTAGGGGCCGGAGCTTCGAACCTTAGCGCGAGCAAGACAGTCGTCTTGAATAGGCCAGTGCAATTGGTTGAAGGTCCCACGTCAGTTGGTTGAAAGTGGACGCCACCGTCCATTCGGAGCTATGGAGACAGACGCCGCGCCGTCCAGGAAGTTGGACGCCACCGTCCAATGGGAATTATGGAGCCAGACGCCATCCAGGGAGTCGGACGCCACCGTTCAATAGAAACTATGGAACCACACGCCGTCCAGGGAGTTGGATATCACCATGAAGACATCCAAAGTAGAAGTAATATTCTGTTCCCTATTCCCATGAGACAGTCACGCGTCATGTAACCAGCCACGATGTTAGTTAATTATTGTCGTTTTAAGGGGCGGAACTACGAGGTCATCTGCCCCTCCAGCCACGATGACTTGAGTGCATAAAGCATAGTTTAATGCCTAACATGAAGCTTAGTTTAATGAATAATTGAGAGCATACTTTAAAAATAATAATAATAATAATTTTATTTCTACGTCCCATTTAACTACTATAGCTTTTAGAGACGCCAGGGTGCCGGAATTTTACCCTGAAGGGGATCTTTAACGCGCCAGTAAATCTTCTGACTCGGCTTCCTCGCATTTGTGCATCCTCAAATGCAAGCTGATTGCGTCAGGAATCGATCCTGCTACCTTGGGAACAACAAGCGAGAATGGTACCGCTGAGCCACGCAGCCAGCAGCACAATTAAAACCAAGTAATATAAAAGAGAAAAGAAAATGAAACCAAATAAAATAAGATACAGTAACATAAAATAATATAAAACCAAGGAAAATATAATAAAAACAAGATGTTCAGTAAAGAACATATAGCCTACTTTCTCCTAAATGCATGAGTATAGTTATAACTCGTTGTTATTATCAAAGAGTATAATAGAACTATTCTTTGTTGAAGACCTTAGAAACGATTTACCTCTACCAAACGCCACAACCTAGATAAAAACTGCTACCATCATTGAAGAAAGAAAGATAAGAAGTATCTAAAGAATGTTATGGATCTGGAGACATTATCGACCGGACTGGCAGCGTGGCTCAGCGGTAACGTTCTCGCTTGCTGGACCGTATGTTTCAGGTTCGTATCCTGGCGCAGTCAGCTGGCATTTGAGGGTGCACAAATGCGAGGGAGCCGTGTTAGTAGATTTACTGGCACGTTAAAGATCCCCTTCGGGACAACATTCTGGCACTCCGGCGTCTCTAATAGCAACAGTAGTTAAAAGGGACGTAAAACCAATAACATTATTATTATTATTATTAGTATTATTATTATTATTATTATTATTACATAATCGGCCTGACGCGGGCAACATCCAACTTTGAGTTGAGGCATGTCTTTACACGTCTGGCTGCGTATGACTTTCACAACCCTAATTGAATTAACAAATATTTCCATGACCCTACAGAGACGTGTGTATACCAACTATGTAGATATTTTCGATTGCTATTTGGCTGAAATAAAAGTATTAATTAATATCCTGAACTAGCACCAACGGTAGAGTTCAGATACTATGTGAAATCGTTTTGTTCTTTACTTCAATTAACATTTTCAAATAACGCACAATAGGCTGTTACAAACCCTTTAAAATAAAAAGTAAAAAATGCGAGGAAGCCGAGTCAGAAGATTTACTGGCGCGTTAAAGATCCCCTTCAGGGTAAACATCTTGTCATTCTTCAAATTCGATGCGCATAGAATGCCAATGGTATAGTAATCAATGGAGCCCCACGTAGACTAGTCGTGACATCTAGTGGTGAAATATCGAACAATATAATCCTAACAGAGCGAGTGCATTCTAGCGGCCAGAAGAAGAAACTTTTCAATAAAATCTGGAAGTTAATAAGTAGGTCTGCGTGCAGTTACCTTTTTGGCAGCTAGATGTCTCGAGTAAATCTGCTGGCGAATTATGTTTTAATTAAATATATATTTTACACCATAATATGCACAATATAACGCTTAATTTTAAAACATCTGAGTCATTACAAAACAATAAACATATAACATTTCAAGCAAAAAACCTAGCTCTGATCGGGTTTGAACCATAGGCATGTGAGCGACAGGCTAACGCTCTACCACTGAGCTAATTGTGTCAACGAATATCGTTCTATATAAAATGACTTACATAGAACTTGTTAGCAAATAATGATTTATACTAAACGATTTCATCACTGGAGTATATGATTTATATATAAAGCATTTCATACAACGTTTATTTATTTTGTATCAGTACGCTATATTGCATGCAATACTCAAATTAGTGAAATATAAGTCAGGCACAAGATATCCGCTGCCATCTTGTCTCATTACTGAATCGGCTCAGCTTTTTAAAATCACGTCTGCACTATAGTATTACAAAATAAACTTTTAATTTCGAACGTGCCTCTTCCTTTAGAACAGTTAAAACGATTCTCGGCTCGATAATTGGAACTGGTGGGTCCCATGATATGGATTATAAAGTTTGCATAATTCGCACGGCCGCCATCCTGAAATGGTATGGCGGACGACCTTGTAGTTTGGTCACAAGACGCATCCTATACGAAGGTATGTTGTTACCAAATTTGGTAGAGATCGGATGATTTGGTTAGTCGTTATTTGATTTTACGTTTTGAACGTTTGAGTGGCCGCCATTCAGTTTTAGTAAAGATGGCGGCAATATAAAACATGACACTGAGGTGTCCTTTGCTAGTGCTACCTTTGTACCAAATTTCGTTCAATTCGCATTCACCGTGTTCGAATTGATAGGGGGGGACAGACATTCAGAGTACACACACTCACACACACACAGACACACACACACACACACACACACACACACACAGAATCACACACACACACAGACTCACACACACACACATACACACACACAGACAGACACACTTTTTTCGCCCTGTGTTGATCTCATAAGTCTACTTTAATTTTTTGCAAAAAATCGAAAGTAGGCTAATATAACAAAAATAAAATAGAATAAAATAAAACATGAAACGAAGTAAAATATAACAATATAATATAGTATAAATTAAATAAAACAAAATAAAAACAAATAAATAAATAAAACAAAATAAAATAATATAAAACAAAAAATAAAATAATACAAAATAAAATAAAACCAATTAGGGTAAAATAAAACAAAATAATATAAAATAAAATAAAGTCACGTAAAATAAAATAGTTTAATATAAAATGAAATACCGGTGGTTCCAGAGTTTAGAGGCTGCGACAACTTTGGGTGTGTGTAGAATTTGTCTGATAACCGGTGTTAATTGTGATGGCTGTATTAGTTTGTGTTCTCTGCGATTCACTTGCAAACGATAAATTTCAAGTAGTTCCTACTTTTGCTACCAAATACTACCGTCAACGACACCTGGCTGTGATCTTGGCTACCAGATGCCACCGCAACCAGCACCTGGTGACGAATGTTGGAACTTAATAGAGCGTTAATCAAATCTAACCTAGGAATTATCTTCACACAATAGTAGTTAGTGGAAGGTTCTTCTACATGCCATAAATCTACTGTATGACTTGGGCTCGTCGTCTTTACTTCCCCTCCGAAGGAAGGCATACTGAGGGATATTTAACGTTCTTAAAAAATCCGACGACTTCGGCCATGTTTGAACTCACGATCTTGGGCATAGAAGCTCAGCATGCCACAAACTACGCCACCAAGACCGCTTAATCAAAGCGCTGACAGTGTGTAATTGTAATTCATTTCAGCTCTCTTACTATTGTTCAGATAGACAGATATTTTACGGAGTATTTCTGTTTAAACTTTAGCAGCATACTTTTTGGAATTGAAATTCTAAATATTGGTCGTAAGGGGCGTGTTAGCGTAGCGGTCAAGCTGTGTGCCTATAACCAAGGCGGACGGGGTTCGTTTCTCGGTCAATGCATGATATATTTTTGAAGTAAAATGCCATGTCCTGTGGTTCGGAATCCTCGTAAAAATGAGGTCCCGGGGCTCATTGTCGCGAGATTAAAAGTCACGTTAAACTACAAGCTTCCCTTTAAATATTACTTGTGAAAAGCATTAATATCAGTACAATCATCGGAATCTTGGAGAAAACGAATTACACGTTGATCGAAATTAAGATATTCATTAAGTTATTATCCAATAATGAGGATTAACTGACAGAAGAGTGTAACGCTAAAACAATGCTATAAATTAATTTCAATAATTCGTTAAGTTTTTATACAGTAAAATATTGGTCCATTTTTAATACTAATATATAATTTATATACGGTATTTAAAATTTGTGTTGAAAAGTGGACGAAAATTTTAAGGTATTGTACGCCAATACGGACAAAAAAGAATTACTCGTGTCATAGCATTAATTTTTCTAGTATAAATGGTAACAAAAATCTAGACTTATTGGCATCAAACGCCATTCCTAAAACCCTGTTTGACATGAATTTGGGTAATTTTGTCGATTTATTTTACTCATATACTTCCTACCAACGTTGAATGTAACGTTGCAAGTGACATTCTTTTTTTTTTTCAGGAAATGCCACTAGATATTTTTATCCACTTTTCCCGTCATCTAGTGGCATTTCCTGGGAAAAAGAATGTCACTTGCAACGTTATGGTGGGGCCACATTCGTATGTTGATCATTATAATATCAATACGCTGTTTTATTACAGTACTATGTAAACATGTATACTGTATTTTTATATGTATATTCATAGCCTATGTTAAGTTTTCTATAGTGTTTTATAAATAATATATTAAGATTTGTTGTATTATTGAATTAAATTATTGTAGTCCTATCTGATATAATTATGTAAAGTTTAGAGACAGTCAAAATTCTTGAATGAAAGGGGCTAAAATTCTTGGTTAATAAGGGCAAAAGTTCTTGAGTGAATTTGGAAAATTATTGAATGAAACTGAATTGTTCACTCTTCTTTATTAAATTGTTATGTAAGTATACAGCAGTGAATTTCCTGACTTCGCCATGCCATCTTGCGTAAATTGCTTCAGTCGTTCTTGGAAACGTACTTTCGGCGGCATAACTGCCAGCTCTAGATCACTCAAGACGCAAAACAAAAATGGCGATGACAATGCAAGCCAAGATACAACAAAAACGCGGGCAACGAGTATTGTACCCGATATGTACTTGACGCAATCGGCTACGCTAGTTGAGATTGGAAATTTATTATTTGGAATTAAAGAATACGCTGGTATCGCGACTGTGACTACATGGGAAGTGAAGTATTGGACACAGGGAGAAGGAAGTACTGCCCCCGTAAATTGAATTATATTGAGACCACGGTGGCTGTATTGGCATATATGAATGAAGTTATGGCTGTCATAGTTGTGACGTGTATATTCATGACGTAGGCACGGATGACGCAGACTTCATGCAAGTAGGCTGGATGAGCTGAGATTCTTGGTGACGTCATGATTTTGTTCGAGAAGGATCTGAGATTTACGACGCAGTCGCAGGGAAACAAGGAATTGTGCTAAGGAAGAAGTTACGCTATTGGAGGAGAGGCTCGAACCAATGAATGATAGTTTGGAGGGAGACGGAGATTACTGAAAGTACCATATTTAATTACTTTTGGCATGCAGAATTGTGGAAAACTATTTTCAGTTATGGCATTGATTTGGAATTTTGAAGAAATTAATTATGAGTTTTTGAAATTTGAAAATCCGTCAAGTATAGCCAAAGTTAGAACTTCTAGCAATGACGGAGGAACAAGCTATGGAAGGGATGGATACGCCCCTTAAGAAGTTGATAAAAGGCCTTGCACAGGAGAGAGGAAGTTCTCATGTCTCATGTCTCATGTCTCAAGGCTCTCATGGCTCATTTTTCTGATTCTCATATTGTCAGACTTCGAGTTCTTAAGTGAAGCAAGTCGTCATTAGCACGTGTGGTAGAGCCCACAGCATCGAACAAGCACTGAGCGTGCAGCAGTACAATTTTACGGTTACTAAAACTAGGCGAAGTTGGAGCGCACACATAAACGAGTCTACAAGATTATCTATCAAGAGTTAGCTACTGCATTTATGTTAATTCAATTGTGCATTACAATATTGAGGCGTGTAAGAAAGTTGAACATTTTCACTATTATACTTTGGAAGATATTCGCATTTTAAGACTGCAGACAAAAGTGATTTTCTCGACACCTGAGAAGCACTTTTATAATACCACATTCTACGCTACGGCTGACACTTGTATTGCAACCGTGATACTGAAGATTACGTTTGGTGATACAACGCTACGTTCTACAATGGAACTATATAATCTGGCAGTACTTTCGACTATTATTATAACGGAAGTGGAGATGGAAGACTAAAACTTTAATGCAATTGGGACATATATCAATGGAGTGAAATAGCAGCATGGAACTTCGTTAATCGTCATTCTACAAAATCGAGCATGTAGTGAACATCCAACTACACTCATGCATCGTAATCCATCGCTGAATTACATCAAATGGCAGTGGAAATATCTTCATACTCCACAATTATGAACATTTCTGCGGAAATAATTGCAATAAACTTCATGGCGAATTTCTACCAGAACTTCAGGGAATTTTCAAGAGAGGCCAGGGTGGACCCGGCTCACAAAGAAGAGTTTTGCCAGAAGGATGTCTATCGTCTACACGGAGCAGTACAATTTCCGGAGGAGGAAGCAGTTCTATTCTCCGAGGGCGCAGGTTCCAGGTTCGAGGTCGGAGCACATCTTTACGGTGGTGAAATGGAACCAACAGCAGTCTTCTTTGGAAATTTTCCTCTAGAACTTCAATCAACAGATAAGGTAGTCGTGAACGTTTCTTGTTTTATTTGAGCCATTTAGCGATATCTGAGCAACCATTTTTCCCATATTTTCTGTCCCATATATTTTGCCCCATATTCTTGCTTGATATCTCTGTTCACTTTGCTGATTTATGCCTTTTTCTACGATTTACTGAGACATTGTTATGTCATTGGCATATTTAAATAATTTTGGATCAATTGAGACTGCTAAAATATATTCTTTCAGTAATTTGCATATTTTTGTAGTCACGATTTGACTGTAAAGTTAACGATTTTCTATGGCAAATTTGAATTCAGACAGCGTGTCACTTTATTAAAGTAATTCTATTCAGTAAATTACTTTGACCAATTTTCTGTCATCCTCAAGAAAGAAGAATGATTAAAAGATTTTAGAGCGTTAAAATCTTCTACTTTATCGACGATCTTGGAAAAACTAGTCGTTTTATGAACATGATTGCAACATAGACATTTATCGTCAATTCTGAAATACCATTGCATTATAGACAATTTTATGAAATATGAACTTTGAGTACGATTTATTGAATACACTATAGTAATGAACATTTGATAGGAGTTTTTCTCAATTGTAGATTGGAACAATAATGTTTGCATTCCAAAGTCTAATTGTATTCTGTTCGATTATTTATGCAGTTTAGATGAACTTTGATTGAAGATAGTATTTTTATACGGCGATACTTTTGATTATATTAATCTCAATTTTGATAGACCAGGGAGGCGTGTCTAATCGTATTTGCTATTAAATGTATTTGTGATTGGCAAATTTTTACTTCATATCGATTCATGAATGAAACCCACGAAGGTTAAATATAATAACAGTTTTCGATACAATTGATGAATATAAGAATTTTTAAAGAGGAACTATGGATGTATAATCGTTAGTTCAGTGGACGTGT
Organism: Meconema thalassinum; assembly: GCA_946902985.2. Taxonomy (NCBI): domain Eukaryota; kingdom Metazoa; phylum Arthropoda; class Insecta; order Orthoptera; family Tettigoniidae; genus Meconema; species Meconema thalassinum. Next base: position 1,201,012,576 of record OX336388.2, on the reverse strand, counting down.
AAAAGTCGCTGATGAATAAAGCCCTGTAATAAGTGAAGGAGGTTCCCACAGTAATATTGATGATGATGATGATGAATTTGTAAGTGGAGGTTTATGTATGTATTGTGGAAGATTTTGATGCCATATATAATGAGATGAAGCCTCCGTGGCTTAGGCGGCAGCACGCCGGCCTCTCACCGCTGGGTCCGTGGTACAAATCCCGGTCACTCCATGTGAGATCTGTGCTGGACAAAACGGAGGCAGACAGGTTTTTCCCCGGGTACTCCGGTTTTCCCTGTCAAAATTTCATTCCAGCGACACTCTCCACTATCATTTCATTTCATCTGTCACTCATTTAATCATTGCCCCAGAGGAGTGCGTCAGGCCTCGGCAGCCGGCACAGTTCATATCCTCGCCGCCAGATGGGGGCTTCATTCATTCCATTCCTGACCCGGTCGGAGACTGGAAGCAGGCTGTGGATTTTCATTTTCATATAATGAGATATATGATGAATTATGGGCCAATTTTGGTGCAATTTTGTGCGTTTTGAGCGAGGTATTTTTCGCTGAGTGTATTGTTCAGGTCCATTGAGAATTATTCATGTGAAGTTACTGTTAAAATTAACAAGAGTGTTTAAATAATTTGAGATAACGATTTTGAATGGAGGTTACCGTCACAAATAATAATAATTATTAAATCTTATTAAACCTGAATCTAAAATTTAAATATAACTAACCTTCGTTGGTCGATTATATCACCACGATTTAAGTAATTATCAACCGGATAAACGTGTGGTTTAATGTATTTCTAATATAAATAATATAAATAATGTAAATAACTATGTAAATATCTTTAATAATAATTTGAAACGAACGGGATTAATAGAGGCGTGTATAAATTTTTCAATTGTCGTTTGACAATGTTATAAACTATTTAAAATGTTATAAATAATTAATGAACATTTTGTTATAAACATTAAGCGTTTTCGTTATTATACTCTAAACAACGCTAGTTCAACAATTGGAATATACAATTAAACAAGATTTGGGATTATTAGAGTAATCCATTGATATTTGAACGGAGCATTTAAAAGATTTGCGTGATAATATTTGAGTTGAGACGTGAACATTTAATGTGTTTTGAAAAGGAGCTAGGCTCTGAGGTAACTAGCATATGCTAACATTGGATGGACAGGTGCGTCCATTTGACGATGCAAGCATGCGACACGGTGCAGGGTGTATCGCAGGTGGCCAGATAACTGTATGATAGAGGCCAAGGTCATCTACATAGCAGCCTTGCGGTTATAAATAAAATGTGAAGTTCCTGAACAAGGAAACAATTGCTATATGTCTCGTCCCAGCTCCCTTATCCATTCCAAAGTGCATTATTATTATTACGTTCTTTTGAGCTAGAGAAAGCTGAAATTTTGTATGTGAAGTCTACAAGTCCTACAGGAGGACATGGTTACATGGACAATGGCTTCTGATTGCCACGTATATTTTGTTGTTAAATTTTGTTAAATTATTTTCTTTATGTGAAATAAATTATTGTGCAGTTTAAATTTTCTTGTTTCCGTTTTGGTTCATTTTAAATATCGTGGTGGAGGTTATTGTGAGGGCATACTATTAAGTGATCCAGTTGAAAACCCAGACCCGAGATTAAATTGAAAAGGTAAGTAAAAGGTAAGTATGAACCCCCGTATATTTTGGTGTGTTCCACAATAATTTCATGTTAACTACTGTGCTCTAATCTCGGTAGTATCTGTCAGTGCCATTTTCATTGATGTAGCTGTGCCGGTGCGATTGATTATTGGCAATCCGATTGAGGGGGCGGATTTCTGACAGCCTACTATCCGGATTATCGGGGACTGTAGGATTGGCACCGCAATTTCGTGGGGCTCGACAAAACTGGATTACCAGGTTGAACGCCAGTAGGATTGGCACCGCAATTTCGTGGGGCTCGACAAAACTGGATTACCAGGTTGAACGCCAGTTGGATTGGTTTAATCAACGTGTGGAGAGCTCGAATAACATTGGATTACCAAGTTATCGATGTCAATGGGATTGTGAAGACTCAAATAAAGAGGTTGATTCTTTGTTAGATGTCTTGGCCAATTGTAGAATTTGAGAGTGTGATTATATAGGGATTAAATGTTGGGTTGTATTAGGAAAATTACACTCTGAAAAGATCAGATCTTATACAACCTGAGAGAGGTTAAATAGGCTGGAAACTTAGAAAAATCGCCTATGATCTGGAGTCTTATTTTATTTGACCGGCTTATGACATGTTTAGTCATATTAAAGATAAAATTAAACTATTTGGATTGTAAATGTAAATTATTTGTGTTAGGATATTTTAAATTGAACCAAAGAAATTTGAACATGTGCTTGAGTTTATTTCAACATGGGGTGTCTACGAAAGTTAATTATAAGGTAATTATAAGTTAGATTTAAGATAGAAAATTGCTCAAACTTATATATGGTGAAAGATGTTGCTCAGATGTTGTTATCTTGCTCTGTTTGATGTATGTCCCTAAAGCAGTCTATTATTGAAATATTATTGAGATGGCAGATGAGAGTATTAGGAAGATGTTGGAGGAGATGGAAGCTAGGAATGCTAGTCGAATGAAGCAGATGATGAAGGAGAATGCTAGTAATTTGTCTATTAGGCTGGATGAAAGTTTGAAAGCTAGCATGAATGAAAGTGTGAGGGAGATGGAAGCTAGGAATACTAGTCGAATGGAGGAGAATATGAAAGTTCTTCAGACCAGTTCTGCAAACTTGGAAAATAATGTGTCGCGTTTACAGACCAGTACCCAGGGAATCCAGAATGCCGTGACTGACATTCACAAAGATGTCTCAGATGTTAAAGTAGATTTATCCAATGTCCATAAAGATGTCTCAGATGTTAAGACTGATGTTTCCAATGTACAGGGAAAGGTTGATTCATTCCAGAAAAACCTTACTATGTTGAATCTTGATGTTGCTAATGTCCGGGGTGATATTTCATGTGCTAGAGCAGAAGTAATCGTTGTTAGGAATGATGTTGCTACTGTACAAGACAAGGTAGAAGAAGTTCAAAGAGAGATTAGAAATGTTCGAACCGATGTGTCAAACGTTCAAGTAGACATAAATAATATTCATTCTGATGTTAATGAGATGCAAAGCGATATCAATAAGATACAAATAGAAGTTAATACAGTTTTTGTAGACATTGCCAAAGTTCAAACTGATGTTAATAAGGTTAGAGAAGAAATTGAAACTTCAAAAACGCTTTGTACTCGTAACATTAGTGCTTTAACAACTAGATTGGTTGACGAGTCTGTTAGGACAACAGCTTCACTAGCTGGATTAAAATATGATGTAGAGGCCATGAGGACCCAAGACTTAGATCATAATCGTTTACTTAAGGAAGACATTGAAGTAGATATTGCGGAAATGTTAACTGCAAATGTAACGGTTTGGAAAGATGAATGGAACAGGTCAAGTGGGGAACATGTCAATCAGATTCAGGAGCGAATTGAACGAAAACTTGCCAGTACACAAGTAGATATAAATAATGAGGGAGTTCAAATTAGAAAGGACTTGAGTATAAGGATGGATTCGCTATCCGAAAAGCAGGTAGAGGATAGAACTCAAATAGGTCAGGACGTGCAAGCATTAAAAACCGCGTTAGAGGAACAAATTCATAAGGTTGTCTCTGATGTCAATGAAACTACGAGCAAACTTCAGAATTTGAAACTAGGAGAAGCTAGCATGATGGAAACGTATAAAGAAGAGTTGATTAGGAAAGTCATCACGGAAATCACAGATAAGGATCCAGAAGGATTGACTTGTGAAGATAATAGAAATTACGTGAGAAGATGTAACCTCGCTACTGAAGAGAGAGATATTAGTCCTGAGGAACGTATATTCAGATTCCGGGAAGAAGAAGAAGAGGATAGGAATATTGAACCTGAATGGAAATATCGTGATAGTGGGAAGAATTACATGGATTCATATCCAAGAAATGTGACAGTCATCCGAAACTTTGAGGACAAGCCTCAGAAATTTAGTAATACAGATAGTCTAACACCGATAGAGTATATCAGAAACCTGAAAGACTATTTTATTGAAGCCCATATTCCCAGAGAAAGAGAGATGAGAATCGTAGAAAGATTTCTAGCTGGAGGACCCCTTGAATGGTTCAGAGCATTTCGGTACACTTTTAGTAATTTCGATGAATTTGCAGAGGCACTGATAAAACGATTCTGGTCAATAGAAGCACAAAATTCATTAAGAGCTGAGGTATACTCGAGGAAGTATTCGGGTACTCTTCCAACACGGTACGCTGATTTCTTCACGAGCCAGTTATCGCGCTTGAGATTCTTACAACCCCCATTGTCGACAGAGCAGTTGATAGATGCTATTTCACGTATGTTACCTGTGGAGGTAAGAAGGCTTATTATATCGTCAAATATCAGGGATTTGACCAGTATGGACGAACTAATGAGAAGGCTTGACTACACGAGTCCGATGCCAAATTTTGTTCAAAAAGGTCAGAGGCACGAATTCAAAGACATTAATACAGTCTACATGGATCAAGTTCAGCAAACTGATAAGCCTGCTGAAGAGAAAACTGAAAATGTAGGTCCTCACAGGAACAATTATTTTCGCAACAACAGATCACAAGGTTACCGTCCATATCAGCAAAGACGAGGCTGGAATAACAATAGAAGGAACTATAATAACGGAAGAGGTAGATCTATAATAACAATGGGTCAATAGGAACTACAACAGAAATAACCGGTACCAGAATCGGAATCAGAATTCTCAAGGTCAGGTTATGACACGGGACAAGTATCAAGAGAGAGAGAAAGAAAGTCAGCAGTATTTGAAGGAATTACGAGAGAAGGAAGCTGAAAACCAGAAGAAAAGACAGGATGTAGTGATCGATCCTGGTCCTTCTACAAGCCAGCAGAATTTGGGAAACAGGAATACAGGACAGAAGAGAAAGTAGAGAGGAGTGAATGCATTAGCCACACACAACCCAGAGAAGAAGAGACTTATGCTTAAGGAACATTGAAGAAATATTATCCAAGAGTAAGCCAATAATAATTCAATTTCGTGTTCAAGTGAATTCAGATATTTATAACACAGAGTTTAAAAACAATTTGCAACTGTTTTTAAAACGTGGTGAAGGGAGAATGCCCCCGTCAATTGAATTATATTGAGACCACGGTGGCTGTATTGGCATATATGAATGAAGTTATGGCTGTTATAGTTGTGACGTGTATATTCATGACGTAGGCACGGATGACGCAGACTTCATGCAAGTAGGCTGGATGAGCTGAGATTCTTGGTGACGTCATGATTTTGTTCGAGAAGGATCTGAGATTTACGACGCAGTCGCAGGGAAACAAGGAATTGTGCTAAGGAAGAAGTTACGCTATTGGAGGAGAGGCTCGAACCAATGAATGATAGTTTGGAGGGAGACGGAGATTACTGAAAGTACCATATTTAATTACTTTTGGCATGCAGAATTGTGGAAAACTATTTTCAGTTATGGCATTGATTTGGAATTTTGAAGAAATTAATTATGAGTTTTTGAAATTTGAAAATCCGTCAAGTATAGCCAAAGTTAGAACTTCTAGCAATGACGGAGGAACAAGCTATGGAAGGGATGGATACGCCCCTTAAGAAGTTGATAAAAGGCCTTGAACAGCAGAGAGGAAGTTCTCATGTCTCATGTCTCATGTCTCAAGGCTCTCATGGCTCATTTTTCTGATTCTCATATTGTCAGACTTCGAGTTCTTAAGTGAAGCAAGTCGTCATTAGCACGTGTGGTAGAGCCCACAGCATCGAACAAGCACTGAGCGTGCAGCAGTACAATTTTACGGTTAGTAAAACTAGGCGAAGTTGGAGCGCACACATAAACGAGTCTACAAGATTATCTATCAAGAGTTAGCTACTGCATTTATGCTAATTCAATTGTGCATTACAATATTGAGGCGTGTAAGAAAGTTGAACATTTTCACTATTATACTTTGGAAGATATTCGCATTTTAAGACTGCAGACAAAAGTGATTTTCTCGACACCTGAGAAGCACTTTTATAATACCACATTCTACGCTACGGCTGACACTTGTATTGCAACCGTGATACTGAAGATTACGTTTGGTGATACAACGCTACGTTCTACAATGGAACTATATAATCTGGCAGTACTTTCGACTATTATTATAACGGAAGTGGAGATGGAAGACTAAAACTTTAATGCAATTGGGACATATATCAATGGAGTGAAATAGCAGCATGGAACTTCGTTAATCGTCATTCTACAAAAGCGAGCATGTAGTGAACATCCAACTACACTCATGCATCGTAATCCATCGCTGAATTACATCAAATGGCAGTGGAAATATCTTCATACTCCACAATTATGAACATTTCTGCGGAAATAATTGCAATAAACTTCATGGCGAATTTCTACCAGAACTTCAGGGAATTTTCAAGAGAGGCCAGGGTGGACCCGGCTCACAAAGAAGAGTTTTGCCAGAAGGATGTCTATCGTCTACACGGAGCAGTGCAATTTCCGGAGGAGGAAGCAGTTCTATTCTCCGAGGGCGCAGGTTCCAGGTTCGAGGTCGGAGCACATCTTTACGGTGGTGAAATGGAACCAACAGCAGTCTTCTTTGGAAATTTTCCTCTAGAACTTCAATCAACAGATAAGGTAGTCGTGAACGTTTCTTGTTTTATTTGAGCCATTTAGCGATATCTGAGCAACCATTTTTCCCATATTTTCTGTCCCATATATTTTGCCCCATATTCTTGCTTGATATCTCTGTTCACTTTGCTGATTTATGCCTTTTTCTACGATTTACTGAGACATTGTTATGTCATTGGCATATTTAAATAATTTTGGATCAATTGAGACTGCTAAAATATATTCTTTCAGTAATTTGCATATTTTTGTAGTCACGATTTGACTGTAAAGTTAACGATTTTCTATGGCAAATTTGAATTCAGACAGCGTGTCACTTTATTAAAGTAATTCTATTCAGTAAATTACTTTGACCAATTTTCTGTCATCCTCAAGAAAGAAGAATGATTAAAAGATTTTAGAGCGTTAAAATCTTCTACTTTATCGACGATCTTGGAAATACTAGTCGTTTTATGAACATGATTGCAACATAGACATTTATCGTCAATTCTGTAATACCATTGCATTATAGACAATTTTATGAAATATGAACTTTGAGTACGATTTATTGAATACACTATAGTAATGAACATTTGATAGGAGTTTTTCTCAATTGTAGATTGGAACAATAATGTTTGCATTCCAAAGTCTAATTGTATTCTGTTCGATTATTTATGCAGTTTAGATGAACTTTGATTGAAGATAGTATTTTTATACTGCGATACTTTGATGATATTAATCTCAATGTTGATAGACCAGGGAGGCGTGTCTAATCGTATTTGCTATTAAATGTATTTGTGATTGGCAAATTTTTACTTCATATCGATTCATGAATGAAACCCACGAAGGTTAAATATAATAACAGTTTTCGATACAATTGATGAATATAAGAATTTTTAAAGAGGAACTATGGATGTATAATCGTCAGTTCAGTGGACGTGTAAAAGTCGCTGATGAATAATGCCCTGTAATAAGTGAAGGAGGTTCCCACAGTAATATTGATGATGATGATGATGAATTTGTAAGTGGAGGTTTTTTGTATGTATTGTGGAAGATTTTGATGCCATATATAATGAGATATATGATGAATTATGGGCCAATTATGGTGCAATTTTGTGCGTTTTGAGCGAGGTATTTTTCGCTGAGTGTATTGTTCAGGTCCATTGAGAATTATTCATGTGAAGTTACTGTTAAAATTAACAAGAGTGTTTAAATAATTTGAGATAACGATTTTGAATGGAGGTTACCGTCACAAATAATAATAATTATTAAATCTTATTAAACCTGAATCTAAAATTTAAATATAACTAACCTTCATTGGTCGATTATATCACCTCGATTTAAGTAATTATCAACCGGATAAACGTGTGGTTTAATGTATTTCTAAGATAAATAATATAAATAATATAAATAATGTAAATAACTATGTAAATATCTTTAATAATAATTTGAAACGAACGGGATTAATAGAGGCGTGTATAAATTTTTCAATTGTCGTTTGACAATGTTATAAACTATTTAAAATGTTATAAATAATTAATGAACATTTTGTTATAAACATTAAGCGTTTTCGTTTTTATACTCTAAACAACGCTAGTTCAACAATTGGAATATACAATTAAACAAGATTTGGGATTATTAGAGTAATCCATTGATATTTGAACGGAGCATTTAAAAGATTTGCGTGATAATATTTGAGTTGAGACGTGAACATTTAATGTGTTTTGAAAAGGAGCTAGGCTCTGAGGTAACTAGCATATGCTAACATTGGATGGACAGGTGCGTCCATTTGACGATGCAAGCATGCGACACGGTGCAGGGTGTATCGCAGGTGGCCAGATAACTGTATGATAGAGGCCAAGGTCATCTACATAGCAGCCTTGCGGTTATAAATAAAATGTGAAGTTCCTGAACAAGGAAACAATTGCTATATGTCTCGTCCCAGCTCCCTTATCCATTCCAAAGTGCATTATTATTATTACGTTCTTTTGAGCTAGAGAAAGCTGAAATTTTGTATGTGAAGTCTACAAGTCCTACAGGAGGACATGGTTACATGGACAATGGCTTCTGATTGCCACGTATATTTTGTTGTTAAATTTTGTTAAATTATTTTCTTTATGTGAAATAAATTATTGTGCAGTTTAAATTTTCTTGTTTCCGTTTTGGTTCATTTTAAATATCGTGGTGGAGGTTATTGTGAGGGCATACTATTAAGTGATCCAGTTGAAAACCCAGACCCGAGATTAAATTGAAAAGGTAAGTAAAAGGTAAGTATGAACCCCCGTATATTTTGGTGTGTTCCACAATAATTTCATGTTAACTACTGTGCTCTAATCTCGGTAGTATCTGTCAGTGCCATTTTCATTGATGTAGCTGTGCCGGTGCGATTGATTATTGGCAATCCGATTGAGGGGGCGGATTTCTGACAGCCTACTATCCGGATTATCGGGGACAGTACTACCCCTCCATCGAAATGAATCACGGGTAGAATGCAAGAGATTTATTTGAGTAATTTAGAAATTACGACCCTGTGTTATGTCAGAGAAAAAGGAATAATGCTGGATATGTATTGTGTTAATATTTGATATGGTTGATAACCCCTTAAAGGAAAATTATAGCTTTACAACAAGCGGATATTATCCATGGTTGGGCCATGTGACGTCAGAGTACGGCATCAAGCAGGCTACCCTACCACGAGTGAGGGAAAGCGGGGTCACATGACTGGCCAGGTGGATAGCAAGAGAGCTGCGTGGAGAACTTATTACTGTACGCTTCTTATTACTGTACGCATCGTCTTCCGAACACAATCAGCTCTAGCACAGTTGCTAATGTAATACAATTGCCAGTACGGTGAACGCGAGTCGGGTACGGGGGACGAGGTCTCGATGGCAGTGTACTTGTCGAACGCGACAGGATACGGGAAAACGTGCTACTTTGTCGTGGAGAATATAAAGCTTTCTTTCAACCAGTATTTCAATCATGAACTGTTACTTGCGAGTCGAGGCAAGCGGGACACTTTACACCGTGAAAGCAATCATTATGACAGTGAACTTTGTGATGCATATTCACGCACCTCTACTGTTTAACGAAGCCATCTTATAACGTTGTGTTACCGGCATGTTGCAAGGCATGAACATTGCTATTATAGCGGACATCTTGTGACAAATTGGAGGTCGTGTTATACGATACTGCAACCGACATTAACATTACTGCGTATTGGTCATAGGCATGGTCCGAATACTTGTTCCATTTTCTAGTTTTACAATTGCAACGTGTATGCCTACCAGCGGATGAACTTTATTACATTCTCGACATTATGTTTGAAGGCACAGCTGATGTATTTTATACAGTAAAGCCTAGGCGACCACGAGGTTACTCAATTAATACTGGAACATTCGACCAGAACAGTGGAAGTGACTTCACATATTTTCTGCAGTGGTGAAGTGAAAGCCAATGACTATGATTAACGAACATTTGCGAATATGCATGTCGCATAATATTCAGCTACAGGGTGTGTGATAAACTTGAACATGCACAAATAATATTTTTATTCATCCATGCGATTCGACATTTGTTGGCGAGAACTTTACTAGTGGATGCCAATCGACATATTCTTGTGGAACAGTGGCGTGTTGTAGCCATGGACATAATGGGGTACCCATTTAGATCGCAATAATCTGTGGATTTTTGGACAGTATCCGAGATGGATATTTTACACATTGACATGATGGGCTAGGCGTAAAAAGAGGCAGGATGGCAGAACGGATTGACGGATTCGATTCCTACCCAGGCGAGTGACCGTGCCGAGATCCGCATTAGGACGAGAATAATGCTGTTCCAATGGTACAGGATGAAGAAATCGTCGATCTTGCGAGAAATTAATCACGAATATCTGGATTACCGTCGATCTTTGAATGAATATTTTTACCACCTGGAGTATTTTGAAGGTAATGTGAACGCTTATATGAATACACTGATATGATTTGACATGACCATGGGCACACTGGTACATCCTTAGGAGTGCGGTATATATTTTTGAAGCATCGTCTTATACATTTTGAATATCATCCTGATGAATTTGCTAATATATGGTGGATTCTATGTGAGATGGCAGGGGCATTTCACTGATCTTTGCTATTCACCGACGATATTAAGCAAGGTAATTGATCATATTTTATAGTGAGTCATAGTGCATTTTGAGCACAGTAGTTTTTTTGATCGAGCGATTTGAGAGACTCGAGACCTGCAGTCGGTTGTTTGATAGTTTTTTTTTTTTGCATTCTAATGATTGTGTGGAGTTAGTGGCCAGGGCTTTCTTCTTCTTTTTGATTGGATCTTTTAAGCTATTGAATTTAATTCGCTTTAGCGAAGCAGTGCCACTACTATCTGACAGTATATTGTTGATTCCAGTCATATGCATTCACTCATTTGAGCCGTCGGGACAGGGCCTGTTGCCTAGTGCAATTGTGTAGTGTCTAGCCGCCTTACCCGTCATTAGGAACTATCATTCTATCATCCGAATGCAATGTTGACTGTAAGCGAATCAAACAATAATTAACAAGTCATGTATTAGTTGATCTTTATCCAGTACAGTAAAAATAAATGTAAGCAGGATTACACTTTGTGATTCTTGTGTGGTGGATCCATTAGTTTTTGTAGTGATTCTACTTCAGAATACAGTCAATTTAATATCTATTAATTTCCTGATGAATTGATTTACACATTAAACAAGGATTTTAAGCGATTGATTCGTTTAAGATGAGTACGTTCGTTTCATAAATCTATCACAGGCAGAAAGGAAACAGCTATGATGAATATTATTAATCAAACACAGATGGTGTTCTTTTGAAACAGATTTCAATGATTTTTCCAGAGATATGACACTTTTAAATAAAGTAATGCTTGGATTGGATAATAATTATTTCAGTGATTTACATGTCATTTAAGAGGTTGTCAAACACAGTTATAGTGACCACAGTTCTGATGGGTCAACTTTATTAATACCTGAAGCCAGTCTTACAATAAATGTGGATTATTAAATACGTTGATTTTAGATATTTTTGCCAAGTGTTTGTATAAAGATTGCCAATATTTCTGAGGTTACCACTTTGATATATTAATGGTGTAGACTGAAGGTTAGTGACCCAGTCTTATTTTTAATTCATGCTGTGCGCTGAATAGTTGTGATGAATTGATAATAAATTGATAATGTTCAATTGTGATATTTAATGACGTAGTTCATGATGAATGAATTCAAGTGGTTATTGGTGGATGATAACGTCCAATGTGGAGAAGTTGTGGCAATAAGTTTTGGTATGGCAATGGAGTGAAATATAAGCACCAATCATAACATGTAAGAGTATAATTACGTCTGGCAATACATTTTCACTAATGTGATATATTTTGACGACACCTCTATAATTAATCCTAGATATTATTCTGGAAGTTTAGATAATCCAAGTTCCTTTAATAATTAATAGTTGAGTATTACTCTGAATAATAAATGAAACAGCTGATCTGAGCTGATGACAATTTAAGAAAATTTAAGCAAACAGCCGATTGAGTAGTAGCTGATGTGATAAGTGATTAATGATTTTTCAATAACTTAAAATACCAGATAATTAAAACGATGACGATAAATGATTAAGATTTTGTCAAGATTTTGACAGCAAATGCTTTGAATAATGTTGTTGTTGATTCTAATGAGTATTAATAATAATCAGAAGTGAAACGTTTGGGATATTGACTAGTTGAAGTCATGAATATAAATAATTAATGATGATCAAGTAATTAAAGTAATAAATGATAATATAATTAAATGATGTGATGCAGATGGTTGGGGATGATTAGTTAAAGTTCAGTAGTTGTTTTTTTTTATATTACCTTGTAACTTTGATGTCCAGATAAAGTTGACACATTTTTGTTCAAGTGTGGATCTTGACATGCCGACAGTGCATAGTTTTTGAGTGGTAATTTTGTGTGAAGAGAGGTGATGATGATGAAATGGTTTTATTCCGTCAAGCTGGGAGCTGTGACGATGGTGAATGGTAATTTTGGTTCACACACGTGGTGCTAAATGGAATGGCTTAGATTAAATGTTTGTTAATGGAGATGACATACATCATGCTGCCATAATAAAAGTCTCACAACCAATTTCTAGAACATCAGATGATGCTATTAGTCATTGATAACTTTGATAAATTGTAACATTTATGAATTCTCATAATTCCAATGAGATTGGATTACTGGACATTCTGTGCTATTACGAATGCTTAAACATGTTGTAAATATAATAATTATTGTGTGCAAGATTATTTTAAACTTAAATGGTTCACGTGCTTGCTGATATATCACTAGCAATGGTAGGTCCCAAGGTTCACAAATAAAACAGTGTCGTGTGATTCGGTGCTACGGAGACCCTGACAATCCAAGAAACGTTTAGTTATTTTATTTTTGGCACGTGAACAAATTCCTTTTGGATTAGAATGGAAATGGCTAGATTTGAAAAAGAACAATTGCATCATAACTGTCGCAATCTACCATTATCCCAGGCAGGATTTTCATGTCTTTTGTCTTGTCGTCCAAGTTCAAATAAACCTTCTTTTATTTTATTTTTATGTGATCTCGTGACGATGTATTTTTCCCAGTCCTTTCCTGTTTAATGTTAAGGCTTCACCAGGAAGGATGTGGTTTGTTATGAATCTAGTTGATGGCGCCCTTTGCTTTGTTTTATCATTAAATTAAACCCGTAAACGACCCAGAGATACTTTGTCTCGTGTTACCAACTGCTATTTGTTTAAAATTTCAACTGGATCTCCGACACATTCCTTGCTGTTTATTGTTTCAATCCACTCTGTCCTGGGACACCTGATATGCGATGCTATGGCAGTTGGGTCATTGCATACCAGGGAGGAACGGGTACAGTATGAACATGGCTACACAAGAAACGACATACCGTATATCGATCGATGATTGATAGTCTTATTCCTCTCTCCTATGGCGTCTGCCATTCAAGTCGTTTACTAACCATGTCAACTCATAGCATCTAGCAACAACATTCCAGACCTTGTGGATTTTTTTCAGATATGACAAGGCAGAAAACAGTTCTAGTTAGTTAGTTAGTTAGTTATTGTTGTTTTAAGTGGTGGAACTACGAGGTCATCTGACCCTCTTAACACAGATTGAAGAATACAAAGTGGAGAGCGGTAATATTTACAAAAGGGAATTTGGAACGAAGATACTCACACAATGAAAAGGTTGAAAGATACGCACAAAATGTAGGTTAGGTTCAAAATACGTACAAAATGCAATGCAGGGTCGAAATGCCTACAAAATGCAACTGATAATCGAAGTACTTACAAAATGCAAATGAGATGGGAAATACGTACCGTACAAAATGCAATCGAGGTTCAAAATACTTACAAAATGTAATTGAAATAGAAAATACACAATGCAATTCAGATTGAAATAACTCCCATTTCAGATCCAAAATACTCACAAAGTGCAATTGAAATTCAAAATGCTTACAAAATGCAATTGAAATTGAAAATGCTTACAAAATGCACAGTAGATTCAAACTACTAATTTGGGTGGACAATACTTACAAAATGCAATTTAGATTGAAAATACGTACAAAATGTAAATTAGATACAAGATACCTCAAAATACAATTGAGAATCAAAATAGTTGCAAAATGCTCATTCCTACAAAATGCAATTTAGATTGGAAATACTTGAAAAAAGGGGTTTAGGTTGAAAATACTTACAAATTGCAATTGAAATTCAAAACAGTCACAATCGGATCTTCGGACTCCTGACATTATTGAAAGACTTACTAAAAAGCAATTTAGATTTTCAATCCTTACAAAATGCAATTGAGGTTGAAAACACTCGCAACATGCAACTTAGATCGAAAAAACATACAAAATGCAACAAAGATTGAAAATACCTACAAAATAAAGTGTCAATGAAAAAAAAAATCGCTAAAGGGAATTTAGATACACGGGGAGCCAATAAACAAAAAGTAAGTGCGGGAATCTTAAAGAGAATTGGAAATATAATGAAAAGAAAAAGAAGGCTGAACCCTCGAAAAGTGAGGGTAACAGGAAAGATGAGACAAGGGCCAACTAAGGCGGGAAAGTGAAAGACTCCCTAGGCTTCGGATACCCTAATACCTTCGGGGTCGGAAAAGAACAAGAATTGACCAAGGGGGTCGACAGGAAAAACGATGGAGGGGAGCCCGGCATAAGTAAGTGGATGCAATGCCGGACTCAGCTGGGGTCCCGTGGTCGCTAACCCACGTCCCACTAGATGTGAGACCCTGGGGGGAAGTTCTATTTTGTGACTTGGTCAATAAATATTATTAAAAAAACAACAATCTAACATTTTCAAATTTAGTTAATTTATTTATGAATTACCGACAAAATTCGCTTTTTGCGAATAATCACAAAAAATGCTAATTCGCGAGTCATAGATATTTTGCGATTTTTCGCGAGTGATATACGAGTTGAAACGTGTAATTATATGATGTTTCTTATGTAAAACATGTTCTAAACCAATTTTTATTTGTATAACTTTTTTCCTGTTTTCGCGAGTCGCGAATTTTGACTGTCTATAGTAATGTTACACTAACCCCGTATTTAAACCAATTTTCCTGATAACGCTAAAAATGAAAATCATAGATGCTTCTAAACACTAATATTTTAGATACTAAAAACCACAATTTCTACTCACGCCACAAGAAAGGAGGGAGGGGAGAGGATGATGAAACTCATCTGAACACACTGTGATTGAGCAAGGTGTACATTTAAGAAACGTTTAGATAACTTACTTTTTATAAGATCACTTCCTACACCTGATGTTATTCCTGTGATGTATTTCACTGGGCAGAACTTTCCTAGTTTCAGAAGTCTCCGAGGATGGTCAGGGAGGAATGACACCTCGTTCTCCAGATGTGGTTCAATGGCTGGATGCCAGTAATCATTTCCGATATTATTCCTTTCCTAGAAATGTATATATTTGATTCATTACTTCAAGTTATCACGCTTAAATTAAATTAAAGAATAAGCCTTGATAGTGGCAATTTGACTACAATCAGAAAACAACTCAGAATATGAATTATAACCTGCTGTTTGTGGTGTAATTGACGTAAGATTGTTAATCGCGTAATGTTTGCTTTACACAAGGTATCAGCTAAGTTAAGTTTAGGTCTGCCGGGTAGTGCAGTGGCTAGCATTTTTGGCTGTCAGCCCTGAGACTCAGGTTCGATTCAAGGCTCTGCTAAGACATTTAATTCTGGTCTGAGGGCTGCAACGGGATTCATTGAGCCTCGTGAGGCATAACTGAGGAGAGGAGGGTTCAATTCCCATCTCAGCCATCCTGGAAGCGGTTTTACGTGGCTTCCCACTTCTATTCCAGACAAATGCTGGCGTGGTTCCTAGCTTAAGGCCAAGGCCTCTTCCTTCGCAATCCCCACCTGAATTACAAATTCACCCACTACCACAGACACCACAATAACACAGGTTATCAGACAAATTCTATATATATATATATATACACACACACACACACACCAATTACACGGGGCTAAATGATCACGATGTCCAAGCCCCCCAAATGTAACTACAACAACGGTTAAGTTTAAATGTAACAAAAATGTATACGCTGTTTCATATGTCTTCTTTCGTTTGTCAGTGAGTGTATTTATCAAAATCCCCTCTCGAAATAAACTTTTCAGAGGGTAGAAGATTCAGCCAACTTGTACATCATGAGAGTCATCATTGACACTATATTACCACTATTATTATTATTATTGTCACCACAGAAACACAGGTTATCAACCAAATTTAATGCATGGTTTTGATTAAAGCAACAACAACACATAGTGTAGTATCATGCGGGTTTAGTTTAAATTGAACCATCATCGTGTTTGCCGTTACAAATAAAACTTATTTAAAGTTTAATTTGGCTCGGCACATCATCGATAGATTAGCCTAAAATTAGTACCCAGCTGTGCATAAAAGAGTTTCTATCAGGAAGGTGGTTAACCTTTCCGTTAGGCGGGGGGGGGGGTCTACTGTACTGATATATTATTATTATTATTATTATTATTATTATTATTATTATTATTATTGCTATCATTATTAAAGGTTTCATGATTAAGAATTCTATATAATTATTTTCGGATAAGCCTATTAGATGGAGATATAAAATTAACTGCTCTAGACGCTCTGCTGGGTTCCATGTTCCGTTTGGTCAATATTTGAGAAGCGCCCAGAATGACTTAAAAATTCTTATTTAAACATAGTACGAATCTCAAAAGATCAACCACGGTGGCAGAGATTGGTAACGCATTAGCTCGTGCCTCGCTGGCATTGGTAGTGCATGGGTTCGAACCCCCTCCCGCCCGTCCTGAAAAATGGTTATCGTGGTTTCCCATTTTCACCACCAGGCTAAAGCGACGGTTGCTTTCAGCAGGTCCAGGACCGACTTCATTACGAAATCCTTACCCTGGCTCTTCCTTCATTAGACTCAAGTTACCGGTCGCCTGTCACCAACCCCAGTTGTATCTGCTGAAAAAGTGTTTCAGTTCCTAGACACTGCCCTCGCAGAGTCCGTGAGCAAAGCCGACCTGAGAGGATAAGTAATCATCATCATGTTTTTCAGTCAAGCGACTGCTCTGCCCCTACAATGAGTCTTCTCCACGTTGTTCGGTCTTGTGCTGTCCTTTTGACCATTTCATAATTTCGTAGGCCAGAGCTATGTAGGAAAGATCGCATGAAAGTGATCCGTGGCCTCCCGTGAGGGCGTTTTCCAGGTATTTTGCCTTCTAGTATGTCGATCATCAGGCCACCATATCGTAACCTGTGGCCAAGCCAGGTGGATCTCCTTCTATATATCTGGCGGATCATTTGCCGTTTTTCCTTTATTCGATCCAGCACCGTTATGTTGGTTATTTTCTCTACCCAGCTGATCTTTTCCATTCGGCGCCAACACCACATCTCAAACGCTTCTAGTCGTTTAATGTCACCTCTATTCATTGACCAGGTCTCATTGCAGTACATTGCAACTGGCCATATGTAGGTCTTAACCAGTTGTTTTCTAAGGCTGAGGGACATCGAGCGTTGACAAATTAGAGAATGCTTTTCACGGAATGCCTGCTTGGCCATGGCTATACGGCTCCTGATTTCAACTTCACATCGTAGGTCTTCTGTGAAGATCTGACCAAGGTATTTAAAACGATTGACCTGTTGTACTGGTTCTTTGTTTATGGTAATATTTAGTTCGTGTTGATGCTTACTTATCACCACAATCTTGGTCTTTTTAAAATTGATTTTCATTCCATATTCTGTAGCTGTATCATTTAAACATTGCAACATGTTTGTTAATGTATGCGGATTTACTGCAAGTAATGCCAGATCATCAGCAAATTTAATATTCTGGATAAGTCTTCCACCAACTTTCACTCCCATATTAGAACCTTTAAAAGCCCACTTAGTTATAGCTTCAGCGAAGGCATTGAACAGTCCAGGGGACAGCACACAACCTTGTCGCACACCTTTGCGGATCTTAGCGGGTTCTGATACGTCATTTCCAAGCCGAACAACAGCAGTTAGATTTATATACAGATCAAATATTAATCTGATTAATCGATGGGGACAACCTATTTGATTCAGAAGAGGAAACAGCTTGTGCCAGCTGACTTTATCAAATGCTTTTTCGAAGTCCACAAAGCACACGTAAAGGTTTCTGTTTACACTTTTCTCCAAGACATCGCAAGGACCCGATAGCATCACGTGTAGACATATTCTTTCGAAAACCAAATTGAGAGTTGTCTAGATACTGTTCGATGTATATTTCCATCCTTTTCCTTAAAATCTGCAGAAGTATCTTCGATGCATGAGGGATGAGACTAATGGTCCGATAGTCACTACATTCAACTGGTACAGTCTTCTTTGGAATTGGAATGATGATGCTGGTGTAAAACTCCTGAGGCCATTTACCTTCTTCGAAAATTCTTGCTACCAATTTGAATATCCATTCAAGTGTACTATCTCCACTATTCTTGATTAGTTCGGCAGGAACATTGTCAATACCTGGTGTTTTACCCATGGATATTGATTTTAGAGCTTCACCGAACTCTGATCTAATAATTCTATCTTCTGCAATTGACCTGTCTTCATCGCCACCTGTTGGCAAAAGGAATGGAATTGGTTCTGCGTATAGATCTTCAACATACATCCGCCAGTGTTCCTTCTTGTAATTCAGGTCTGAAATAGGATTCCCATGTGTATCACGGAACTGTCTAGTGCGGAATCCTTTTTGTTTCTTAGTAGTTTCCCTGATGTTTTGGTAGGCTAAATCTGTTCTTCCTTGTTTTTGCAGAAATTCGATCTCTTCGCATTTTGACTGCCACCACTCCATTTTCTTCTCCCGACAGAGTCGATCAATCTGGTTCTTTAGCATTCGGTAGTTATTTCTGCCTACTTCTGAAGAGTCGTTTTTAAATTTTCTTCTTTCATCCACCTTTAAGATAATGTCCTGTGTGATCCATGGTTTGCGATTCACTCTTTCCACAAATCCCACATAGTCTTCAGCAGCCTTTTCGATGGAGAATTTGGCTATTGACCATAAATGATCAACAGTTTGTGAGTTGTTTGCATATGAAGATATGTTGTCATCAGTGGCTTCCTGATATTGCTTTTTAGTCCGCTCGCTTTTAAATGCTTCAAGATTCCACTTCTCTGTTGGTTTTCCCTGAATCCTGCGTTTAAATTTCAGTTCCGTACTCATTACTAGTAGAGAATGATCAGAACAGATGTCAGCGCCCGGATATGCCATGGATTTCTTCACTTGATTTTTGTATCTTTCCTTGACAAGAATATAGTCAATCTGGTAACGTTGATCATCACCTGGCTTTTTCCAAGTATATCTCCGCCTCTTTGGTGAGGTAAACCAAGTGTTACTTATAACGAACCTCTCTTGTTCACAGAATTCGAGAAGACGTTGACCACGTGAATTTCTTCTACCAAGACCATACTCTCCTACTGCAAATCCTTCTTTTCCCTCACCAATCACTGCATTCCAGTCTCCCATTATAATAATGTTCTCGCTAGCCTTTGTCTTACGCAGTAATTCTTCCAGCTTCTCATACATTTCTTCGACTTTGTCATCATCACTGCTGGACGTAGGCATATATACTTGCACCACAACTAAATTTACGGGTGTTGCCAGAAAACGTGCTATGATAATTCTGTTTCCAATAGCTTCAACATCCAGTAGGGCTCTTGAAGAGTTAGCATTTAGTACCAAACCTACACCGCCTTGACCATTCTCACTTCCGGAGTGGAAGACTTTGTAGTCTCCGCTTGTGAACTCTCCTTCTTCTCTCCAACGTGTTTTAGCTAATCTTAAAATATCTAATTTATGTCGGTCTATTTCTATTTTCAAGTTCTCTAGTTTCCCAGCTTGTAACATAGTTCGAACATTCCATGTTCCAATTTTAAAATAGGGATTTCTCCGGATAACGACATGAGAGGCCCCATTTCCTCTCTTGCCGGGCCCGACATCATTCCTTTGAGGTGTGATCCCGCAGTTGCCAACTTCACCAACATTTGTCATTGGACTCATCATAGGTTTTCTTGGGATGCACATAAAGGTCTTTAATGGAGTGGTTTCCCGTTGCCTTCTCCATTCTTATGCTGTTGACCAAATCCTGCTGGTTCATCCACCTTTAGGAGCGATTTCTCACTCCGAGGACAAAAGAGTGCCCTGACCCTATCTGCAATTTGCGAAAGAGGGGAGCCACTTATACCGGCGGCTGCTCGGTTCCCTTTTAGTCGCCTTTTACGACAGGCAGGGAATACCGTGGGTCTATTCTACAGCCCCAACCCACAGAGGATAAGTAATAAAAATCACAAAAAATATTATTATTATTATTATTATTATTATTATTATTATTATTATTATTATTATTATTATTTTCGGTTTATACAGTACATATAAAACATTTCTGGTACATTACAACATAACTATACGGGCTTCAGGGAACCAAAGTATAGTTACGGAAACAGCAACTTCTAAGCTGGAATTTCGCTACCCATGAACTTCCGAACGATTCTGGTTGTTGAGAGAACTACTGCCTTCTGCATTGGTTTGTACAGCCGAGTATCCAGATCCAGTTCTTTAAGGCCTTGGAGCAAGGTACTTGGGATCACGCCCGTACTCGAGACAATGATAGGTATGGTCTTTACTCGCTCTACATGCTATTGTATTTTGATAGGGTCGACCAACTCGCTGTAGTTGCTGATCTTTTCAATGTGTTTTGACTGTAGATTCTTGTTGTTAGGAATCGCAACATCAATCAATGTAGTTTGCTTGGTTTTCTTGTTTACAACCACCAGATCCGGCCTGTTGTGTAATACCGATTGATCAGTCAAAATAGTTCGGTCCCAATACAGCTTGTATTCATTGTTCTCAAGAACACACTCTGGCTGATATTGGTGGTACGGAACTTTCTTTCCTTTCAGAAGCTGAAACTTATCAGCAAACTCCTTATGCAAAATGTTAGCAACTGCATCATGCCTTTGTTTGTGCTCCGCCGCCAGGAAATATCTACATGCAGATGTAATATGCTGTATTGCTTCTGACTGTTGACATCCGTAGCGGCACTTATCATCTCTTACAGCGGGATCTTTTACAATGAACTTGAGGTAGTTCCTTGTAGGGATGACTTGCTCTTGAATTGCTAGCATAAAACCTTCAGTTTATGGGAAAAAAAAAGCTTGGAAGCTTGTAGTTTAACGTGACCGTTAATCTCGAGATCATGAGCCACGGGAGTTTCTGGAAAGATCTGTCCTGAAGTGAGCCAGTAGTTTGACGCAGTTATATCAACATTTGCTTGACTCACCTCATTTGGATGTCTTTCGTGCAAAGGTTTTGCTTTCCATGCTTCCATCTTCTGAAGGTCAGTATGTAGGAGGTGTTGAATCTCTTGCTGACACAAGATCAGTGGCGTTGATCTGTCCGCCTCAGTAATGGCTCTGTGAAGTACAGATGACCTCGCTTCTGCGTAGAAGTACTCCCTAACGCTGACTATCTGTCTTTTCATCTGGTTATCAATGTCAACGAACCCACGTCCACCTAGGCTTCTGGGTAGAGTCAATTGCTCTATTGAAGATCGTGGATGGTGTTTCCTTCCTTTTGTGAGCATCGCTCTCATTTTTCGCTGAAGTCCTTCGATGTCCGTTTTACACCATTTGATTATGCCAAAGGAGTAGCTTAGCACAGGTACAGCATACGTGTTAACAGCTTTCACTAGGCTTTTGCTGTTCAAGTGCGTTTTTATGATTTGTTTTAATCTCTTGACAAATTCACAGGACAGATCTTTCTTTATTGACACATTGTCAATATGCTTAGCTCGGTTTACTCCTAAGTATTTGTAGGTGTCTTCTGCCAACATAGCCTTAATATGCTGTCCATCTTCCCGCTCATACCCGGACTTCTGTACTTTTCCTCTCACCACCTTTATTTATTTAAGAAAAGCACACAATGTGCATAATGGTATATAAATTATTCTTTACCTAGTCCTATTATTGATATTGTCCTGTTTGGGCAGTTTTGTGCATGATATCGCTCACAATGTTTATTGCACAATTTGCACACGCAGGATTCTTCCGGTTGATGAAATCTTAGGTTCTGACATAGCTTGTGATGAAAGCCGTGCGTTGCAAATCTTGTCAGTATGTGTCTAAGTTCATAATTTGGCTGCTTCCATTCCGATGTTGTCATGGCGTCTGTTGAGTAAAATTCGGGCCATATGGCATTAGTTTTCTCTTTTAACAGGTGTAGTGTCTTTTCATAAGCCTTAGTACATGGTAGCCAGAATTGTGCTCTTATGTCCTCAACGAAGAAGATGTCTTTTGTTAACCCATATGTTAGCCTCAATGGTGCTGACTTCCCTACTCCTAGAATCCGTTTTTGGTAACGGGCTTTGACCTTCTCAATTGTTGATAGATTTGTGATTATTAGTTTGTCCCAGATGATGTTAATCCCATAGGTTGCTATTGGTGCTCTATAGCAGTCTTGAACAGTGTTAATGAAGTGGCTATTGAGATTCGCTGTGGTTGTTGGATATGATACATGACTTTTATTGCGGCAGTGGCTCTCTCTGTAACATGGAAGTTGAAGGATGATAATGTTGTTTGTAAAGTAACTCCAAGGTATTTAAATTTTGAAACTACTTCTAAAGGTTTATTGTGTAGTGTTATTGTGCTTCTTGAAGCATGTTTCCCTCCTCTCCTAAAGGTCATTTGTTTGGTTTTACATTGGTTGATTTGTAGTTCATTTCTGTCTGCCCATGCGATGAGTCTGTTTAGGACATCTTGAAGCTCTTCTTTATCACTTGAGCCAATTGCCATGTCGTCCGCATATAGTATAAGTGACGCTGATGTGTCTCTGATTATCTCCGTGACGTCTGCAGTCATGATATTGAACATTATTGGGCTTACTGGGTCGCCTTGTAGGACTCCATTTGTCTGTATAATGCTCTTGGATATATTTGTGCCATCTGATATTTGGATGTGATTGTACATTAGGATGTTGGAGAGAATAATTGTGAGTGGATTATTTTCTCCTATCATGTGTGTAAGTTTCCGAATGAGTATCTCTCTGTTGATAAGATCAAAGGCCTTACTATAATCTATAAATACTACAAAATTTCTTCCCCATGTGTCTAAGCGAATCTTGAGCTTGGTCTATTAGGTAATTGACGGCCTGCAATGTACTTCTCACTTTTCTGAAACCAAATTGATTTTCTGGTATTTGGGAGTCTGTTAATGAGGTAAGCCTGTTCGTTATGATTTTCATGAAGATCTTGAATGTGGTGTTTTCTACTGCTGTGCCCCGGTATGAATCGGGATTGTCAATGTCACCTTTGCCTTTGAACATAACTTTTATAGTCGAAGTCCGCCACTGTTCTGGAATTTGTCCTGTACTTATGCATTTATTGAAGAGTTCTGTCCAGTAATCTTGTAGGATATGCACAGATTCTTTAAGATTCTCTGTGAAGATGTTGTCTGGACCTGACGCCTTGCCGTTTCTTGCTTCTAGTATTGAATTGTTTATTTCGTCTTTTGTTATGAGGGAGTGGTTTTCTGTTGTTCTTGTTGAGGGAAGTGTGAACGATACTGTCTAATTTTGATGGTTGAGGATGTTGTTAAAGTGAATTTCCCATGTTTCCATTGGGATACAGCTCGTTGCTTGAGGTTTTGATTTCCTGAGAGCTATGAAAGGGTCTTTTCATGCGATTTCAGCACGTTTTCTGGTTTCATCTTCAAATAATTCGCCTTCTTTACTTTAAGTATAGCTTTGTATGCCTTCCGTTGTTTTGCATATTGCAATAGGTCATCTTTCTGCGATGAGGTTTTCAAACGGTGTAGTGCAAGTAAAGTTTTCCTTCGCTCGTTGTAACAGACCTTGTCAAACCATGGTCGTGTGTTTCTTTCTTTTGGTTGTATTTGACAAGCTTGAAGGGTTTTCGTGTGTATTTCCGTTGCACCAGTTAGTTCTTGTTGTTGTATTAAATGTATTGCTTCATCTATTTTTCCTATGTTGTGGGTCAGTTTTACTATGTCTAGTTTCCTTGAGATGTTTATTGCTGGTGGTGCGAGTGCTTGTAGTCGCTGTCCTATATTGAATGTTGTTGCGATCGGTATATGTTTCCTAATTGGTGCTATGTCCGACGTCCATAGAGCAGTTTGGCTGATAATCCTGATGTCTTCTCCCTTATGAAGTACACGATCAATTGCACTAGTTCCGTTCGGCACTATATAATTTTCATGTTGGGATTTTTAATGAGTGTGTAACCAGCTTCTTCTAGCGTTTCTATGATCAGCTCTCTTTTTGTGGTGGGTTTATCAATTCTTGCGTTGAGGTCACCTGCAATTATTGCTCTTTGATCTGTTGCTGTTCGCGATATTGTCTCTGCTATCCTATCGATTGTGTCATCTGTCGTACTGTAGGGTGATGCATACATGCCCACAATTGTGATCTGATTAGTTTTTACAATTACTGTGTTTTCCTATTTTATTACCTGTTTTATAGTACCTAGAGTGGATTTGAGGAAGATGGATTCTCCACCTTGAGTGTCCGACACTTGTCCAAACCAAACTCCATTTGTATGTCTCGGGAGAATGCTTCAACTATTCTCAGCAAGTTTTCCAGACGCGACTCTGTTTCGGCATAGAGTTTAAGGTCGTCCATGTATAGCAGGTGA
The DNA here is from genome assembly GCA_946902985.2 of Meconema thalassinum. Lineage (NCBI taxonomy): Eukaryota > Metazoa > Arthropoda > Insecta > Orthoptera > Tettigoniidae > Meconema > Meconema thalassinum. The sequence continues at coordinate 1,200,987,643 of OX336388.2, read as the reverse complement.
CTTAGCCGAGTACCAACTCTCTTCCCAATCTTGATAGAAAAGCCGTAGTGAGTAGAGTTAAGCTGGGTAGATAAAGGATTCATTGCCAGGAGAAACTATAAGGGGCTAAGGGAGTCTCCTTGAAAGATGCCTCTCCGAATCGATATCTCATCTGTTCGTATATCTCCGCGTGGCATACTGAGACGCAGCCTAGTTGGCCATGCTGACATAACCCTTTCCAAGAAACTGACAAATACCTCATTGATCATATTATATAATCGCAGCACTGCTACTAGCCAGTCATGGGGCACAGAATCAAAGGCCTTCTTATAATCGATGTACGCCATATGGTTTCAGTAATTTAAGTGTGCCTGGCCACACACAACTGAGTCAATTATTAGTTGTTCTTTGCACCCTTTCGAACCCTTTTTACAACCTTTCTGTTGCACGGCAATTATATTGTTTCTTTCACAGTGTTCATATATCCTGTTAGCCAGGCATGATGTAATGATCTTATACAACGTGGGCAGACATGTGATGGGACGATATTTTGTAGGATTCCATGTATTATGAAGATCTTTTGGAAGCAAATATGTGATGCCACGTGTGATGAATTCGGGCAAGCTAACAGGATGAAGGATAGCATCATTAATGAACTCACCTAGTCGAACATGGATGCTCCAGAACTTCTTATACCAAAAATTCTGAATCTGGTCAGGACCAGGGGCTTTCCAATTCGCTAAGTTGTCGATAACATCCTTATCATTTGTGGTGAAGTTCTCGTGCTGCATTTGCTCAAATCTTTTGGACGCTTGCTGTTCTTCTCTTACCCAACTTGATTGAGTGTCATGATGAGATGGTGTAGACAGTTGTTTGCCCCAAAATTCTTGAACTTCTTCTTTAGTCGGATAGTTTTTGTCCGCAGAAACCTTTATCTTACCCAGAGTCTGATAGAATCTTCTCTCTGAGTTGGCGAAAAGGAAGTTATCTTTCTTCCTCTTCATACTCTCCCTATACTTTTCAAGTCTGGCGGATAAAACAGACAGCCTTTATTATTATTATTATTATTATTGTTACGTGCAAGTGCCCGTCACAACTTTTTAAACATGTATTTACTCATGGATGCTGTTCTTGAAGTTTTGAATTGACCGCTTCGTCGCTCAGTTCCGCCTGTGACCACGAGATGGTAGCGGCAGTCGGACTTTGTAAAGTCTGCACGTGGTTCCTGTTTCTCTCCGATAGATGGTGTGGGCTGCGCCTTATAAAACTCCTTATACGCATGACATAATTGAAAGACAATTACATTCTTCGTCATGAAACAAATGCCAGTGTATTCAGGATACCGCCAAAATAATTTCCTATTTATGACATTGTTGTTTGATGTGTCAGTCTCTGATTGGACAAGAAATTTTACATGAAGGCAGTTCTGCACTTGACACGCAATAATTCTCCGCCATTTTTGTGGAGTCCATTAGCCATCGTGAAGTAAACAAGACAACAAGCCGGCTGCTGGTTCAAGAGTATCTATCCGTTGCGCTAGGGGCCTTGCCCCTAGCTTTTTCAAAAAGTGAATACTTATTCAAGAAAAAGGGAACGCCTGTGCTACATAAGGTTTAATTTCATCGTTCCGCCGTGAAGAGGAAATATGCAAATTTAATCGCAACTGGATGCGAACGAGTGCTGTCATCTACACGAGGCATGTGCCGTGTGGCCATTTTCAAGGCAATATAGTGCCATATTTTATTTTATTTAAAATGTGTTAGTTTTTTTAATTTTTATTGTGTCTCCACTGAGAAGGATGTAAGGTACGTTACATTATTTTTCTTGATGTTTATTATTGTTATGTAGCTCCGATATCATCTTATTGTAATATTTTAATTCTGTTCCTCATTTGTTTTATAGGCCTAATTTTATTTCTGTTTTAATTACGTTTCCTGATTTATTTGAACCTTGTTTTCTTTTCTTCGTACCTCCTGGAGACACATTTCTAGTTTATTTCACGTTTAAATTATTATTTATTTTCTTTTGCCAATCTTATGATTGATATAGTATTCAAATTAATGTATTCATGATCCGTGCGTTTCACTATTGTAATAGCATTTAGACTTAATTGTTTTCCGCCGTTCATTTCCTTACGCTGATGTTAAAATTTATTTTATTAATTGTTTGCCGTAATTTCGATCAGGCATGCGGTTTCCTTGTGTTTTGTGGCCATGTTATGAAGAGATGCATTATGGTCTCAAGGTCAGTCTCTAGGCGTCCACCGCGAAGCTCAAACGTGTTGTGTTAACTTAAGATTTTTTTTATTTAACCTTATCGGTTTAACATTGTGTTTTTCGTAATTGTTCCTGTGTTTATCTCCATCATGCAAATTAATGGATTGTTTCCTGATTCAGTTTAATTTAGTTAATTTAACTTTATTTCCGTTTCTGGTGAAGGTGCTTTATATATTTTAACATGGATCTACGCATGCCGGATCGCTATTGCATTCCCTTGCAAATTATCAAGCCCTTTTTCATTGTGTTATGCATGTAATTTTTATTTTAACTTTTGGGTTGGTTTAACATTTTTATTTTTATTTGAGTTTTTTTTGGCCTTGCAAGCAAGCATGTTTGGCGGTCTCTTGCATTCATTGTAAATTATGGTGGCTGATGCATGTTCTTTCTCTGGTGGAGGTGTTCTTTAAATTTTTAATATTAAACCTTTTATTTATAAATTTTAATCTTGTGTTGTGGCATTATTTCGCCGACGGCAGTTCCGTTGGTTTTTGGGGGGTGTCTGTACGATAGCCTGTGTGTGTTGTCCCCTTCTCCATCTTCTTTCCACTCCTTTGGAGCTCTTCTGTTGGGACACGTCAGCTGGAGGTGATGTTGCTGCGGGGGTGACCCGGACCTCTCAAACAAAGGTAAGTTGGGCCCCGCCCGTTCCCGGTGTCGCAAGGTTCTTTGCAGGTGTAGCAGTGGTAGCAGACCGAGCTCTAGTTCACTTCCGTAACTATCCCCTCCCCAGTACCCGCAGGCTGTTTTATGGACCCCTCTGGTGCGGATGGGACGGTTGTTGGTGGGATTTTGTCAGGCCAGTGCACTTAATGTTATGTTTTGCTAATCCTTGTCGTTTGTTGTGTTTCATGTTTGCCTCTGGATATCCATATGCTGTATGTATGTGACCTGTTCTAAGCGAGGCGTTTACTCCTGTATTTTACCCTGTTTGTGTGCAACATCCCCACTGAAGATGAAGCCCGGTGAGTGACTGACATGTGTTCTTGGCATGGGAAATGGGATTTCTTAATGTTCTGATAGCCTATATGCTGCGTGTGAAGGCATCCTGGAGCCCCGTCGGAAGCTGGTAGCCTGATGTTTTGTGCCTATTTTTGTAATTTAGCTCCCTGTTCTCGAGCCAAGCAAGTGGTGACGTGTGCAGTTCTGGACAGCATGGTGCATGATTTTGTGTAGTAGGGTGGCTGTGTTCGAGTGTCAGCCTAATCTTTGGTGTTGGTAATTGGTGGTGGTGGTGGTGGTACTGTTGTGAAAGTGTAAACTGTCCTTGTAATTCCTGAAATTTTGTTTCCTTCTATATTGGCTGTCTGCATTCGGTGTTTTCCAAAATGGCCGACAACAATAGTGTTTTCAATTTAATTGACTTAAGCGATAACCTTGTGAATTTGGAGAGTTCTTCTGGGGTTGATCATGAATCACCTCTGTTTACTAGGTCTGAGGTTTTGGGATCGATTACCAGTAGTAGTTTGCCTGCCCCTCTGTTGCCTGGCGCTGGCTCGTCCATACCACTTAATCCTGCATACGGTCATTCGTCTCATGTTAGGTCACCTAATGATTTCCTGGGTCCTGCCAACCCATTGCATCCCAGTTCTTTCTCTAGTAATATAAATGTTTTGTCGCCTGTAGAGGGTGTGCGAGCGGGCTACCCTGGTAACAATGTCTCTTTTCCTAATGCTACATTCTCGCCTACCGTTAATTATGGGTCGATTCCTCATCCTATTTCTGATTTCTTAACTAAATTAAAGCATTTCAACCTTGATGACGTTACCCAAGTGGTACAATTTTCAAAGCAAGTGGTCGAGTTGGGTAACCATGCCTCGATTTTTGGGACGTCGGAAATTCAGATTTTCCAAGTTTTGTATCCAGTTGCATCCGGTATGCTGCGCGATAAGCTTGTTGAAGCTATCCACCTCCGCATGTCCTTAGCCATGTTTATTAGGGAAGTGTTGTGGTTTTTTGTCCCTGCGAGCGCCCTGAGTGCTCTCGAGCAAAAGTTCCTTTATTGTGTCCAAAGGCTGGACGAGTCCCTTAGCGACTATGTCGGTGACATTAAGGTGTATGCCCAGGTTTTTGCATCCCCTTTAACAGAGCGACAGTTGGTGTCATCAATTGTAAATGGGTTTTCGCCTCAATATAGGTCATACATGACTATGTGTACCAGGCCTTCGTCATTTGTCGAGCTGAAACAGGTCGTTATAGAGGCTATGGCTGTGAAACATGCAGATTCCCTTCGGGTAGCTAATGTTCCTCCTCCTTCCTTGATGTCTTGTCACCCTCCTTCCTTGATGTCTCGTGTCCCACCTAAGGTTATGTTTCATCCTCGACCTAATATTAAGTGCCACTCGTGCGGTGGAGTGGGACATGTCAAGAAGGTGTGTCCGAGTAACCAGGCTGTGTATCGCCAATGACGGAACGTTGAGGAGACCAATTCGGGTGTTACTTCCAAGGATATTTCTGTGCGTAATAATTTGGGAAAACCCTGTGAAGTTTCTGGTCGCCCTACCAATGATAGTCTTGATAACTCTATGAATGCTAATTCATCATGTGCTAATTCTGCTTATGTCGCTGGCCTACCTAACCTGTCGGTGAGCAATGGCGTGGCAAGTCAGCCTAATTCTAAACGTTGTGTGAATCCTGTGGTGCGGGTGTCCTCGTCATCTACTTGTAATCGTGTTAGAGTGAGTAATGATTTTGGAATTTGTACTGTGGCTAAAGGAATATCCCCGTTTATTGAAATTTGTGTTAATGACGAGCCCGTTTCTGCATTGCTTGATTCTGGTAGTGTCGCATCCTTTATAAGTGAGGACTGGTTTTTATCTATGAAGAGTGTTTGCAAATTTCCTGAGTTAGAGCCTAACAATGAATCTTTTATTTCGGCAAATTGTTCAAACTTAAGTATTTTGGGTAGTATGACAGTCAAAATTCATATTCTAAATTTTTCTTGGAAATTTAAATTTTTGGTTGCCAGAAATCTTTCTTGTGCTGTGGTCATTGGAGCTAATTTCATGTCACACGTTGGTATGCTTCTTGATTTTGGTGCTCGCAACTTATGGTTTAAGTTTAATCCACAGAGTAAATTATCATTTAACCCGCTTTTATCTTCTCATGCTGTCAATTCTGTTAGTGAACCTATGACTATTGAGGATCTCGATCTGGAAAATTTAACGAGTTTTCAAAAGGATGCCATAAAGAGATTATGTCAGGAGTATGGCGATGTATTTACTGACAAGCTGGGTGTAACCCATTTGATGGAGTACAAGATTGAGCTAACCGATTCTGTGCCGGTGCGTTCCAGCCCGTATCGCCTTGCCCCGCCCAAGATGGCTGAACTTCGTAAGATTATCGATAAGATGTTAGAAGAAGGTGTAATCCAACCCTCTATCTCTGCCTACTCATCCCCTGTATTTCTTGTGCCAAAACCTAACGGTGGTTTTCGGCCGGTGGTCGACTATAGGGCCCTTAATCAAAAAGTTGTTTTGCAGTCCATTCCTTTGCCGGACCTTCACACATGTTTTAGTTGGTTTCGCAACGCGAAGGTGTTCACGATCCTCGATTTAAATTCTTCCTACTTCCAAATTCCCCTCTCTCCTGAATCCAGGCATGTTACTGCTTTTTCCACTGACTGGAACCTGTTTGAGTATGCCCGTGTCCCGTTTGGCCTATCCACCGGAGCCGCTGTGTTGAGCAGACTTCTGGACAAGGTATTTTCAGAAATTAAATTCAAGTTTGTGTACCACTACCTTGACGATGTGGTGATCTATTCTGAGTCCTTCGAGGAACACGTTGATCATCTGAAAATTGTACTTGATCGGTTGCGTGACGCTGGACTTACCGTCAAATTGTCCAAGGTTTCCTTTGCCAAGCCCAAAATTTCCTTCTTGGGACATATTGTTTCTGAATCTGGTATCTCAGTGGACCAGTCTCGTACGCAGGCCATCAGAGATTTTAAACCACCCAAGAACGCCAAGGGTGTTGCTCGTTACATTGGTATGGTGAACTTCTTTCGTAAGTTTATCAGTAATTTTGCCGACCGTGCTGCTCCTCTAAATCAATTACGCAAAAAGGCTGTGAAGTTTGAGTGGGGTCCCTCTCAGCAGGCAGCCTTCGAAGATCTTAAGCTTGCGCTCTCTAACGCCTCTGTGTTAGCCATTCCGGATTTTGGGAAGCAGTTCATTGTGCAGACTGATGCGTCTGGTCGTGGTGTTGGTTGTGTTCTACTGCAGGAATCTGATCTGGGTAGGCAACCCATTGCATACGCTTCTCGTACCTTAACGGACGCAGAGAGGAAGTATTCCATTTACGAACTTGAGGGTTTAGCAGTGTTGTTCGCTCTAGAAAAATTCCGTATGTATCTTGAGCACACCAAGTTTCTCCTTGAGACCGATAACCAAGCCTTGAGCTGGGTCTTAGGGAAACCCCGCAAAACTGGTAGAATTGCTAGGTGGGCAACTAGGATTCTGTCGTTCCAGTTCACTGTCCAACATATTCGTGGGTCCGAAAATGCGGTAGCTGATTCTTTAAGCCGCATGTACGAGGAAACAGCTGAAGAGGATGTTCAGGAATGCGAACCCGTAAACCTTGTATCTACTGTAAGTTGTGTCAATGCCGTTCTTAGCAATTCCCCTGTGCTTTTTGAGGATGTGAGACGATTCCAGAAAGAAGACCTCTCCTTATCTAGCCTTATTGACCGAATCAATTCTGGTGAAGTGATCAAGCCCTACTCTGTGAAGGACGGTGTATTGTGTTGTTCGTCTCGTCATGACCGCCTACCTAAAATTGTGCTCCCGTCGGTCCTCATTCCGGAAATCTTTCGTTACTATCATGAATCTCCTATTGGTGGCCACCTAGGAGTATTCAAGACCCGAGCTAAAATCAGACAGTTTTTCATTTGGCAAAGTATGGATGGCGACATCAGGAGGCTCATTAGGAATTGTGCTGCATGCAGTATTAGCAAACCTCCGGTTTCTACTAAGGTTGGCCTGTTGTCATCTGAACCGGCATCTAGACCCATGGAGAGGCTTTTTATCGACCATGTTGGACCGTTCCCTCGCTCTGGTCGGGGAAACCAATTTGCACTTGTTTGCACTGACGGTTTCTCCCGGTTTAGTTGGATTTTCCCCACCAGACAGGCTACGACCAGTTCCGTCATAAAGTGTCTTAATTCCATCTTCTCGTCTTTTGGGCCGTGTCAGTATCTGGTGTCAGATAATGCCAAGTGCTTTGTATCTCATCAATTCCGTCAATTCTTGTTTGATTATGCTATTTCGCATGTAACCACCACTCCCTATTTTCCTAACCCGTCTCTTGCTGAGCGAGTCAATCGTAATCTCCGTTCTGCTCTGATTGCTTTCCACCACGATGACCATTCCAAGTGGGATTCTAATTTGCATTGGCTCAATTTTGCTTTCAACACCGCCGTGCATGAGAGCACGCAAGCCACACCTTTTTCGTTAATGTTTTCCTTTATGGCTAATTCTCCGTTGTCCAACCTGTGGAACCTGCACGATCTCCTTCCTGACAGTTTCACGCCCGAGGATATGAGGGCGAAATTCGACAAGGCTAGAGAGAATATTAAGGTATCCCATGACCAACTTGCCAGGCGACACAATGCCTGTCGCAAGCCAGCTGATTTGGAAATTGGTGATGTTGTGTACGTCCGCAATTTCGAGCCCAAGGGCGTCAGTAATCTGGTTTCAAGCAAGTTAACCCCTCGTTTTAAAGGCCCATGTTATGTAGAGGCATTCTTGACTCCTGTTACTCTTCTTGTTCGAAACCCTAAGGCCAACAAAATTTCTAGAGTGCATCTATCACATATTAAGCGAGGTGGAGAGGTGTCTAATGAGGAAATGCTACCGTGAATTTTGTAAAACAAATTTTGTATAATGTAGAGTATCCCTAACCTTCATTGAGGCCTTCAGGTATCTGTTCCTTCTGGAATTTTGAACTGGGTATGAAAACTCTGGTGGGATACAAAATGTAAATGTTGGGAAGTTCCCATTGTAATGGCAAATTGTAAAAGTGTACCTAGTTTTGATGTTTCATAGGAGATGCTAATATGTAAGTTGGGCTCGGTGGGAGACCTAACTCATGGTAACCTTGTATTCCTGTTCCCTTTGGGAATTGTAGTGGTCATTCCTCTACCGTAGTTCCTTCTAAATGTATAGTCGTCTAACTCATGTAATCTTGAAATGTACTTCGAATCTGTAAAAAGGTAAACTTGTTAATGAAATTTTGTAAGCACGGATCTAGGGCATAGTCAGAAATTTTTTCTTCATATAAATTCAACTTTGTTTCTCTTTGTAAAAGGTAGAAAGAATTAGTACCTCTGTAAACCTTTTTTGAAATTAGATTAACTTCTATTTTTGTAAATGGCTGCCCACGCGTCGAATAATATCTTGCACATTGCTTCCACCTACTTCGTCTAAAGCGACCTACATTGGACTTGTTGGAAATTTTCCTAACGTGTCTCGGACTCTGAAAGCACTGCTGGTGCTGGTGTTCTGCGTTTCTGAAGATTTTTGGACTCAGTGATGCTGTTGACTAAGTGGTTTGCGAGGTGATCAATTATCCCATCACTGATAATCTGACCCTGCATTCTTCCTAACCAAAACGATGCGGTTTCATCCATCAATTGGAGTTAACAGGTGAACATTATCTTCGGGAAACATCTCTGGTGAATCGACAAGTTAAGGAGTACTGTCTATGCCTAGGCATATTCGTGATCCGTGTTCACACTTAAGGGAGGGAGACTGTTACGTGCAAGTGCCCGTCACAACTTTTTAAACATGTATTTACTCATGGATGCTGTTCTTGAAGTTTTGAATTGACCGCTTCGTCGCTCAGTTCCGCCTGTGACCACGAGATGGTAGCGGCAGTCGGACTTTGTAAAGTCTGCACGTGGTTCCTGTTTCTCTCCGATAGATGGTGTGGGCTGCTCCTTATAAAACTCCTTATACGCATGACATAATTGAAAGACAATTACATTCTTCGTCATGAAACAAATGCCAGTGTATTCAGGATACCGCCAAAATAATTTCCTATTTATGACATTGTTGTTTGATGTGTCAGTCTCTGATTGGACAAGAAATTTTACATGAAGGCAGTTCTGCACTTGACACGCAATAATTCTCCGCCATTTTTGTGGAGTCCATTAGCCATCGTGAAGTAAACAAGACAACAAGCCGGCTGCTGGTTCAAGAGTATCTATCCGTTGCGCTAGGGGCCTTGCCCCTAGCTTTTTCAAAAAGTGAATACTTATTCAAGAAAAAGGGAACGCCTGTGCTACATAAGGTTTAATTTCATCGTTCCGCCGTGAAGAGGAAATATGCAAATTTAATCGCAACTGGATGCGAACGAGTGCTGTCATCTACACGAGGCATGTGCCGTGTGGCCATTTTCAAGGCAATATAGTGCCATATTTTATTTTATTTAAAATGTGTTAGTTTTTTAATTTTTATTGTGTCTCCACTGAGAAGGATGTAAGGTACGTTACATTATTTTTCTTGATGTTTATTATTGTTATGTAGCTCCGATATCATCTTATTGTAATATTTTAATTCTGTTCCTCATTTGTTTTATAGGCCTAATTTTATTTCTGTTTTAACTACGTTTCCTGATTTATTTGAACCTTGTTTTCTTTTCTTCGTACCTCCTGGAGACACATTTCTAGTTTATTTCACGTTTAAATTATTATTTATTTTCTTTTGCCAATCTTATGATTGATATAGTATTCAAATTAATTTATTCATGATCCGTGCGTTTCACTATTGTAATAGCATTTAGACTTAATTGTTTTCCGCCGTTCATTTCCTTACGCTGATGTTAAAATTTATTTTATTAATTGTTTGCCGTAATTTCGATCAGGCATGCGGTTTCCTTGTATTTTGTGGCCATGTTATGAAGAGATGCATTATGGTCTCAAGGTCAGTCTCTAGGCGTCCACCGCGAAGCTCAAACGTGTTGTGTTAACTTAAGTTTTTATTTTATTTAACCTTATCGGTTTAACATTGTGTTTTTCGTAATTGTTCCTGTGTTTATCTCCATCATGCAAATTAATGGATTGTTTCCTGATTCAGTTTAATTTAGTTAATTTAACTTTATTTCCGTTTCTGGTGAAGGTGCTTTATATATTTTAACATGGATCTACGCATGCCGGATCGCTATTGCATTCCCTTGCAAATTATCATGCCCTTTTTCATTGTGTTATGCATGTAATTTTTATTTTAACTTTTGGGTTGGTTTAACATTTTTATTTTTATTTGAGTTTTTTTTTGGCCTTGCAAGCAAGCATGTTTGGCGGTCTCTTGCATTCATTGTAAATTATGGTGGCTGATGCATGTTCTTTCTCTGGTGGAGGTGTTCTTTAAATTTTTAATATTAAACCTTTTATTTATAAATTTTAATCTTGTGTTGTGGCATTATTTCGCCGACGGCAGTTCCGTTGGTTTTTGGGGGGTGTCTGTACGATAGCCTGTGTGTGTTGTCCCCTTCTCCATCTTCTTTCCACTCCTTTGGAGCTCTTCTGTTGGGACACGTCAGCTGGAGGTGATGTTGCTGCGGGGGTGACCCGGACCTCTCAAACAAAGGTAAGTTGGGCCCCGCCCGTTCCCGGTGTCGCAAGGTTCTTTGCAGGTGTAGCAATTATGATTATTATTATTATTATTATTGTCATCACCAGGGCCCGTATAATTATGCGCTTAATTTTTCAGAACTATGTATTTATTTATGTGCTAAAAAGTGGAAAATGTGTGATTAAGTTCCCAAAATATGTTCTTTAATTTGTGTCGTATTTATGTCCCCCAGTTACTCTTAATATAGTTGAAACATCTAGACGCTTCAATAATCCATAATCCTGTCTACAGTACAAATTAGGCCGGGGCTTCCCTCTGTTTCCGAATCCTACAATACTTACTGCTGAAAGAGTAGAAGATAGGGTCACTTCAAAAACTTTCATTGCACTACGTCAATACTCACAAGTTTCGCAGACCACTTTAATTTCAAGTAAATATTCCTGTCAAGGTAAGGACTATTGGACGCTTGATGAGACTGTTGACTCTAGCCCCCCTGCTACACTTAATGACCGGGGAATTGCTGTCTTGAGATACTACTACAATAGAGACATTCGGCTAGAATTTTACGGCACTGATGCCATGATCAACCGGAACTGGGTCAGAGCCAATCAGAAACTAAGACATGTGGTGATAAAGTTAGCAGTGCATGGGTACCACCATAAAATATGTATAAACATGTCCTACCACGCCCCAAATGAACTCTGCGTGTGCTCGTTATGTGACCAGTTCTGTGACACATATCATATCACATGATGTAAAAATAACCAGAAATCACTGTGTGATTATGGCAAGGACTAACATTTAAACTGAACAAAGCATCATACCGTGTTGCTCTATTTCACAAATAACATTCAATTCACAATATAGGCTAATGACTGGTCATGAATGAATGCTTTAATGCACAATTTCCTGATTGATTACTGGATCATGATGTTTTTCACATCAATTAACTCTTTTGTAACATGTTTGTTTTACTAGTGTAAATCTATGTTATGCACATTCGTGCGCTTTTCTGTTAATATTAATACAGAGACAAGCGTGCATTCTCGAACTAGAGAATCAATCATGTACAGTGTCGGGGAGACTGGCCTAAAATGACATACCTGGGCAAAATGACATAGCTGTGTTTCTGACAAATGTACTGTTAGAATATTTTTAAATTTCGCGCGTTTAGGTTTGTCCGGTTGGTACACAACTGTAGTGAGCCGGTCGTAGAGTATGAAAGTGGACTGGTGTTTTTATCTTCAGAAAATCTGTTTTGTAGCATTTATATTGTAATTAAACAGTCAGTATTTGTTATAATTTGGAGTTTTCTGAGTGCCTTCAGTTTTACAAAAGTAGTGTCCAGTGATAGCTTTGAAGGTAAGCTACAACTGGCACTTATTACTTCTGTTGTCATACAACGTGTTGCCAACTTCGGGCAAAATGACATAGTGAGTGTGTCATATAATTTTTCTAATAATAATTTTCAATTCTTTCCAGAAAATGGTTTCTAATTAGAGTAGAAAAACGGCTAGGCAGTCATGGTATGGGATAAATATGATAAAAGATATTGAAGCTGTAAAAATGAAAAAAAAAATGGGTTGGCTAAAGGCTGCAAGGACATTTAATGTGCCACAAGCTACACTAAGACGTAAATGCAAGAGGAAAAATAAAATTGCCATAGATGGATCAAAAAAACTAGGTCGGTACGAATCTACATTTTCTTCAGATGTAGAGAAAGCAATAGTACAGCATATTTTGGACATGGAATCTCGTCTTTTTGGACTCGCAGTTAGTGATGTTTTAAAACTAGCATATGATATGGAAGAGAAAATTGGTATAGCACATAAGTTTAATACAGCTAAGAGGACGGCAGGTTGGGATTGGCTGATTGGATTCAGAAAGAGAAATCCTGAAATATCTCTTCGTCGGCCTGAAGCAACATCAGCAGCTCGTGCTCAGGCATTTAAACAGTGACAGGTCCAGAAATATTTTACTTTGCTTGTTGAAATACTGGAAAAAGAAAATATCTCATCGAAGTAAAATATACAATATGGATGAATCTGCTCTTACAACAGTACAAAAACCAGCCAAGGGTTTCGCCAGTAAAGGCAAAAAGCAAGTTGGTGCTTAGACAAGCGCTAAGCGGGGAGACCATGTGACAGTTGTAGCTTGTGTCAGCTCAGTTGGGCAGTATGTTCCACCAGCTCTCATATTTCCCAGGAAAAAATTGAATCCTGTGCTTTATGATGAAGCACCGCCTGGAACTTAAAGGCTTAATCAGGAAACAGACTACATGACGATTTGTTTCATCAGTGGCTGAAACACTTTGTTTCATATGTCAAGCCAAGTGTAAATGAAAAGGTTCTGTTGCTACTTGATGGGCATTCGAGCCATAAATCTCTAGAGGCTCTAGAATATGCAAAACAGCATGGTGTGGTAATGTTGTGCCTCCCACCTCACTGCACGCGTAGGCTTCAGCCTTTAGGTGTGGATTTCTTTGGACCTTTGGATACCTTTTACAATAGGAAGGTGATGGAATGGTTGAAAAACCACCCAGGAAGGACTGTAACTCTATACCAAGTATCCAGATTATTTTGTGAAGCCTATATGCAGGCTGCAAATGTAAAAAATGCTGTATCAGGATTCAAGGCATGTGGAATCAGTCCACTAAATCCATACATATTCCCGGATCACCTTTATCTACCGAGTGTAACAACAGACGAAGCAGTTGAAAGTAATGACAGTCTCACGGAGGCAGAGACAGGGGCAGTGGATGAACTGGTTGTGAGGAATGAAGGAGATCCACTTAACTCCAGCAAAGACATCACAAGAATCATTGAAGAAGTTTCGCCAGTCCCTCACATCTATGGCAAGAGGATCACAAAAAGGAAACGAGCTGGCACTCTTTCAGGGAGTCAGGTGTTAACAAAGAGCCCCTACATAAAGCAACTAATAGAAAAGGCCCTTGAAAAAGAAGAAAAACAGCTCCGAAAATCACAAAGAGAAACCTCAAAGCGACGCCTCCTCTTCGATGCACCAGCTGAAGGGGAGGAACTGGAACTTGACCTCTGTGCTAGTGATGATGAAGACGATGCTGCATGTATTTATTGCAATGATCTATTCAGTAGGTCAAAATCAAGAGAGCACTGGTTAAAATGCATGCAGTGTGGTAAATGGTGTCATTCTGAGTGTGCTGGTGTTTCACGTTCAGTCAAACGTTTTGTGTGTGAACTTTGTGCAGACTAAAATTTATTTACATTACTTTCCCTAACAAAATAACTTTGTTCACATTGGCCTAAAGGCAAACTATTGTTCTTATCAACATTGTTTTAGTTTAATAACCTAATATTATTGTTCTTCTGGAATGTTTAGCAAATAGATTGATACGGGAGTGTTTATCAATTGAGTAATGTTTCAAAATCAAATGCAACTTGTTTCTCTCGAAGTAGCAGGAGATGCATCACACTTATTATTCACTTTGGGAAAATTACATGTTCGGTCTTTTAGAAACAGACTTAAATTTCAGAATGCATATTCATTTCAATCCAGGTATGTCATTTTACCCAGACACTATGCCTAAAATGGCGTACTGTGAGCTTTTTGGACTTTTGTCTTTCTAATGATAAACATGTGAGAAATACACATTCCAACTACACTGAATGCTTACTAATACTTCACATATCATGAGAAACATGTAATCGTTCATTTATGCATTAAGACAAACATTATATCTAAATTTAAATTTAGGGTATGCCATTTTAGGACAGTCTCTCCTACACTAAACTTGATAGTCAACATTTCACATCGGGACTTACCGATAATATAAACAATAAGAAAATAAAAAGGAACATTTTCTGCACTCAACCATTCACTCACGATTTCACGAATAGCCTACAACACAAACTCTTTAACACCGTGTCACTCACTAAAAATAACCACGATCCGTTCACAAGAACTGAAGTCAGCCAACATATTTCGCGTGATTTCTTCCAGGCAGGTGCAAGTGGTTTATCAACCATACATTCTTAGCTGCCGAGATTAATCCGTGAAGCCTTAACATGTAGTCATGATCGTACGTTTGTTAAATCTTTTATTCACTTAGTTATTCACTTTACCGGATAAGGAATTATTAAATACATATTATTTTCACTATTTATTAGGGCAAGTTTAGATTTCAATGTTGGATGCAAAGCCCTCTTTTAGAGAAATCTAGAATTAATAGTATTAGCGTGAGGGCGATTAGTTGTCAGTTTGAGTCAAGCAACCCCGCCCCCCCCCCCCCCATACCCCCGCCCCCGCCAATAACCAATGAGTGTCAAATTACTTCCAGAAAATCAGGCAATTGGTCCACACCCTCCTCCCTTTGTGAAGACAGGCATAGCGCTGACCAGTACCTCATAATGACCGATAGATGGCATTGCACTTTACTTTCAGTACTTCCTTGAGCCAAGCTGTATCCGGCACGGAGCCCAGTTTATTTCCCCATAGCCAGTGACGGGAGAGGTTACGAAGAGGGTCGTAAATTGAACTGCGCATGCGTCAACCGTGCCGCTTAGACTGTACCACAAGATATCACAGGCGCGAAGATGGTATCACTGATCACACTCTACGGACGGAATGTTTAAACTACTAAGTAATTTGAAACTAATTAAATACCAGTATTAACTGTAGGCGCTTCAAATTATTCTTCCAGGACTATGAATAATTCCTTTTCTCTTAGAGGGCAGTGCCATGGCACGGTGGCACTACACCTGGAACCGCCCCTGATATAGATAATAATATTTCAGTTTCATTTCACGAGGCCATACATGATAGTGTTGCCAACATGATTCTAGGGCTGCTAATAGGTCATATTGTTATATGCATGTAACTTCCATACTATCAATTCGATTTCAACCAAATTTCGTATGTAGTATGTGTACCATAATAGATATGACTATGGGTATTCTTAAGAGCAACCAGGGCTGCCAACTGTTAATAAAATATATCTATTTTGTATCCTAATAACAATATATCAGAAAAATGCAAGGCAACAGCTCGAAACTTTGCACACGTATAGTACAAGACCTTCAATAATCATTTTGAGTAACTAATATACGTCAGTTCTGCCAACATGGTTCTAAGCCTGCTGATAGGTCCAATTTTTAAATGCATGTAACTTCTGTACTAACAATTCGATTTCAACGAAATTTCGTATGTGCTTTGTGTATCATAATTTTTATGCCTATGCGTATTCTTAAGAACCAGCAGGGCTGCCAACTGTAAATAAATGCTCTATCTATTTTTCACTCTAATATCCATACATCAAATGCAAGCCAACATCTCTAAACTTTGCTCACGTATAGTACATGACATTTTAGATTAATTTGGAGTAACTGATATACATCAGTGCTGCCAACATGATTCTAAGCCTGCTGATAGGTCCAATTTCAAATACATGTATCTTCTATACTAACAAATAGATTTAATCAAAAATTGGCGCAATAATTGGTAATACTATTTCAGAATAATTCTGAAGATCACATATATGACACCGTTGCCAACATGATTTTACGCACGGTGGTAGATCCAATGTCTAACTCGATGTAACGGCATTACTATGCTTTGGACTTCAACCAAATTTTGTATGTGTATTCTGTACCTTACGAGACGGAACTAAGAATATATTCAGAGTCACCAGGACTGCCAACTGTAGTGCTCTATTAGACTACACTATTGCTGGTATATTTCGAACTAATTAGATATGTTAGTATTAACAGTTAATTTCGTAATTATTCTACATAATGATTAATCATTGGCATCTTAACTTTTTAAAGTAGGCTCTTTAGTTCGTCACGTAGGCTAACTACTTGTTATATATATAGAAGAAGGACATAGAAGATTGATAGACAAGTCTAGTCCTGGAATTCTAATTATGAGAAGAGCAGTAATACCATTTGATAGTATGACAATTACTATGAGATCATTGCACGAAGGTAATAATCTCTCTAATTTAAATAAATAAATAAATACATAAATAATTACAAAAATTAATCAACAAGTACACAAATTTAGCAGGACATAATGTAAAAATAATTGCCATGAATATACAGCACAATCATCACATGATCTAATTACGACACATTAATGGAGGTTTAATATGTTACCAATGTTAAAATAATCTTGGTTGATAGCTCTTAAAGTTGTCGAAGTTTCACTCCGTGACTTGTAAGATGTACTGAGAAGATAATGCATTTCATATTTCAAGTCTATTTTAGTTTTAATGTTATGAAGACAAATTTTGTTTTCTCTCTTCAATACAGGGCAAAACCCAAAATTTATTCTTTCTCCTTGTTATTATTATATTTATTTCTCATGGATATGGTGAGTCTCAACATACAAGTACCTTACTATCAAGTACCTTATTACTGGGATAAAAATATTCGGACAATTACTCTTATTGTTATTATTAATAACAATATTCGTTCAGATGGGTCTACGTGAACCACGCCTGTTGGACTGTTTTACCCAGTATTGTCGCATCTTCTTCCGATGTAACTACAGTATGTTCTTTCTTCTTTACAGAAGGTACCTTTACTCAGGGTATTTCCTTAAATCCACGAACTTCCTTCAAGAATGACTCACTGACGGTCCGTCTTGAATATTCAATATTTAGTTCTTTGAAATCTTTTGATAGCCAAATGTTACGAACCTTGCTGTTGCAACAGAAGGTGAACAGTCTGTTTGGAGACACTCTCACCACATGGCTCCTAAACCTACCCTATATTTCCGGCAAAGTAGGAGAGTCTGTATTTATGTTGGTATAGCTCAGAATTGTGTTGCCGCCAGAGTTCCCCATTTTCCCGTACCGAGCCTAGGAACTGCCTGAGAATTCTTCTCTCTCGGACTTCCAATTTCTCAATCAGGACTCTCCTGTTCGGTGAATGACATTGCACGGCATGTAGGGCATTTGGTTGTATGACTGTAGTGTAGTGTTTGAATTTTAGTTATTATTATTATTATTTTTATTAATTCAATTTCGCTAATTGGCCAACTAGGGACCATTTTACATTCTGGCATTTGTTCATTTTTCGCTTGATCCACATTGTCTTTATTAGCTCACTGTGTTTAACACGACGTTGTTCTGTCCATTTCGCACCAGTTGTCCGTTATTCGTCCTGGAAAGTCGCAAACGTCTTGATGGATGCTCTATAAAGATTTCGGTCTCGTGCATCTTCCGCTCGTATCCCCATTTCTTTCAGATCTTTCTGGACGTTAACGTACCATGGCATTGTAGTTTTTGGTTTGGAGTCGAATATACTGAATATACGTATCGTCCATCGGGAGTCAATCATCCGTCGTATATGACCGTAGAAGCAAACTCTGCGTTTTCGCATTGTGTCTGTGATCTTCTCTATCCTCGAGTATATTTCTTGCCTGGATTTTCTGATGTAGATGCCATTTTTGTAGTCTGGGCCAAGTATGATGTGTAGGATCCTCTAACTTCGCGAGCTAACATTTCTCGGATAGGATAAGGCATTCAGGTGCATATAGCGGTACTGGTTTGATGACAGTGTTGAAGTGACGAATTATTGCGTTCATAGAAAAGCACTTTTTGTTACGCGTATATATGTTGCGGGTGGTTTGGAAAGCGACTTCCATTTTCTTGATTCTTGCTTCCATGGCTTCCTTGTCAAGGCCATTTTTCTGGATCCATTCCCCAAGATATTCAAGTTTATTAACACGGTTTATCGTTCCATATTTGGTGTTTTGTTGTGCTGAATCATCCTTGATGTTCGACATTACTTCTGTCTTTTGAAAGGAAATTTGTAATCCTGTTTGTTCTGCTATTTTCTTCAATATATTGACCTGTTCTGTTGCACTTTCGAAATCTTCTGTCATCAGGGCTATATCATCAGCGAATGCTAAGCAATCTATTTCCACTCCGTTTTTTTTGTCCCGATCCTTAAAGGTTTGCAAAGAACTCCTTCTTTTAACTTCTGTCGCCAATTCTGCATTACCTTTTCAAGTACGCAGTTGAACAACAGAGGTGACTGGCTATCTCCCTGTCGAACGCCTGTTTTGATTTCAAAGGGTTCAGAGAAACATCCTTGGAATTTGACTTAAGATGTGGTATTAATTAGGGTTGCCCGTATTATCGCCAGCAGTTTCTCATCGATTCCCATTTCTGCAAGTATGTTAATCAACACATCACGGTCGATGCAGTCGTACGCTTTCCTATAGTCTACAAATGTCGATTCATACGTTTGACCTCTCAACACATAGTACCTAATTATGGTTTTTAGGTTAATGATCTGTTCTGCAGTCGATCGGCCTTCCCTAAAACCCCCTTGGTATTTCCCGAGTTTGTGTTCAAGTTGCTGTTTCAGTCTTTCAAGGATGGTAAGTGACAGGATCTTGTAAGCTACTGACAGAAGAGAAATGCCACGGTAGTTGTTCACATCTCTTATATTTCCTTTCTTGTGTGAAGGATGGATCAAAGCTAACTTTCAGTCCTCTGGGAGTTGTTCTGTCTCCCACATATCTACAATGGTTTGGTGTAGGATGTCAATTGCTTCTTCTGGGGCCTGTTTCCACAGTTCTGCAATCAGGGAGTCTTCACCAGGAGCCTTGTTATTTTTCAACCTCTTTATGTGGCGTTTGATTTCATCGCGATTTGGTGGAGAAGATGGCAAATTGTGGTTCATTTGTTTGTTTATTTTGATGGGGTTGGGTGGCTTTTCACAATTTAGGAGGTCGTTAAAATACCCGGTTAAAATTTCGCAGTTTTCTTCGTTGGATGTTGCTAGAGTTCCATCTTTTCTTAGAAAACAAAGGGAAGGCGCCTTGTATCTTTGTATCTTCTTTTTAAAATCCCTGTAGTATTCACGGGTCTCATTTCTGTGAAAGTTTTGTTCAATTTTGTCCATTTGTTCTTTTTCATACTTGCGTTTCTCGCTGCGTATTATTTTTGCTGTTTGTGCTCGTTGGTCTTTATAGATGTTCCAATCTTCTTCCTCTTTGGAGGTGTAGTACTTTCTCCAAGCATTTAGACGATCCTCTAAGGTCTTCTCGCAGTTATTGTTCCAACATGTGTGTTTCTTCCTCTTCTTGAGTTCAGCTACTTCTTTTGCAGCGTGTATCATCTGCTTTCTCGTGCTGTTGAAGTCTTTTTCCACTGATTGGACAAATTCTTTGAATTCATTCTCCCTATCCCTGAGCATGTTTGTGTCGAAGCGGATTATGGTAAGTTTGTTTTCCTTTTTGTTTAGTGGAATGGGCCGGAACTTAATTACCGATACATAGTGATCTGAGCCTTTGTTCATTCCCTTTTTTACGGTAACGTTCATGATTTCCGGACTAGGTCTTCGAGATATAGCAACATGGTCTATTTGGAACTCTCCTAATGTTTTGTTCGGGCATCTCCATGTAGTCTGTTTACTAGGTAAGTGACGAAAGTGTGTTGACATTAGCTGGAGGTTCTGGTTATTACATATTTCATTATTATTATTATTAATGTCTTTATTACTCAAGGTAGGATTTGAATGGTAAACTTCTTACCCAATATGGACGAATGCTGGATGCAACTTCTTGTAACTCCTGATATTTCACGGTTTTTAAGCATTCCATTAGTTCCTGACTACTGTCACCAGAGTAGCCAAAAGCTCTGCCAATGATAAATGCGTGTTTTCTTGGAAACTGGGCCAATGTCCAAGGATTTGATGCTGAACCCCCATGGGCAATGGCTTTGTGAAACAGTCCTAGAATATAGAACATAACTGTTAGAAGATATGCAGGAGTTTCATCTAACAATTACACTGCAAATATTTCTGAAACAAACGTTCATTGACATCAAACTCCAGCAATTACTTGACTGTGACTCAAGGGAGATTCTTCTTTATATATATATCGTAAAGCCTAATTCTGATCCAAATTTCTGGTTTTTAGGTTTATGGGAACCGGGAAGTGTCCCAAGCTGTATAATGCTCATCTTGGAATTATCATTATCGTTTTTAAAAGTTTTCAATATATATTGTCCAATTTTTTAAAGTGTTTTATCAAAGGCTATTCTTCGTGTCTCCACAGTTTCATTATTTTAGATTATAATACTACTAACTGAAAATTTAAAAACATCTCTGACATTTTACGTACAATTTCTGAGCAAGTGTATCAAAATATGGACTTGTGATATGTTACATGTTTATCGAACATTGTTACTTGTCATTAGTAAGTAAATTCAACTTC
Organism: Meconema thalassinum; assembly: GCA_946902985.2. Lineage (NCBI taxonomy): Eukaryota > Metazoa > Arthropoda > Insecta > Orthoptera > Tettigoniidae > Meconema > Meconema thalassinum. The sequence goes on along the minus strand of OX336388.2, from coordinate 1,200,966,609 downwards.
ATAACTGAAATTCTTTTGGGTGAAAGAAATAGTTATTTTGCGCAAAATAATATCTCACCTATTCTTAAAAATAAAAATAAACAAGATATTCAGTGAAGAACATACAGCCTACTTTCTCCTAAATGTATGAGTATAGTTATAACTCTTTGTTTTTTTTATCAAAGAGTATAATAGAATCATTTCTTAGTTGAAGACCTTAGGAACTATTTGCCTCTACCAAACACCACTACCTCGAAAAAAACTACTACCATCATTGAAGAAAGAAAGACAGAAAGAAAGAAAGAAAGAGAAGAAATATCTCAAGAATTTTATGGATCTGAAAACATAATCGACCGGATTGGTTGTGTGGTTCAGCGGTAACCAATTGAACATCTCCCTCCAGGACATGAGGAAGACTGGTCTACGTGGAAGTCATTGAACAGGCTTCGCACTGGTGTTGGTAGATCATGAACCAATATGTTAAAGTGGGGTTTTCCTGGCACATCCAGGCTATGTGATTGTGGTGAAGTCCAAACCACAGTCCATATCATGAATTGTCCTTTAAGTTGCACAATGGAGGACTTGATGGCTGCGACACCTAATGCCCGTGACTTGGCAACATTTTGGGCAGACACTATTTGATATGTGCATTATTAAGTACCATATTTTTAAATGTAAAATATATACTTCTGATACGAATAAATAAATAAAACTAATGATTAAAATATAAGCAGACACGTGGATGGTTGGTTGGTTGGTTCTTAAGTTTAAGGGCTGCGACAACGCGGTCTTGTAGCCCCGTGTACTTTGGGTTGTGCCCAATTACGGAAGCCACCGTAATTATATTTTGTATTTCGGATGAGCAGAACGCTAGCTTGAAGTTTTGAAACGAGCGCGAAGTCAGCTAGTTCGCCGAGCGACTCAGAGGATACGCTAGGAGAGGTACCTGTGGCGCCAGCGGACGAGCTGCCGAAACTTATTGATGAGAAATATTAATCAACGACTTGAGGTCTAGAACCTAGTGGATATTATTGGCTATGGAATTCCAGGAATGCCAGAAGAAATTTGAGAACAATCGGACCAGTCGTTTGGAAGTTATAGGTATTTTTGTAAAGCACATGTTTTAACAGGAAGTAGGGTGTGTGCTGGAGTTTTGAAGAGCGGGGCGTGCTCGCCACCCGGAACAGCGAACGCACGGCGTTTCAGCTCTGAACCTATATATATAGCCGTGTGTCTGGAGCAGTAAGGTGCCCCTCCGCAGATCCGCCGATATGCGTTGAGCGGCGACGAACATCTTACCATCAAGAAGGACGCCACGCCGCATACAGACGTCGGGACCCAGGTGGGCCCCCCGGCCCTCTCCGAGACGACGCAGGTGCCACCACCAGCACATCAGGCGGTGCCATTAGCGGGGCAACCCGCGCCCGCCATCCAGGAGGAGCGACTACCAGAGCCCCAGGTGGGGCCTTTAGCGGGGCAACTCGCGCCCGCCACCACCGCCAGGAAGGGGACACCCGAGACGGCCGGGGCCACCAGGACGGCCCCAAAGCAGCGACTACCAGAGCCCCAGGAGGGGCCTTTAGCGGGGCAACTCGCGCCCGCCGCCACCGCCAGGAAGGGGACATCAGAGACGGCCGGGGCCACCAGGACGGCCCCAAAGCAGCGGAAGGTCAACCGCAGCAGCCCAGAGGACCGTCGCCCGCAGCGCCCCCAGGAGGGGGAACCAGGACGCCGCGAGGCCACCAGCCGCAGCCAGGGACAGCAGCTACAGCCAGGTAATATGAAGCCCCGCTCAGGCCAGCTTTTACAGTGTTTCCGCTGTCTGAGATGGGGGCACTCCCAGGGATCCTGCGGCTCTCCAGTCCGCTGTAACCGGTGCTCAGGTGGCCACCACCACACCGGCTGCACGGTGCCGCGGGACGCGCCGGTGTGCGCCAACTGCATGGGTGACCATCCGTCATCCCATCGCAGTTGCCCAGTCTACAGGTCCATGGCAAGAGCAGAGAGGAAGGCGGCTCGTTCCCATGGACCGCCCACTAGGCCCCTGCTTCGGCAGGCGAGGCCCCCCCTCCACTCTCCGGTGACGGAGGCTCGGTACCAGGGACCCCATGGAGATCGGGTAGTGGCGCAGGTTCTCCGGATCCTTGTACCATTGCTCGGTAGCCGGCAAGGCCCGCGCTGATCCCAGCAGTGCCGAGTTCTATCTGATTCCCCGGAGACAAACTGGCGAGAAGACGGACATGGATCTGGTGCATGATACCTTCTCCCAACTAACTAACTCATTTCCATACCCACATTATCCTTGCATGTGGCAATAACCAACCCGCCAGGTTTTACGTGTAGGCAATCTTTCCTTTCTGCCTATGCGGTTTTCCCTGGCCCTACAATCTTACCCTTATATATGAGTACATATTTATATGTACTCATATATAATATATACCCATGTTAATATCTATTAATTATGCCTGGTAGATCGCGACCACGATGGGACAGGCACTAAGTCCTAAAAGACTCCTCTTATCCAATCCCCTATGCTTTCTCTTCTACTATCGTAGACTAATTGCATGTCGGAGGCACCAGTAGTAAGGTCGGGTGTCACGCGGGGGGTGCGGGTACCTTTTCGGGGCCCCCCCGAAAAAAAAAAAAGAGCAGTAAGGTCGGGTGCCACGCGGGGGGTGCGGGTACTCTTTTCGCCCCCCCCCCCCGAAAAAAAAAAGCATGAGTATGTCATTATTACATCAGTCTTCGAAGAGATACCGTCGTAACGTCACCATACCACGTGCTACGCTGTTATAGACCGTCATTATCACTGATCGAGTGGGACTTAGTCTCTGGAGCTAAGCTTGCGGATTTAGTCTTTATAGCTGAGCCAGTTGTCTCGAGTGGAAAGTACTCAGAATTATCGCGTCATATCGGTCAGGAGATGGAACTTAGTTTATGACTTTGGAGTCATTTGTTTCGAACAAACAGTGTTGTAAAATATTCCATCTATGTTTCCATATACTCCACTGACTGTAAGAGTATGTTCGCAGATGTTGGGTAACTTTTTCATCTTTGAGTGGCATCAGAATCAGACTAGACGGTATATTTTTCAAGTTGTTATAAACATTGAGCTGCTTAAACAAGTGTATAAAATAATAGGACAGTCAACGATGACGTCAATAGTTATGTCGAACAGTTGTGTAAATTATCGCGGAGTTGGAAAGTGCGTATTCTTGAACGCGAATATGGGTCACTAGATACCACGTGGATAGGATCCAAATGGGGGGACCCGAAGGTTAGCCGAATGCGAAGCGGATGGCCGAGGACTGGTGCCATGCTAATGGAGGGAGGAATGTTCCATTAGATTTCGACATCAACCAAGGATCTGCAACGATGTGAACTTCAAGAATATGTAAGCTACATTCTTGTGTACTTTTTCTAGAATAGAGTAGATGAGAAGTCAAATTTCTATTTCGCTTATAAATTACCAACACTTTAATTTAATTTGTTTTTGCTTCGTTCTGACAGCTAAGTCTATCGAGACTATGGTCAGAGATACCAGTGGTAGTTGACAGCGATTGTACAGTCATGAGAAATTTTATTTCAGTCCAAGTAACATAAATAAAGAGGTTTTTCGTTGATTTAAATATTTTCGTAGTGGAAGGTAGCTTGGATCTTCAAATTATTCAACTTAAAGATTTAAACAGTATTAAATACAAATTTCATAACGATCATGAGTAACTTAAGTCCATTTGAAAATAATAATAATAATGAAATATTTCTATAATAATCATAAACAAATTATAAAATGATTATAAATAATTATAAATAATCAAATCCAGGGAAGTGATAAAATACTTTTTGTTCAATGCAGTAATAATAAAAATTAAGTTTATTTAACATTATAAACAATTGAAGATTTCATATAATAATATAATAATGTTATTGGTTTTACGTCCCTTTTAACTACTCTGGCTTTTAGAGACGCCGGGGTGCCGGAATTTTGCCCCGAAGGGGATCTTTAACGTGCCAGTAAATCTACGGACACGGCTCCCTCGCATTTGCGCACCCTCAAATGCCAGCTGATTGCGCCAGGATACGAATCTGCATTGAAGATTTCAGAATGTATAGTTTAATAATAATAATAATAAATTCGAATAAATAATATAACCATTGGGAAGTTGAGGAGTTGAGTGTATAGTTAACGCTAATAATAATAATAACTGTGATTATTTGAAAATATTTGTAGGTAATAAATAGCATATCAGTCAGTAAATAAATGGAGAAGTTAATGGCATATTTGTGAAATGCACCACAATATTCAGAAAGAGTAGAGGAACGGTAGGTGAATTAAGGATGAACATGTATAAAATAGGGCGTAATATTGTTAAATGAAGGTAGAAAAGAAAATGACCAGAAAGAAAAAATATTAACCATATTTCCTTATGGATTTTTTTTGTCTAAATCAGATCTTGGAAGAGTTGAGACGAATGCGTGTTGTTTAAAGGCAGGAATAGTGCACAGAATAAAAGAATAAATCATATGTTGATTTAAATATTGAAATATATATATATATATATATATATAAATAAAAATAATAATAATAATTATGCGACTTGAAGGTCGGCATTTAAAGAAAGAATGTGGAGGCTAGAAGCCGTCCACTGGAATATGTATTTCCATGTTGTTAAAGTGATGAGAGAGCATTTGCTGCTTAATTGTGAAAAAGAAGGGTTGAGTCGTGTAACCGCCCCATATTTCTGTCCAACTCCATTTTATTTTCGTCAGACATATTATCGCCTAAATACCTGGGTCAATCATTCTAATTTTCAATCATTAGTTTTGTTAAAGACTAGCCGGATCCTCAAATGAAATAAAATAAATACAGATATGTGAGGGTATAAAATAAATTTCGAATTACAAGTTGAATAGGAGTGATGCTTATGTAGTGATAAAATAATGATAACTGTTGATATTCCTGATCTTAGATATTGTTTATAAAAGAAAGATAATTGCCGAGGTTCTTTTGAATATTAATAATAATGATAATAATGATAATTTTGAAAGTTTAATAGTTGTGTGAATATATGGTATATACCATTTAAAAATTTAAAGGAATGAGTAAATGGCATGATTTCAACAACAATTAATACACTGAGTCATGCAATATGGTTATTCAAAGAAAAAATGATGAAAATTCAATTTTTTTTGTTAAATTGAATTGTGAATATGTGAGCATGGATTAAGACGACAGTTCATAGAAACAAATATTTTGAAAAGAATCAATTAGGATATTGAGGTCATATAAAGAATGTTAATATTCTGACGTCATGTTGTCGAATATTGATATTTTCTTACAACCCAATGTTCCTACCCGGAAGAACTCATAATTGCTCTTACACAAATACATTTCGATATCACATGAGGTGATACCTTTTACTCTGTTTATAAACAATTAGTTTTCAACCTGAGCCATGAATGAACATTGATTTTCAAAACCATGAGTGATTTTGTTTTTGTGAAAACACAATGTGGAAGTGAACAGTGTACAGGTAGGGGCATATAAACAATGAGCCGCCCATCGTGTAAATACAACAATTGAGAGTAGGGACCGATACCCAGATGGACTATTAATTTCTGGTTATCCACAATTTAGAGTAGGGAGTGTTTTTGTATGTGTTGGTATTTTACTGGTGAAGTTTTTTTTTAGTGCTTTTGCAAAATATCTTAGTATTTTAATTGTTAATAAAATGAGATAATTTTAAGGAATTGTGATATTTCATTTCTCCTATCTCGTCTCCCTTGCTTGTTAATTGCCGTAACCAGTCGTGCCAGCGATTAATTTAGTTTTGCCCGGATGGACCCTGAGATTTTACTTCTTGTGCTAGACTGATTTTGGGAATTGGCAAATGTGTTCGTTAGACTTCCGTCGAAACGGTCACATAAAGGTAGAGGAAAGAGAAATGGCGCCATAGACTTAGGGGCTCGAGCTGTTTGTCACTTGCTTTGACAATTGGCATTCGCTGGTAATTATTTTTATTAAGTGGGAGTTGAAAGTCTGAGTAGAGAGGACTTATTACATTTGTATTTTGGAAATAAGCTTAAATGAGTAAATCTTGTGACGGCTTATCCGTCTGGGAGTACGTTTTGTTATGGTATGGGATTTTTTATTGTTTATTATGATAGAGGGAGGTTTCTTTGTTAGGGATGAAATACACAATTCCGTAGCATCCAGATGGAGGATATTTGTGAATTTTACTTTAAGGTTGTCATTGTTGTAAGTAGGATTTTTTTAACTAGTAGAGAATTTTTTCCCATCAAACATCGACGTAGGGTAATATCTCATTTTATTTTTTGACTTCTCAACAATTCTAGGCTAGTACATGTTAGTTTTAGTAATCTTCGGTATCCATTGGAATCCTATCCTGTATTCTCAAATGTTGAAATGGATAAAGTTTTGGAGGCATTGGCTAGGATGGAAGCTGACATAAAGATCAATATTGAGAAAAATTCTCAACTTGAAAGAACATTAGTAAAAAATTCACAATCTTTGGAGAGTAAGCTAACTGAGAATATTAAATTATTGAGATCAGAAATGAACACTAATTCTAATTCTTTGGAGAGTAAATTAACAGAGAAATTAACTGAGAATTCTAACTCGTTAGAATGTAAATTAACAGAGAAATTAACTGAGAATTCTAACTCGTTAAGGGAAACATTAGAAGAAAAGATTTCACAAAATTCTAAAACTCTTGACCATTTAACTGAAAGCAATAAAATCATGGAATTAAAAGTATTGCAAACGCTGAAACAATGAGGTTAGATTTAAATGAACGTTCTAAGAAATTAGAGCAGAAATTAACAGAAACTTTAGAAGCTAAATTAACGGAAAAATCAAAAATATTTGGGAGTAAACTCGATGAAATGTTTGATAAATCCAAGAATTTAGAGGAGAGAGTAGGCGAAAATTATAGTTCTTTAGAAAATAAAATTTCTCAAGGCAATAAATCACTTAACGATAAACTATCTGAATCGAATGATAGGTTTAGAGCGTTCGAAAACTTATTCGAATTAAACACAAAAAGAGTCGCTGAGGATTTGGCAAGCTTACAGATCAAGATTTCTCAAGAATGTAACGTCACTGCCAGACAGGTATTACAGAAAGTAGCAACAGACTTCCAAGATACTATTGTCGAACAATTGAGAGAAGGAGAGGCTGTAAAAGAATTGAGTGAAAGTATAAAAGGGAAAGTCACCTCTGACATTCAAGAATCATTGGTAAAGAATACTCAAGGAAAAATACGAGAGTGAACAGATTCTTTTTCATCCCATATTAAGGTCATTTCAGGAGATGTTAATCAAATCCAGAAGGACGTTTCGAATGTACACAACATCGTCAAAAGTCATGAAACGATTATTGTAAAGATAGTTCAGGATATTAAAAACAATGAAACAAGAGAACAGGGAAACGAAGTAGTAATCAAAGAATATGTGAAAGAGCAAATCGAAGAAATTTTGGAAGAAGTGAAGAAGAAAACAGATGATGATGATGAGACAAAGAAATCTGTAGAAAAATTGGAAAATGAATTAACAAAATACCGATCTCAACTCGAGGAACAGGCATCAGGAATGATCCAGAAGTCGACCACGGACTGGAAGGAGAATTCATTAAGAAGCAATGAGAAAGTTGCTAAGTTGACAAACACTTCACATATTGCCATCTTCAAGGAAAAAGAGGAAAAACCCAATAAGTTTACTGGTACCGGAAATATTCCACCAGCGGAATTTTTGAGGGAAGTAAAAGATTACCTCCGTGATTCGAAGGTCACTAAGAAAAGGGAAATACGAGTAGTTAGTCGTTTTCTTGATGGACAGGACTTACGTGGTTCAGAGCTTTTCGCTCGTGTTTTCACACCTTCGAAGAATTCTCACAAGCACTTTTGAGAAAATTCTGGTCTCCAGAGACACAACAACAAATTAGGGCATATTTGTACTCCAAACGATATTCCACGTCTCTTCCTACCAAATATTCGGCTTATTTTGCACAACAATTGTCGAAACTGCAATTTTTGGAACCCCCAATGCCTGACTTTGAACTACTTTCAGCATTAACACGGCAATTTCCGATCGAAGTTCAGAGAACTCTGATAGCAGCAAGCATAGGTACCATGGAGGAATTTGACGAACTTTTGCAGAGGCTTGATCACTCAAATACCCAATTTTTTCATCAACGTGGTGGGAAGAATGGAACCCCAGTAGTTAACACTGTTATGGCGGATCGTCGATGTCAGACAAATCCAACATGGAAACAACACGGACGAGATGAAAAGGATGTAAATGACAGGAGAGATGCACAGTATCAAAAAAGACCTTATATCAGACCATACAGGTACGAAAATAGATGGAACACATGGAGAAGGCCTGGATTTCAATCTAAACCATACGACAAGAAACAGTATGACCAACAACAGCAACAACAACGATACAATCCACAAGATAGAAGAAATCAGAATTATGACAAGGGAAAGGAAGATTTCCTGCAAAAATCTAGAGAAAATCTCGAAAATAGACATCAAGAGAGTAAACAATATTTGGACGAGCTGAAGAATCAACCCAGTACTTCCGGTTTGCAAGCTAGGGAAGCTATACACTCATCGATGTAGACACTGGCAACATCGTGGGAACGTTTAACGCCGCGAGTTTGAAGATTTTCTATTCAAGAGCCAGATATTGAGAAATACAAAATGAATATGAAAAAAATATTTCGATATTTTTTTTAACGGCGTGAGGGGTGGATGTGCCCAATTACGGAAGCCACCGTAATTATATTTTGTATTTCGGATGAGTAGAACGCTAGCTTGAAGTTTTGAACCGAGTGCGAAGTCAGCTAGTTCGCCGAGCGACTCAGAGGATACGCTAGGAGAGGTACCTGTGGCGCCAGCGGACGAGCTGCCGAAACTTATTGATGAGAAATATTAATCAACGACTTGAGGTCTAGAACCTAGTGGATATTATTGGCTATGGAATTCCAGGAATGCCAGAAGAAATTTGAGAACAATCGGACCAGTCGTTTGGAAGTTATAGGTATTTTTGTAAAGCACACGTTTTAACAGGAAGTAGGGTGTGTGCTGGAGTTTTGAAGAACGGGGCGTGCTGGCCACCCGGAACGGCGAACGCAAGGTGGTTCAGCTCTGTGCCTGTATATACAGGGTGTATTTGATATGATGGAAGTCCATTACACTGGTGATAGAAGCGACTATTCTAAGCACATATCTTCATGAAATTTAGTCGTATCTTAATTAGTGTAGGTGGAATTAAATCACAAAAATCGTCGGTCAATGTCTTGGAAAAGGTCTTAGGCTGCCTTTCCCTCAGCAGCACAGCTGACTTCTCCCCGTCGCCCTCCCATCCTACGTTGAGGAATGTTGACAAGAGTCTGAAGTCGAATGACCTACTCGCCTTGTCTGCCAATGGCATTGAAATACACAAACCGAGCCTATGAACAGCTGATTCACACTTTCATGGGGAGTGGCTACATGACTAGTAATGGTGGATCTGTTTAGGATTTTGCCAGCCTCATGGACTATGCGTATAAAATAGAAATCCTAAAGATTTGGGTAATTAATTTAAGGAACTGTTGGTCTATCTTTGTGTGAAGATAGTGCAACAACTGTAATAAAAATATTAATAATACTAATAATAGTAATAATGGGCTTTTAGACACACTAACTTCTTTTATGTTTCTTTTTGGTATGTCGAGTTGCCAGACTTTAATGTACGTAGGATTTCTTGTATGTGCCATGAAATCCATGGACATGATCGTATTAGATCGCATTCATTTACTACATGACTGAACGTAGATCGCACCCTCGGGAAGGTTAGCACTCTACCACCAGAACTACACATATGACTCTTATTATTATTATTATTATTATTATTATTATTATTAGACTATTATTAATATTATTATTAACCTATTATTATTATTATTATATTTAATACCACTGTATTATAACAATGTATTTGAATTTTATTTTCATTTTCGTGTATTTTCATATGTATGTACCATGGGTTCCCACTTCTACCCCAGGCAAATGCCGGGATTGTTCCTAACTTAAGGCCACGGCCGCCTTCTTCTCAATAACCATAATCGCTGGAAGTGCAGCCCATGAAGGGCCTAGGCCTACCAAGCGACCGCTGTCCAGCCATTTGGCCTGCAGATATTAGGGTGACGCGTGGTCAGTGCATCGGGTCCCTCGGCCATTAATCTTGATTTTCCTGACTCGGGCACTGCCTCACTGTCAGACAGCTAGTCAATTGCCCTCACGAGGCTTAGTGCACCGCGTTCCAGCCCTCACGTCAGTTTCTAATATCCCTGATGGAGCCGGGAATCCAACCCAGGGCCTCCGGGTGAGAGGCAAGTTGCACTGCCCCAACACCACAGGGCCGGCGCCTTCTTCCGAATCCCCACCTGAATTACAAATACCCACATTACTACAGAAACCACAAAAAACAGGTTATCACACATATTCTACCCACACCCAGCTACATGGGGCTAAATGACCAAAATCGCCAAGCCTCTCAAACAAACATCAAGTATTTTACTTCCGTCTTAAATGCCTAGTTCTGAACAGACTAGGGGATGTCGGAATTTTGTCACACTCTATTTCATTATGTGAATGTTTTTGGTATTTTCAGAAACTAGTCAACAGAAGGTCCGACACGGACGCCAATGATACACCAGGGCTGAGTATCGAAATTATTTTATACATGAACATCAATCAATGAATTCCACACTTACAAAGTAGGCTACACAATACTACCGGTCCTAACGTCCCAAGCCATTGCATGCGTTGTCAACAACAACAACAACAACAACAACAACAACAACAACAACAACAACAACAACAAGAACAACGGCAATACACATTTTCTTACGAGACGGTAGCGCTTATCCTCATAACAGCTGATAGCCTACCACCCCTCAAGTCAACCGGTAAGGTCAATGTTCCGATTACGTAACAACTTCCCCTTCGCGCGTCGTAACACCTGGCTCCGCCTCGTTTCCCCCAGCCTGCCGCACCACTTTCTGCCTGATTAGTTTCTGAAATAACTAAAAACATTGACTTTTTAATGAATAATTATCAATTTCAAGATAGGTGACAAATTTTTTACCTAGGAAGCTTAGAATAGTCTCTTCTATCACCAGTGTAACGGACTTCCATCATATCAAATACACCCTGTATGTAGCCGTGTGTCTGGAGCATGAGTATGTCATTATTACATCAGTCTTCGAAGAGATACCGTCGTAACGTCACCATACCACGTGCTACGCTGTTATAGACCGTCATTATCACTGATCGAGTGGGACTTAGTCTCTGGAGCTAAGCTTGCGGACTTAGTCTTTATAGCTGAGCCAGTTGTCACGAGTGAAAAGTACTCAGAATTATCGCGTCATACCGGTCAGGAGATGGAACTTAGTTTATGACTTTGGGGTCATTTGTTTCGAACAAACAGTGTTGGAAAATATTCCATCTATGTTTCCATATACTCCACTGACTGTAAGAGTATGTTCGCAGATGTTGGGTAACTTTTTCATCTTTGAGTGGCATCAGAATCAGACTAGACGGTATATTTTTCAAGTTGTTATAAACATTGAGCTGCTTAAACAAGTGTTTAAAATAATAGGACATTCAACGATGACGTCAATAGTCATGTCGAACAGTTGTGTAACTTATCGCGGAGTTGGAAAGTGCGTATTCTTGAACGCGAATATGGGTCACTAGATACCACGTGGATAGGATCCAAATGGAGGGACCCGAAGGTTAGCCGAATGCGAGGCGGATGGCCGAGGACTGGTGCCATGTTAATGGAGGGAGGAATGTTCCATTAGATTTCGACATCAACCAAGGATCTGCAACGATGTGAACTTCAAGAATATGTAAGCTACATTCTTGTGTACTTTTTCTAGAATAGAGTAGATGAGAAGTCAAATTTCTATTTCGCTCAGAAATTACCAATTAGTAGAAGGTAGCTTAGATCTTCAAATTTTTCAACTTAAAGATTTAAACAGTATTAAATACAGATTTCATAACGATCATGAGTAAATCCATTTGAAAATAATAATAATAATAATAATAATAATGAAATATTTCTATAATAATCATAAACAAATTATAAAATTATTATAAATAATTATAAATAATCAAATCCTGTGAAGTGATAAAATACTTTTTGTTTAATGCTGTAATAATAATAACAATTACGTTTATTTAACATTATAAACAGTTGTAGATTTCAGAATGTATAGTTTAATAATAATAATAATAATAATAATAAATAAATTCGCATAAATATTATAACCATTGGAAAGTTGAGGAGTTGAGTGTATTGTTAACGGCAATAATAATAATAATAACAGTGATTATTTGAAAATATTTGTAGGGAATAAATAGCATATCAGTCAGCAAATAAATGGAGAAGTTAATGGCATATTTGTGAAATGCACCACAATATTCAGAAAGAGTAGAAGAACGGTAGGTGAATTAAGGATGAACATGTATAAAATAGGGCGTAGAATTGTTAAATGAAGGTAGAAAAGAAAATGACCAGAGAGAAAAAAATATTAACCATATTTCCTTATGGAAAATCTTTGTTTAAATCAGATCTTGGAAGAGTTGAGACGAATGCGTGTTGTTTAAAGGCAGGAATAGAGCACAGATTAAAAGAATAAATCATATGTTGATTTAAATATTGAAAAATATATATATAAAAAAATAAAAATAATAATAATAATAATAATGCGACTTGAAGGTCGGCATTTAAAGAAAGAATGTGCAGGCTAGAAGCCGTCCACTGGAATATGTATTTCCATGTTGTTAAAGTGATGTGAGAGCATTTGATGCTTAATTGTGAAAAAGAAGGGTTGAGTCGTGTAACCGCCCCATATTTCTGTCCAACTCCATTTTGTTTTCGTCAGACATATTATCGCCTAAATACCTGGGTCAATCATTCTAATTTTCAATCATTAGTTTTGTTAAAGCCTAGCCGGATCCTCAAATGAAATAAAATAAATACAGATATGTGAGGGTATAAAATAAAATTCGAATCACAAGTTGAATAGGAGTGATGCTTATGTAGTGATAAAATAATGATAACTGTTGATATTCCTGATCTTAGATATTGTTTATAAAAGAAAGATAATTGCCGAGGTTCTTTTGAATATTAATAATAATAATAATAATAATAATAATAATAATAATGATAATTTTGAAAGTTTATTAGTTGTGTGAATATATGGTATATAACATTTAAAAATTTAAAGGAATGAGTAAATGGCATGATGTCAACAACAATTAATACACTGAGTCATGCAATATGGTTATTCAAAGAAAAAATGATGAAAATTCTTTTTTTTTTTGTTAAATTGAATTATGAATATGTGAGCATGGATTAAGACGACAGTCCATAGAAACAAATATTTTGAAAAGAATCAATTAGGATATTGAGGTCATATAAAGAATGTTAATATTCTGACGTCATGTTGTCGAATATTGATATTTTCTTACAACCCAATGTTCCTACCCGGAAGAACTCTTAATTACTCTAACACAAATACATTTCGATATCACATGAGGTGATACCTTTTACCCTGTTTATAAACAATTAGTTTTCAACCTGAGCCATGAATGAACATTGATTTTCAAAACCATGAGTGATTTTGTTTTTGTGAAAACACAATGTGGAAGTGAACAGTGTACAGGTAGGGGCATATAAACAATGAGCCGCCCATCGTGTAAATACAACAATTGAGAGTAGGGACCGATACCCAGATGGACTATTAATTTCTGGTTATCCACAATTTAGAGTAGGGAGTGTTTTTGTATGTGTTGGTATTTTTCTGGTGAAGTTTTTTTTGAGTGCTTTTGCAAAATATCTTAGTATTTAAATTGTTAATAAAATGAGATAATTTTAAGGAATTGTGATATTTCATTTCTCCTTTCTCGTCTCCCTTGCTTGTTAATTGCCGTAACCAGTCGTGCCAGCGGTTAATTTAGATTTGCCCGGATGGACCCTGAGATTTTAGTTCTTGTGCTAGACTGATTTTGGAAATTGGCACATGTGTTCGTTAGACTTCCGTCGAAACAGGCACAGGGTGTGTGTATAATCTGTCTGATAACCGGTGTTAATTGTGATGACTGTATTAGTGTGTGTATCTGTTTTAATTCAAGTAAGGACTGCAGACGATCAATTTTCAAGTAGTTCCTACTTTTGCCGCTAAACGCCTCCGTCAACGACTACTAGTTCAGAAGTTAGCTACCAGACGTCAACGATCGTAGGAACCTAAGAGCGTTGTTTAAATTCTTAACCTATACAATTCAGCTTCACACAGGTGTAATTAGTGGAAGGTTCTTGAACATGCCATAAATCTATGACATGGGACCGCCGGCTTTACTTCCCCTCCGAAGGAAGGCATACTGAGGGTTTTTAACGCTCTTAAAAAATCCGACGACTTCGGCTGGAAGCAGACACGTGTCTAAGGGTTTCTCGATGCGGTGTATATTATGAGGTGAAAGGGGAAAAAATGTGGGTGTAGAGGATTTTTACTTGTGTAATTTTATGATGGGTACTTTTTTTTAAAATAGGAATTTAGGTAAATGGATTTTGTGTTTAGTCAGTGTATTTAATATACTGTATCTCACTTATTTCCTATTTACGTTCATGGTCAGAAACCGTGTTGTGATTATGAGTCGAATTTTATACATCCGATGCGTCGTGACGTTGTGGAGATTTGGATATTTATGTGCCATTGTTGTACTATATTGTCTTTATTGTCTGATTGTTTAAAGTCTTTGCCTAATTATTACCTTTATTATTCAAAATTAAACGTTACATCAAACATAGCATTCATGATTTAGACGTTGCTAAGTGTACTTTTTACAAATACAATTTTCGCGGGCGAAGCCGCGATGGGTAATGCTAGTATCAATATATATTCGAAAGTATACAAGCCATCAGCTCTTAACTTTGCACACGTATAGTACCTGACATTCTATGTTAATTTGGAGTAACTAATATACCTCAGTGCTATCAACATGATTCTAAGCTTTCTGATTCTTTCAATTTTTAATTACTTGTAACTTCTATACTAACAAATGGATTTTATCTCAAATTGGCACTGTAATAGATCGTAATATTTCAGGTTAATTCTGAGCATCACATACATGACATTGTTCCCAACATGATTTTACGCGCCCTGATAAATGCAATATCAAACAGCATGTAACGTCAATATTATCCATTAGAATTCAACCAAATTTTGTATGTGAATTCTATACCTTAAGAGATGGAAATATGCATATATTCAGAGTCACCATGGCTGCCAACTGTTGTAAGTTATTCTATTAGGCTAATATTTCAGGTGTATTTCAAACTGCAGTACTCAGAAATGTTGGTATTACCAACTTGATTTCGTCCTTATTCTATAGAGCGTCTCTACCTTAAAAGGCAGTATGCATTAAATGGAGCGCGCTGATGCCAGATCTGCTGCATATACCAAGTTCTGCAAGGCCGGGCACATTATGTAACATAACTCGTACAGGCGTGATTTTACGCAAATCTCGGGAAATTTCCCAAATATTTGTTTGTTGTGTATAACTATACCTCATGCCTTGAAGCGAACGACGGTACAATATTTAGATATGATACACCGAAGTTCAGAGCGCGATTTTAATGCACACATTATCTTATATATTAAAATAGTTTTCAAAAAATTTTACCCTTTACTAAAACTGAAATATCTCGGGAAGTATTTGCGCTACGACGACGTTTGTTGTCATAAAATGTAATGCCCCTCAAGCACCGTCGATTGATACCCACCTTACTTGATTATATCATTCGAGTATTAACATAATTGCGAATATTACTTCCTTCAAGGTCTCACGAAAATAGAATCGAATGACTTGACGGACATATTGTCGCTAGGCGACAACGACTAACACTGTATCATGATATTCAACGCCGCCCCAATAATAAATCTAACTTGATATTAACAGAGAGTTCCCTAATTACGTCATGATATCGTTAACTTCTACCTGCTCCACTCGGGCGCTAATGTCGCATGTATCCCTACATGATATCGTTAACTTCTACCTGTTCCACTTGGGCGCTAATGTCGCATACAATAAGTAGAAGGGGATTCTGTGCACATAATTTAATTAAAACTTCTCAAAGAATGGATTACTTTGTGACTGACATGATCATGCAAAATCAGCAGTCATTTTGCTAATGACACTGTCATGTCAACATCTCTTTGAATGACAACAAATACTGTATACGAAAGACAACTAATTTCACGAAGATGCCGCTAAAGTCGAATGTTGGAACCGCCATTTTGTATAGTGTATCCGATCTTTCTGTTATATAGTCTTTGGTCTCACCAGCTGCAAACTGTCTTCTTTTGGTTTAATCATTCATCCTTATAGGTTGTGTGCTCAATCAATACAATGAATCATATTATGATGAATGAGAGGCGACACTCAATTACAAATGTTATAAAGATTAAAGGTGACGGTAATTGTCTGTTCAGGTCATTGGCATATTGTGAGCACACCAATCAGAGTTTATTTACACAGGTTAGAAAGCGAATTGTAAAACATGTTACAGACAAGTGGAATAATTATTCTTCCTTTATTGTTGGCAACAGCGATATGTACGAAACTGCTATCAGTACGAACGATGTTTACAAAATGTATATGTCTATGAAGCCTCCGTGGCTTAGGCGGCAGCACGCCGGCCTCTCATCGCTGGGTCCGTGGTTCAAATTCCGGTCACTCCTTGTGAGATCTGTGCTGGACAAAACGGAGGCAGACAGGTTTTTCTCCGGGTACTCCGGTTTTCCCCGTCAAAAATTTCATTCCAGCAGCACTCTCCACTATTATTTCATTTCATCTGTCATTCATTTAATCATTGCCCCAGACGAGTGCGTCAGGCCTCGGCAGCCGGCACAGTTCATATCCTCGCCGCTAGATGGGGGCTTCATTCATTCCATTCCTGACCCGGTCGGAGACTGGAAGCAGGCTGTGGATTTTCATATGTCTATGAATGGAGTTCATGGAGGTCATGTTGAGTTAGTTGTCGCTGCTCAAGTTTGCGAAATGGATATTTATTCGTGGATTACTACTGTCGTATGGAAGGTGACCGATTAAAATATATACGTCATCAACAAACGAAGTTACGAGTTGATACATATGCCGGTTTAGCAGACGCCTTGCATGTACGAGCAGAAAATGAAAATCTCAGAGTCGGTCGTATTGTAGTTTTGCCATCTTCTTTTACAGGTAGCCCAAGGAAAATAATGCAAAATTATCAGGATGCGATTGCGATACTGAGGAAGTTTGGAAAGCCAGATTTATTCATTACGTTCACCTATAATGCGGGCTGGCCAGAAATACTTAACAGCATTCATCTCTGGGAAACGGCTAATAAGAGGCCTGATATTGAAGTGAGAGTTTTCCATTGCAAAGTAAAGGAATTGCTACGATTGATTAATGTTAAGGAAATTTTCGGTAAAAGCATATCTATATACAGTGGAATTTCAAAACCGAGGTATCCCGCACATCTATTTACTCTTAAAATTAACGGAAGATTGTAAGTTTCGAGAAATTTCTGACATTGACAGTGTGGTGTCAGCCGAAATACCAGATCTCGAGGATGAAGCGCTATACGAGTTGGTAAGGCGTCTTATGGTACATGGTCCTCGCGGATCTTTGAATCCTTCTTCAGTCTGTATGAAAGATGGCATATGTAAGAAAGATTTCCCTAAACAGTTTCAGGAAGAGACCAAAGATAATGCCAATGGTTATCCTTCGTATAGGAGAAGAAATAATGGACGGATTATTATAAAAACAATTCGAGGCATTGACATTGAAATCGATAGTCGATTCATTGTTCCCTACAATCCATTTCTTTTACTTTACTTGCAAGCTCATATTTATGTTGAAATATGCTCAAGTGTTCGGAGTGTTAAATGCATCCACAAATATCTTTTATATTAAAATCCACAAGTATGTGTATTAAGGTCATGACTGCTGCATTGCTAAAATATGTCCTGAAGGCGAAACGGTGAACTACGATGAAATTACTTCTTTCCGAAATGCTAGATATGTAGGTCCAACAGAAGCCGCATTCAGGATATTTTCATTTCACATGCATGAACAGTCACATTCTATCGTGCGATTATCAGTTCACTTGCCAAACTTGCAAAATATCTATTTTAAAAATGATAACGCTCCTGATATTTTACTTCAAGCACAGTTGCGCAACACGGAATTACAAGCGTGGTTCGAGTTAAATCAAAATTCGCAAGCCAGAAGTCCGTATATATATCCTGAAACACCAGTACATTACGTCTGGAATAAGAGCAACTGCCAGTGGCAAAAAAGAAAAAATGTTTCAAAAACTATAGGCCGAATGTATAACGTTTCGCCTACAGAAACAGGAAGGTATTATTTACGCCTGTTATTGCTTCACGTCATAGGTGCTATCAGCTTCCAGGATCTACGAACATACAAAGCAGTTGTCTATTCTACTTTTAAAGAAACAGCTAAGGAGCGAGGTTTGCTGATTGACGATTCTGAATGGCAGCGTTGTTTGGCAGAAGCGTCACAATTTCAGATGCCTTCTCAGTTACGACAACTGTTTTCTTACATATGTATATTTCAGATCCCTTCAAATGTGAGATAGTTATGGGACATTTTCAAGAATTCATTATCAGAAGATTATCTGCAGTTTCTCGAACCTAACATTGCAATCAGTTCACTCTTATACATATTTCTAATACATTAAAGCTCCATGGTCTTCCCATTACTTCTCTCGAATTGCCAGCTATTATTGATAATTTCCCTCAGACAAATTTACCAATGAATTATCCAAAACTTAATGAGGATCAATTAAGTTGGATGACAAACCAAGCAAGTGGAAACAAAACGGCTATAATTATAGAAATTTTGGTGTTAGTACAAAACAGCAATGAAAGGATGAGTAATGCATAGTTCATTGACGGACCAGGGTGCACCGGGAATAAATTTCTTTACCAATGCTTGATTCACAGTTGCACAAATTTGGGGTTAAATATAGTTTCTGTTGCATGGACTGGTATTGCAGCAATGTTACTACCTCAGGGGCGCACTGTACACAACCAGTCCAAGTTACCTCTACATTTACATGAAAGTTCTGTATCAGGAATAAAAGCGGACACAGATCAACGTGACTTTGCAAATTTCTTGATACAAATTGGTAACGGTGAATACCCTCACGTCGATGGAGAAAATTCAGAAATGGTCCCAAGCTAAAAAATATTTCACGCTTTTCAAAAATAGCGATTTTAGCACCTAAAAATGAACATTGCAAAGAAATCAATGACAAAGTTTTAGACCTAATCCCAGGATCATCGAGAACTTACATCAGAGTGAATAATTTGAATACTGAAGATGAGAGTGAACTTCTACAATTCCCAATAGAATTTTTAGACAGCATAGGCATAAGTGGATTGCCACCTCATATCCTTCAACTAAAAGAAGGCTCAATTGTGATTTTGTTGAGAAATATTAATGTTACCCAAGGTCTGTTGAACGGTACTAGACTGTTGGTTTGGAAGATGCATGAAAATTGCTTACACCTGGAAATTATTACTGGCGTAAATGTTGGAAACAATGCCCTACTCCCTCGCCTTGACCTTACGCCATCAGATACTAGTATGCCATTTTCCTTCAAAAGGAGGCAGTTTCCAGTACGATTGGCTTTTTGTATAACTATCAATAAAGCTCAAGGTCAAACACTAGAGAAAGTAGGCATTTATTTACCTCAACCGGTGTTTAGCCACGGGCAACTTTACTGTATGCCGCACTATCGCGAGCAAAATCCTTTCATGACGTCCAAGGTCAAATAGAACCAAAAGGCAAGCGAACAGCAAATGTCGAATGGAATGAAGTACTATTAGAATTTTGAAACGAATGTTGCGGAGGAGCACAGACCACAGCAAACGGGGCACAGATTAAATAACAATTATACAAGGACGTCCGCATCCCTAATACAATAACTGTCCTGTGGTAATGGTAAAAAAATACTATTGTCCTACATCGGTGATTACTATCCTACATCCTGTTATTTCATTCCCCCAGTTCTATAACAAAGGTATACTCAATCAAATTTACAGCTTAATAAATATTAATTCATTCTGTGTGAGTTATCTTTTCATTTCTCATCAATCGCCTTTACTTACTATTCTATCTGTAGGGGTGGAGGCGATAGCTGTCTTTACAGAGATGTGCAAATTATTAGATTCGATGAGAGTTCTCCAAAATGGCATTTTTACCTTTCACGGTTTAATGCACTAAGTATGTTTACAAGGCGATGAAATTACTTCAAATGTTTAACCAAGACTCCTAATTATATTTTCATTCAAGAAACTCAAATTAAAATGATTTTTTAGAATTTCCACTCACAGAGCAGCCATGCAAATGCAAAATGCCACACGTTTCGTTTTTATTACTTCACTCTACTTTACGTGTGAATTTAGAGCGGAGGGATTTGGGGTCTTTTAACTGATGAACGCTATTGAACTATTCAAAGATTCATTAACTATGCATTGAAATCACCTGACTTGAATTCTAAAGTCAATGAAAAATTGAAAATGGACCCAGCTCAGATATCCCTCGGAATCCAATAATCTGAAAGTTTCCAGTCGCAATTCCTTATGGGAAAAGGTGTAATTCCACGGGAGATGAAACACTACTAAGTAGGACTACAAAAGAAGTTGGTCAATAAAATGATTATGAATAAAAGTAATTATGACTAATTAAAATTATTTATTTAATTCTATTAATTTGCACACCACTATATGTTAACCAAGAGTTACATCTCTAAATTCAAATATAAGAGACCCATCTTTTATTTTAAATTTATACCATAGTTCATAAGAAGACAAAACACCAAATTGTACCGCTGTAGCCTTAAATTGTGAGGATATCTCTATCTACTTACTCTTAGTATAAAACAAAGTTCCCAATTCTTGGATGTAACGGGTAATCTCGAGAGCAACTTGATGGATTTTGATGCGGTTTTCACCATTCTGTAAAGGATTTCTCGATGAAGGATTAGGTAGAAAAACATTTATTTATGACCAAAAGAAGCCGAGCATTTACGATTTCAGTGAATTGAGTTGAAGAAAAACCTAACGTCCATGTGTCTTTTAAGCTTACACTGGGCAAACCGTTAAACATATCGATATTCTCTGAGAATTGTTAAGCAAGAAAAGTTCTGCAAGGAAGTCGCGACAGCTCCTACATCGACCACTGTAAGTGTTTTTACGTTTTCATTTCTTCCAGCAATCTCCATTCAGTGTAAATTTAAATTACTAGCTTCAGAGTGAGTTTACTAGCTTGCGAGCGACCTATCATCCTAGCTTTAGCCAGCATCAAACTGCCGAGTCGTGTTGAGTTAATTCTTCAGAGAAGAGTATAGCTTATGTGTTTGGAGTTAGCTGTTCACCCCGGCCTGACGCCGTGCGCCTTTTAAGCTTACGCAGGGTAAATAGTGGGACACACACACACAGAGGACAGGCAGACACCCACACATTTGATCTCATAAGTCTACTTCATCATTTACCCAAAAGCGACGGTACAGTAAATGTCTGTTCAGTTCACTAGCATGAAGTGCTGTAGGATTGTTGAAGTGAATGCAGCGGAGCAGCTTGGGTCTTCTTGTAATAATTTATAATTTTCAATTAGTCATAAATATGATAATATTATAACATGTTACAATATTACATTTTCTCGTATATCATAGGTTATAATAACATTATAATATGACATTTAATAATAATAATAATAATTATAATAATAATCAAATAATAATAATATATATTGTGGTCCACGTAATTTACCCAATTTTGTGTGGTCAAGTGGTGGTATGCAGCCGAAATTAAATTATTAATTTCTTGTTTCTTGAATGAGACGTTGTTCATAGGTACACTAGTTCTTTACTTGTGCCCATACCATGATTAAGTTCACTGTGGGAAGCAACGAACATATTTCTCTGCTGTGATAGCCTACATTGTCTATTACTAGGCTAGATCCTTCGGGAACATTGGGCAACAATTGCTCGGCGAACCATTTTTCTTACACTTCACCTGTCATTTCGTCGTGGGTGTCTGCCATATTCTTTTGGCACAGAAACGTTAACTCGGCACCATTAACGAACCTTTGTTCATTCCCAGGACGAACAAAGGTAAACTACGGAAACCATTTCGAGGATGGCTGAGGTAGGAATCGAACCCGCCTCTTCTCAGTTTTGTCTCATGAAGTTGAGTTCAGCCCGTTCCATCTCTCAGACCAGAATTAAATATCTTGGCAGAGCCGGGATTTAAACCCGTGCCTCCACGGTGACAGCACAGTGACAGCGAAGAATGCTAGCCACTACGCAACGAGGCGGACAATTTATAAAGAACACAAGCTCCACTTCATTTCACAGTGAAACTTCACACCATCACCTACTCTCCATCAAACGCGCAGTCGGAGAGGTAGCCTATGGGCCACATTAGTAAACAAGCTTTCGCAGTGGCAGCGCTGGGCGGGGGGAATACGTGCGATAACTTATGAATGCTATCTGATATCGAGCTCTGGTTTGTTTTAAAAACTATTTCAGACATTAATAAGCTTTTCTTCTCGCTTAGTTACCAACGTAAAGTCAACAGCAAAAATGTTTCTCGCTACGTAACTTCTGTGTGACACCATCCCAGATTTTTCAAGTACGGTAACATTTAAAACAAAAAATCATACCTCTCTTATTATGAAAATAATTACTGCCCTGAGGAATAGGGTATCTTCTACCAACATCAGGCAATCTAAAAATAAATTCTTCATCTGTTGCGATCATTAGTTCATTATCTATGGCGTGATAAGTTTTGTATCTGCAAAAATATAGATTCGCGCTAAAATATCGTAATTGTGAAAATTGGGCCATGTGTTCATTATGTATGTCTTTTACTTTTACATCATCATAAAGATCGGAAAATTCCCTATAAGACCACGCAAACATTTTCTTAGATTTGTCACTTTCAATTATTGGGAAATGGCAACATCGCCGGCGTAAAAGAGGACGAAGCTAATTGCAGGACATAGGAGTGCGAGTGTGAGACACTACATTTAATTCCATACTGTCTTTTAAGGTAGAGACGCACTATAGATAGGTCTATATAGATTGGCATGAATCTTAAATATTAAGAAAAGTAGGCTTTTTAGTTCGTCACGGAAACACTAGTTATATATAGATAGATGCAAGTCTAAAAGATGAACTAATTAGCGTTAACACTACATAAGAAGTCATTTCTTATTTCAAGAGAATGTGGTACCTTTTGATATTGGAGACAGCATATGATACTCGACCGAAGCTGCACCAGAATCCTGTCCAAAGATGGTTACCCTTTTTCGGTCTCCTCCAAGTGCAGCAATATTATTTTGTATCCATTGAAGTACCGCTGCTTGGTCCTTAAGCCCATTGTTGCCTGGGACCGTAGCGTCTCCTGTACTCAAGAATCCTGCAAACATGACAAATTAAAACATTGAATGATTCAGTTGTAAATCAGTTAACACGGGTTAAGCCAGACAACATTAAATACCGGTGTATGGATGAATTATTTATTAACTAGCAGAGGGACCCGTTCCTTTGATACCCACAAGCCAAAAACTATTTCATGCTTACGTATTTTTAGCCTAATTTTCACATTTGGTAAAAATGAGGAAAAAGTAGACTTATGAGATCGATACGGGCAAATGTCTGTCCGTCTATCTGTCTGTCCTTCTGTCTGTCTGTCTGTGTGTCCCTCCCTATCAACTCCTAAACGGCTGCAGGTATTGAAACCAAACTTGGTATGAGTAAAGAGCTATGCCTGAATATCGCAAGGCCATATTTGAAAATGATTTCAGTGCTTCCAACTGCTGAAAAGTCACAATTGAAAATTGAGGTCTATGTTGGATATCTCGGAAGATATGCATGGGAATTGCTCCAAAATTGTCACACATATAGATAACATTACATCAGACTAATTTACAGCAGCCCATATATGAGAGTGTTGCCAACATGAGTAAATGCCTGCTGATAGGTTCAATCTTTAAATGCATGTAACTTCCATACTATCTATTGACTTTCAACCAAATTTGGTATGTGATTCACACACCACAGCAGATATGAATGCATTTTAGTGTCAACAGGGCTGCGAACTGTTGAAAATTGCACTCTATACATTTTTAACCTAATCTCAATATACTGTATCAGAAAGTGTGCAGGCAAACAGTTCTAAACTTTGCATCCATATAGTACCTGGAAATTTAGGGTAATTTTCAGTAACCGATATATGACAGTGCTGTCATCATGATTCTAGGCGTGCTGATAGGTTTAATGTTGAATCACATGTAACTTCCATACTAATTGTACAACCCCCCAACCCTTAAACCTCTGGTACATTCCTGTTGCACTCCCCACCCAGCTCAAAACTATTGCAACACAATAAGCTAGAGAGAGGAGAACAATCCGGGTCAAAGCCCGTGGAGTGAAAGCGGGCCTGAAGCCGATAATAAACCTAAAATAGCCTGGTAATTGAATAAGCACAATACCATAAAATTAATAAGAATTTAATTTCAACCAGAAGAGGTATACCCTTTTAACACACAAATTATGGTACAAATATACTGTACATGCAAGAAACCATCTGGTACACACTTCTTCATGCGTTGCTTTCATACATGCAAATAATATTTAGAATTTTTGGTAATCACTGATTTGTACTCCTTCCCAACATCGAACAACATTAAGCTTTGGTACTCACCCTGAACTCATGGATTTGTATCGTTAAAGGCAAGTTAGTTAGTTAGTTAGTGATTGAGGTTTTAAGGGGCGGAACTACGAAGTCATCTGCCCCTAAAGGCAAGTTACACAATTCAATGACTTTACATTATTATTATTATTATTATTATTATCATCATTATTGTAACGGTACTTTATACGAAGCTTCTCTTCGATCGCTTGAATACGATATATATATATACACCGCGGACAGGCCAACAAGGACCACGCAAATATCACTTCTTTATAGGTCTAGTTTCCTTCTTTCTCTTCCAGAAGTCTTTCATCCTGGTCGACTGTGCAGCTCTTCTTTCAGCAGTCCATTCTCCTCTGTTGAGATTTTTCTTCTCCCCGACAAGAATTTTGAGACCAAAAATTTTTTTTCTGTACTCTATTCGATTTAGACAATCTTCTTCAGTAATTTTGAATTTTTGAAGTTCTTCTTTCATTTGTTTTACATAGCCTCCTTGTCCTTTATAGTTCCAGATTTTATCAAAAATTTGTTTGTTTAACCTTGAGCAATCCATGCGGACCATATGTCCGTAGAACTGAAGTCGCCGTTTTCTGATCATCACTTCAAGGTTGTCGATTTTACTATAAATTTCTGCATTCGATCTCAGTCTATAACCTTCCTGTGTTTTCCTAGGACCATAAATCCTTCTTAAAATTCTTCTTTCTATCTTGAGCAAATTCTCCATTCCGGTTATATTTGTAGTTTCCATGCCGTACAAGATGACTGGTCTAACAACAGTATTAAAATGTCGTAATTTTGCATTGATAGACAGGTTCTTTTTATTGTATATATGATAAAGAAGAAAAAGTAATTTTAAATATTTGAATATCACATAGCCGACATGTTTTTTTTTTTGGTGTTTATCAGGTTTTTGAAAGTTACATATATGTCCTTAATGAATAGGCCTCTATCACCATGCGGCTTCGGTGGCGTAGTCGGTAGCATGCTGAACTGCTGTGCCCAAGATAGCGGGTTCAAACCCGGCCGAAGTCGTCGGATTTTTTAAGAGCGTTAAAAATCCTTCAGTATGCCTTCCTTCGGAGGTGAAGTAAAGCCGGCGGTCCCATGTCATAGATTTATGGTATGTAAAAGATCCTTTCACAGACTAAACTTGTGCAAAGCAAAATTATTAGGTTAGATTTCGTCAGAACGCTCTATCAAAGTCCCAACGTTCACCACTAGGTATCATTGATATCTGGTGGTGAAAGTTGGAACTACTTGAAATTGAACGGAACTTGTAGCTCACCCTTTAGGGTGTCCGCTGGAAGCAGCTACAAACTCAGGCGAGCCGAACATGTCCTCGGACACTCCCGGCACTAAAAGCCATACGATAAATAAATAAATAAATAAATAAATAAACCATGCAAAACGTCACTTTCATTGCTGTATATACCGAGATATTGAGAATTGGTGAAATATATCTCATCCCTGACATGTTTGATTGTACTATATGTTGGCCATATAATTATATACCAACAGATGAAGATTATTATTGTAGTTCATTATACAAACTTCCAATTCTATCGCATCAATAGAACTAGAAATGAAAGAGTAATTTTTATATTTTGCACCGCCGCCATTTTGCTTTTCCCTTAAGAATTGAATTAAATATACACCAGCATATTAAGATTTGTTTGAATAATATATAGTATACACTTATTTAGTTGCAGCAGTTATTATACAAGCGCAACTTGCCTTGACTCTCAAACTTGTAGACATAGATTTAATAGCCCAAGTGTAAAGGACCTGTTGATGATCGCGTGACGATCGAAACTGGTGATCCAAGTGTATTATTATTATTATTATTATTATTATTTATTTACCATATATCGTACAAGACGTATGGAAGGCCTAGTGAAAAAGGGCAAGCCCCACATACATATTTCATGCTTCACAGGCACAGCTTACATCTAGATTTGTTTTAACAATATTTACATATTTTACAAAGATATTTGCAGTATTTACATATTTAGAATATTTACATAGTACATTTTCCTGTTCACTCACTCTCTCACGCACGCACTTTCATAACCTCGATCACGCGATACATACATTCATTCCATTCAGATACTCATTCATTCAGCGAGACAATCAATCACTCATACATACGTTTATTTATACAATGTACCTTTTTACGTACGGCTTGAATTTTTTTCTGGGTTAGGGGAACGCCCATTACAATTGGGTACAATCGTGTTAACCGACTGAAAAGCATTAAATTTCGATTACTTATGTAACACTGGAAAATGTCTTCCTACACGATAATGTACAGGGTCTTTATTTTTGCGTGGCAAGACGAATCAGCTCGGCCTTGGCCACCGGTCCCCGACCAATAGCCGGCTGTTACAGGTTGGCGCGCGTGGTCTTCGGCCGTATTCCCACGTTCTTCCTGCGGTAGATGTGTGAGCTCCGAGTTTATAAAGCTACTGTGTACTGTATATCGTATTGTATCTAGGTATAGTGTTTTATTGAGATTGTGTATAGTGCTGTAATGCCTTATGTAAAATATTCGTTACGTGAACGTGTATATCTGCACAATACGTACATAAAGTGTAGGAAATCGTGGGCTATAGCAAGAAGAAAGTTTCGAGTAAAATTTCCAGGGAGACCCATTCCTATAAATCGGACAATAAAACAACTGGCTAAGATATTCAAACCTACAGGTTCAGTAAACAATAAAAGTAGACGTAAAGGTCTTTATTTCCTTAGGTACTGAAACTAAATTAACCGGAGTGACCGGACACTTCATAAGGAGATGCCGATTATGTTTGGCAGAAAATGGGGAACCTTTTCAGCATCTACTGTGCACATGGTGAGTAAAAATGCATGATACTGATTTTAAGCAACGTATTCTGCCGTACATATGCGCGCGCGGTAGCCGGCAATTGAGCTGTCACTGGCGGAGCGCGTGAACGAGAATGTCCTTGCTAAGCAAATATTTTGATATTATCGAAAATACTGTAATTTTCCTTCCTTTTCAATTACAATTGTGATTCTTAAATTTCAACTTAATGAACATCAAAATATCTTTTCAGTTCTCAGGTTGATTATAAAGTACTATAATCATCATCATATATATTATTTCAGTAGTATGCATCCCTCCTGCGGCGCTCACAAGCGACCGATCGTGACAAAGAGCATTCAAATGAAAGAGAATAGACATTGGCAGTGAAAATTGCACTAGAATTTCATAAATATCTATAATTTCTTTAAAAAATGAATTTCAAAAAAGTGTACGAATGTGCGATTTGCAAATACTGTTGCGGTATGAAACTACGCTCCATAATTGCTGTCCACTTCACACTTTGGCCGCTGTGACGCCTGGTTCATGTCATTTTAAGATCCGGAGGTCTTTCCTTTAGCCTATCATTTTGCGTGGATTTCAGATCAGTAAATCAAATCGTATAATTTCATAAATATCGAATAACCGGTGAGTGTTACAGCAACCTTCCTTTTTAAGGCTCTCATTATAAACCTATTGGGGAAAGTGTGGTTTATGAACATGCGAGATTTCTCGCACGGGTCCTCTAGTATATATTATTTCAGTAGTGTAGATCCCTCCTGCGGCACTCACAAGCGACCGATCGTGAAAATGAGCAATCAAATGAAAGGGAATAGACATTAGCAGTGACGAATTGCACTCTAATTCCATAAATATCAATAATTTCTTAAAAAAAATACTTAAAAAATGTACGAAGTGTGCGATTTGCAGATACGGCTGATGTAAGAAAATACGATCCATAATTTCTGTCCACTTCACATTTTGGTCTCTGTGACGCCCGTTTCATGTCATTTTAACATTATGAGTTCTTTCCTTTATGATTTTTCATGGATTTCAGAAACAGTAAATCAAAGGAATTAGTACTCAAATCGTATAATTTCATAAATATCGAATAACGGGTAAGTGTACAGCACACTCAGCACACAGATGACAAATTGCATTCTAATTTCGTAAATATCAAATTCTGTAAGACGTGTTCGAATTGCAAAACCTATTGGGGAAAGTGTGGTTTATGAACATGCGAGATTTCTCGCACGGGTCCGCTAGTATATTTATAAGTTCTGGTCGATATATTTCTATTGTAATAGGTTTTCAAAAGCTTCTTTTTTGTTTTTTGGTACGGTATGTCTTCAAAGTACCATCAACAATGGTTAGTTTTATTTGGAATGGGAATGATTAATTTCAATATGCTCTATAGTCTATACAAACTCCCTTTAGTTACTATTACTTGGTATGGATAAAAACAAATTAATTATCAACTGTTATTTTTACAGAAAACTTGCAGGCAAAATAATGTGATGTCATTGCATTTAAAATTACCCTGTACAGTTCCCAGCTAGACCAAGTTTGTGGTAGTAATTTCATAGAATCAGATCGTATACATCTAAGGAAAAGAAAAAATAAACAGCAGTAATTATTATTATTCTCTATATTAAGAGTACTTTTGGGGAGAGGATGACTAAGTGTTGTAATATTAAGGGCTCAGATGGAAAACCTCTAACAGATAGGGAAGAAAAGGTTGAGAGATAGAAAGCTTACATAGAGTGTTTGTACTTTGTACAGTGCGATCGCTTCCCCCTGCGGCCGATCGATTCGTCACTTACCCCGGCGGAGTGAGCAACAGTAATGCATCAATGATGGTTTCCGTAGAACAGTCAGTTTACGCTTGCCTGTACAGTGTAAAAGGCGTTTCGTTTATCTCTACAGTGTGTAAAACGTAGTGCTGTGTATAAAATGTGTCCTTTTATATGACAAATAACGAGGAATTCCCGCTTGAACAAAGAGTGTTAATGTATGGCATGTATATAAAAACGGAGTCATGCAGAGTGGTGTGTAGGCAATTTAAAGACTGATTCCCTACCGGTCCAGTTCCAAATTGAGAGACTGTCAGGTGTCTTGTTAATAATTACGGACAAGGGGAACCCTAAACGCTGCATGTCCTGATAAGGGAAGTATCCGTTGAGACAGGTCGAAACCTACCTTGAAACTTTGTGGACGCAAGCGATGTACTATAAGAGGACAACGTACGGAAAATCAACCACCAGATTGAATTGCAAGGCTCCGAAATCGTGTGGCGATCTCTCATATAAATCAATGGGAAGTAGCGAGTACCGTACATGTTGGAACGTACAGCCCTGACGGATCATGCACTCAAGGCCGAAGGGAAGCAGCCGCATGAACCAATCAGCATATATGCCCTGCCACGTGACTTCTCCAAGTGCCAGGGATGCGCAGCTACGCCAGCCATCATGCATGCGAACCAGACGGTCAAGTACGATTTCGGAGCCTTTTGGTTCAATCTAGCGGCTGATTTTCCAAACGTAGTCCTCTTATAGTGCTAAGTTTCAAGATAGGTTTCGATCAGTCTTAGCTGATACTTCCCTTGTAAGCCAAAGAGAAGGGTCCTGACGGAGGAAAATATCGATGAAATCAATGCATCACTCTCTCGTTCTCCAAATAAATCACTAAAACGTGTTGCACAGCAAGTAAGTGTTTCGAAGACCTTAGTCCATACTGTGCCCGTCAGACAAGGCCATCGAGGGACCATCGGCTGCTGACAATCTTCCCATCACCCTCATCCTTCGAGAGGATCGGATGAGTTCACAGACTAGCTCCGGCACGAGACTGATAACTCAGGGGGTATCAGGTGTGGTGAGAGACTAATGGTTAAGAACCCAAACCAAGGAACACACCCCCAAAATATCAAATCTATAAATAAATAGTCCAGGCTGAGGTAAAATCCACTAGAGATTTATTCAAAATTCACAAATCCCTAACTTATTTCGGAGGGTGAAAATTTTACCTAATCCACAAAGCTAAAAAGTAATAAAAATGAATAAAGATTCCCTAAACTGAATTCAAGTTAAGCCCTCACGAAGCCCTCTTACAGAATATATAATTGGCAATCATGCTAAGAATGTGACACCTAAATAATCCCCTAAGCAAATACAATTAGTCTTTAATAATACGAATAATCACTCAACGAATTTACAGCAAAGCCAGATAACTAACCGTCCACACCAAAGAGGGTGTAATTTACATTTAATAGCACCAATAATAAATAATCCAAAATACGGTGGTGTCACTTCCAACATTTATTTCTACGTTAAATTGTTAGATAAACCCTGATTGACGTTAACGAGATGCGTCCGCAGCAAAGAAAAATACAAAGCTAGACAGCAACCAGACCTAATACATAAAAATAGCCAACAAGTTACACACAAGAATACAATAAATAAATTGTACACTTTATACACACACTCTTAATATATGTACAGACTGTACACTCCTGCCTACGCTAATTAGACGCTGAGTGCGCCTAATCGTCACCTAAGTGTATGTGATTAGACTGGCGACTTCACAGTTACAACTGCGTCTATCGTCACATGGTTATTTCAAGGCCATGCTTACGAAATCTCATGACTCAGCAACTGCGTCGTCTCAAAATAGTTCAGCTAGTAATAAAGGTCTGTTTCTAATCAAACAGTTGTTTCAGGTATGTCGGCCATTCAATAAAATATATTTCAAGTTTAAACGATCCTCTTCTTATTTAGTTGCTCAGTTTTAGAAGAATTATATTTCATAATTTAATTTTCCGGTTTAATTTGCGTTTAATCCCTTCCAGTGTAATTTAGTTGCCTATTGACCATTAAGACACTCGATAACAACTGCAAAAACACTGCTCCAATTATGTCTGTTACAAAAATATGAGAAAAACCTCATGAGAGTCAGCACAATAACACTCGCCAAGAATGGTGGGAATGCCCGACTCAACGGCTCGCTACAACACCTCAGCTGATGAGAAAACATCTCCATCACCGTAAGAACTCTCATAAGACCAATGTGGGTGAGGGATATCAATCCCAGCATTTACTTGTCATCTACAGACACTATAAATACACTGCCTTAAAATTCTAATTACTTGGTCAAGTACATTTGGCAAAGGGATACCCTAAATTTGTGTTATATGCATGAACACACTCCATCGATAAAGAACACAAGCAAAAACGAAGTCTAAATGAGACGTGAAGGTTTACTAATACAATAATAATATATAGCACATTAGGCTATGACCATCAATCCGTAACATCAATTAGCCCTGTGGCTTGAGTAGATTGAAACATGCAAGTTTCTGTTACAAAGTCGTCTCACAATAGTTGCTAAGCATTCTAGGACAAGCATTGGCCAGCCCAGGTGTCACGGCTCAAGCCTCCCTCTCGAAAAATACGTTCAGCGTTCACGCTGCTAGTCTACACGGCTTTGAAGTTCTTATTTATAACATGAGCTGTTTTAGCAACAATACAGTCCAATTTGTCAGCTCACATAGTGTCTTAATCCTAACTAAAACAAACACATAATTAATACTAGGGCCAGCCTCTGCCAAGTCTGGTGCAAAGAGTCCAAAAGGAAAGATATACCACTCGCTCCGCGCTCAGAGCTTAAATAAATTTGCAATGTCACTTGTATTTATATTCATAGGCTACTGAGCCTCATATTGCCTCATAGGTGCTTTCCAAAACACTCCAGAAAATCAGCTGTGAACCCTCTGCACATTAACTAAACATAACAGACGACACCGAACCCTTACGTGTCGTCAAATGATAAGTCAGACACAATTAATACAATCTATGGCTTCTGAAGCATCTATTCGCTTGCTAATTATTCCAAAGCTTCTCCAAATAGTAACTGTGGCTTCTAGCTCACAAAAGAAATATCAAAAGAAAAGTGACAGCGTAAACCTCACAGCTGTCAAACGATACGGCCAGGTCATTTATGTTCACATAATATTACACATGGCTTTCCTCAATCCTAAACAAAAATCTCGTGTTTTCAAAGCCCCTTAAACGACAGATATTCATACTGCTTAATTCCCGTGTCATAAATATTTACAAAAATGAATGTAGAAGTCCTCGTAACCTCTTCTAAAGCTCGGACAAAAATGAGTCCGCACTCGTGGTGCTATCCGCAATGCCTCTATGCATTTAAGTGATCAAGGGTTGACCAAAAATCTGTCAAATATGCTATGACAATAGAAAGAAAATGCCTTAAAAACAAGAAAAGTTTGCTTAACTGAATACTACAAATTCGAGCGGTTATTCATCAACTAGATCAACAGAAACCATGCCTTTAACAAGGTGAAATTGTTTTATAGACTCACATGTCGGCGTTCACGAAGAACTTTGGCCATCGAATCACGGCCATTAGCAAGACCTGTGTTCGAGTCTAGGCCCTTCCATACCCATCGGCTCTTTTTCTTCATGCTCGTATGGCCCTTGACTTCGGCGTCTCCCCATGCTTTTAGTGGTCCTACTCCATCACAACCAGTACCGCAAGTTGGATATAATACTCCATGTGGTATGTCAATCTTGACATGATGACTCGATAATTTTCACTGATTCTACTGTAGTATATGAACAAATATAAGAACTGATTTTAAACATGTGCAGACATTGCAAAAATGGCCATGAAGTCTGCTACAAGATTTAAAACACACTGGTGGTGTTTGCACACGGAATCTAATACTGGCAATTATCGCGCACAATCGTCGCAATCGTCGATTTAAACACATTTTTCAATATATAGATTTTCAGTTCGTAGGCTTTGTTAAATAGATTTTTAACACACAGGATATGAGTTCACGGTCGATGGGAATTTCAATGCCGGCCTCGTGGCTTAATAAAGTAAAACGCTAACCATACGCTCAGCCCCGTTATACGCTCTGTAGTCACACAAACTTTGCGAAATGTCGCCAATTGAATCAATTTATCTACTAATGCATTTATCACTTGCTTGCGGTGATTATAAATGTTCAAGCGACTCTTGTTTCACTAATTCACAGTACAATTTCACACGGTGATATTAAAAGTTTGCCGGTGCGGCCAAACGCGTGCTTGCAAACGCACATTTACAAAACAAGGAATGGCTTCCGTCCTGATGATCCGGTTCGAGCAGAAAGACGTAGTCGTGTATCGAATGAAAAACTATCCTTCGCATATCAGAGAGGTAAGTTCTGGCAGCCACAAATTCGAAAATAGGCGTAGACAAATGCCAACATACTCAATTCATTTAATCAGTATTCATAAATTATGAATCATCACCAGAAATATCTCCTCGGGCTCTAGGAGTATAAATCTACACCACCGAAGTCAAAATAGATGACAGTGACCAGCTTAAAGCTGTCACAGAGCGTTTCGGCCGTCGTCAGACGTAATGCCAACTTAATATAAATTGAAGTGTCATCAGCCATGAGCCTTATGGGTTCAATATGGCTACTAAAATTTTAAAACTGAAACCATGCAGAGTAACAGTAACCGAAGAATTACAGCCCCTTGACAATGAGAAATGCATAATTTCTGTAATTACATGTTACACAACATTGTTGATGGCATTGTTGATGCACAGTTAATAATTTCCTCTGATGAGGCGGTGTTGCATTTAAATGGTCACGTTGCTTCACAGAACAATAGATACTAGAGCATAGAAAATCCCCATCTCTTTCTCTAATGTTTGCAAGGGAATCGCCCGGCCACAGGGGAACGCGAACGCACTGTATAAGGGAAAGGAGATTAAGATTCATCCAATGGAAATGGAAGAGGAAATTGATGAGGATGAGAAAGGATATTTAATATTGAGATCAGCATTTGACAGAGCATTGGAAGACTTACACAGACACACAGCACCAGGCGTAGATGATATACCGATTGAGTTGCAACGCTGCATATGTTATGAAGGTGTGGTCAGGTTATTTCACTTGATATGTAGGATTTATGAGACAGGTAGAGTATGCTATCATCCCTATACTGAAGAAAGCAGGAGCTGGCAGATTTGAAGATTTCCGTACAATCAGCTTGATCACTCATGCTTCAAAAATCCTGACTAGAATAATTTACAGGAGGATGGAAAGACAGATAGAAACAGAGTTGAGTCAAGACCAGTTTGGCTTCAGGAGAAACGTAGTGAACTCGAATTCAGCCCAGCTTAGGACTTTGACTGAGCCGAGGGTCGAACCGACTTGTGAACCATTGGAGAGAAAAATTGGGAATATGGAATTAAGAAAATTTAATATTTATATATGCATTTTGGGAAGTGAATGATGCATAATGAAACTATTTAGGAAAATTTTGGAGCATTTTAAGGAATTATTATTTGGAAATATTCTGGTGAATGAGATTTTAACCAAGGAAGTGTTGGATCATTCGAGGCTGGAAATTGTACAAGGTTTCATGTTAGGCAGCAGAAAACCAGTTTAGGTTAGCTAGGCGACAATAACAAAATTATGCACACGACCCGTTGATAAGAGGCTAGTTTCAGGAGCTTCTATCACGATATTTCAGCAGCCAATCAGATTGAGGCACATACATTTTGTGGGAATCGCTTTTATATAAATTTGGCATATATAAAGCGAAATGAACACATCTACAGGTGTAGAATGCAATATGGAATTTATTTGGTTAAATAGAAATATAAATTATTGGCTAGTAGAGAAACTATGAGTATCTATATATTTAAAACAGTAAGGTGATTTTTGTTACCACGAGATTGAGAGAACGACAGAACCGATTTACTTCGAAGAGCACTCTAACGAAAGCTCTTGGCCTCTAGATTTGCAGAGTGTCTATAAAATAAACAAATATATTACGGTATATTTTTGAATTAATATAGAAAATAGCAAAATTCTTTCCCCTCACGCATGCGCACAATCCGCCTGTGGTCATGACAAAATGGCGGTGAGAAGTCCATTAAAATGTAAGTTATTTAATAAGCTTCCATGCAATTGAAAACATACATTAACCAAGTTCTGACAATAAAATATAATAACAGTATGAACATATACGAATGCGCAACATTGATTTATTTGGATAATGAAATGTATTATTTCCTTCAGACAGCGGCTTTTGATGATAATGAACGGCTGCGTCTGTTGCTGAACCAGAGTGCGCGAGTAGCTATGTGGTTAAGGCGACTGACTGTGGTTCTAAGGTTCACCGGTTCGATCCCAGCCCTCTCCGATATTTTTTTTTTACTACTGAAATATTGTTTAATCAAGGAGTATTAGTAAGGTTTTATGTCTGTTAAAGATACATATTTCTACATTCCCTCTCGGTATATTTTTCAATTAATATAGAAAATAGCAGAATTCTAGCCCCTCACGCATGCGCACAATCCGCCTGAGGTCATGACAAAATGGCGGTGAGAAGTCCATTAAAATGTAAGTTATTTAATAAGCTTCCATGTAATTGAAAACATACATTAACCAAGTTCTGACAATAAAATATAATAACAGTATGAACGTAAACGAATGTACAACATTGATTTATTTGGATAATGAAATGGATTATTTCCTTCAGACAGCAGCTTTTGAAGATAATGAATGGCTGCGTCTGCTGTTAAACAAGAGGGCGCGAGTAGCCATGTGGTTAAGGCGACTGACTGTGGTTCTAAGGTTCACCGGTTCGATCCTAGCCCTCCCCGATATGTATATTTTTTTACCACTGAAATATTGTTTAATCAAGGAGTATTAGTAAGGTTTTATGTCTGTAGAAGATACATATTTCTACATTCCCTCCCAATACGTTTTATTTCCGTTTTACCATTGCATTACAGCATGTGATGAAAAGAGCAAACTGTTGTCCTCAGTACGCCGTTTAAATATCTGCAATCAGTTCATATAACTGACAACAGATGGCAGTACATCGCCCATATAGTTCCAGTAACTGACAGCAGATGGCAGCACCATTGCATCGATATATTTAAAACCCAAGACATGGCACGTTTTCACGTGATGGAGAATTATAAAGGAGGGGAATATTTAAGAAGGGAAATTTTGAGGAACATTAACCGACAGTTGAATGTGTAGGCTATGTTGTTTATGTACCTTAATATTGCAATTTCTTCCCAATGCTTCGGTGGTCAAGTTATTAGCGTCCTAGACTAAAAGTTATAATTATGCATCGTCGATATACTCTTAAATTATTAAAGAAAAAAGTAGTTTTCCAGGCACTCGCGCGTGTCCACAATTGCTTTCGCCATAAGAGACACTTGGCAAACATAATTCGTTTGAAGGGCTCCGACATCGTGGTCACTCAGCCCCGTGTACTTGGGTGTGTATGTGTGAAATTTTCTCTCATAACCTGTGTTATTGTCATGGCTGCATTACTGTGTGTATTTGTAATTAAGGTGGTAAATGGCAAGGAGACGGCCAAGGCCTTAAGTTAGGAACCATCCCGGTATTTGCCTTAAGTGGAAGTGGGAAACCACGGAAAACCACATCCAAGATTGTCGAGGTGGGAATTAAACCTTCCTCTTCTTAGTTATACCTCAAGAGACTGAATGTGCCCCGTTTTTGCCCTCAGACCAGAATTCAATTGCTTGGCAGAGCAGGAAATGTAACCCGGGTCTCCGGGGCGATAGACAAGAATAGGTGGGCCTCCATGTGTTAATACGATTTTTGACATGCACGGGACATATAATTCAAAAACTGCCTCCATTAGGGTGACTGCCGAAGTGAGTATTGAGTATAGGCCTATGGTCGTTCCAGTAGTCGGCGAAGTGATTCTATGTTCCCCTGCAAAATGTACTGTCATAACCTATAACATGTGATGGAAATTGCTTATTTAGAGCAGTTTCGTACTGTTTATAACAAAATGAAGAACGTCATTCTGAGCTGCGTTTTCAAGCTATCGCAAAAAATTTCGCTGGCAGGAACAATTATAAGGAATTTATTTTAAGCGATCAGTCTCATCGCATTCTCCTCACCAACCAACTTGAGTATGAAAGTCTCTGGACGGTCATGTTGAACTTCATTGTATAAGACAATTGTTTAATGATTATTTGTTTAGAGTACTGAGTCTAACTACGCAGTTGATTTCGGCAATGGAAGTATTATTTGCCATTTAATATTTAGCGGCTCCGTTATTGCAGGACACTATAGTGTTATCGAATAATACGAAGCCACATTTAAAATCCAATATAAATAGGCCATTTCAGAAACAATTCCAGATATTATGCAGCACAGTGTACTGTAAGGTCTTTGAAGATCAAATGTAAACATTGTTCTACATTGTATTTCTCTTGCGTAAAATCTATGCGTGGTTACTTTGGTCTTTACTGTTGTGAGGGTAAAATTGATCTGCTGGAATATAAAATATTTGCCAAGCTGCAACAATGTAATGATATTAATTTAAAAGTCATTGAACTTATATCCAGTAGTTCAAACACATACATCAGCGTTAACAGATTGGATACTGAAGATGAAAGCCAGCTACTTCATTTCCCTATTATTGAATATTTCAATTCCTTGGAATTGAGAGATTCGCCTCCACATACTCCGAACGTTTGAGCCATAGTTATGCTCCTTAGAAATCTGAACGTTTCCCAAGGACTCATATATGGTAATATATTAATTGTAAGAAATATGTAAGAAATTGCTTGGATTCGGATATAATAGGTGCAGTAATATTAGGCAGAGAGCTCAAATCCTACGATTTGATTTAACACATTCAGATAAAACACTTGCAGGTACAGTACATTTTCTTTTAATAGGCAACAATGTCCTATTCGCTCGGACTACTTTATCACAATCAATCAAGCTCAAGGAGAAACTCTTGAACGTATTGGGCTATTCACCTCATCACGTTTTAAGTCATGACCAGCAGGATAGTGAAGGTACAAAAAAGGTCCTGTATGGGATGGTAAAGAATAAGAGGCGGAAGGATCCTACGGATTATGTTAGAATGGTGAACAAAAGGGGACAAGGGATAGAAAATAGGGAAGAACTGAAGAAAATGTGGAAAGAATATTTTGAAGAACTCCTGAACCCAAATGGAAACCACGGCGAGGAAGAAGAAATCGGGGAAGAGGTACAGTAGATGAACTGCAAACAGAAAAGGACTTAACATGGAAAGAAGTGGAAGATGCAGTGAGGAAGATGTAAGGAGGGAAGGCACCGGGTGTGGATGAGTTGAGTGTGGAGATGGTGAGCGCAGCAGGAGAGGTGGGGATACAATGGTTGTACCGAGTGATGAAGGCAGCATGGAAGGAAAGGAAGACCCCAGAGAACTGGAAAAAGGGAATAATTGTCCCGATCTTCAAGAAAGGTAGTAGAACAGAATGCAGAAACTATCGGGGAATAAAACTGATGAGTCATTGTGCAAAGATGTTTGAGAAAGTTTTGGAAAGGAGAATTAGGACAAGGATAGAAGGAGGGATGAGGGAAGAACAACATGGCTTCAGAGTAGGAAGGTCCACAGTGGATTTGATTTTTGCTGTAAGTCAGTTACAAGAACAGCACTATTGAGTATGAAACAGATCTACTGATGGCCTTCCTGGACATTGAGAAAGCATATGACAGTGTATGCAGAAACAAAGTATGGAAGTCCCTGGAGGATAGAGGAGTAGAAAAATGGACTATAAGGAGGATAAAGGAGATGTACAAGGGAAGCGTGAGCTGTGTGAAAGTGGGAGGAGAGAGATCGGACTGGGTGGAACAGAGAAACGGCCTGAAACAAAGAAGTGCACTGTCACCGTTACTTTTCATTGGGGTGATGGATGACATAATGACCCGAGCGGCACAAGTAATTGGGGAAGGAAAGATGAAAGCAATGGTGTTTGCGGATGATTTGATGATTTGTGGAAACAAGGAGGAGGAGGTACAGGAACAGTTGGACGTGTGGGAAGGAATAATACAAGGATATGGGATGAAATTTAGCATAAATAAGAGTGAGATGGTGATCACAACAAGGAAGAAGGAAAGGACCACAACGGGAATAACAATTGGTGGGGAACAGCTGAAGAAAGTGGAGAGTTTCAAGTATCTGGGAAGCCTGATACAAGAGAATGGAAGAAACGGTAGAGAAATAAATGAGCGGGGGAGACAGGCAGAAGCATTCCGGAGGAGTGTGAGAAGCATGTTATGGAGCAGGGATGTCCCTCAGAACAGCAAGTAGATCATATATCGTACTATGTCCCTATCCTGACGTATGCCTCGGAGACCTAGGTTATGAAAGGAAGGGAGAAGAGCAAAATACAGGCCAGTGAGATGAGGTTCTTGAGAAGCAGTATTGGAGCTACAAAGAGGGACAGAATAAGAAATGAGAGGACCAGAGAATTAATGAAGGAGGAACCATTACAGGATGGTATAGAGAAATCTAGACTTACATGGTATGGACATGTAAAACGAATGGAGGAGAAGAGGATACCCAGGAGGATACACGAGACGAAGTGGGAAGGAAAGAGACCAAGAGGGAGACCGAGAGACAGGTGGCTGAAGGGGGTGGAAGAAAGCGTGAAGAAGAGAGGAGAAGACTGGACAAGGGTGGAGGCTGAGAGATGGTGGGAAGACAGAAGACGTTGGAGAGGCTTGTGTTCCAAACAGACCCGGCCAGTGGCTGGAAACTGTGCAAGATGATGATGACGTCATCACGTTTTCAGTCATGACCAGCAATATGTTGCAATGCTGAGAGTGCCACGGTGGGTGAGTGGTTATAGTGTCGGACTACCAACCCCAAGCCATGGTAAGTGATTTTTGAAGGCGACAGAAATCACGATACTCATGTCATACGTTGTTGGCATGTTAAAGAACCCATTTGAATTCAGTAGGCCGTGTTCAATGGCAAAATTAATCTCGGGATTTTCCGCCAACACCAAGTTCCTCCATTCTCTACTTGAAAGCGCTGTAGTGTCAAGGAGTTTAGATATCTAACCTCCTTGACTTTCATAGCGTTCAAAGGAACGACGAAATTCGACATGCAAGCTACCCTCTGGGTGTCAATTAACAAAGCTTGCACCAGGCACCCGAGGCCATACGATATTATTATTACGCCCTTAAAGTTGCAATAGTGCTAAAAAGTAATCGTACAAAGAATGTAACTTATATAAGAAGCTTCTTCAGTAAATTTGATTTCCATTGTCCGTCATGTTTTGACGGGTTTCATCTAGTATTTCTATTAAAATGCATCCGTGCGAGGCTAGGAGGGAAGGCTAGCTTTGGCACGCGCGCTATCGCGGAGAAGGGAGCGAGGACTCTTATCCAGCTACTTGAACCGGACGAACGTGTCAGCCACGTGACCAGCAACAGCAGTGGCAGAGCAGCACTTGTATACGAAAAAGAAATACGGAGCACAGGCGAGGAAGTACCGCCAGGAGATCGACCAATCGCCGAAGAAAATATTAGAGGAGCCGGTGAAGTGCAAATGCGCTGAATATTGAAGAGAACAGCATTTTATTTTGTAACAAAATTATCAGAAGAAGACTTCACTAATACAGCGTTAGTCTACAGCATAGCAATAACTACTTACTACATCTACAGTATTGCTACAATATATATTCTACGGTTCAACAATATAGTCAACATGAACGCAACCATCCTGAGTCAGGGAGGACAAACTTTTTCAACGAAAACTGAGAAGATTATTATGAGTAACTAAATCAATGAATGGAGGTTAGTCTATACCATGGATTGGAAAGTCAGAGTGACTTAGAAGATCGGAGATCGGTACATCTACAGCTGCTCAACAAATTGCAGTATTCCAAGATGAATGTCAGTACTACAAGCGAGATATCCATTATCATCAGGGGGAGATGTCAATCCAGGACATTCAGATCTACATTGATGATGCCACTCTGTTATACGGTGATAAGAAGAAGACGAACGCTAGCAGTCGATTGGACCAAGAGACGCAGTTCCCAGGTCGCTGACCGTGAAGCTAGAAGACATGCCGTTAGCCGCCACAGCCTAGCTGGAGTGCAGGTGAACGCATCACGATCCGGACGGGGTAGCACGCAGCTGTTTCGCACGCGACCGGCAGGAACTGGTTTCCAGGGAAGACGGCGCACTCATGCAGTCTCAACGGAACATCGAATACATCTTATGGAGGTATTCTCGACACCAGAAGCCATCTAAAAGGTAGAAAAACTGAATGCTCAAAGATCTGTAGTTTTGCACTAGTATTTGAATTCCATTAAGGAGTGACCAAGTTCATTGTAAATATTCTTATCTTTCTCCTATGTTTATTGTAGTTAAAATTTTGAGATTCATTGTAATTCTTTGATACGTCTTCGTGTGTCGTTTAAGACGTTATTTCATGCATTTTTGACTTAGATATTTCGTTATATATATTTATTTTTCAAGGAATCGTTTTAACATACTCACTTTCGAGCGAAACTCGTTTTATAAAGGGAATGCTTCGATAGTAACGTACTTCGAAGAGATTGCTTCGATAATGACATATTTCATTGAAAATACTTTCCAATTGTAAGAACATTTGAACATTAAGATTGTTATTAACAGTTACAAATGCGTAACAGCGACAGAATACATTTGTATATTTATATTACATTTTTATAAAGGAAAGCATTATTGTAAAATGCTGTAACATTAATTAACAGACATTATTATGTCAGAATACAACTGAAACATTTATTTATGACAATATGGATGTTATAAAATTCCAATTGCAGAACACAATTTATTTGACAACTATATAGTCTTGGACTATTGTTATTACGAAAGTACACTATAAAATAGGATCATGTTAGTGACAATTGAGGTCAAATGAT
The DNA here is from genome assembly GCA_946902985.2 of Meconema thalassinum. NCBI lineage: Eukaryota > Metazoa > Arthropoda > Insecta > Orthoptera > Tettigoniidae > Meconema > Meconema thalassinum. Next base: position 1,200,924,178 of record OX336388.2, on the reverse strand, counting down.
GCCTATATTTATTAACAATTAAATTGGAAACATTGTTAAACTGAAATGATAGACCAGGAGATTTGTTAGTCTACCTGAGGTCAAGTATTTTATAAAATAAGCTTAAATATGAATAATTCATTTATTTAAATGTACACCAGATGCGTGAGGATATGTATTTATTGTTATTAACTACTAAAGACGAGCGAACTACGAGTTAGTATTGTTAACATTTGGTAACGTGGAAAAACAATCTATTATGGAATTAAGTGAACGAAAAGCGCTAATGAAAGAAATTAGAAATACTGTGTGAGGTGAATTGTTGTGAACAAACATGTAATTGTTGTTATAGATGCACGAGGTTTAATAATTTAGAGGAGAGTGGGAGTTAGGAGTGCATTCTGAACGGTAGTATACAATTGCGTATTTACCTAGTAAAGTCACTAATTCTTCTACAAGTCTGTAGCAAGAAGATTTTTTATTGAAGTAATGCCGTGCGGAGTATTGAAGATTGTTGATAGTAATGAAAAGTTGGAAGTATGTTTGTTGGGAGCGTAGCAAATGCTATTTGTGAGTATTGTTCACTGTATTGCGAGAGAAAGAAATGTATTGCCATGTGGAGCAACGAATTGTTACAGTATGTGTAAAAAGTGCTAACATAACGGTTAATGTTTGTATTGTTCATGTCAGAGAGTATCAGTATGTGATCCACGAAGTGATTAGAGATTTTTAGGTAGTTTCGCATCGCTCTTTATTTTATTGTTTTTATTCATTGACACGACATATTCTAAGCTATATTTAACTTCAGTGTTTGATATACAAGTTTTACTTATTTTGACTAATTATCAGATATACCTGAGAATTCATTGTTGTGTGAAACATTGTTCAGAGAACGGTTATTTAACAGAGACACTATAAGACTGTCAGATCGCTACTGATAGAGCGAATAGTATTTTTAATACCGTGTTAAAGATGGAAAATTGTATATAATGTATATATTTCAACTATATTTAATTTATCTTATTATTATTAGCATAGATATTCACGTTTTACACACGTATGTGTATAATGTAGGGTTTTTGCAGCTTTAACTTAATTTTGATGATTGAACAGCTGATGTTGATCAGACTGCTTCAGTGACAGAGTCACAGGGTGATTATTAATTGCGTAAACATTTTAATAATTTCTAATATAATTACAGTGTTGTAATAATAATGTTTATGAACATTTATTCAACAGATAGGAGGACTATCTGACGTGTGAGATATTTAATTTTAACTTGCATATATTTTTATTGGTTATAGGGAATATTTTTTTTATTGTTTGTGATTTTTGGTAATAAATCCAAGGCACTATTTTGGTTTGCCTGTTCGTTTTTATAAATCTGATCAGCTTTTCATTTTGCAATCTACATGCGATAATACTGCAAATTAGTTACTAGAATTCACGTAGTCTCAACTTTCACCGTTCACGCTCGAGATCCGAGATTCTCGTCCTACCATCTTGTTATGGGTATTTTATTTCTAGTAAATGTGTAACTAATCGGTAGTGTTGTTGCATGGCCGGTATGTATCGAGAGTTTCCTAGTCATTATCCTAGTAGGGTAGTGTTGGTTAATCTGGCTGGGTAACGACCTCCCTACAATCCTTTTCCATCTCAGCGGATATAGGCTATGACTATGTGGAATTCGGGTGCAGTAGGAACAAGGGAAGCTGTACTATGTCTTAGGCTGATTTTGGAAGGTAGAATAAGGAAAGATAAGAGAACGTTCATGCCATTTGTAGACTTAGAAAAAGCTTTTGATAACGTTGACTGAAGAAAGTTGTTTAACATTTTGAAATGGATTGGAATAAAGTACAGGGATAGGAGGGTGCTCCACAATCTATACAGAAACCAAACAGCAGTTATTCGAGCCGAAGGATGAGAGAGAAGCTGATATTCGGAAAGGTGAGAGGCAAGGCTCCAACTTAACACCCATGATGAAGGAAATTGGAGAAATGATTTCAACTCTAAGATTTGTTGATGACATCGTCATCTTAGCCGACACACCAGAGGATTTGAATGAGACTTTAATTGTAATGGATTCTGTCTTGAGGAAAGAATTCCTGATGAAAATTAATATATGATTGGAAATATTGGAATGCAGCCGAAATAAATCAGAAACCCCTATGGACGTCAATTGTCAGGTGAAAAGCGAGAGGAAGTAAGAGACTTCTGTTACTTAGGAAGCCAAATAACCAGTAATGACGAAGCAAAGAGGATATAAAAAGTAGGTTGGCACAGGCAAGGAAAGCATTTCTACCGAAAATGAATCGGTTGACATCGAATATAGATTTAGGTATTAGAAAGTCGTTTTTGAAAGCCTTTGTCTGGAGCGTGGCACTATATGGAAGTAAAACTTGGACTGTTGGAGCAGCAGAAAAGAGGAGAATTGAAGAGTTTGAAATGTGTTGCAGGAGAATGATGAAGATCAGATCGGTAGATCGGGTTACAAATGAAGGGGTATTAAGACGAGTGGGAGAGGAGAAATGTTTCTGGTGACAGCTAATGAAGAAAAGAGATAGGTTGGTAGGACACACATTAAGACACCCAGGAATAGCAAAGTTAGTTATGGAAGGAATGGTTAGGGACAAGAACTGTAGGGGTAGATGAAGGTTAGAATATGTTAAACAGATTGCGTCGGATGTAGGGTGTGATAGCTATGTCGAGATGAAACGATTAGCTCAGGACAGGGAGGCATGGAGTTCTGCATCATACCAGTCAAAATACTGAAGACTCAAACAACATATTAACCGTGTTTGCCTCTACATTCAGGCAGATCAGTACAGTACCGTCTGCAGCACCTTCGCGTTAAAGATTCCATATGGAGATTGCTTCCAATAATAAATGCACTAAACCTTTAATCATTAGACCATATTATTTGAATCACATTCTAAACTGTTTTCTAAGTGATGAATTTCATGTTACAATTAATTACCAGAGGCTCACCCTCATCAGAGAAAAGGTATTCACCACATGTTGCTATAGTTATTAGGGGTTAAAGGTTTACATAGAATTGTTTGAGGGTTGAATATAATAATTTTCAATGTTTGTGTCATAATTTCATACGACATATATTTCTGTTGTTTCAGTTGGTCATTATGGTCATTTAGTCCCATGTACTTGAGTGTATGTGTGTGTCTGTAGATAATATCTGTCTGATACCCTTTGTTATTTTGGTGTCTGTGGTATTGTTAGTTTGTTAGTTGGTTAGTTATTGTTATTTTAAGGGGAGGAACAGCAAGGTTATCTGCCCCTTCTCTAGTAGTGTGTGTATATTTGTAAATCAGTTGAGGCGGCCATAGTCTTAAGTTAGGAACCATCCCGAGGAGCAGTAGAGCGCGGAAAACCACTTTCAGTATGGCTGACTATTTCAAACAAACAGAAGAGCGAGCCCAGTTGGAGAAACATGCTGTTATTCATTCACTCACGATGCAACTGATGTAAAAAAGAGCCTCTTTGCATCTAAGCTACTTTTCTAATCAGCTTGTATCTAGTCAAAGCAATGTTTTGTAGCTATGTTACCTCTTGGTATCTCTCATGTGTGCAATGTATTGCACTGTTCCTTGCCTCTTTCAGTTTAATAAAGCCTTATTAAAGACGATTACTATACTACATTACAGTAACCTATTCCATAAACGAGTATGTTTGTATGTTACTGATATACAGACAAGTAGGGCAATCACAACGCCTGTATCACGAGCGGATTCCTGACAATGGACTATCAATCTTCAGTAGTTTCTGAAGCCTTGAAGAGCGATTCACTTCCAACTGGGGCACTTAAAAGAGTGCTTCCTGTTATACGAGATGCTCCTAAAACACCTCGCAGCTTTGGACGCTGTCCATAATAATTCTTATCTATTATATAAAACAAAGTGTCCTGACTGACTCACCCATCATCGCCCAGCCATAGCTATTACAGTTAGAAACATGACATTTTGGGGATTTATGTTCGTTGTAAGTCGAAAACGCCCACTAAGGAAGTATTTTTGGATATTCAGGTTCTAAAGGGGTGTTAAGGGGGTAGACCTGCATTTCATTGAATAACCATATCTCCCGATTGGTTTCATTGGGGGGATGTGATACTCGGCATATAAACTCATCATTAAAAAAAAAGAAGACACCTGTCTGAGGGTTTTTCGATGTGGTGTATATTATGAGGTGAAAGGGGTGAAAAGTGGGGGTTGAAGGATTCCTAGTGAAGCGTTTATCTCTTAAACGACATAGGCGAGCAGTGTGAAACTCAGCGGGAAAAAAATCAGCAAAAAAATAAGTAAACATTTGTTCGACCGTTTCTTCATAAATCCAATTTAAGGGGCCCATGAGGAGGGTTGAACTTCTGGGGAAAAAACAGGAAATAAAGTGGCCTAACTGATTGACTGACTCGATCACTCATCAAACTCAGGATGGAAAAGCAGCTTAAGGATAAGTAAATAGGTGTTCGACCGTTTTATTTTCATAAATCCAATTTAAGGGGTTAATGGGGAGGGGGGAAATTCTACAAAATAAATGAAAGTAAATGTCCTGACTGACTCACTGACTCATCATCGCCCAGGCAAAATTATTAAAGTTAGAAGCATGAAATTTGGGGATATGTTCGTTGTATGTCAAAACCGTCCACTAAGGAAGGATTTTCGGATATTCAGATTATAAAGGGTTTTTTAGGGGGTTAAACCAGCATTTCATTGAATAACAATATCTCACGAGTGGTTTCATTTGTGGATGTGATACTCGGCATATAAACTAATCATTAAAAATTAGTAGACATGTGTCTAAGGGTTTTTCGATGTGGTGTATATTATAAGGTGAAAGGGGTGAAAAGTGGGGGTTGAAGGATTCATAACAGAGCATGTATTTCTTAAACGACATAGGCGAGAAGTTTGAAACTCAGTGGAAAAAATTAGCTTAAAAATAAGTAAATAGGTGTTCGACCATTTTTTTCATAAATTCAATTTAAGGGACCCATGGGGTGGGGTGAAATTCTGGAAAAAAAAGGAAAGAAAGTGTCCTAACTGACTGACTCACTCACTCATCAAACTAGGGGAAAAAGATAGATTAAAAAATAAGTTAATAGGTGTTCGAGCGTTTTTTCATAAATCCAATTTAAGGGGTCCATGGGGAGAGGTGAAATTCTGAAAGAAAAAAAAATGTCCTGACTGACTCACTCACTCATCATCGCCCAGCGACAACTATCGAATTTTGGGGATATGTTCGTTGTATGTCGAAAACGTCCACTCAGGTAGGATTGTTGTTTATTCGGGTTCTAAATAGGTGTTAAGGGGTGTAAATGTGCATTTTATTGAATAACAATATCTCACGAGTGGTTTCATTTTGGGATGTGATATTCGGCATATTAACTAATGATTTAAAAAAACAAGATGTTCAGTAAAGAACATATAGCCTACTTTCTCCTAAATGCATGGGTATTGTTATAACTCTTTGTCCTTTTCAAGGAGTATGATCGAATGTTGGTTGTAGTAGCTTGTTGAAATACAACGTGCTATAGGGATATTAAACATGAATATGAGGTGCCCCTTGCTAGTTCTACCTCTGTACCAAATTTCGTTCAATTCGGTTTCACCGTGTTTGAATTGATAGGGGGAATCGATTTGCACACATACTTGGCCTCCATCTGCAAACTATTGGGCTGATGTTCTTGCAGTTTGGTCTGAATATGTTTCCCACATAAAGATATGGTGTTGCAAAATTTGGTAGAGACTAGATTATTAGGTTGGTCGTAATTACATTTTAGCTTTTAACATTTGGGTGGCCACGATTACGTTTCCGTCAAGATAGCGGTGATATAAAACATGACACTGAGGTGCCCTTTGCTAGTGCTACCTCTGTACCAAATGTCGTTCCATTCGGTTTCACCGTGTTCGAATTGATAAGGGGAATCGATTTTCACACAAAGATGGCCGCCATCCGCAAAATATCAGGCTGATGACCTATTAGTTTGGTCAAAGGATGCTCCCTCCATAAAGGTATGTTGTTGCTAAATTTGCTAGAGATCGGATGATTAGGCGAATCGTAATTTGATTTAAGCTTTGAACATTTGTGTGGCCGCCATTACGTTTCCGTCAAGATGGCGGCGATATAAAACATGACACTGAGGTGCCCTTTGCTAGTGCTACCTCTGTACCAAATTTCGTTCATTCGGTTCCACCGTGTTCGAATTAATAGGGGGAATCAATTTTGACATAAAGATGGCCGCCATCCGCAAACTATTAGGCTAATGGCCTATTAGATTGGTCACAGGATGCTCCCTCCATAAAGGTATATTGTTGCAATGTTTGGTAGAGATCGGATGGTTATGTTAGTCGTAATTTGATTTAAGCTTTAAACATTTGTGTGGCCGCCATTACGTTTCTGTCAATATGGCGGCGATATAAATCATGACACTGAGATGCCCTTTGCTAGTGCTATCTCTGTACCAAATTTCGTTCCATTCTGTTTCACCGTGTTTGAATTAATAGGGGGAATCGATTTTTACACAAAGATGGCCACCATCCGCAAACTATTAGGCGAATGACCTATTAGATTGGTCAAAGGATGCTCCCTCCATAAAGGTATGTAGTTGCAAAATTTGGTAGAGATCGGATGATTAGGTTAATCGTAATTTGATTTAAGCTTTGAACATTCGTGTGGCCGCCATTACGTTTCAGTCAAGATGGCGGCGATATAAAACATGACACTGAGGTGCCCTTTGCTAGTGCTACCTCTGTACCAAATTTCGTTCCATTCTGTTCCACCGTGCTCGAATTAATAGGGGGAATCAATTTTGACATAAAGATGACCGCCTGCCGCAAACTATTAGGCTAATAACCTATTAGATTGGTCAAAGCATGCTCCCTCCATAAAGGAATGTTGTTGCAAAGTTTGGTAGAGATCGGATGGTTATGTTAGTCGTAATTTAACTTAAACTTTGAACATTTGTGTGGCCGCCATTACGTTTCTGTCAATATGGCGGTGATATGAAACATGACACTGGGATGCCCTTTGCTAGTGCTACCTCTGTACCAAATTGCGTTCCATTCAGTTTCACCGTGTTTGAATTAATAGGGGAATTGATTTTCACACAAAGATGGCCGCCATCTGCAAACTATTAGGCTAATGACCTAGTCATTTGGTCAAAGGATGCTTCCTCTAAAAAGGTATGTTGTTGCAAAATTTGGTAGAGATCGGATGATTAGGTTAATCGTAATTTGATTTAAGCTTTGAACATTTATGTGGCCGCCATTACGTTTCCGTCAAGATGGCGGCGATATAAAACATGACACTGAGGTGCCTTTTGTTAGTACTACCTCTGTACCCAATTTCGTTCCATTCGGTTGCACCGTGTTTGAATTAATAGGGGGAATCGATTTTCACACAAAGATGGCCGCCATCCGCAAACTATTACGCTGATGACCTATTAGTTTGGTCAAAGGATGCTCCCCCTATAATGGTATGTTGTTGCAAAATTTGGTAGAGATCGGATGATTAGGTTAGTCGTAATTTGATTTAAGCTTTGAACATTTGTGTGGCCGCCATTACGTTTCCGTCAAGATGGCGATTCGCATTCACCGTGTTCGGATTGATAGGGAGGGACAGACATTCAGAGTACACACACTCACACACATACACACACACACACACAGACACACACACAGACGCACACACACACATACACACACACACAGACAGACACACTTTTTTCGCCCTGTGTTGATCTCATAAGTCTACTTTCATTTTTTGCAAAAATCGAAAGTAGGCTAATAAGCAGAAACGTGTCTAAGGGTTTTCGATGTGATGTATATTATGAGGTGAAAGGGAGAAACTATGGGCTTAGAGGTTTTTTACTTGTGTAATTTTATGATGTGTACTTTTCTTCATAGGAATTTAGGTAATTGGATTTTGTGTTTAGTCAGTGTGTTTAATATACTGTATCTCATTTATTTCCTATTTACGTTTGTGGTCGGAAACCGTGTTGTGATTTTGAGTCGAATTCTATACATGCGTTGCGACGTGACCGCGTTGTCGCAGCCCCTAAACTGAGGAGGACGGGACGTTCGTGAGATTTTGATATTTATGTGCCGTTGTTGTGTTATATTGTCTTTATTGTCTAAATGTTTACAGTCTTTAACCCAATTATTATAATTATTAATCAAAATTAAACGATAAATCCGTCATAGCATTCATGATTGAGACGTTGCTAACTGTACTCTTTACAACTACAATATTCGCGGGCGAAGCCGCGACGGGTAAGGGTAGTCTTATATATGGAAATGGAAATGTATATCTGTCCGACGTAAATGGAATCCGACACCGTTTAACCGATTGCATTGAACTTTTGTAGGGTTGTAGTGCACACCCCAAGGAAGGTTTTTGCAATCAATACTTTTAGATAGCCCTCTCCATTCCTTTCATTTAGGCCCTTTGGCACAAATCTACACCGTTTTATTGGGCTCCAATCTACACCGTTTCACCAATCTGAACCGAATTTTACGTACTTACCATTTGGAACAAGGCGAGTAACATTATCTACTTGAAAATTCGGGCAGCCCTCTCCATTCTCTTCATTTAGGCCCGTTAGCACAAATACTGAATTTCCATGCCTCACAAGCTTTATAATTTTATCTGATGGTGTCATCACAGGGATGAAGACTTACATAATTGGTGAGGAATCGTTATTTTACAGAATGAGCGAAAAGAATATTGTTTTCGTTGGTTCTATGCATACTTTATTTGATTCTTTTGCTTTGGAAGGAAGGAACAGGGAGCTCTTGTGCCGAAGAAGAGGAAAGGGTTAGAGAATAAATTATATTTGAAAGAAGATATGCTAGGCATATGGATAGGAGGGACGAAGGAGGATGCAATGGCGCAGAAGACACCGCGACCCCAAGGTGGACCCCCCAGACGAGGCCTCCCACCGCACTCGCCGGAGCATTACCCCACTAGCCCCGTTTATTCAAAAAATATACAAGATACAGAAAATAAAGATTGCCGTGGGTAAAATACAGAAGTAGATACAACAAACAGAAAAGTAATGTCCAGAAAGAATGTCTATTGTTCGTATGGCTGGAAAAGGCACAGAAAATGAATACATTGCAATGTATTAAAGTTCAAAAGATTGTCTATTGTCCATGCTGAAAGAGAAACAAATATATTTCAGAAGCACACGCATCACTGGAAGCACTGGGGTGTAGCGGCAACAAGGCCGATAGATTTTAGGAGCACTGTGTGACGATGGGTGGAGCCATTCCGGAGAACGAAGTAGACAAAATAAGGTTTAGTGGGGCAAAAATAAAATTAATATAACTGCGACAGGGGTGATGTGAATAAGATAAAAACTGAACGAAAAGAAATAAACAATGGGAGGGCACTTGTGGTGCCGACAGTAACAAAGAGGCGGGGCTGACTATAGCCCCCCAAAAGAAAGTAGAACATGTGGAAAATGTGCACAGAACAGAAGAATGGGAGCGTGAGAGGGGGCTAGTCGATGAGTGGAGGGAAGAGATGACCGGTTTCCGGGGTGCGTGTGGAATTGAGGATAGCAGTGGCATAGGGGGAGAGCTCAAGAGCTTCGAGGGGTTGGGTGGCGTGGGAGCGGCGTGTGTGAGTAAGGTAGGAGAAACGAAGGGAGTGAATGTGGGCGAGTGCAGAAGGGAAAGTAAGCATACCAGTGAGGGTGGGGGAAGGGGTATCTAGTTTACAATGATAGGCGATTCTGATAGCGTGGCGGTCAAGGGTGAGGAGAAGGAAATAAAGACGGGGGTGGGTGGTGAACCAGGTAAGGGAGGCGTAGGTGAAAACAGGGCGGATGAAGGTCTTGTAAACGTTAAGGGTCTGAGGGGGCCGTAGGCCCCAGGTCTTACCGGTGAGGAGACGGAGAATGCGGAAGCGGGAGAGGGAGCGTTTGTAGACTGAATCGAAGTGAAGGTTCCATTGGAGGTTATTTTGGAAGGTAATGCCGAGGTATTTAAGCTGATTAAGTTGAGGGATAAGAGAATCATTGAAGGTGAAATGGAGGCGCTGGGAAGGGCGGCGACGGGTGCGGGAGCGTTTGATATGGATGTATTGGGACTTCTGGGGGTTGACTTGAATGTGCCAGTGATTGCACCAGGTTTGGAGGGTATAAAGGTAACGTTGAACATGGCGTTGGAGGGTGTGACAACGAGGGAAGAGGGTGAGAATGGCAAGGTCGTCGGCGTATTGATACAAACGGAGCGGAGGAGAAGGGGTAGGGATATCATGGGTGTAGAGGACATAGAGAAGGGGAGAAAGGGGGCTGCCTTGAGGGACTCCGGCATGGATAGGGAAAGTGAAGGAAGAAGTACCTTGGATGAGGATTTGGGCCGTGCGATGATATAAGAAGTTTGCAATGAGGCGGACGTACTTGATGGGTAAGGGGAGGTGGAGGAGCTTGAAGAGGAGGCCAGGGAACCAGACTTTATCGAAAGCTTTTTCAATATCGAAACAGAGGAGAAGGGCATGTTTGTTATTGGGGGAGGCTAGGAAGGCTTCAATGGAGGCAGTGATGTGAAAGAGGTGATCGTGGGTGGAGAAGTTAGGGCGGAAGCCAGCTTGATGAGCGGGGATGAGATGCAGAGAGTGAAGATAGGGATAGAGGTGTTTGGTGATGATAAGTTCAAAAAGTTTGGAAAGAACAGGGAGAAGGGAGATTGGACGGTAGGAATTGATGTCCGAGGGAAGTTTAGAAGGTTTTAGAAAAAGAAGGATGTTGGCATTTCCCCAGTGGTGGGGAAAATGTCCGGTGTAGAGGATAGTGTTGTAGATCTGAGTAAGGTAAAGGAAGAGGATGTCGGGGGCCTCGCGAAGGTGACGGTAAGTAATGCCGTCACCCCCGGGAGCCGTAGTGCGGCGATGCTTTAGGAGATTGCGGATTTCAAGGGGGGGTGATAGGGGAATTGAGAGGGTGTTGGTAATCAGTGGAGGGAAGGTGGGCAAATGAAGGCGTGAGACGAGGGGAAGTTGGGTCGGTATAGACATGAATGATAGGTTCGTCGGGGTGGGAGAGGTGAGGGGCGATAGTGGGGAAGAAAACGTGGGAGTAATGCTGGGCAAACATATCGGCTTTTGCTTGATTAGAAACAACAGGAGAACCATTACGGAGGATAGGGTACGTGGGATGGGATTTGTGACGTTGGGAAAGGCGGGAGAAAGTTTTCCAAAAAAGGGCAGGGTCAGGGTTGTGGGAAAGGTCGGAACAGGCGTCATTCCATTGCTTGCGGCGGATGGCTTTGATAAAAGAGCGAGCGTGACGAAGAGTTTTGCGGTGATCGGTTAGGGTGACAGGGTCGCGGGTTCGACAGTAGGAGCTGTAGAGATCATGGGCAGTACGAAGGAGACGGAGGGCGCGGGGAGGGATAGGAGGTTTCGAAGGGTGATAGGAGTGGCGGGGAACATGGCGGAGATCGGCGGTAATTAAGGCCTGTTCGACACGATGAATGAGTTGTGAGAGGGCAGGGTGAGAGGTAGAAGTGTAGGAGGAAAGGGGGTGAGGGAGGAAGTTAAGGTGGTACGGTAGGCGTTCCAATCTGTTTTAGAGTATTGACGGGCTGGAGGAGGTCGTGGAGGAGGTTGGAAAAGGGCAGGGAGGTAGTTAGACAGGGAAATGAGGGTTGGAAGGTGGTTACTACCGATAGTGGGGAGGACAGCAACAGTAGCAATATTAGCGAGATTAGGAGTAAGCATAAGAAAATCGGGAGTGTAATTGGAATAGGGAATCGTTGGAGGAGGGAAAAGGGACGGACATGCCCCGGCTAATGGACAAGAAGTCCTGGAAAAGACGGGCTTGGACAGGGATGTATGAGGTAATATTGATATCGGCGGCAAAGAAATAAGTAGGAAAAGTGGTTTCTAGGAAGCGGAAGAAATCGATGGGGGGAAGGGAGCGGGGTACCAGATACATAGTGACAAGGGTGAAAGTTTGGTTAGGAAAGATAAGGTCAAGAATGAGATATTCGTTAAAGCCGTCAGGAACATTGAAAAAGTGCTGGCGAGTGGGAATTGAGTTGCGAACAGCAACTGCAACCCCACCCGACCGCTGAAAGTGTCGATCGGCACGAATGAGTTGGTAACCGTCAAAAGGGGGAATTGCTTGGGAAGGTTTGAGGAAGGTTTCATTAAAAATCATGATGTCCGGGGCATGTTGGGAGAGGGAGATGTCCAACAAGGGTCGGTTGGAGAAGAGGGAGCGGATGTTGACGAAGTAGAGGGTGAGATTAGGCATTTATCAATAGGCAGGGACGGTACTCAGCGGGAAAAATGCAAAATGCATCTTATTCCCGCTATACGACATGTCGACATGCGTATTCAAAGTGAGACGGGTGGCGAGTTGGACTTGGGAAACAATGAGTGGACGTGCGAAGGGAAGGACGTTTTGGAGGACCATCGTCACGAAACGGACGATGTTCTTCGTAGTAGGGGGAGGGGTAGGGGAGGCGGAAGGAGGGGTGGGAAGATCCTGGGATAGGACGGGACAACCTGTTCAGGCTTATCAGGGTCGGGAAGACGCCGGCCCCGGCATCGGTATGCGAAGGCGGGGTGGGCCTCACCGCAGGTTGTGCACTTCGGGTGCTCCCGATTTACGCAACGAGCGGTAGGGTGTTCTTGTACACAAATACCACATACCTCAGTGTTCGGGCAGATGGCTCCAGGGGGGTGCTCAAATTTTTGGCACCGGTCGCAGCGCGTACGTTGAGGAGCGGGAGTCCGGGAGGGCTCCACGCGATGACGCTTACAATAGATGGATGCACCATTGCGCAGAAGGGCGTCGATGGAGGTGACGTTCTTGCACAGCACCCGCACCAGGGTGGTGGGGCCATGGGCGTTGTGGATCCGTACCACCTTGAAGATATCCAGGCCGGCGAGTTGGAGCTGAGCGTCAACCTCGTCGGTGGAGTACGAACGCTCGACCCCATAGATAACCGCTGACATGATGGGAGGAGCGCGGTGAGATGGGGGAGGCTGAAGTGATGGCTGTGCCATAGTGACATTATAAGCCCGACAGGAGGGGGAGAAGTGGGCTGTACCGATGGAGTTAACAATGATGCTGTACAGAGGCTCGGTGGATTTGAGGTTGTGACCCTCCTTGGTCCTCTGTATTTCGAGGTTGTAGGCAGCAAGATTGGGAATAAACTTGGATAGGACTTGGTGGAGATGGCGGGAGTGGTTGTGTTCTGGCATTAGTTTGGTAAGACGGACAACATAGTAGGTGGGAGACGGGATGAGGGAGGGAGCGGTGACACTACGCGTACGGACAGCAGAGGGTAAGGCGGGGTTCCGTGCTGCGTCGGCGTAGCTGCGGAGAAGTGGGCCGGGTACAATATTGGCCGGCATATAGACGTCAGAAGATTGAGACTGGTTCTGCTGTGGCGATCGAGGTGGGAAGTGAAATGGGGCAGCGATACGAGATGGTGAGAGACGGCGGAGCGGAGAGTCAATCTCCAAAAGGCTCTTAATACCCAGCTCCTCCTGGGGCGTAGCAGTAGTGCTAGTGGCACCAGAACTCTCCCTTGAATAGCAGGGCTTCTTGGCACGCTCGCTGGAAGGAGGCGTGCGGTCCATTTTAATCTGCAAAGTTTCCATTTCACTATCACTCACCTCGGGTTGTTCGTGGTCCGAGTCCGAGTCCATTAGCAGCGACGGCATGGAAGGAGCTTGAGAAGAAGCTTGAGCCTGAGCAGAAGGCGGCATTTTAGCCGCATCAGACGGTATTCTCACGATGACGCACACGAACACAAGCACTAGGAAGTATAGACTCGCTAGCACGGGCACACGCAGAAACTGGTGAGAACCGGTCGTAGCACTGAGAATTTTGATGAGTTTGGTAATAATTTGAAGACACACGGTCAGCGTAACAGCTTCTTTGATGCTGTACAGAGAGTCGTCTTTTGCTTTGTTTTAGGGTCTTTCTTTTATACTACTTTGTTGCTTTTCGTGTACGAGTGTTTCGATGTTGAATTCATCTGAAGAAGAAGAGTCTTGGTAAATATATCTTTAAAGATGATTTGATACTAATCTTCTAATTTTTTCGACAAATTTCATCATCACATAGAACCTGGGTCTTTTTGGATTGTGGTTTCCACCTCCAGATTTGGTCATCTGGATGATATGGTGTTCTGAATAGGGTTAGTTTATCTTGCAGCCGCAAGGTGTCTCTGCACTCCCTTGGGTAGTTCTTATTTAAGTGTTGGTGGAGATATAGATTCCTAGATGATATTTATTATGCATCTTTTTGGTATTCGTTATTGCCCTAATGAAATGTATATATTATTATGAAGCTGGGATTCTATGAGTTTATCTGTGGACTACCATTATCCTCTAGAAATGTTGCTGATTGACAAAACACGCAAGGCTAATGCAATTAAGAGAAGTAAATTCACGGGCCCTTAAAATGTAATAGTTAGGTTAATAATGCAAAAAAGATTATATTAGAGTCCTTATATATTCAGTTATATTAGGAAAATTTCAGGGTTAATCTATTATAAGCTACAAGCAGTATAGAGCCATCGTCGTACCCACCCACTTAACAACTTCAAAACAATTTTGATCAGAAAAACAGCACGCTCAAGCACCTTGAGTGGCAACAATATTGCTCATTATAACAACGACCTTCCTCCGGGTCGCACACAATACGACACAGTCAGCAAAGGTACGATCTCTTAATATCCTATTGTGATCCCGAGCAACGCTGGGCGTTATGCTAGTATTAGTATAACACGACACCTACAAAACAAACCAATATCACTCTGTCGTCTGTAATGCGAATTTTGCAAAGCAATATATTTCACCAATGCCATGTGCAGTTACACCAGCAACTCCAACGTATTGAAGTAACATCGGTCCGAATCACTTCATTTCGTATGTTCTCGAGCATGGACTCAACGGTAGTTGTATTAAGTCTATATAGGTTCAAGTACTATTGTTTTAGGTTGGCTGTGTTCTTTGGATTGCATATCTAATAAAAAGAGGGACTGGTGGACCATCCGGTAAGTAATATTGATGCATTTGCTACAAATATCTACTATTACGTGTATAGGATTCCGACATTAACAAGAAGAAAAGGTAACATATATTACCTTGCCTTACTAACACCAACACGCTAATCCATACTAATATAATGAAGCTGAAGAGTTTGTTTGTTTGTTTGTGTGTTTAAACGCGCTAATCTCTGGAACTACGAGTCGGATTCGAAAAATTATTTTTGTACAAAATTTTTCCGATCAAAAGGAATAGTTTAGGCTATGTAGCATTAGGCTGCACCTCTCAGGTAACATTAAATATTGTTTTTTGTTCAGTAAGTCTGAAGAACAAGTGCTACCGAACAGCTTCAATAATACCTAACTCTATTGTTGCCAGGCAATGCGGGCTGCATCATGTCGCCCCTACCAGTGTTCTGGTGCAGAATTGCGAGCTGCTTATAAATGGCAGTCACGGGGAGTAATTAGTGCAAAAAGATTTCTTAGGCCCCTTAAAAGAGTTATCATCATGACAATAGTATGCCTCTGTATAAGGGCGATGGTGTTGGTGCAGTATACTGAGGTCATCAGCTGCAATAAGCGTTGGTGCTTTCCGATCCTTATCCTTGAGCGCTCCAGTTCTGTAGTAGTATTCATTGTCATCCATGAAAGAAATAAATACACCGGGCGAAGCCGGGCACTACTGCTAGTTACTGTATATTCCTTTTAATAAACGTAAGAGTATTATATTATGAGGCCCATACAGAAATTATGTTTCCTTATTTTATAATGGAAAGAAAACTTAGATACCAATAAAGTTTTTTTATAAATATAGTTTTTAAATTAAAAATAATAGGGAAATGCAATTTCTGATGGGCCTCATACACACATATTTCTGAACATATGCTTAACTAAAGCATATTTTTTAGCGTAGAATTTTGTGAACAGCTAGTACTGATTTATTAGCAACATACCCCAGATACCGAGACGGTAGTTGAAGGTGACGTACACAATATCCTCGTCGACCAAGAATTCTGGGTTGTATACGGTCGTGTTGCCTGATCCGACTTGAAATATTGCAGGAGGAATGAACACCATGACTGGTAGCAGGTGATGGGCACTCATCTGCAAAAACAGAAACACATTCAAACTAAAGGTCATCTATTTTTATAAAATACTAGCTGAACCCGGCATGCGTTGAAACGCCAATCAAAGAAGGTGTTGGCGTTGTAATTTTGATTCTTGAAGTGCTTTTGGATATTCAATTCTTGTTTTCAATTTCCGCTAACTGCCTCCAAACTATCGTAAAATAGATTAACTAATTTAGAAACATTCGTGGGAAAGTACACAACAACTCACCAAAGTTTCATTGCCATCGGATGAATGGCATATGAATACATACGGAATTTAATTTATACGATTCGTTTGCTGTCACTCATTTGTTGAATAAACTCGTTCGCTACCTACTGTGAAATGGATTTACTAACTTAGAAACCTACACGTAAGTGCACACAACAACTCATCAAAGTGTCATCACAATCGATGCATGGTATATGAACGCATACAGGATTTTGTTGAAACGATTCAAGCGTCGTCACTCATTTGTTGCATCTACTCGCGCGCTAAATATTGGAAAATGAATTTACTAAGTCGAAACCCTTCCCTGGCGTGTACACAAAAACAAATCAAAGTTTCATCGTAATGGGATGAATGGCATATAAACGCATACGGGATTTTATTTAAACGCTTAGCGTGCCGTCACTCATTTGTTTAATCTACTCATGGGCTACCAATTGTAGATTTACTAAGCCTGAAACCTTCCCTGGAGAGTACTCAACGATTCACCAAAGTTTCATCGCAATCGGATGAATAGTATATGAACGCATGTGGGAATTTTTGAAACGAATCGCACGCAATTTTGTTGAAGCTACTCGCACGCTATCTATTGTAAATTTGGTTTACTATGCCTATAACGTTCCCGGGAGTGTGCACAACAACTCACCAAAATTTGATCGCAATCGGATGAATTGTGTATGAACTCATTTGTTTAAACTACTCGCGCGCTATCTATTGTAAATTGGATTAACTACGCCTATAAATATCCCTGGAGTGTGCACAACAACTCATCAAAATTTCATCGCAATCGGATGAATGGCATATGAACGCATACGGGATTTTGTTTAAACAATTCGCATGCCATCACTCATTTGTTTAATCTACTCGTACGCTACCTATTGTAAAATGGATTTACTGAGGCTGAAACTTTCTCTGGAGTGTACTCACCGATCTACCAAAGTTTCATCGCAGTCGGATGAATGGAATATGAACACATACGGGACTTTGTTGAAACGATTCGCGTGCCGTCACCCATTTGTTGAATCTACTCGTGAGCTACCTATTGTAAAGTGCATGTACTAAGCCAGAAACCCTTCCTGGAGTGTAAACAACAATTCTTCAAAGTTTCATAGGTATCGGATGAATGTTATATGAACGCATACGATACTTTGTTGAAACGATTCGTGTGCCGTCGCCCATTAGATGAATCCACTCGTGCGCTATCTATTGTAAAATGCATGTACTAAGCCAGAAACCCTCCCAGGATTGTGGACAACATCTCCCCCAAATTTCATCACTAACGGACGTATGGTATATGAACGCATACGGGCCTTTATTGAAACGCTTCGCACGTCGTCGCGCATTTGTTGATTCTACTCGTGCTCTACCAATATTGTAAAATGGATTTACTAAGTTGAAGACATTCCCTGGCGTGTACACAAAAACAAATCGAAGTTTCATCGCAATGGGATGAATGGCATATAAACGCATACGGGGTTTTAACGATTAGCCGGCCGTCACTCATTTGTTGAATCTACTCATGGGCTACCAATTGTAGATTTACTAAGCCTGAAACCTTCCCTGGAGAGTACTCAACGATTCACGAAAGTTTCATCGCAATCGGATGAATAGTATATGAACGCATGTGGGAATTTTTGAAATGAATCGCACGCAATTTTGTTGAAGCTACTCGCACGCTATCTATTGTAAATTTGGTTTACTATGCCTATAACGTTCCCGGGAGTGTGCACAACAACTCACCAAAATTTGATCGCAATCGGATGAATTGTGTATGAACGCAACGTCATCACTCATTTGTTTAAACTACTCGCGCGCTATCTATTGTAAATTGGATTAACTACGCGTATAAATATCCCTGGAGTGTGCACAACAACTTAGCAACGTTTCATCGCAATTGATAAATGGTATATGAACGCATACAGGATTTTGTTGAAACGCTTTACGCGTCGTCACTCATTTGTTGCATCTACTTGTGCGCAAAATTTAAAAAAATGGAGTTGCTAAGTCGAAAACCTTCCGTGGCATGTACACAATAACTCATCAAAGTTTCATCGCAATCTGATGAATGGCATACGAACGCATATGGGACTTTGTTGAAACGATTCGCGTGCCGTCGCTCATAAGATGAATCTACTCATGCGCTACCTACTTTAAAATGCATCTAGTAAGCCAAAAACCTTTCATGGAGTGTACACAACATTTCACCCAAGTTTCATCGCTATCGGACAAATGGTATATGAACGCATACGGGACGTTGTTGAAACGCTTCGCGCGTCGTCGCTCATTTGTTGTATCTACTCGTGCTCTACCTATCGTAAAGTGGATTTACTAAGCCTGAAACCTTCCATGAAGTGTACACAACATCTCACCCAAGTGTCATCGCTATCGGACGAATGGTATATGAACGCATACGGGACTTTGTTGAGTTATTTCGCACGTCGTTGCTCATTCGTTGAATGTACTCGTGCGCTACCCATTGAAAATTGGATTTACTAAGCCAGAAACCTTCCCTGGAGTCTACACAACATCTCACAAAAGTTTTATCGCAATGGCATGAATGATATATGAATGCATGTGGGACTTTGTTGACACGAATCGCACGCCATTTTGCTGAAGCTACTCGCTCGCCATCTATTGTAATTGGATTTAATATGCCCATAAATTTCCCGGGAGTGTGCACTACAACTCACCAAAATTTGATCGCAATCGGATGAATTGTATATGAACGAATCGCCATCACTCATTTGTTTAAACTACTCGCGTGCTATCTATTGTGAATTGGATCAACTATGCCTATAAACCTCCCGGAAGTGTGTACAACAACTCACCAAAATTTGATCGCAATCGGATATAAGATAAGATATAACACAAGCTGTACCCGGCATGCGTTGTTTCTTGAAGTGCTTTTGGATACTTTTTTCTTTCAATTTCCGTTAACTGTCTCTAAACTATCTTAAAATGGATTTACTAATTTAGAAACATTCGTGGGAGTGTGCACAACACCTCACCAAAGTTTCATCGCAATCGGATGAATGGCATATGAACGCATATGGGATTTTGTTTAAACGATTCGTGCGCTGCCACTCATTTGTTGAATCTGCTCATACGCTATCTACTGTGAAATGGATTTATTAAGTTAGAAACCTTCACGTAAGTGTACACAACAACTCATCAAAGTTTCATCGCAATCGATGAATGGTATATGAACGCATATGGGATTTTGTTGAAACGCTTCGCGCGTCGTCATTCATTTGTTGCATCCACTCGAGCGCTAACTATTTTGAAATGGATTTACTAAGTCGAATACCTTCCCTGGCGTGTACACAATAACTCATCAAATCTGATGAATGGCATATGAACGCATACGGGATTTTGTTTAAACGATTCGCTCGCCGTCACTCATTTGTTGAATCTACACGTGCACTACCTATTGTAAAATGGATTTACTAAGCCTGAAACCTTCCCTGGAGTGCACTCAACGATTCAGCAAAGTTTCATCGCAATCGGCTGAATGGTATATTAACGCATAACTTACGGGACTTTGTTAAAACAATTCGCGTGCCATCGCTCATTTCTTAAATCTACTCGTGTGCTCCCTATTGTAAAATAGATTTACTAAGCCAGAAAGCTTTCCTGGAGTGTACACAACAATTCGCCAATGTTTCATCACTATCGGACGAATGGGACAGTATATGAATGCATACGGGGCTTTGTTGAAATGCTTCGCGCGTCGTCGCCCATTAGTTGAATCTACTCGTGCGCTACCTATTGTATAATGGTTTTATTAAGCCAAAAATCTTCCCTGGAGTGTATTTACTTGAATCTACTTCTGCTTTACCAACTGTGAATTGTATTTACTAAGTTAGAATCCTTCACGTTAGTGTCCACAACATCTCACCCATGTTGCATTGCTATCGGACGAATGGTATATGACCTTATACGGGGCTTAGTTGAAACGCTTCGCGCGTTGTTGCTCATTTGTTGGAGAATTTGGTCTGTGGTAGGATGATAATTCCTTTTAGCAATACATTGTAAGTCCCATTCTAAAACTGGGTGGGCAAGCATGGGCTGAAGGGCAGTGTGAGCCCTCCTGCGATCATCGCAAGCACGTGCGATGAATTTTGAGACTCATTAAAATGTTCATTTACCCACTAGTTTGTAGTTTTGAGTTTTGAGACGTAACCTTTCTAACAGCCAATAGGAGCAGTGCCTTCTATTTCATTATTCCTTATTCATATATTTTTGCCTACTTTTATCATTTTGCAAAAATGAGGAAAAAGTAGACTTATGAGGTCGATCCGGGAAAATGTGTGTCTGTCTGTCTGTCAGTCTATCTGTCTTTCTGTCTGTGTGTGTGTCCCCCTACCCTTATCAACTCCTAAACGGTTGCAGCTATCGAAACCAAATTTAGTAAGGGTAAATATATATACTGGAATATCTCACGGCCATATTTGAAATTGATGTCAGTGCTACCAACTGCTGAAAAATCGCAATTGAAATTTGAGCTCTATGTTGGATATCTCAGGAGTTATGCATGCGAACTATTCCAAAATTGGCACTCATATGGATAATAACATTCCAGATTAATTTTCAGAAGTCCATACATACCAGTGATGCCAACATGATTCTAAGCCTGCCGATAGTTCCAATGTCTAAATGCATGTAACTTCTATACTATCGATTGGATTTCAAACAAATTCCGTATGTGCTATGTGTACTACAACAGATATGACTGTGCGTATTCTAAAGAGTCACCAGGGCTGCCAACTGATAATAAATGCTCTCTCTCTATACTTTAACCCTAATATTAGTTTGTCAGAAAGTGTGTTAGCCAACAGCTCTAAACTTTGTACACGTATAGTACCTGACATTCTAGATTAATTTGGAGTACCTTATATACTGTACCTCAGTGCTGCCAACATAATTCTAAGCTTTCCGATAGTTCCAATTTTTATTTACATGTACTTTCTATACTAACAAATGGATTTTATCCAAAATTGGCACTATGATAGATCGTAATATTTCAGATTAATAATGTGCATCCCATACATGACATTGTTCCTAACATGATTTTACACGCACTGATGAATCCAATATCAAACACCATGTAACGTCCATACTATCCATTAGACTTCAACCAAACTTTGTATGTGCATTCTATATCTTAAGAGATGGAAGTAAGAATATATTCAGAGTCACGAGGGCTGTCAACTGTAGTTCGTTACTCTATTAGGCTACACTATTTGAGGTGTATTTCAAACTGCAGTACTTAAAAATGTTAGTATTAGCAACTTGATTTCGTCATTATTCTGGATAGGTCTATATAGATTGGCATGAACTTATATTTTAAGAAAAGTAGACTCTTAAGTTTTCTATTCGTAGGTAAATTACATGTGCCAGTAGTCAGTAGTCGTAGTCCATTATACTACTACTATATTAACTCTTCCTCAGCTGTGTTATTTTTACATTGGTTAATTGAGGATGAATATGATGATGCTGATTGTTGTTTTAAGGGGCCTAACATCTAGGTTGGTATATCAAATGTGCCACTCTTTTTGGCCTGTTTTCATTTGTGTGTGTGTCCCCCTCTAATAACTTCTCAACGGCTAGTGCGATTTCATTGAAACTCGGTAACGTCATAGCACTATTTTGGCCGACCCCGACCGAGCCCTTCAAATTTTATTACGTCTCACCAATCCAACATGGCGAAATATTTCACAAGCATTCAATATCTCCAAAACTATTACAGATATCACCCTGAAATTTTGTACGGTGATAAAGGACACTACTAGAAGTTTACCTATGGGACTTTCAAAAAACCTGGTAACTTAAAAATCAACATGGCGGCAAAGAGAAATTCAGATTTTTAAATAGCTTTTTATCTCGATATAACCATCCAAATGCAATGAAACTTGGTACAGAAAATGTTTATACACATTGTAATGCACTGGCATCTAATATAATTCAATTGTGTACATAACCTCAAGATGGCGGCAGTGCGAAATATTTCACTGGCATTCTACATTTCCGAAACTATTACGGATATCACCCTGAAATTTTGTACGGTGATAAAAGGCACTACTACAAGTTTACTTATGTAACTTTCAAAAACCTGTAAAGTAAAAAACTAACATGGCGGCCAAGCGAATTTGAATTTTCTCGCGATTTAACCATCTGAGCGCTGTGAAATATGATACAATAAATGATTATACATATTGTAATGTACTGCCATACTATAAGTACACAATAATCTTCATGTAATGGTACATAACTCTAAGACCTACATATATAAAATGCGACCATCCGTAATATTGGACGGTTCTCAATATCTACGAATCTATGACAGGAATTAAACTGAAATTATGTAAGTTGATAGAGGCAATTAACATTAGTAGGATATATGAAAATAGGCTTTAGTTTTTCACGGAACTACTTGTTTAGTAGCAGATTCCAATTTCATTATCACTACCATTAGGAGCAAATGATCTAGATGTTACCGCCATTATTATAGTACAAATATCCACAACATAAAGTCTTCCTTGAAGTGTGATTCTTGACAATATTTTTTTCTGTTAGTTTCTAGGTCTTATGTGTCAATTCTATAGTATCATCCTTATCATTAGGGGGCAATGACCTAGATATTACATCCATTATATTACTAATAAACACAGCATAAAGTCCTCCTCGACTATGAATTTTTAAAACATTTTATTCTGTATTACAGAGCGTCCACAAAGTCTCTCCGCAGTGACGAACTACGCGAGTCTCACCTTGCACGACGTGTTTGTTTGGCAGCACATTCATGTCGCAGTATTCACAAAGTCCCACCGTAGTGGTTGGCATAAGCATGCACTTATTCCGTGTTGACCTTTAACTGGAGTGATAGGGTGGGGAATACCGGTACATTATTGCCGACAGTGATTGCTTGTGCGTGACAGTGTTGACGCTGTAAATTGTGTTCTTGTCAAGTTCTTGTGTATGCTGAGTCTAATGGGAATCCTTACTACTGAAGAGCGTGTGTTTTTAGCGGAAGAGGTTTTCCGTGCTGGTCGAAACTTTACTGAGCATAGTGTGATAGTCGTGAGTACCGTATATATAATTGCATTACTTAATTTAATGTAATTGTTCTCCTTGTAACAACTTAATATGAATGTACTGCCAACCTAACACATCCCGCAAGGCGAGTCACGCGCTGCGGAGAGACTTTGCGGACTCACTGCAGCATAACCATGACATCAGGTCTATCTCGACTGTGATTCTTTCGTTGGTAAATTACATGTGCCAGTGGTTAGTATTCTTTTCTATTGTCTTAATCATTATTATCATTAGGAGCTACTGACCCAGATGTTACGGTCATTATACCAGTAATAATCACTCCGACTTAAAGTTTTCTTGGATCGTGATGTTCAAAGTTTCTTTCTATTGGTTTGTAAGTTTGTAAGGTTTGATGTGCCAGCTCAGTAGCAGTTTCCATTATAATCCTTAGAAATACGTACCGGGACATAATTATATTCTTCACTTGGAGTGTTACCACACCATGAAACTTATATTTCTTTAATATAATTACCATTGGTGTGACGACATTGAGGTAAAGACAGTCTTCACGACCTATGACTGCCCCGGAGTCATCAGTTTGTGTACAAATGCTGCCCTCTTGTAACGCATGCCGTATTCCATTCCATCTGGCTGGGGTTTGTGGAGCCTGTGGATAGGAAGTACCAGTTATTCATTTGACAACATTTGGTTAACTATTTAGAAGAGTATTCTAATTATTTTACAAATTCTATTCTACTGTATATCAACCATCTTATTGTTAGTTAATAGAATACTCTACTTTAAAATGTACAGGTGATTAGATCCTTCAGCCAAAGACCGTACAACTCTTCCCAGAAATTCTTGTGGGTTGTTCCCACCAAATGATAAGGTAAGCTGAAACCTCTAGAGTTACTATTGATAATGTTTCCGCGATACTCCACAAAAAATCCTTATTTCTAATATAGTGCCTAACTGCCTATGGTACTATATACAGCGTTATTCAATCAAGTTGTTACTCAAAATACCACCATACCACACCCTGAGCTAATTTATGCCTCAGTTCCTCTTTATGTTCTCGATTGTTCTGGATCACAGACTAAGTAGGATACTTGTATTCGATAAAGCCTTCGCAGTTAATTTGAAACGTCACTTGACTGAGGTTCAACGGTGAAAGAAATATAGTGGACTGGTTTGCTGTTTACAGATGAACTCATGAGCACTTATTCCACCACCCACTTCTTGACATACAGTCTACAAATGTGTTCCAAGAAGCAGCCCGCTGATGAGGGGATAAAATATATATATTCTGTGGATTCCAGAACCCCTATAAGAAATACAGCATTGTATGAGGCAAGTCGAATCTCGCAGGATAATATGATGATAAACAAATTTTTGTTGCTCGTCTCATTTAAACATCCTTAAATGCCACTGCACTGAGCAATCAGACGGTGAACGCTAATCCAACTGCATCTTACAGTTAGACCAAAATAGGATACATATATTCGTTAATGTCTTCGCAGTAAACTTGAAACCTCACTTGGACAAATTTAATTCTGGTTTGAGTTATTGGAACGGTTTTATTGTCATGCATGTGGTGCCAATTAATTTTCCAAGCTAGTGAGCCACACGAATTTATTTTCACCTTAAATCGTTTCAGCTAACATTTCAACACTAGAATATTCACTTCGGCAGTATTTCAATCGCAATGAGATTAGTACTTACTGCCTTAAAGTTAGACGTTTCGGCTGCAAAATATGTTAAAAAGATAACGAGTACCGGTATCTTGTATTTATAAGGTGCGACATTATTGATCCAACGTTTAAAATTATAAATTGAAATTGTTTACAATGCACGTGATAATTTTTGTCCAAGGACTAAAAGTTATTGCATTAACACCTGCATACATTAGAATTTAAATACCACTCCCGTACATGGTCTTTCCAGCCGACCTGTCTACCTTGTCTGCTTCCGTTGTATAAAGTGATAACGGGTATCATGACATATTCATGTGAGGATTCCACTACACGTGTTCTGTTTGTTGGATGAGGTGGCCAAGAGGTCTATCTATATAATGTCAACATTTAATACCTTCTGATGAGCTACATAAAAGTAGATCGCTTGCATGAATATTTGGGCGTAGCTTAATATAAATAGATCCAGCACACGCTCGGTAGACAGTGTCACAAAGTGTGAACATAACTTGTTTGCAGTCAGATAGGTGGCTACAACTTGGATTATTTATTCTTCTTGTAGACCAGAGTACAATTCTGACTATACCTTGTGGTGCACAACAACAACAACAACAACAACAACAAACCAAACAAAAAGAGACAGTCAGTCTGAAAGACTGGACTTACCATTTTAAATGCTACAAATGCTGAAAAATGCTAGAAAGGCTGGAGGCTTCTCGCTTCGCTCGAAGCCAAAGACTCTTGACATGTTAGATGATCAAAAAACAATCAGAACGCTAGAAAGTTACAAGTCATGAGGGAGCTGGAGCGCGTGGTGTAAGGAGGGAGCTGCCTGGATGACGTCACGCTCGCCGTGTCGTTGCCGTCTCGTAACGCCAGAGCTCACCAGTGAACTCAGGACACATGCACCAAGCGGTACTATGACGTCACACACCTCAGTGCATTCTAGGTACATTTCGTGACGTCGCCGTAACGCAACGACGAAGTCGACTAGAACATTTAAAATGATAAAACAACCTCGACAATAAGAACGACAACTACAATAACAACAGAAGTGTCAGGAACGACAACTACAATAACAACAGAAGTGTCAGGAACGACAACTACAATAACAACAGAAGTGTCAGGAACGACAACTACAATAACAACAGAAGTGTCAGGAACGACAACTACAATAACAACAGAAGTGTCAGGAACGACAACTACAATAACAACAGAAGTGTCAGGAACGACAACTACAATAACAACAGAAGTGGCAGGAACGACAACTACAATAACAACAGAAGTGGCAGGAACGACAACTACAATAACAACAGAAGTGTCAGGAACGACAACTACAATAACAACAGAAGTGGCAGGAACGACAACTACAATAACAACAGAAGTGGCAGGAACGACAACTACAATAACAACAGAAGTGGCAGGAACGACAACTACAATAACAACAGAAGTGTCAGGAACGACAACTACAATAACAACAGAAGTGTCAGGAACGACAACTACAATAACAACAGAAGTGTCAGGAACGACAACTACAATAACAACAGAAGTGGCAGGAACGACAACTACAATAACAACAGAAGTGTCAGGAACGACAACTACAATAACAACAGAAGTGGCAGGAACGACAACTACAATAACAACAGAAGTGTCAGGAACGACAACTACAATAACAACAGAAGTGGCAGGAACGACAACTACAATAACAACAGAAGTGGCAGGAACGACAACTACAATAACAACAGAAGTGTCAGGAACGACAACTACAATAACAACAGAAGTGGCAGGAACGACAACTACAATAACAACAGAAGTGTCAGGAACGACAACTACAATAACAACAGAAGTGGCAGGAACGACAACTACAATAACAACAGAAGTGTCAGGAACGACAACTACAATAACAACAGAAGTGTCAGGAACGACAACTACAATAACAACAGAAGTGTCAGGAACGACAACTACAATAACAACAGAAGTGTCAGGAACGACAACTACAATAACAACAGAAGTGGCAGGAACGACAACTACAATAACAACAGAAGTGTCAGGAACGACAACTACAATAACAACAGAAGTGGCAGGAACGACAACTACAATAACAACAGAAGTGTCAGGAACGACAACAATGCCAGTCAAATGAGTTCACGAAGACAGGAACATCTGCAAGCTCTAGAAGACTGTAATGGTAGTGTTCTACCTTTCTGATTATCTCACAATTTTGAACCTCTACCAAGGTATAGGTTTAAAGGCAACCTTAACCATTAAAAAACTTTTCTGCATAAATAAGGTCATCCTGCACATTTTGGAATATTGAGTAAGGCATCATTCAGAACGTACCTTAAATCTAAGTTTCCCCACGGGGGGCCGCGCATAAGGAATTCCCAAGAATGTGTAGTAACATTTTCCAGATTTCGATATTCCTTGCATTCCCATAAGCTTGCCTTGTTCTATTTCCACGAAGGGGTTGTAAAATCCAAGCACACCATGAAGAAATGCCAGCAGGAGAACGACTAATAAAGCCATATTGCTACCTGAAAGAGAAAAATGAAGACATCTTTACAAATAGACAGTCAATGTACTTTAGTTACTCAATTGTGTACAAATAACATGGGGCAGGGTTAGAGCAACATGAAGCTCGATACATTATTAGTCTCCTTAGCGCAGAGACATGGTCCTTTCAAGGGCAATACGAATTTAAGGCTTCTCGTTGAGAAAATGTCATCCATTGGTATAATTTTCGTATTTATTAATTAAAACTATTGGAAAATCTTGTTTGAGTTCATCGAGTGGGGTTTACGCGTTCCTGAAAACCGTTCTTACCTATTGATACGGTTTTAAGATTATTCTCACCAATGAAATGTCGGAATTTAATTATGTTGTTTGTTAATTATGGTAAATTACGGAATGTACAGGTACCAAGAGCGCACTCATTTTAATGTCAGTGTTGGTGGTTGCGACTTTCTTAATTGGGTTGCTAATCTTGAAATAATATGCCCCGTAGGAGTAGGCTACGTCTTCAAATTAGATGTTGATTGATTTGGAAATATAATCAGCTGACTTTAGGACACCTGGTTCATTTTCAAGCCCTGAATGAAGATTCGCTGTGCAATGTTTCATTACACCCGGGTGACTTTTGGCGGCTTCGGTGGCGCTCGCGAGTTCAAACCCGACCAAAGTCATCGGATTTCAAAGAGCGTTCAAAATCCCTCAGTATGCCTTCCTTCAGAGGGGAAGTATAGTCGGCGGGCCCATGTCATAGATTTATGGCATGTAAAAGAACCTTCCACTAACTAAACATGTGTGAAGCAAAATATTTAGTTTAGGTTTGATTAATGCTCTTAAGTTTCAACGTTCATCACCAGGCGCTGGTTGTGATGACATCTAGCAATAGCCAAGTTCACAGCTAGGTGTCGTGGACGGTAGCATTTGCTGGCGATAGTAGGAACTAGTTGAAATTATCGTCCGCAGTCCTTCCTTGAATTAAAAACAGATGACACATACTAATACAGTCATCACGATTAACTCCGCTTATGAGACATATTCTACACACACCCAAAGTACACGGGGCTACATGACCACGGTATCGCAGCTCCTAAGCTAAAGATCCAATCCCGGGGGATTAGATTGTCAGAAAATTAATTTGAAACATTTGAAAGACACAAAGCCGCCATGTTGTTTTTGTTTTTCTAAGTAATTTGAAAGTCACATATATGTACTTAAAAGTCCTACTTCACCATATACAATTTCATTCTAATTGCTTAAATAGTTTTAGAGATATTGTGAACCGGTGAAATATATCTAATGGATTTTCACAAATAGGCTATGGAATTATATGCCAGCAGATCAATATTATAAGGGTGTTTCGTTATATCAACCTACATTTCTATCGCTTGTTTAGGACACGAAAAATAACAAGTAGTTCCGTGAAGAACTAAAGTCTATTTTCATATATCCTACGTATGTTAATTGCCTCTATCAACATACAAAATTTCAGTTTGATTGCTGTAATATATTCGTAGATATTGAGAACTGTCTAATATTTCGGATGGTCGCCATGTTGGATTTTTATATATGAAGGTCTTAGAGTTATGTAGCCTACTATTACATGATGATTATTGTGTACGCGTAATATTCAAACTTCAATCGCATGAACAGGACACAAGAAGTAAAAAACGACATTTTAGTATTTTGCACAGCTGCCATCTTGTGGTTATGAAAACAAATGAAAATAAATTAGATGCCAGTGGATTAAAATCTGTTTAAGCGTTTACCTTACCAAGTTTCACTGCTCTCGGATGGTTAAATCGTGAGAAACGTCCATTTAATTGTTTATAATTCGCGTCGCCGCCATTTTGGAGTTGTGTTCACCAGGTTACTGAACGTCCTATAGGTGAACTTATGTGCATAGCCTCTATGAACTAAAAAGTTCAGATTCATTGTTGTAAAAGATTCGTAGATATTGAGAGCCGTCTAAATATTTCGGATGTCGCCATGTTGGATTGTTACATGTATAGGCCATAGAGTTATGTACCATTAAAGGAAATTTATTGCGTAGGTTCATTAATCAAACTTTCACCTCGATCGCATGATTACGACTCTAGAAAGGAAAACTTAACTTTAAAATTTCGCACAGCCGCCATCTTGAAGTTATGTCAACAATTTTAACTAAATTAGATGCCAGTGCATAACAATATGTATAAACATTTACTGTACCATATTTCACTTCGCTCAGATGGTTAAATCGCGTGAAAAGTCTATTAAAATGCTTCAACTTCGCTTGGCCGCCATGTTCGTTTGGTACTTTACAGGTTGTAACGGTTTCATGAGTGACCCCACAGTTGGGTGACAAGTGTAACTGTTTCCCTGACGGGTGCTTACCACTTTTACCTTCTACATCTAAGATTGATTTATAGTCGGGCGCCAAGGAGTCAACATAAAGTTGAAACGTAGAATGTATATTCTTCTCAAACCCTAGCTTGCGTAGAACACATGTAAAACTCTTCACACTTAGACCGTGGTATGATTGAATCTTCAACCCTGATAACATTTGTATTGGGAGAAGGAATTTGTCTTATATATAATACTACCTACTTGAAATTGGAGGTCGGATGAATTTACAGAATTTACGATTATTACCAAGCTTGAAGTTACTGAATTTACGATGAAAACAAGAAAAGAAAAGAAAAGAAAAGAAAAGAAAAGAAAAGAAAAGAGAGAGATTGCGTATATATCAGTTCCACTCACCATTGGAAATGCTTTCTCCCACGTACTAGTTGTTTCAGTCGAGATTGTTGTACAATGTTGGTCGGCGCCATCTTCTTGGTTTCTTGATGCGTAGCGAATTATAATTGATGTTAGAATACTGCTAGTGGTGGATGGAAATCCCAAAGCCACTATACATAGTCTGCCTTAACACAACAGCTCGTGTTATACCCATGATGAATTGGTCAGTGGAGTATATCAGATCGAAGTTGTTCACCATGGAACAGAAGTGATAAAGTACGTCCGCTCGGAACAAAATTTGTAACAAGATAGTTGTCTTCTTCACGCAGCGCGCTCCCTATATCTCCAAGCCACGCTACCCCTTCCAGTGTTCAACTCCCCAGTCGTCCGTCTCGCCTGCTTGACCAATCAGCGTGCGTCTTCATAGATTTGAACACATCCGGCTATGGCCCGCTCTCCTCTTGATTGGCTGGGACGCCCCACGCGTCTTTTCCCGCCACAAAGTACAATGCACTCGACCTGACGCATTGCTGCACAGTTTCCGTTTGATTCAACCTCAATGTTCATTTCGCCTTTTCAAAAGTTGACGATGAACTCTCCGGTTTCGTCATCATGTTGTTATCCACCAGTCTATTACTGTCTCCGTATTTTCCGATGACGCAAAACTCTCAACTGCCCTAACTGAATAAAATAAAGTCCGTAAGCTCCGTAATCAATTAATTTGCTGTGTAATGGATATCGGAATAATCCGATTGATAGTGTTTTCTTATACATATATAGAAAACCCATCTGTAAACGTTATAAAATGTAAAAGGCTCCAAAATAAAATATGACATTAATAATAATAATAATAATAATAATAATAATAATAATAATAAATATAAATTAAATTAAATTTACTTGGCTAAATAATTGCCGCGTTCAAACAAACATTAATTATTTCCTTCTGACTTATGTCAGTGGCGTAAATCCCTACGAAAAACAGGTTACAAGGTTTTTGAAAGTTATTTAGATGAACTTGTAGTAGAGCCCTTTATCAACTTACAATATTTCAGGGTGATAGCAGTAATAGTTTCATAGATATAGAATGCCAGTGAAATACTTCGCACAGCCGCCATCGTGAGGTTATGTAAACAATTGAACTAAATAGATTCCAGTGCATTGCAATATGTATAAACATTTCCTTCGCCAAGTTGCATTGCGTTTAGATGGTTAAACCGAGAGAAAAGTCTATTTAAAAGTTTCAACTTCGCTTGGCCGTCATGTTCGTTATGTAGTTAACAGGTTTTTGTAAAAAAAAAAGTATCACAGGTGAACTTCTAGTAGTGTCCTTTTATCACCGTACAAAATTTCAGGGTGATATCAGTAAAAGTTTCGAAGATATAGAATTCCATTGAAATATTTCGGACAGCCGCTATGTTGGATTGGTGGGACGTAATAAAATTTAAGAGCTCGGTCGGGGTCGGCCAAAATAGCACTATGACCTTATCGAGTTTCATTGAAATCGCTCCAGGGGAGGGACAGACAGACACATTCGCACACACAGTCGGACAAATGGTGATCTCAAAAGACAATTTTTTAATGAAATGGAAATAGGCTAAAAACGCCATTTTTTACAATTTGGCACTGCCACCATTTCTTACTTCTCATAAAAGAATTATTTAAATTATACGCCTTCTACCAACATATTATACTGCCCCAAGCTTTACAGCGCTCGGTCGAGAAAAATGCATTGAAATGTTTATAATTCACGCCGCAGCCATGTTTGTTTCGTGCTCATCAGGATATAGGAAGTGTCATAGGTGAATTTATTGTCATGGCCTCTATCAACATACAAAATTTCTGCTTGATTGCTCTAATAATATATTAGTAGTGAGCCCATATTAATTGTTCAGAGATGGTTTTTTTTTGTGGCCTCCGGAGGGGCCGAGTGCAGGTCTTTCTAGTTGACGCCCGTGGGTGACCTGCGCATCGTAATGAGGATCAATGGATGATGAAGACGTCACATGCATTCAGTCCTCGAGCTACGGGAATAAACCCTGGGGGATTAAAATCCCTGTTGGCTCGGCCGAGAATCGAACCCAGGGCACTTCGAGCCAAAGCCTAGCACGCTATCCATTTAGCCACGAATCTGGACTCAGAGATGTTGAGAAGCATCGAACCTGAGAACTCACTACTACGTGACATTTTTACGTAAATAAATGACGGGCTTTCTAGGCAACAGGAAACACACGTCGAAGAGGGCAACCCGTTTCGCATGATTGACAGAGAGGAGGCTACGTTGAAAGAAGATAGGTATTGTTCTGAAAATCTTAAGAGGAGAGGTAACTGGTATTCATTATAATCTGCACACCGCTTTAGCAATCGACAGCAACATAGACGAAACAAATGGAAAAAGAAACTGGTCACGGTAGGCTACGCGTCTAGAGGATTGCTGATTCATAAGAAGAACTTGTAGATCACAAGCCCGGCACTCGACTCGATTCTGTACGCATGATCAGCGGCCAATCAGAATATTAGGACTGGATAATTAGAGCCAACTGAAGGTGAATAACTGCAGAATAAATCAACAAACTTACAGTGTATTGGAAATGACAAGGAGTACATCTGGGATGCCAGCAAAATTTGTTTTCCAATGTAATACAGCGTCCTTTCGATGGGGTTGATTCTGTCTGAACTCTATGGAGAGGAAACGTATTAATATGAACCAGGGAAGAGCGCACTTTGTTGAAACAATAGAGACGGTGAAATACCAGAGTGATATTACCAGTTTGAACATTGCGACTATATGATAATTACGAGTGTAATTATAATGTGAAATCATACGAATAAATATTATTCAACTGAACTTTATTTATCGAATTCACCATTAATGAATGTCACTGCGTATTTAACAACATTATCATTCTACGCATGCTAAGAGCTAATCAAAGGGGAAGCACTATTGAAAGACATTGTGGAGTGTATGAACTATCTGTAAGAGCAACGTAGAGGATCCAAATAGGAATTTTGATCTTCAAAATTAACATTATTTTACGAAATTCAAAATATACGAGAGTTATCCTTAAACGTATTCGAAATTATACTTCAAATATTATCTGCTATGGATACGATCTTCAATCATGAACAAACCTAGTTACAAATTTGAGTTGGTGAGGGAGCTTACTGCACTTAAAACGGAGATGTCAATGCATTGCTAAATCTATGGAAGGGAGACCGAGCTGTCAATAATATGTGGATTACAGGAGTGACATAATTTACGAAATGGAACATAGGATTATTATAATGGATTTCCATCACCACCATTGTAAATATCGTTATCAAAATATTACTACGGTACGAATAGAAATTATGAGTTCCATCACCCAGATCTTCGAGATAGCAGCCGAGACTCGCACAGCACAAGAGACTCGCCAGTTCCATCTGGAACGGAAGAGAGAATAGATATCGACGAACTGAAAAGATGCAGAGCTATCGAACCAAGGATCATCCGCCTTCACGACAACACGTTAGATGCAGGAGAGTTCGCAAACATCTTTATTGGAATGATGAAATCATTCGATGCAGAACCATTCACATCAGGACACGAACAGCTGAGTGAAAATCAGGCAAATGATAGTGGAAACACTCATATTAATTTGTAGTTTTGATGATGATTATTTGGATACACCTTCTTTGACAATTTTCTAGGGAGGATTTCTTTCTTCTTGATTATTTTCGTTCCTTTGTTAGATCATTTGCTTTATTTTCATTACAGAATTTGAGATTTTTGGTATTTTGGTTCGTAGTTCAATTTTAGCGAATTTTCATCATTTAGGAATATTTTCTCAGCGTTTGGCCAGGCTAACGACAGAAACATAGGAGTATAGGAACGTTTGTATGTATTAGTTTGATATCTTCGATTTGCGATAGCTTATTTAGGCGAGGGGAAATTGTTAGCCTACTTTTCTCATTTTGCAAAAATGAAGTAAAAGTAGACTTATGAGATTGATCTGGGAAAATGTGTGTATGTCCTTCAGTCTGTGTGTGTGTCCCACCCTATCAACTCCTAAACGGCTGCAGCTATCGAAACCAAATTTGGTAAGATTAAAGATCTATACCTGAATATCTCACGGCCACATTTGAAATTGAAGTCAGTGCTATCAACTGCCGAAAAATCGCAAGTGAAATTTGAGCTCTATGTTGGATATCTCAGAAGTTACGCAAGCGAACTATTCCAAAATTAGCGCACGTATAGATAATTCAAATCCAGATTAATTTTCAGAAGTCCATACATGCCAGTGTTGCCATTATGATTCTAATTTTGCCGATATGTCCTATTTCTAAATGCATATAACTTGTATACTATTGATTGGATTTCAACCAAATTTCGTATGTACTATGTGTACAAGAACAGATGTGACTGTGCGTATTCTAAAGAGCCACCAGGGCTGCCAACTGTTAATAAATGCTCTCTCTATGCTTTAACCCTAATATTAGTTTGTCAGAAAGTGTGCAAGCCAACAGCTCTAAACTTTGCACACGTATAGTACCTGACATTCTACCTTAATTTGGTGTAACGTATATACTGTACATTAGTGCTGCCAACACGATTCTAAGCCTGCTGATAGGTCCAGTTTTTAAATGCATATAACTTATATACTAACAAATGGATAACAACTAAATTTCGTATGTGCTTCGTGTACCATAACAGTTATGACTATGCGTATTCGTAAGAACCATCAGGGCTGCCATCTGTTAATACATGCTCTATTTGTTTAATCCTAATATCAATATATCAGATAGTATGCAAGCCATCAGCTCTAAACTTTGCACACGTATAGTACCTGACATTCTAGATTAATTTGGAATGACTAATATACCTCAGTGCTGCCAACATGATTCTAAGCTTTCTGATAGTTTCAATTTTTAATTACTCTACATGTAACTTCTATAGCCTACTAACAAATGGATTTTATCCAAAATTGCCACTATAATAGACTGTAATATTCCAGATTAATTCTAAGCATCACATACATGACATCGTTCCCAACATGATTTTACACGCACTGATAGATCCAATGTCTAACTGCATGATGTAACGTCCATGCTATCCATTAGTCTTCAACCAAATTTTGTATGTGCGTTCTATACCTTAAGAGATGGAACTACGGGTATATTCAGAGTCACCAGGGCTGCCACCTTAGTAAGTTACTCTATTAGGCTACACTATTTCAGGTGTATTTCAAACTGCAGTACTTAGAAATGTTAGTATTACCAACTTAATTTCGTCATTATTGTAGATAGGTATGAAATTTAAATTTTAAGAAAAGTAAGTTCTTTAGTTCGTCACTGAACTACTTGTTACTTTATAGCATACTAAATTTAGACCTGAGTTGGCTTTGATCCAACGTCAGGTATGATTTAACATGGTTGTTGCAAGTTAATTATTTCGAAATTGAGGAAATTATCAACACTAGCACACGTTTTTATACCTATACCTTTGCAAGATCATTATTGCGACAGAGGAATTTTATTTCTCACGTACAAAAAACGGAATACCAGTTTGAAGTTATGAAACAAATTAAATGTAGTGTTTATTATTTGAATTTTAAGTCAACTTCTATATAGAACGGACGTGAGAGTGGAATAATGGAGAGATATGTTAACTAGCGCACTTTATGGAATATGTCATTGTTGAAATGTAACGAGGATTTAAGGTTCATGGCGGACATAAGATCAAGGTAATACCAAAGCGTATAGAAAAGAAAGTGACGTGCCTTGAGAAGTTTGTATGGTCCAGCCGCTAAGCGGCTCTAGTTTCGGTTGGCGCTGAGTACGGACGGTATCAATACCAGCAGTTAAATGTTACATTTCAGTTATCAACTTCCACTACGTTGTATTAGACAAGATGACATATTTATAACAGCTCAATAACTCAATAAAACTTTCTGATGGGGATCAAAATGTAACTGAATGTGTAAAAACCATAAGCTACAGACCATTCACTACTGCACAAATACAGTAAATATAGTATAATATAAACTCACCGATTTAACTTAAGCTGTCAGTTGTCCGAAAATTTGGAAAGCTTACGCGACGAATTTGCAGACTTAGCACATGACTGTTCTTTCCTAATTTCTTTCGTACGAAAGAAAAAGTGGCACTACATGAAATGAAAAACGGGTTTTCCAGTTAGGTCGAGTTTATGATCCATATTATCCTACGTCACACTGCCCTAAAACAATCTCATCAATGCTATCTAAACACTCATAAAATATGGCCTATCACCCCACAAATTTGAGAGGGAAGAGTAATACATTTTAATTACTACGAGAAGGTTTATGCCATTGACATGTCGCAAGAGTTCGCAGTTCTTTTCAACGACTACTTCGACTTGTAAAAGAATGAAGACACTGTCGGACGGGTGGGTTAGGAAAGTAAGGGTATTTATTGAGCCAAAGTCCTGTTAGTGAAAGTTGCAGATGTTGTGTCTGACGGCCTTTCACTTTGAAGGGTTGTTGCACACTTCACACAGCTGATTCCTTTTTTTAGTTGCTTGAAAATGTACCCTGCTAGATAGTAAACCAAGCATTGATTCGCAATGTTGTCTTCAAAAGGAAGGGGAAGATCATTCTATCAGTCCGTAACCACCACTTTTTCTCTAATTTTGTCCTCCTCAGACAACTTGTCCCTCGGTTTGCTTCACATATAATCGCATTTGATTAACAAATGACGTGAGAGGTTGTTCTGACTTATAGGCTCACAGTTCCAGGACGGTCATATTGCCATCTTAATTGGAAATTACACGCACTGTAACACATGCAAATGAAGAACATATACAGTTGAAGGGTGATCGTCACAACTTATGAACCTTAACATTCCGAAATGACGTTCCAAGGGGTCTTGATCGAATTTACCTGTCAACACGTATCTTAAGCCTTTGGACCATACGTATTGAGTGACTTCTAAAGTACTCTTTTGCGTGACTCTAAGATATGTCATTGTCCTATTTGAGGAAAACGTGTTATTTTCTGAGCTAATGGTTTCATAAAAGTCTATTCATGTCTTGTGCGAAGGGGCATCGTTGAAGAGTGCGTTTGTTCGTTTTTTGGCATTCTGGAGTTAAGCGCATCTGCCTTATTCGGATTTGCATGTAGGCCTATAGAGTTCGGTTAATGTTGTGAATATTAGATTAGAGGAAGGATAGTATTTCCTTCGAACATATAGGGTCGTTAATCGAATCCTGGAAGGATTATTTGTTATTAAGAGGAGATAGAGAAATCTCGAGTTAATTTTATTTGAAACTCCTCATTATTCTTGTCATTTATGAATTTCATCTACGTTAATTAGGTTAAGAGAGTTATTTTAATGTTTATTATTATTACTATTAATATCATTGCTCATTGTTAGGTGCCATGATTACGATAGTGGTGTTGATGATTTGGTGTGTATAAATTGAGCATTTGCATGAGAAGAAGGTATCATTGGTTTGTGTTATAATTGGGAACAGGTCAGTGTACATTTCGGTTAATATATATATCTCTGTTGTTGGTGCAATATACATTTTTGGTTATTTTATCGCTTGTATATTGTAATGTCATAACCAATTTGAGGTTAAGAAGTGGTAGTATCTAGAGATGGGCAGCAGTCGACTGAAAACAGTCGAATTAGTCGATAGTTAAAACAATCGTCTTATTCGACTTATTTTAAAAAACAGTCGAATGAATTCAAAGACTACTCACCGTATCATAAACAAGTCGTTTGCAAACGACTGATCCCAAAGCTATCGTTGGAAATCATTCGAATGAAACAAGTCGTTGGCAAACGACTACTTCCAAGCGAATGGAATCATTCGAATAAAAGTAGTCGTTGTAAACGACTGATCCCAAAGCAATCGTTGGAAATCATTCGAATGAAACAAGTCGTTGGCAAACGACTAATTCCAAGCGAATGGAATCATTCGAATTTAAGTAGTCGTTCTAATCAAACGACTTCTTCAGGATAACTTCATGCTACGATTCATGTAGAATTTTAATTAATAAGTTAAGTATACCTGTAGGTGCCTATAGTTTTATACAATTCGTTGATTCTTTCAATGACATAGCCTAAATCCAATTGTCCAAGTTATTGGACAATTCAATATTGTCATTCAATATTTAGGTTATGTTTGAACTCCAGATACCGGTTTTGTGGCACATCGTCCCAGGCAAGCCGGTAAATACCTTTGCCTCCCAGTCAGAAGGATCATTTAGCCGTAATTTTGAATTAGAGCAAGGTTGTAGTATGCGTGGTCAGATTTAGACAATAGCCTACTCCATGAAGGGGTCATGGCTACGCCTTCTATGTTTGTTTAATGAATAGAGTAACTGAAATGAGGGATGTATACTGATTTTAAGATTTGTGGAATGAGTTTATGATTTTTTAATAGAATTTAATGAAGTCTACAGTAAAGTTGAAGGAGACATGATCGTGTTTAGACATTAGCCTACTCCATGAAGGGGTCATGACTATGCCTTCTATGTCTGTTTAAGGTGTAGTGTGGCTGAAATGAGGGAGGTTTACTTATTTTGGTGTTTGTGGAGTAGTCTTTTCGTTTATAATTTAGGTTTTTGTGAAGCTTGTTGCGGAGTTGTTTTATGGATTTTATTGCTCTGCAAATGAAGTGTATTAGGGGGTTCTGGGTTTGGTTTAGCTGTAGTTTACAGGGTTATGGCTGAGAGTTGTTGTAGCAGGCCTAACAACAGTGTCAGAGCAGTGGCGTGCTGTGTGGGAGGGGGGAAGGGATGGAAGAGTTGTAGCGTTGTCTGTGGTTAAACTGCCGTTGCCTTATGGCTGATTTTATGTACTGACATTCATCATAAGATAGAGTGGTGATGTGAATCTCTACATCTATTGCAGCGGGTACTGTGAGGACAGCTTGACCGTACGCACAAATTGATTCTGGTCGTCAATTGTTTGGAGATGGGCAGCACCGCAGTAGTCGACTGAAAAATGTTAAATCCATCGACTTGTTTGACTGCTTTTAAAAAACAGTCGAATGAATTCAACGACTACTCACCGTAACATAAACACGTCGTTTGCAAACGACATATCCCAATTCTGTTTTAACTTTTAACATGTAGAACGCGCTCGGATAGTTTTACGTTCTGGTCGTCAATTGTTTCAGCACATGGATAGTGCGCGCATTAAAAAAAACTTAGTATTTACATTGTGGCCAACATCTCCACTGAAAGTTCGCCCTCGTTGCTGTTCTAAAGTGTTCTATTTTCGTGTGTATTTACTGTAGGCCGTAATTTTCTTGTTCAAGTCGTATTTCAGCTGTATTCTTAGTACTTCAGAGAGGATTAAATTAGTGAACACATAGCCTTACATTTACTATTTTTTGGCATTAAAGTATGAAGTGTGATTATTTCAATGTTGGCTATGGAATTGTTGCCGTTCTTAAGAACTCCCTCTCAGTAATAGTGATTTAATTTACTCTTAGGTTAATTAAATATTGCTCTATTACTTCACTTTTCCACAGTGCATACAGGTAATGTGCCCTGTATCAATACCGGTATCGGGGAACATTTACTCACACATTTTGCATTAAATGAAATGTGCACCATTGCAAATAATGGCTGCACTCTACACGACGTAAACCACCATTTCGAAGCACAGTAAAAATAAATAAATAACTTTGACCAATTGCATGTTGCCGAGCGTCGAGTAGTCCAAACTAACGTCTGCAAAAATAGGTGGGTTAAGGAGAAGTTTGATTTTCATCTGTTGGTACGACTCAACTCAGCGGGTAACGGCTTGCATTGCTTTGTACGCTGCCTAGAAGCGACTACTTTCAGTCGAATACATGAAACAACACGCTTAGGAGCAATGCGAATTCAGGTAACATTCGACTGAAAGTAGTCGACTATCTAGTCGATAGTTTCTTCCAATGAATGACTAGTCAGTCGATGGTTAGAAGTAGTCGATAGTCCCATCTCTAGTAGTATCATCTCAAACAAACGAGCTCGAAATATCATCTTTGGCCCAAGTAGAGGTTAGGGTATTGTTAGTACAAGGTCTTGCCGTAACTTCCAAAGCCGTCTGGTATTAGTAGTAGTTAAGGTTCTGTCGCCAGGAGGTGGCAAGGGCGTTTATATCTCTCTGTTTTGGCTGACATTTTTAACCCGTAGCATTGCCATGGAGGAAATACATAGAGCGAGAGGAAGAGAAGTGGCAGCCATATTCTCCGAAGACCACAAATCAGCAAGAAAGGCGCTTCAGGATGCAATTAGAAGAAGTAAAGCTGACAAATGGTGGGAAATGGTCAAAGAAGTTGACAACGATCCTTGGGGACTAGGATATAAGATTGTATTGAAGAGACTTGGAACATTTTCTAATCCGATAATGGACGAAATAGTCAGTACGCTGTTTCCGGAACATCCGGAGAGGATTGATGAAGCTGATGATTGCATTGATATTGAAGAAATACCATTGTTCACCGAGGAAGAATTATTGAAAGCGATTAATTCTATCAGGAACAAGAAGGCTCCTGGACCAGATGGGATTCCAGCAGAAGCACTTAAGGAGGCAGCAAGAGCTTGCCCGCGACTCTTTTTGAACATGTATAACACATGTCTGAAGGCAGGCGTTTTTAGTGCCTGCTGGAAGAAGGCCAGACTAGTTCTTATTAGCAAAGGAAAATTGGGAGGAAATTTGCCTTCATCATACAGGCCATTATGTATGCTGGATACGTCTGGAAAAGGATTAGAAAAACTATTACAGCCTAGAATATTGATGGCAGTTCAATCAGCTGGAGATCTATCCTCCCAACAATACGGCTTTCGGAAAGGGCACTCGACTATTGAAGCTGTGCGGGTAGTTGTAGAGACTGAAAACAGAGCTCAGATGGGTAACCATTACTCACGTAAAGTTACGCTACTTGTGACTCTAGATGTGAAAAATGCCTTTAACTCTGCCCAGTGGAGTGACATTTTGGTGGCACTTCAAGATAAATTTAGACTACCGAGATACCTCATTCGGATAATGAGGGATTAACTAAAGGACCGTATTTTGCAGTACGATACCGAGGAAGGACATAGGACTAAAAGATTAACCGCTGGGGCAGCTCAAGGATCTATTCTTGGGCCAGATCTCTGGAATATTGCATACGATGGCCTGCTTCGGCAGAAGTTGCCCGAAGATGCAATATTGGTAGGATATGCTGATGAGGTTGCTGCTCTGATTGTGGCTCGTGATATAGAGCTGGCGCAACTGAAACTCAATCAGGTAATGCGACGTGTCACAGATTGGATGACGGAACATAAGCTGTCATTAGCAGACCATAAAACGGAGATTGTGTGCTGACGAGAAGGAGAATCAACACTCTTGTACCAATGCAAGTGGGAGAGACGATGATTAATTCATCAAGGAGTACGAAGTACTTGGGTGTGACGCTAGATACGAAGCTCACATTCTGGGCCCATATTCAAAGAGTGACGGATAAAGCAACAAATATCTTGACCGCTTTGAGCCGATTAATGGGTAATATTAAAGGTCCGAAGCCTAGCAAACGACGTCTCCTGATGACAACAGTCCAGTCCATATTACTCTATGGAGCTGAGATCTGGGATGAGTCCTTACGGTTCGAGAAGTATCGTAAAAGGATAGCAGCAGTACAACGAAGAGGAGCACTTAGGATCTCATGTGCATATCGCACTGTTTCAGAGCCTGCTGTTCTAGTGGTAGCGGGAGTAGCACCAATAGATTTACTTGCCTTAGAGCGTCAGGAAGCTTGGCGCACCAAAGAAGAACTGGACATACACCAGGCAAAGACATCTGCACACAACCATTGTATGGAACGATGGCAACAGAAGTGGGATGATGAGACACGAGGTCGATGGACAAAGAAACTTATTCCGCGTCTGGCTGACTGGGTTGATCGAAACCACGGAGAGGTCAATTATTATTTGGCACAGTTCCTAACAGGCCATGGGTATTTTCGGAGATTCCTGCATCACATAGGCGTGGCTAATAGTCCTTAGTGTCATTATTGTAATGAAGAGGATGATGCGCTCCACACATTCTTTGTGTGTGAACGCTGGTCGACACATAGAAGAGATCTGCAAGCTTCTATAGAGGTAATCACGCCGGACAACATCCTACAGATGATGCTCCGAAATGATCAAACATGGAATCAGATAGCCATTTTCATACAATGTGTCCTGCGCCAGAAGAAGAGGGAAATGGATGCGTTCGAACGCCCTTAAGAAGAAATGAAGAAAGAAGAAGTCTGAATGACTAAGTAAGCACGACATCACCCTGAAGTAATGCGAGAGCGGTTCTGGGGTGATGAACACATCGTGGGAAAAGGGAGGTGGTTTTTAGTGGGTAAGAATCCCACACTACTGTGGAGTGCGGACCCTTCACATGTGCCTTTTGAAGATTTTCCACAGTCCCTCGTAAAAAAAATA
Organism: Meconema thalassinum; assembly: GCA_946902985.2. Classification (NCBI taxonomy): domain Eukaryota; kingdom Metazoa; phylum Arthropoda; class Insecta; order Orthoptera; family Tettigoniidae; genus Meconema; species Meconema thalassinum. The sequence goes on along the minus strand of OX336388.2, from coordinate 1,200,881,452 downwards.
TTAATATCATTTGCGAGATATATAATTCTTTTTAGACGGTGGTTTTCTTTATCTTTATCGTCTTTAGTTAATTAATTTTGCAGGAACTGTCTAGTTTCCCTGTCCCATTTTATAGGAAACTTCACTATTGATAGATAGTTACGGCACCCATCTTTCCATCATACCCGTCACACCCCGAGGTTCCAAGAATCTCACTCTCGTTTGTAGTTTGTTGTGATCCATTGTAGCTAATCAGGGCCATCCAGTCATTGCGCTCGGGGAGCACTGGGCAGCCAGACTAGCGCTCTCTCCCCCACCACCACTACACTGTGGCAGCGAGGAGACCTGAGATACACGGACTATGTTCGGACCGCAATAACTAGATACGTACGCACAGTCGTGCAGACGACGGCTTTAGTGGGATTGTTGACATCATATTGAAAGGGCTGTTTTACCATAATGGGATATATACTGCCAAAATCTTTTATATATAATCCAAAATTGAGTCATCAACGCAGGGCTCCAAACAACCAGACCTAGAAAGCTGAAATTTTGCATGTTGGTTGATCCGAGTATGTAGAGGCTCACTAAGAAACGGTTTTTGAAAATTCAATTTGTAAGTGACTTTTTTCGGCCCTTTGGCACTGAGCATCCAAAATTGTCTCATCAACGCATGGCTCAAACCACTAGACCTAGAAAGTTGAAATTTTGCATGTTGGTTGATCCGAGTATGTAGAGGCTAACTAAGAAACGGTTTTTGAAAATTCAATTTGTAAGTGACTATTTTTGGCCCTTTGGCACTGAGCAAGGACAGTCGGTGGAAAGACCGGAGTTAGCTCATTTTAAGCCGCCAGATACTCTTTGAGCTGGTTATTGTAAGCGAGCTTTCGGATCTTTACGCTATTTTACAATGTTAAGATGCTTTATATTTTGCACGGTATGTTTTCATTTTCTTTATAAATTTGTTTTTTGTTAACTGAATATTTCTGTTTGCCAATATTGGTCTGCTCTTTTTCGTTTTTTACCATGATCAGCAACCCATATTCACAGACGAATGTGTCGTATTCTACTGGCTGTCACATTAAATTATTATTTTTCTTCATTACTCTTACTGAGGAATTGGACAAACTTATTGCATTAAAGTTGATATTTTGTCTTTCACGGCTATTGAAACCCCGCACAAGGCTCGGCTTAAACCTAGAAATGTTGCTAAGTTGAACTAATAGACTAATGGTGCAGCAGAAAAGAATAGAATTGAAGCTTTTGACATGTGGTGATACAGGAGAATGATGATCAGATGGGTAGCTAGGGTAACCAATGAAGAGGTAGTAAGACTAGTGGGAGAGGAGAGATGTTTCTGACGACTGCTAATGAAGAGAAGAGATAGGAGGGTAGGACACATATTGAGACACCCAGGAATAACAAGCTTAGTTATGGATGGGAGGGTCGAGGACAAGAACTGTAGGGATAAACTAGGGTTAAACAGATTGCCTCGGATGTAGGGTGTGGTAGCTATGTAGAGATAAAACGATTAGCTCAGGAGAGGGAGACATGGGGGGCTGCATCAAACCTGTTAAAAATCTGAAGACTCCAAAAACAGCAATCAGGAATTTTAATTACTTAAAGAGGCATGTGAGGCAAAAGGGTTGTTGGAGAATTTCAATCTCTGGGATGTAACACTGGAAGAGATTGCATAATGTACATTAGGGGCCAAGGTGAGAGATATTTAACTATAGGTCTATTAATAGCGATATGTTGACGTTCAAATCATCAATAAGTATGGCCAAATTACACCCAGAATTGCTTAAGGAAGAATACTTTTAATTCCCCATATTCCGATAGATTTGCCATTCCAGTGCGCAAGAGTGCAGTTCCGTCTTCAAACAATATTCGCAATTTCTTTAACAGAGCGCAATGACACACACTTAACAGTAGCACGTGTACATTTCGACAAAACCATTTTTTCCCATGGGCAACTGTTGTGGCGTGCTCGCGAGCATCCGGACAACAAAATCGTTATGTCTCAGCAGAAGATGGCAAAACCAAAAACGTATTTTTAAAATGTGTTAACATAATGTAACATCGAACCCTGCAGACTTTCACAACTCTATAAAATACCCACTTTGCTGCTCATATCTATATACTGTATGTATCAGAATATTCAGAATTAGAATGGACCCACCTGTAGCCGCGATTGCTGTAGTAGAATAGACCAATTATCAGCAATAATGCATCGTTCCCATTGTCTTGATCGCGGGCGAAGCCGCGGGTACCTGCTAGCATATATATATACCCAATGTGTATACAAATCGAATGGTACTCCGATGCATGGAATGTGCAGGAAAGGAACGCAAGTGTTAAGTAAAGACTATTGTGATTTATTACAAAATGAAATGAGAACATATTAGAGAGGAAAATTCAACAACATTTTACCAATATGAACAGATAGTACAGGCCTTGAGTGACTTTCTCCGTCGTTTTTACGAATTTCTAGTTTGGGAGGAAACAATCTACTCCAAATTGGGTACAATATTTCTGGACACAGTTATTCGTAAACAATTGCGCAAGTTTCTATCTCTCATCGCTGCACGATGTTTACTTTTGGTAAGCTTAAGAACTGAAAAGAAACGCTCACAAATGTACGTTGAGCCGAACATTGACAGAACTTTACTTGCATGTCTATACAAAAGGGGATATTCTTCTTGCGGAAAGCCACTGTAAAATTCTTCTAAACTTCGTGACATTAGAAAGCGGTCTTTAAGACGAACATTGCTTTGCAGTTCAATAGCTCTAATTGAAATAGCTGTAGACCATGCCTGCACTAATAGAAAATGGTCGAACAAATACATCTAACACCGCTTGGAGTTCTGATAATTCTGAAAATCGCTTGTCAATCTCTTCTTGTAATTGGCGAATTACATGCAAGTACTCATCATAGTCGACACCTTCTTCCACTGTTTCAAGCGATGGAAAATGACCTGTGTTCCTTGCACGCAACTGGTTTTCCCACAAAATCAATTTTCTTGTGAACGCTTCAATTTTTTCCACCGAATCGCAGATGTTGTGCTTTTCTCCCTGAAGCGAAGTGTTCAAATTATTCAGATGGGCAGTAATGTCACATAAAATGCCAAGTCCGCCACCCACTTAGGGTCACGCAAAAAGACTTCGGGCCGCCCTTTCATGTCACAGAACTCTATTGCGTTCCGCAAGCAAAACACACCATTCAGCACCTTCGCCTTGCTCAGCCATCTTACTTCTGCATGGTATGGGATATCCGGATACTTCGCTTCGATGCCATCCAAGAAGTCTTTGAATTGACGGTGCGTGAGTCAATGGGAGCGAAGATAATTTACCATTCGCACAACTGTTCCCATTACATCTTTAAGCTTGGCGACTTTTGCACAGATTGCCTCCTGGTGTATGAAGCAATGGATCGCCGCCATTAGGGTACTAACGTTCTCAGCCATTTTTAACTTTACAGAGCTGAGGAACCCCGGGCATACACCCCGTAAAGCAGGAGCTTCATCCGTCGTTATACTCTTCAACCGCTCCCATTTTAATCCCATTGATTCAAAAACACCCTCCTCAGCTTGGAAAATATCGAAACCGGTAGTGGTGTCTTTGAGAGCTACCAAGTCCTGGAAATCCTCGGTGACCCGAAGATCGTCATCCACCCCGCAAATAAAACTAACGAGCTGTGCTGTGTCCGCAATGTCGGTTGATTCGTCGAGGGCGATGGAAAATGATACAAATTTTGCTGCCTTCTCCATTAATTGCTGTTCCATATCAATGGACATATCGTCCATTCTGCGAGCCACAGTTTGAGGAGAAAGAGAGATGTTTTGACATTTCTCAACGATCTCCGTAGGACAAATACATGCCGCCACGTCCATTAGGCACTCCTTGATGAAATTCCCTTCCGCGAAGGGTTTCCCAGCATTGGCAATTCGCATCGAACATTTGAAGCTTGCTCGTAAAATGGGTCCACAAACCTCACTCTCCTCTATTTCCTGTCAGACAGAAATACGGCAAGTTACAATTTTGGTGTTCTTCAGATAATTAAATCATTTGTTCATTCCAATTTGTAAACAAGCATTTTAAAATTCAGGCAATAATACTTACAGGAAAGTGCTGCTTGAAATTTTCTTTCAATTCTTCCAACTTCGATTGCCGACTGGCGTCTGTCAAGTCACCGTAATCATCCCTGTGGTTGGCACTGTAGTGCCGTTCCAAATGGTGTTTTATTAACACATTAAATCTCGGAGGCACACTAAACATTTGGTATGCCCTTTATTAGCTGTACAGAAAAATGAAATTTCCCATTCTGCTTTAAAGGCTGCTGCTTCACCACTCCTTTTTTTTTTTTTTTTGTATGATGTTCAGTCATGACCACTGCGAAACTGATTTACTTATATGCTGTCGACAAAGCGCATTGTACTAGACTAGCGACTGATGGGTCATGTGCCCAATTCGGCGCGGCGGGCAGACCACGTGCTCAGCTAGCCAAGCTCCTCTCACCATTACTGAAATAACCCACGAGCTCAGAGCACTGGCTTAGAGCACGGTCGGAGCGCTGTTTGGATGGCCCTGAGCTAGATAGTAGTACATGTGCTTATTTTTTTTTTGAATAACCGGCCTGTCGCACCCACCCGCCAGAGAGGATTCTCTGATCGATCTAGCTGGGGAACATTGACATCTGCGATGGTTATCATCAGCGGATATGGCCTGGTGATCTGTGCGTACTTCGGGTACAGTAGATATTGAGAGCCGATGAATGATTTTGGATGATTGCCATGTTAGATTATGCTACCTACTGTAGCAGTAGGCCTAGATGAAAATTGTTGCGTTGGTTCATTATACAAACGTTCACTTCGATCTCATAATTAGGGCGCAAATCATGATAACTTAATATTTAAATTTTGCACTGCCTCAATCTTGAGTTATGGAAACAATTGAATTGAATTAGATGTCAGTAGGTTAAACTTGTATAAGCATTTAAAGTGCCCAGTTTCACTGCACTCGGATGATGAAATCGCGAGAAAATTCCATTCAAATATTTTTAACTTTCCTTGGCCGCGATGTTGGTTTTGTACTAGTCTGGTTTTAAACAAGTAGCCTATTTTCATATACCCTAATTACGTTAATTGCCGCTATCAACATACAATATTTTATTTTGATTACTGTAGCTTAATAGATTCGTAGATATTGAGAACCGTCCAAATATTTCGGATTGCTGCCATGTTAGATTTATTTATATGTAGTCCATAGAGTTATGTACTATTACATGAAGATTATTGCGTAGGTGTATTATTCAAACTTCAATCGCATGATTAGGACACAAGAAATAAAAGCGAGATTTTAAAATTTCACACAGCCGCCATCTTTTGGTTATAAAAACAATTGAAATAAATTAGATGTGAGTGGATTAAAATATGCATAAGCATTTTACGTACCAAGTTTCACTGTGCTCGAATCGTTAGCCTTCAATTAAAAATTTAAATTTCGTGTCGCCGCCATGTTGTATTTGTGTTCATCAGGTTATTGAAAGCCCTATAGAAGAAATAATGTTCATAGCCTCCTTCAACATACAAAATTTCAGTTCATAGATTAGTAGATATTGAGAACCTTCCAACTATTTCGGAAAGTCGACATGTAGGATTCTTTTTGTATGTGGGCCATACAGTTGTATACTATTAGATGACGATTGTTGCGTAGGTTCATTATTCAAGCGTTGACTTCGATCGCATAATTAGGACACAAGAAATAAAAACTAAATTTTAAAATTACGCACAGCCGCCATCTTGAGGTTATGTAAACAATTGAACTAAATGAGATGTCAGTGTATTACAATATGTATAAACATTTGCTGCACCACGTTTTACTGCGTTCGGATGGTTAAATCGGGAGAAAGGTCTATTTAAATGTTTCAACTTCGCTTTGCCGCCATGTTCGTTTTGTACTTAATAGGTTTTTGAAAGTCACATATGTGAACTTCTAGTAGTGCCCTTTATCAGCGTACAACCGTACAATATTTCAGGGTGATATCAGTAATAGTTTCGGAGATGTAGAATGCTGGTGAAATATTTCGCACAGCCACCATGTTGAATTAGTGAGACGTAAAAAAATTTGAAGGGCCCGATCGGGGTCGGAAAAAGTAGTGCTATGACTTAACCGAGTTTCATTGAAATTGCTCAGGCCGTTTAGATTTTTAGGGGACACACACACACGGACGAAAGGTGATCTCATAAGCCTATTTTTAGCCCACTTTCTATTTTTGCAAAAAATGAAAGTAGACTTATGAGATCTACACGGGCCAAAAGTAGTCTGTCTGTCTGTCTGTCTGTCTATGTGTGTGGTGCGTGTGAGTTGGCATTCTGCACACCCCTCCTCCCCCCCCCTACCGAATTGAACGAAATTTGGTTCAGAGGTAGCGCAACCAAAGAGAACCTCAGTGTCATGTTTTATATTTCCGCTATCTTTACCAAAACTTAATGGCGGCCACTCAAATGGTCTAAACTTAAAATTAAATAACGACCAAACTATTTATCGGATCTTTAACAAATTTGGTGAAGACATACCTACAACTACAAGGTCATCAGCCGTACCATTCGAGGGAGACGGCCGTGGGAATTATGGAAGCTTTATAAACCATGACTTGGGAACCACCAGTTCCGTTAATCGAACCAAGAATGGTTTAAAATGTTCTGAAGGACGTGGCCCGTTCGAAATTAAAAGTTTACGGTATATTATAATATTATAATGCAGAAGTGACTATACAAGACAAGATGACGGCCGATCTCTCGTTCCGACCTATATTTCACTATGTTGCATGCAATTTAGCCTACTGATAGAAATAATATAAACTTGTATAAAATGGATTATAATGAATATATACTCCAGTGAAGAGATCGTTTAGTCCAAGTCATTATTTGCTAAGACGTTGTATGTAAATCGATTGATAACGTTTGACCTGGGTAGACAAGTTTGGCTCTGAGGGCAGAGCTTTGGTCCTTAACCCGGCCAGCTGGGGTTCAAAACCTATCAGAGTTTTATTTTTGCTTGATTTTTTTATATATTTTTTTTAATGTACTAATACGTAAGGAAATTGAGCGTTATGTCGTGCATTTTGCAATTAAAAATATATATTTAATTGAAACAAAGTTCACGAGGGATATCTACTAGCAACCAGTTGAACTATGTGATTGTTAACCAGCCTTGACATTCCCAGATAGTGAACGCATGCAATACGGTGTAATTGAAAATATTCTCCTGATGCCGATAAAGCGCACTCGCCCCTAAGGATAGGCGCGATTAATAATTACCTGTGCTGAACATTTATTAAGTGTGTGTCTCCCAGTGATACGTTTAGACCAACGAGTTATGTTTCAGTTTCAATTATTGTAAGTAGTCGGTGGTAATATACTGAATTCCTACGTTGTTAGGAGTGTTTACTGATGACATTATAAAATGCTGGGGTAAATTATAGACTATGGGTTGAACGCCGCTGCTCACATCCGGTATGCCATACTGATGTGTGCCACTTTGCACTTCGAATAGGAAGAAAATAGGAGCTGATAAGGACAAAGAGTTATAACTATACCCATATATTTAGGAGAAAGGAGGCTATATGTTCTTTCCTGAAAATCTTCTTGCAAAATTAAAAATAGGCTAAAGAATGAGTAGAATTAGTATTTTTGTTTTGTTTTCTCATAATATAGCTTAAGATGTCAGGATATTAATTCCAAAATATTACTATTCAATACCATCTGTAAATGTGAGAAGAGTTAGATCTGTAACTGCTTGTATACTGCCACGCCCACTTCTTAGAACGAGTTTTGTTTTCATTATTTCTAGAGAGAATCTGCTCGCTTATGTCCTTCTTTTTACATGGAAACCTGACATTAAGAAGACTGTGAAAAGCATGGCTGCCATATACTGTTCTTCCGTTTCGTTTTGCTGGCATTGTGTATATTGTGTTACATGTGGAGTTGCTGCGGTTTTAAAACCAATTTACCAATTGCTGAGTTTGTGACTTCTGTGTAATCTAGCAGTGTAATATTCCCATTCGTCCATATATGTAAACCAGCAGGTACCCGCGGCTTCGCTCGCGATCGAGACAATGGGGACGATGCATTTTTGCTGATAATTGGTCTATTCTATTACAGCAATCGCGGCTACAGGTGGGGCCATTCTAATTCTAAAAATTCTGATACATACAGTATACTGATATGAACAGAAAAAGTGGGAATTTTATAGAGTTGTGAAAGTCTGCAGGGTACGATGTTACATTATGTAAACACATTTGAAAATTACGTTTTTGGTTTAGCCATCTTCTGCTGAGACATAACGATTTTGTTGTCCGGATACTCGCGAGCACGCCACATACTGTTGCCCATGGGAAAAATGGTTTTGTCTAAATGTACACCTGCTGCTGTTAAGTGTGTGTAATTGCGCTTTGTTAATATAAATTGCGAATATTGTTTGCACTCTTGCACACTGGAATGGCAAATCAATCGGAATATGGGGAATTAAAAGTATTTTCCTTAAGCTATTCAGGGTGTAATTTTGCCACACTTATTGATGATTTGAACGTCAGCATGTCGCTAATAACAGACCTATAGTAAAATATCCGTCACCTTGGCCGCTGATGTACAGCCTCTTCCAGTGTTACATTCCAGGGATTCAAATTCTCCAACAACCCTTTTGCCTCACATGCCTCTCTAAGTAATTAAAATTCCAGATTGTTGTTGTTTGAGTCTTCAGTTTATTGACTGGTTTGATGCAGCCTTCCATGCCTCCCTCTCCTGAGCTAATCGTTTCATCTCTACATAGCTACCACACCCTACATCTGAGGCAATCTGTTTAACCCTAGTCTCCCCTACAGTTCTTGTCCTCGACCCTCCCATCCGTAACTAAGCTTGCTATTCCTGGGTGTCTTAATATGTGTCCTACCAACCTTTCTCTTATCTTCATTAGCAGTCGCCAGAAACGTCTCTCCTCTCCCACTCGTCTTAATACCTCTTCATTTGTTACCCTATCTACCCATCCGATCGTCATCATACTCCTGTAACACCACATTTCAAACGCTTCAATTCTCCTCTTTTCTGCTGCACCATTAGTCCAGGTTTCACTTCCTTATAGTGTCACGATCCAGACAAAAGCTTTCAAAAATGACTTCCTAATACCTAAATGTATATTCGATGTCAACAGAATCCTTTTCTGTAGAAATGCTTTCCTTGCCTGAGCCAACCTACTTTTTATATCCTCTTTGCTTCGCCCATCACTGGATATTTTGCTTCCTAAGGAACAGAAGTCTCCTACTTCCCGTAGCGTTTCACCGGCCAATTTGATGTCCATAGAGGTTTCTGATTTATTTCGGCTGCATTCCAATAATTTTGTTTTACATATATTGATTTTCATCATGAATTCTTTCCTCAAGACGGAGTCCATACCATTCAAAAACTCGTTCAAATCCTATGGCGTATTGGCCAAGATGACTATGTCATCAGCAAATCTCAGAGATGAAATTATTTCTCCTTGAATCTTCACTCCCACTTTAAATTTTTCTCCAATTTCCTGATTATTGTGTTTTTAGAGATCTTTGAAATTCGTTGCCCTCGCACATGGTGTAGATGCATTGTGAAAGGAAAACATTCCATGTTACGAACATGGTCCGCATAAATTGGAATTGAAGATATTGGATTGGAAATGGAGTAGGAGTGGTTTCCATATCGACGCGAAGCTGATTAGTGACTGAGAAAATTCAAGTTCAATATTTTTGTCTGCTCGGCTGTTTTAGAGGACTATTCTTGTGTCTTTTGATCGAGACTGAGATTTTCATCACAGTCGCTGGTATTCTCTCCTTGGACAAGCCAGTTAGCTACCAATTTGGTCAAGTACTTAGACTCACACTGAGTTTCTTTTTACGAGGGATTGTGTAATATCTGCTTCCAGATGCTTGAAGAGGGTCCGCACTCTTCAAGTGTGTGGGGCTCTTACCCACTAAAAACCACACACCCTTCTCCCACGACGTGTATATCCGCCCCGGAACTGTTCTCGCATTACTTCAGGGCTGCGTCGTTTATGAAGCATCTTATGCTCCTTCTTCCTTCAGTTCTTCTTTACTATTGGCCATAAGCGTCTAGATCCCGCTTCTTTGTCCGTTTTCCCCGCGGCTCATTTTCCCATCTCTGTTGCCATCGCCTCATCCTTTGGCGAAGCGCCAGCTCCTTTTTCTGTTTCCTTCCCAGCTCTTCTTGGGTACGCCAGATCTCCTGTCTTTCCAAGGCAAGTAAGTCAATGGGAGCCACTGCTGCCACTATAAGGATCGCAGGTTCTGACACCGTACGAAATGTGCACGCAATTCGCAACGCTGTTTTCCTCTGTACTGCAGCCATCCTTCTCCGATATTTATCAATCCTCAAGTACTCACTCCAAATTTCAGAACCATATTGATCGGACAGTTGTTATAAGTAGCCGTCGTATACTAACTGGATTTCAGGCATTTAATATTATAAAATGCGTGAACATTTACCATTTTGACAATGGTAATAATTAATAACCGGGTTGACTGATAGTATTGTCTTATTAAAACCGCCTAATCAAACACTAAAGTAACGTTTAATTACATTATTAATCGTACATGTTTCGGTATTTCATTGTTACCTTCCTCAGCGCGATTAATATTAAATCTTAAATCTAGTTAACAAAGCCAAAAAGAAATTGATATCCTTACAAAAATTGTTTAAAATCAAAATGGAAAAGCTTGCAAATATATTAAATGCCATGTATTAAAAAGTTATAGTAAAATGATGTATTTGAAATAAAGGAAGATTGTAGTTTTACGTGACCGTGAATCTTGTGATTATGAGCCACGGGACCTCCTTTTTACGTGGAATCCGAACCACAGGACATGGCATTTCACATCGAAAATCTCACATGCATTGACCGGGAATCGAACCCGGACCGCCTTGGTGAGAGGCATACAGCTAGACCGCTGAGCCACCACGCCCCTATTTGAAATAAGAGATCTACCTTAAAAACTGCCTTCGTCAATACTCCATTAATTTTGTTCGATACTGTAGTGCCGAAAGGCGTCGCTGTCAGAAGAATGAAGAAGCGTAAAAGATGTAGGCTGAATTGTCGCTTCAATTAGAACAAAATTTGTGGGGGGAAAACCGTAACAAATATTATATAATACAGTCTTCTAAACTTAAAAATTCAGTCGATTCCCAACTTGATGGCCCACTCTGTTGTTTTAGTTGGGAAGATTTCTGTTGAAAATAATTTATGATCGAAGGAAGCCGAGCAGTAACGATTTCTGGAAAATGTCGAAAAAAACACATGGCATCCGTGTGCATTTTAAGCTTACGCTGGGCAAACCGTTAAAAATATCTATATACTATGAGTGTAAGAATGTTCAGCATGAAACGTTCTACAATAAAGTCACCGATAAAATATCCCTATCTTCAATAAATTGGCCACTATAATTGTTTTTACGTTTCCATTTATTCCAACAATCTCCATTCAAATACTGAGGCAATAGTTTACAAGCTGGCTAGGGGCGAGTCTATCACCCCAGTTACAGCCTAGCTAGCGGGCGAACATTTTAACCCAGATACAGCCAGCAGCAAACTGTCGAGTCGTGTTGAGTTAAAACTTCAGAGAAGAGTGGTTGGGTTTGGAGTATTCCTGGAAGTGCAACTCGGCTTTTCTTCATTTCGCCTGTGAACTTTCCGTACCGCAAAATACATAGCCTAATTTAAAAATGTAAGAAGCTGAAATTTCGCAAGAGCGACAGTTTAAAAACAAATTAGTCCAAAAATACGTTGTCACGATCAAATATCGTCGCGCACCGTAGTTGCACACACCCAATAATTTTTTGTCAGCTGGCGTGGGTTGGCCGTAAAGCGTTGGTCTTGAAATTGAGCTCGAGCGCGGGTACCGGTTCGAATCTGGTCACGGGTAATAGATGTGTGTGTTGTCTTCTATGACTGGTTATACATAACAATGATCTTTCCTCATCATGCCAGGACACAAAAGACAAGTATAACTTATATTAGACCTGGCCGCAAGGCTAAAAATGCCAAAAGCCAACAAATATTTCTCAATATGTACTTTGTTAGAATTTGCGTCCTGGTTGATAGTTTATTACTCTTATGAGCTGTGTTGGTTCCTTATTTTAGGGGCTGCGACAACGCGGTCATGTAGCCCCGTGTACTTTGGGTGTGTGTAGAATCAGTCTGATAATTGGTGTTAATTGTGATGTCTGTATAAGTGTGTGTTATCTGCTTTTAATTCAAGTAAGGACTGCAGACATTGAACTTCAAATAGTTCCCACTTTTGCCCCCAAACGCCACCGTCAACGACTAACTAGTTCATAACTTGGCTACCAGACGCCACCGCAGTCGGCTCCTGGCGACGAACGTCGGAACCTAAGAGCGCTTGTCAAATATTTAACCTAACCTAATTTAGCTTCACACAGGTGTAATTAGTGGAAGGTTCTTTAACATGCCATAAATCTATGACATGGGACCGCTGGCTTTACTTCCCCTCCGAAGGAAGGCATACTGAGGGATTTTAACGCTCCTAAAAATCCTACGACTTCGAATGGGTTTGAGCCCGCGATCTTGGGCATAGAAGTTCAGCATGTTACCAACTACGCTACCGAAGACGCTTATCAGCTGTGTAATGGTTATATTTGTCCCCCAAGTCGTCTTCCTTTCAGTACCTAATTCTAAGCAGAACAATCTACTGCATGCAAATTGCAAAATTACACGGGTGTTGGCCAAACAAGTTCCGACATTCAGGCCCTATGTACTGCTCGAGTCTAAGCTGCGTGAACCTGAGAGGAATGTGCATCGCGGACTATGAGAAGCGGTGTTGACGAGTGATGAGGTTTCTCGGTCCGTCCATAGTACAGAATAGATAGATAGATAGATTTATTTTGACTGGCAAGATTAGGGTCATTGGGCCCTCTCTTCCATCTAACCAGATTATACAAATATTAAATGATGAACAATACAAATACAACTTAAATCTAACAATATTACAATATTGATATAATATAAAATACATATGAAATGGATTAGCTTGATAATATACAATACAAATACAACTTAAATCTAACAATTTTACAATATTTATACAGTATAAAATACATATAAACTGGATTAGCTTGGTGGTGTAGGCTGTAAATTGTTGCATTGTTAGGGTGAATAACTAAGATACTTAGGAGTAAGTTTAAAATTGCAGTAAGGTAAAGGAAATAGGCTACTGAAAAAAAGTAGACTAATGATGGTGATGAAGATGATGATGAAGATAATTAGTCGTTACTGAAGGAGGTTATTTAGATATCTAAATAGAGAGTAAATGAGAAAGTGAGAATTGGAAAGTTTGAATATATGTAATACGACGTAAGAATATAAGCATAAATGTTGAGTTCAACTTTCATTTACTTAGTGAGTATGTACTGCTGGCAACGCTGCTTGAAGCTGGACGGGGTTGCTCCTCTGACAGAGCGAGGCAGATTGTTCCACAGTCGTGCAGTAGCAACAACGAAGGAGTTGGTATAGCGTACTGTACGGTGTATGGGTATCAGCAAGTGTGTGTCGTTTTTTGACCGTGTTCCAAGAGTATGCTCGTACGAGAGGCGGTGAAGCTGAGAGTGCAGGTAAGCTGGAGTTGAAGTTGAGAGTATTTGTTGAAGAATACATAAAGAATGGAGGTCGCGGCGTTGATTTAGACGTAACCAGTTAAGTTGCTCATAAGCGGGGGTGACATGGTCATAGTACCGTAAATTAAATATGTAGCGTACACAGGCATTTTGTGCATGTTGGAGTTTGTTTTTAAGAGTAACAGTGAGATCTTTGTATACCACATCGCAGTAATCAAAATGAGGCAATATTAGGGAGGAAACAAGTCGTTCCTTTAATACACGAGAGAAAATATTCCAGAATCTTCTAAGTGAATTCAATGCGGAAAATACTTTTCTGGAAACATTGCAGACGTGCTGCGTCCAGGAAAGATGTTTATCTATAATAACGCCTAGATCTTTAACTGACTCACGGAATTCGATTGGGGAATCGCACAAGCGTAATTTTGGTAATGTGGGTTCATTTTTTAGTTTTAGGAGGATTTTCGGGTGGGAGATTATGATTGCTTGGGTTTTAGCCTCATTGAGTCGTAGTCCATGTAAGCGAGTCCAGTTACAGATTTCAGTTAAGTCTTCATTAAAGGTGCCGATTGCTTCCGATAGTTTTTCTGGTGCTGAATGCAGGTAGATTTGTACATCATCAGCATATAGGTGGTGTTTGCATTTAGTGATTGATGACGGAATGTCGTTTATATATATTGAAAACAGGAGCGGTCCAAGGACTGACCCCTGAGGGACTCCTCTCTCAACTGGACGCCATGAAGACATTTGATTTAAGTTAATTTTAACACATTGTTGACGTCCACGTAGATAAGAGTCCATCCATTGGATACTGTTCTTGGAGAGATGAATTTTAAATAGACAAGAGAGTAATATGTCATGGTCAACAGAATCGAAGGCTTTACTGAAATCAAGCAGTGTTAGGATTGTTACTAGCCCACTGTCCATAGCCTTTCTTATGTCATCCGTGACCTTGAGTAGTGCAGTACTAGTACTATGATTTTTGCGGAAGCCGGATTGGTGTTCATCAAGGATATTGTGCTCTAGCAAATAGGAGAAGAGTTGTTCGTGGACGATAAATTCCAGTGATTTGGAGAGGGATGATAATATACTGACTGGGCGATAATCGCTTACATGTTTAGCCTGTGTATCAAATACATTCGTCGGTGACTCACTGACTCATTCGTAACACCACACTGGTTTCAGAGAAGACCCTCTTAGCAGTATTGGAATAGATGAGTATGTCAAGTAACACGGCGGGCTGTTGACAAGCCCTTCTCTTCTTGCCTGACCATTCCCTGCTCTTTCTCCTCACCCCGCAAGTTCATAGAGCTTGGACTCGCACAGTATGCTAACTCCTGTCACCAGTCTCCCAAACGTTATTTTCGTTACCCTTAGAATGCAAACCCGTTAACGACGGTTACGAAGAGCTAGTATTAAATAAAATTAACTCTTCAAATTCATTTAGTGGCGTTGCCACGATACATCGTGATTTTGAGCATCATTCTATCGGTTCTTACATCTACAAGGTACAATGTGTACTGAGGAATAGAAAGTTTTCATTTCAACTTTTAAGAATAAGAAATCAGGATTTTCACTTTCTCTTCACGGCAGGAACAACACTAGTTCTTGTTATGTCACCGCAGGTTGTCCTACTACATCCATATCAAGTCCTCTAAGAACGTCAGACGAACATCCAGCTGTTACACGAATACTGCCACTTTTCAAATGGGACGTTCTCTTCCCCCTGATGATCTCTGGGTTAGTATGCAACTTATTATCAGGTGAAAATGCCATTTGTCTTCAGTTCATAACCTTTACAGTCTGCAGACTGAATAAATACAGCACCGTCGATTACAGTTTCATACTATCAATATATAGGTTATAGTAAGCGATTTGAAACGGGAAAATAAAAGTGAGCGAAAATGCCCTTTGCACACAAACATGTGCAACAGAGTATGTATCCTAATTTGGGAGGGCTCTTTGTGGTCTTTAACCCTCTTAGTGCCAAGCCATTTCCTGAAATACTTGCCAAGAATGCCAAGCCATTTTCAAAGGTCATGAAGACTATTGGAAAAAAAATCATAAATACCCCATTTCCAACTATATAATTATTATTTTTGCTTTGTATTATAACCAATACCTCATTCCTTCATACATTATGTTCATAAAAGTAAATGCGGCGTTTAAACCTTTTTAATTGAGATTATTCTCATTTTTTTAAATAATCAGTTTTAAGCCTAAATTAAGGACACCTAAGGGTCATATTCGAAACAAAAACTACGTTTCCTGCTGTAGAAAGTTCTTAGATTCATCTGTAGGCAGAAAAAGTCAACTAGAAGAAAACAACTGCCCCGCAATTTTGGCGGGAACGCGCGTGATTGGGGGAGCGCAAAGTAGAGGGCGTGAATACAAACCCAAACCTATCGCGTAACGGACTTCGAAGGATAAAAGTAAACACCGGACAGGCAAGCTTGAAACCTCCCCTTTCCAACGGTATGAAATAATCACGGACATATGCCTACAGAAATCTATAAATATAAGATAAACAGCGCGCCGATTGAATCGGCTTTGGCACTTTTGGCGCGAGCAGCGAGAGCCGATCTGATCGGCGCGTGGCACTGAGAGGGTTAATTAAAATTAAATTTCAATCAAATTACATTCAGAGACCAAACTTACAATTTGATTGTTTATGTTCAAAATCGTGCCACATTCAGGGTATTTACCTCTGACTACCACTACATACTGCTCTGAATGACGATGACACTGAATCATGTGATTGACTGTCTGTTTTTAAACCACAGATGCACATGGTGTCCCAGATGTGAAACCTCAATGTTTTAGGATAGATCTACCAACATCTGTCCTTAATCGGATCAGAGGTCTCCATTCACACCAATGCTCGTCGTAGTCAGTTGCAAATGTTCACACGACTCCATCGAATTTGCGTGCTGATTCCTCGACTTCCACAGTATGACTTTCGACTTAACAACTGTACTGAAAGATTTATGATCCTTTGCATACGTAATTTACCGGCCACGGTGGCTGAGAGCGCTAACGCGTGCCTCGTGGGCATCATAAGAGCGTGGGTTCAAATCCCACCTTGACCATCCGAAAAATGTTTCCCATTTTCACCAGCAGACAAATGCCGGGACGGTTCATCTTAATAGGTCCATGGTAGACTTCCTTCAATAATCCCCTTCTGGGCGGCTTCGGTGGCGTAGTTGGTAGCATGCTGAGCTTCTATGCCCAAGATAGCGGGTTCAAACCCGGCCGAAGCCGTCGGATTTTTTAAGAGCGTTAAAAATCCCTCAGTATGCCTTCCTTCGGAGGGGAAGTAAAGCCGGCGGTCCCATGTCATAGATTTATGGCATGTTAAAGATCTTTCCACTAATTACACCTGTGTGAAACTAAATTGGATAGGTTAAGAATGTAAACAACGCTCTTAGGTTGCTACGTTCGTTGCCAAGAGCCGACTGCGGTGGCGTCTAGTAGCTAGTTCTGAACTAGGCCTAGTAGTCGTTGACGGTGGCGTTTGGCGGCAAAAGTAGGAACTATTTGAAAATTCAAAGTTGCAGTCCCTACTTGAATTAAAAAACAGATACACACACTAATACAGTCATCACAATTAACACCGGTTATCAGACAGATTCTACACACACCCAAAGTACACGGGGCTACATGACCGCGTTGTCGCAGCCCCTAAACTAAGGAACCAACCAACCAACCAACCAATCCCCTTCTGAACCTTTCCTCCATTAATCCCAAGTTAGCGGTCACTTGTGCGATCGGCCTGTTACCATCCCCAGTTGTATCTGCACACGAAGGGTGTTCAGCTCCCAGACAACTTACTTGCGACGGTAGAGGAATGATCCCTCGCAGAGTCCGTGGATGAGGCTGAGCTGAGAGGACAAGGGACACAAGAATCATGCCTTATATATAGAATGCAGGGCTGTAGTGAATCAAATTCCACAACTGTTAGGGACATACAGGGTGATATTTTAATGTTCCTGTGTTTATTGGATTAGTGTTGTTTAAATCATAAAATATCATGAGGCCTACAGTTTGTCAAATATTCCCGAAGGATGAATCCCGGACCCTGCAGGGTGAACCATGCTTCTGTGCTCCAGCCCTACTACTAAATTGAGCCCAGGGTTTAAAGAGAGAAAAGTAGCAAATGCTGTTTTTCAGCTGCTAGGTCGTATTATTTTCATGAAATAAAAGGCATGGCCCGAAATCCGAAGGTACCAAGTTTGATTCCTGGTCGCATCAGAGATTTAAACTTATTAGGCTATAGGCCTATTATCTGAATAGCTTGTACGTAATGTACAAAACACGACCTAATAGTTGAAAAACCGTATCTGGTATTCAGACGATCGTGAACAATTTAAAATGTAAATATAGGTAGGTATTTTACGATAATTTCAGAACGGCTTGTTCCCCATTTTTAGATTTCATTAAATTACTTGATCCATCGATATTTTACGAGAAGTATTGTAGGCTATAGAAAATAGTTTTGTAATAACTTTTTCACAGAGAAAATTTATATAAGAACTTTGAAAGTTTATTTCGTCACTTTTCAATTTTAATTGATCGAAAGAAAGTCTGACGGCAACTCGTTTGCAGTAGTATTAGTCGGAAGATGTGCATTTTCCTAGCCAATGATGGCAATAATATTTGGTTTCCGTCACACGTTTAAAAGTTCAGTAGGTACGACATTACCGTATAAAACTACAACTACTCAAGATTTGAATGTAACCTACGCGTTGAATACTACAGAAAACTACACCTCTCTCCTACTGTAAACACTTAATAAACCATGGCTCATCACATTCTAAACACTACAAGTGGAAGACAACTGACCTACCTCTGCACCTTCACTCAGCAAATTACAACTCTCAACTGTAAACCCTTCATAAACTGATGCCTAGCTATACATCTATCACTATCACTCTGCACTTTGACAAATCTACCTTACGTGAGGTCGAAGTAGCTATAAGAAAACTGAAGCTTAAGTCCTCAGTTGGACCAGATAATATCCCGCCATACGTATGGGCTGGGCAGATGTTCTGAAGCACCCTCTCCTATTCATATTTAACTAAATTATTAAAACCGCTACATTTCCATCTACTTGGAAAAAAGCCGAGTATGCCCAATCTTAAAATCAGGAAATCCAATGCTAATTAGTAAGTACCGTCCGATATGTATATTGTCAGCGGTAGCAGAGATTTTCGAATTCATTTTGTACCGAAGAATTCCTATTTATGTCAGACCTTTAATATCCGAAAAGCAGCATGGTTTCCTCTCGCGTCGTTCGACTGTCACAAATATGGTTAATTTTATTGAATCCGTGTCCAGAACACTAGACTCAGGAAGACAAATGGATGTTGTATTCACAGACTTTCAGAAAGCATTTGACAAAATTAACCACGAGGTCCTCCTGAAAAAACTCAAAATCTTAGGATTTTCTGATTTATTTATATGCCTCTTCAGCTCTTACCTTAAAGGCAGGAAGCAATACGTGTCATTTTATAAAATGAACTCAGAAGAATTTGCAGCTAATTCGAAAATAGTTTAGGGATTGAACCTTGGACCTTTGGATTTTCTAATCCTCAAGATTAATATGAAAGGCCTATCAACGACTTCAAAATTAAGTCGCTTGGATAGGATTTGTTTTCTTTGACTATTGCTGCGGGTGACTTTGCGGCTTACAGTGATTTGTGAGCTAACTGAATGGGACTACTTTCAGCTGTTGTACGAGAATACAGGTTCTGCCTAGCTGACAGCATTATGACATCCGGTTCATAAACGATCTACCTCAAATATTAGACCATTTTAACTGTCTATTTTGTGCTATCTATATCTAACGACTGCGGATTACTTAAAAATGACCTGAACATTATTATGGAATGGACTACAGAACATATATTAGGATTTTACGTAGAAAAATGTCTCTTAATGTCGTTCACCCGGAATATAAACCCTATCGTTTTTAATTATATGCTAGGTTGCAGTGTCCTGAAATCCGTTGATGAAAACAAAGATCTTGGGGTGTTGCTAGATAGAGAACTAATGTTTACTCCTCATACTCTGAAAATGAAAGCTGACTCAAACAAGACTCTGGGATGTGTTATCATTTTAAGACTTAAGCACGTGTATCCACTTGTACAACACAAGTCAGACCGAAACTAGAACATTATATAGAGATCTAGATGCAAGACATATACCTCAATGATTGAAAACACACAAAAGACATTCCTAATATATTTACATTTTAAAAGAATAGCCAACTATCCTCATTTGATACCATATCAGGAACTGCTAATGCATTTTAATACAGCTTAGGAATACGAAGAAAAATAGATGCTATGAAATTCCTTTTCAAAATTATAAACAATTCAATTGGTGATTCCGAATTCCTTTCTCTCTTAAATTTCTGTGTACCACGCATCAATTCAACGAACATTATCAGATTTGAAATTAAAAGAACCAAGACAACAATTCACCACTGAACAGACTGTGTAATATCTTCAATGTTGTTAAAATAAATAATGCCATAGCTTTTAGTAATTTCTGGACACTTCTTTTAATGGAATTTCTAACCATTCTCCAGAAATTATGTTTCAAGCATTGCAAATTGTAAATTAAGAATTCTTACCACTGTGTTATCTACCTAGCCAAAGCCAACCTTGTTATATATTTGTACTAGCAGGTACCCGCGGCTTTGCTCGCGATGAAGACAATGGAGATGATGCATTATTGCTGATAATTGGTCTATTCTATTACAGCAATCTCGGCTAGGTGGGTCCATTTCAATTCGGAAAATTCTGATGCCTACAGTATATTAGAATGAGTCGCAAAATGGGAATTCCATAGAGTTGAGAAAGTTGAGTAATTATCCTAAGTGAACACATTTAAAAATTACGTTTTTGGTTTTGGCATGCTTTGCTGAGACTTTACGATTTTGTTATCTGGATATTCGTGAGCTCGCCACATAGCCTACAGTTGTCCATGGAAAAAAATCGTTTTGTCTAAATGCACATGTGCTATTGTTAAGTGTGTGTCATTGCGCTTTCTTAATAGTAATTGCGAGTATTGTTTGAAGAGGGAACTGCACTCTTGCACACTGGAATGGCAATCTATCAGAATATGGGGAATTAAATGTATTTTTCCTTAAGTTATTCAGGGTGTAATTTTCCCACAATTATTGATGATTTGAACGTCAACATGTCGCTATTAATAGACCTATAGTAAAATATATTTCACCTTGGCCGCTGATGTACATTATGCAGCCTCTTCTAGTGTTACATCCCAGGGATTAAAATTCTCATTTTGTCTCATATGTCCCACTAAATATTGAAAATTCCTGATTATTGTGTTTTTAGCGATCTTTGAAAGAGGTTGCCATCGCACATGGTGTAGATGCATTGTCAAAGGAAAACATTCC
Organism: Meconema thalassinum; assembly: GCA_946902985.2. NCBI lineage: Eukaryota > Metazoa > Arthropoda > Insecta > Orthoptera > Tettigoniidae > Meconema > Meconema thalassinum. The sequence continues at coordinate 1,200,860,372 of OX336388.2, read as the reverse complement.
ATCTTACGAACATGTACCGTGTAGCCTATACCGAAAGCTTCTGCAGATTTAACACGAGGCCAATTCTGAACAACAGTTCCTTGAACTCAGATTTTCCAATATTTATTGTATCGTTCCATGTGTAATATATCTGTACCTCAACATACAGAAGAGTGCTTTGAAAATCACGTCTTGTGTAAATTTTGGAGAAGGTGGTGAGTGTGGATTTTGGTGGAGTGGATACTCGCTCGTGGAAATAATTTTCAGTAAAATAGACTGGTTCACATTTCTGTAAGTGCACATTGAGGTATGTGACGGTGGGATGCGTTTAGTGTTACGGAAACGCTAATAGCCGCCACACAGCTTCGTTGCTACTGACATAACGACCAGATTGATATGTTTGTAATTACTATCCAGGATTTGGGAGCCCTGTGTATGAAATTGAACGTAGCTTGATCACTACCTTTATTTATTTATATTTTAAAGGGCTTAAATGTAGGGAATGCAGTGGGCTGTCCGAAATTTCAAGTGAACAGTATTACTCGTCGGGTTCCAAAGTTTAAGTACGAAAAGTTTGGTTCAGATCGGTGAGACTGTGTAGATTTGTGCCGAAGGGCCTAAATGCTGGGAATGGAGAGGGCTGCTTGACATTTGGAGTGGGGAGGGTTACTTGTCGGGTTTCAGAGGATATGTAAATTTGGTCCAGATCGGTGAAACAGTGTAGATTTGTGCCAAAGGGCTTAACTATGAAAATTGAGATTTATATATATATATATATATATATATATATATATTTATATATGGATGAAAGGCAGCCTATGTGTTAATCCAGGGTATAAGCAATCAGTGAAATCCTTAGTGTTCCAAAAGACAAGTAGGCCTACTTAAAATTTGGTTCTGTTCGGTTAAATGGTGTAGATTAGAGCCAAAAGACTTTAATGTAGGGAATGGAGAGGGCTGTCCGATATTTCAAGTGGACAGTGCTACCTGCAGGAATCCAAAGGCTAAGTACGCAAAATTTGGGCTGGATTGGTGAAACGGTGTACATTTGCGCCAAAGGGCCTAAATGTGGGGAAGACAGCTGACCTACCTCTGCTCCTTCACTCAGCAAACTGGTTCATGTGAGTCTACAGTACTTGGTAGTGACCTTACACAGACAGACTATATCGGAGCGTGTTATCGTACGTTTTCTGGTATCAAATTTGTGTCATATGTAACCTACCTGCAGAACCTCACGTATATTAACAGTGATTATGCACAGGTGCATGTTGAATGACTTCATCTGACCATGCTACTTCGTTCTTCGAGGTGATTATAGTTCTTGTTGTTGTTGACTAACCGTTTGAGTGGCTTGAGACACCTTGATCATCAGGCCCATGTACTTGGGTGTGTGCTAAGTTTATCTGATGACCTGTCTTTCTGGGCCGTAATTGAAATGTTTAGCTTCAAAGATTGGGATAGATGATACGGAACTTGAAAAGAGAACGAAGCATGTAGTTTTACGTGACCGTTAATCATGTGGTAATGGACTAAGGGACCTACTTCTTACGTGGAATCCAAACCACTGGACATGGCATTTAACTTCAAAAATCTTACATGTATTGACCGGGAATCGAACCCGGTCCACCTTGGTGACAGCCGAACAGCTTGACCACTGCGCCACCATGCCCCCAACACGGGACTTGTAACTAGTTACCTTCCCGGAATTGACTGTAGGGAATGTGGAAAACCTGGGGGGAAAATCCCACTTAATGGTGGCTGATGTCAGCGTCATGATTCGAATCTTTGATCTTTGGACTTTCAGCTCCTTTGTGCAGCCATGGTGAGAGAATTATGTGGTGCGGGACGTAGTGAAAATAATAATAATAATAATAATAACAAGTAGTTCCGTAAGGAACTATACAGCCTATTTTCATATATCCTACTCATGTTAATTGCCTCTTTCAACATACAAAATTTCAGTTTGATTGTTGTAATAGATTCGTAGATATTGAGAACCGTCTAAATATTTCAAATGGTCGCCATGTTGGATTTTTATTTATGTGCTATTGCATGAAGATTATTGTGTACGTGCGGTATTTAAACTTCAATCGCATGGTTAGGACAGAAGAAGTAAAAAACGAGATTTTAAAATCTCGTACAGCTGCCATCTTGTGGTTATAAAATCAATTGAAATAAATTAGATGCCAGAGGATTAACATTTGAATAAGCATTTACCGTACAAAGTTCACTGCACTCGGATGGTTAAATCGCGAGAAACGTCCATTTAAATATTTATACTTCGCGTCGCCGCCATGTTGGATTTGTGCTCACCATGTTACTGAAATTCCTATAGGTGAACTTATGTTCATAGCCTCTATGGACATTAAAAAAATCAGTTTGATTGCTGTAAAAGTTTCGTAGATATTGAGAACTGTCTAAATATTTCGGATGGTCGCCATTTTGGATTGTTATTAGTATAGGCCATAGAGTTATGTACCATTAAAGCAAAATTATTGCGTAGCTTCATTATTCAAACTTTCAGTTCGATCGCATGATTATGACACAAGAAATAAAAACTTAATTTTGAAATTTCGCACAGCCGCCATCTTGAGGTTATGTAAACAATTGATCTAAATTATATGCCAGTGCATTACAATATGTATAATAATTTACTGTACCACATTTCACTGCGCTCAGATGGTTAAATAGCGAGAAAAGTATATTAAAATGTTTCAAATTCGCTTGGCCGCCATGTTCAGTTTTGTAATTTACAGGTTTTTGAAAGTTACATAGATAAACTTGTAGCAGTGCATTTTATCACCGTACAAAATTTCAGGGTGACATCGGTAATAGTTTCGGAGATATAGAATGCCAGTTAAGTATTTCGCACAGTCGCCATTTTGAGGTTATATAAACTATTGAACTAAATTAGACGCCAGTGCATTATAATAATAATAATAATAACCCCTGGCACTACAGCCCATGAAGGTCCTAGGCCTACCAAGTGGCCGCTGCCCAGCCATTTGGCCTGCAGACATTGGGGAGACACGTGATCAGTGCATCGGGTCCCCTCGGCCGTTAAACTTGGTTTTCGTGATCGGGGCGCTGCCTTACTGTCAGAGAGCTACTCAATTGTCCTCACGAGGCTGAGTGCATCCCGTTCCAGCCCTTACGTCAGTTTCTAAATTACCTGACGGAACCGGGAATCGAACCCGGGACCTCCGGGCGTTAGGCAGGTGCATTACCCCAACACCGCTGGGCCGGCACGCAAGTTCATTACAATGTGTATAATAATTTGCTGTACCCAGTTTCATTACGATTCGATGGTTAATTCACGAGAAAAGTATATTTCAAAGTCTCAAATTTGCTTGCCCGCCATGTTGGTTTTGTAGTTACCAGGTTTTTGAAAGTCTCATAGGTAAACTTCAAGAAGTGTCCCTTATTATCATACAAAATTTCAGGGTGATATCGGTAATAGTTTCGGAGATATTGAATGCTGGTGAAATGTGTCGCACAGCCGCCATGTTGGATTGGTGAGACGTAATTAAGTTTGATGGGCACGGTCGGGGTCAGCTGAAATGTTGCTATGACCTTACCGAGTTTCATTGAAATCGCTCGAGCCGTTTTGAATTTATAAGGGGACACACACACACACACACACACACACACATCATACACACACATAGCCTACGCGCACACATATACACACACGGACAAAAGGTGATCTCTTAATCCTATTTTTATTTTCTTTCAAAAAATGAAAATAGGCTAAAAATTATATAAACCCGCCAACCTGGGCCCAATGTTGGGGAAGCCAGGCTCTGCCTTCCACAAGCCAGGACAAAGCGGTGAGTTTTAGAGGAGTAACACCTCTTTAAGTATCGGAGGTCCAGCTGGCCCAGCTGGTAATCCCTTGTAAGGGTCCCTTGCTGGGTTAAGGTGAAGTCCTCAACGGCATTGATAATGGAGTAGATGAACTACAGAACAGTGGAAATGGCAGAAGAGGCAGCCTGTTTCCGGGAATAATTATATATAAGGCAACTACACTTTTATTCGGTTAGATGTCAGCTTTTAAATCCATGAGCGTCTGTACTGGTATCCAGCGGCGAATGGTCAGCGTCTGTCAGCTCAGTGAGCTCGCTGAAAGTCCAAGTTCCAAAGACCTCAGCAAACTCTGGTCCTATCTGGTCCTGGCATCTGATAGGCCAATTACTGAACACAAAACAAATATAGACTATGCAAGTAACCCCCCAGGTGGTCCACAATCCACCCGTCAACAGAAGGAAACTGAACCTTCGGATTCTGGGGAGTTAGGACGCGCGCATCAGAGAGTATCGGAGATCTCTGGTAAACTTTCCTATAATCAGAAAACATTCCTCGGAACGATAAACGTTAATACAATGATTCAAACAGGAAAACTATACGACCTCACACAGGAAATCGATCGACAAAAAATTGTTGTCCTTGCTCTTCAAGAGACACGAATGACTGACAACGAAACCATGGACTACGGAAACTACCACATCTTCAAAAGTAAATCAGAACAAAGGGTATAGCTTTTCTTGTACACAGATCTATCATTAACTCTGTCAAGGAAACCACCCATCAACAGTCGAATCATGACGCATTCAGAGCGCCAACAAAAAATTCACACTCATCAATGCCCATGCTCCCACCAACATCGACAACAAGAAGAATCTCGAGATGGTTGGTAAATTTTGTAATAAACTTGAGAACATTATGAGCATGATTTCCCGAGACGACATGAAAATGGGAGATTTCAACGCTCAACTTGGCAAAGACATAAGCTAACGAAAATTCGTCGGTAAATATTCCTCACACCAAAACACGAATACTAACGGCATATGTCTGTTCGACATCTGTCAACAATTTAACCTGAAAATTATATCCACGCACTTCAGGAAATCCCCACACAGCAGAAAACATGGCGATCCCCGAACCAACATCTCGGTGATTACCAGATTGATCACGTTGCCATTTCTCATGCCCACGACTGAACCATTCATGACGTTCAAGTCCGACAAGGCACGAATATCGACTCCGATCATTACCTCACAAGAATCAAAGTGAAATCTCTCCAAAGAGAGTTCACCCTCACAGACAACACATCCCAAAATTCGACGTATCTAAATTTCAAGAAACTCGGATTGCAGAAGAATGGGAACAAGAACCGGCGAATAACTTGACTGACGTTTGCAGCAAAATTATCAGAAAAACTTAAGAACTGATTCCACTAGAAAGGAAAACCAAACATCCATGGTGGAATTCCGACAGTGATTAAGCCATCGTCAATCGTCGAATCGCCTTCCAAATATACAACAGCAGCAAATTACCAGGAACCCTGGAACATATTCTCGACATCCGCAGACAGACAAACAAAACCGTCAGGTAGGCCAAACGTGATTATATTGCCGAACAACTAAAGTCAATCGAGAACGATTCTAGAAACTCCGATAGCAGGAATTTTTACAGAACATTCGCGAATAACATTCGAGGTTATGCACCACCGAATTTGACCTTCAAGAAACAGGACAGAAAACTCGCGCTCACTAACCGAGAAAATTGCGATGAACTGGCACGCTAATTTTCCAGCCTCCTCAATTGCCCTGAACCACCTGACAGATTCTCACATACGATTTTGGAATACGTTAAGCCCGACGCTGACCCACCAACACAAGAAGAATTCCTTTGCCATATCAAAAAACTTAAGAATGGAAATACATCAGGAGAAGACGGAATTGTCGCGGAACTGCTGAGAAATCTTGGACCATGAAAACTGCAGGAAATTACACAGATCATTCAAGAGTTCGGCGAAGTGAAATACTTCCGGACGATTGAAAATGCGCACTAATTCATCCCCTCCATAAAAAGGGAGACAGATCGGATGTGAATAACTACAGGGGAATTTCCCTCCTCTCTGTCCCTTTCAAAGTCCTCTCCGCTTGCCTCCTACAACGCACACAAGAACAACTCGAGCCCCTAATTGGTGAATACCAGGCAGGGTTCAGATCACATTGATCGAGTACTGAACAGATTTTCAATCTCAAGTCTACACTGAAACATCGAGCCCTAAGAAATCTCCCAATCATCTGCGTTTTCGTCGATTTTTGGAAAGCTTACGACTCCATCCACCACCAGTCTCTTATTTGTATTCCCAAAGAAAACAATCTCGACCCGAAAACGCGCCGACTTATTCAACAGACCCTAACTGACACAACGTCCAAAGTCAAGTTCACCGTGAAGTATCTGAACCTTTCCTCATCGGGACAGGTGTTCGACAGGGCGATGTGAGGGTCAGTATCTGTTCTGGTGTCTTTTTTCTTGCAAAACGAGACCAATGCGATGTTCCAATAGGTATGTCCTTAGGAAATTTTGGTTGTATGGGTTTCAGTGCTCTGAAGGGATCCTGTTCAATTTCATCTATTAGTAGTTTCTCCTTCTTTTCTAAAAATATTTTCTTAGCCGTTTTGATGATGATCTTATAGTGTTTCCGTAGATCTGCATATGTTTTCAGTGTTGTTTCCGTTTCCTGCTTTCTCACCGCGTGAAGAGCATTGATTGCTGGTTTATTTCGCCTATGTTGGAGCAAATCTATAGTCACGTCATCCTTCATCTTATATCTTATACAGTAGAACGTCGTTTATCCGGACGTCAAAGAACCGGAACGTCAATTATCCGGACGAACAAAAATAAAAGATTGAACCGCGCGCGCATACTGTTGTTATGCGGAAGTGCGCGCTGCCTACAGTAGTGAGTCAGTTCTTGTTTTCAATTGTTGTATCTGTTGTCCCCTACAGTTTGCTTCGACGTGTTACAGTATGTGAGTGTGAGTAAAACTGTACTGTATTACGATGTGAAAATGGCTTCTACGAGTGGCAAAAAGGAAAAACGAAATCGCAATGTTTTGTCGATTGAGAATAAGATGGAGTTCATTATAGAACTGAATAAAGGTGAGAGAGTGCAGTGTCTAATGAAAACTTACGGTGTTGGAAAATCCACAATTGATGATTTAAAGAACCAAAAAAGTGAAATTGGTAATTTTGCATCGAAGTTAGATAGTGAAGAAGGGTCTAAAAAGAGAAAAACCATGAGATCAGCTACGGATGAAAAATTGGAAGAAGTGGCGTACTTATGGTTTATTCAGACAAGAAGTAAGGGATATCTCATTTCTGGACCTTTGTTATGTGATAAAGCGTTGCAAATTGGTGGTTCTCCCTATAAAATGAACGCATGTTCGATTATCTGGAAGAATAGTTATCCGGAAAACTTTCGGTCCCAATTATTCCGGATAAACGACGTTCTACTGTATATAAAAAGGCATGTCTGTGTGTTCGTCTTTTATGCGTTCATAAACCATTCATCCGATTGCGATCAAATTTTGGTGAGTTGTTGTAAACACTTCCGGGATGATCATGCGCATAGTTAATCCATTTCACAATAGATAGCGCGCGAGTAGTTTAAACAAATGCGTAATGGCGATGCGTTCATATACAATTCGTCCGATTGCGATCAAATGTTGGTGAGTTGTTGTGCACAGTCCAGGAAAAGTAATAGGCGAAGTAAATACAATTTACAATAGATGGCGCGCGAGTAACTTCAACAAAATTGCGAGCGTTTGTTTCAAGAAAGTCCCACATGTGTTCATATACCATTCAGCCCATTGCGTTGAAACTTGGGTGAGAGGTTGTGTACACTACAGGCAAGGTTTCTGGCTTAGTAAATCCATGTTATAATAGGTAGCGCACGAGTAGATTCAACAAATGAGTGACGACGCGCGAAGCGTTTCAACAAAGTCCCGTAAGCGTTCATATACCATTCGTCTGATAGCGATGAAACTTGGGTGAGATGATGTGTACACTACAGGGAAGGTTTCTGGCTTAGTAAATCCACTTAACAATAGGTATCGCACAAGTAGATTCAACAAATGAGCGACGACGGGCGAAGCGATTCAACAAAGACCAGTATATGTTCACCTACCATTCCGCCGATAGCGATGAATCTTGGGTGAGAGATTGTGTACACTACAGGCAAGGTTTCTGACTTAGTAAATCCATGTTATAATAGGTAGCACACGAGTAGATTCAACAAATGAGCGACGACGCGCGAAGCGTTTCAAGAAAGTCCCGTATGCGTTCATATACTATTCGTCTGATAGTGATGGAACTTGGCTGAGATGTTGTGTACACTTCAGGGAAGGTTTCTGGGTTAGTAAATCCAATTAACAATAGGTATCGCACAAGTAGATTAAACAAATGAGCGACGACGCGCGAAGTGTTTCAACATAGTCCCGTATGCGTTCATATCCTACCATTCGTCCGATAGCGACTAAACTTGGGTGAGTTGTTGTGTACACTCCAGAGAAAGTTTTAGGCTTAGTAAATCCATTTTTCAATAGGTAGCGCACAAGTAGATTCAACAAATGAGCGAAGTCGCGCGAAGCGTTTCAAGAAAGTCCCGTATGCGTTCATATACTATTCGTCCGATAGCGATGAAACTTGAGTAAATGTTGTGTACTCACCAGGGAAGGTTTCTGGCTTAGTACATCCACTTTACAATAGGTATCGCACAAGTAGATTCAACAAATGAGCGACGGCACGCGAGTCGGTTCAACCAAGTCCCGTAAGCGTTCATATACCATTCATCCGATTGCTATGAAACTTTGGTGAGTTGTTGTGAACACTTCCGAAATCATTATAGGCATAGTCAATCCAATTTACAATGGACAGCGCGCGAGTATTTTAAACAAATGAGTGTTGGCGATGCGTTCATATAGCCTACAATTCGTCCGATTGCGACCAAATTTTGGTGGGTTGTTTGGCACATTTCCGGGATGGTTATAGGCATAGTTAATCCAATTAACAATAGATAGCGCACCAGTAGTTTAAAAAATGGGAGTTGGTGATGCGTTCATATACAATTCATCCGATTGCAATCAAATTTCGGTGAGTTTTTGTGCATACGCCAGGAAAAGTTATAGGCATAGTAGATCCAATTAACAATAGATGGCGCGCGAGTAACTTCAACAAAATGGCGTGCGTTTGTTTCAACAAAGTCCCACATGCGTTCATATACCATTCACCCCAATGCGATGAAACTTGGGTGAGATGTTGTATACACTCAGGGAAGGTTTCTGGCTTAGTAAATCCACTTAACAATAGGTAGCGCACGAGTAGATTCAACAAATGAGCGACGACGTGCGAATTGTTTCAACAAAGTCCCGTATGCGTTCATATACCATTTGTCCGATAGCGATGAAACGTGTTTGAGATGTTGTGTACACTTCAGGGAAGATTTCTAGCTTAGTAAATCCATGTTACAATAGGTAGCGCACGAATGGATTCAACAAATGAGCGACGACGCGCGAGGTGTTTCGACAAAGACCCGTATGCGTTCATATACAATCGTCCGATAGAGATGAAACTTTGGTGAGTTGTTGTGTACACTCCAGGGAAGGTTTCTGATTTAGTAAATCCATTTTACAATTGGTAGCAAACGGGTAGATTTAACTAATAAGCGACAGCACGTGAATTTTTCAATAAAGTCCCGTATGCGATCATATACCATTCATCCGAGTGTTATAAAACTTTGGAGAGCTGAGTACAGTCCTGCGATGGTTCATGAATTAGTAAGGCCGTTTTTCAATGGGTGGCGCACAGGAAGATTCAACAAATGAGTGACGGCGCGAATCGTTTAAACAAAATCCCGTATGTGTTCATATGCCATTCATCCGATTGCGATGAAACTTTGATGAGTTGTTGTGTACACGCCAGGAAAGGTTTTCCAGTTAGTAAATCCATTTTACAATAGGAAGCGTACGAGTATATTCAACAAATGGGTGACGACGCGTGAGGCGTTTCAACAAAATCCCGTATGCGTTCATATACCATTCATCGATTGCGATGAAATTTTGAGGAGTTGTTGTGTGCACTTACGTGACGGTTTCTAACTTATTAAATCCATTACACAGTAGTAGAGCACGAGTAGATTCAACAAATAAGTCACAGCGCACGAATCGTGTAAACGAAATTCCGTATGCGTTCATATGCCATTCATCCGATTGCGGTAAAACTTTGGTGAGTTGTTGTGCACGTTTCCACGATTTTTTTCTAAATTAGTTAATCCATTTTACGATAGTTTGGAGGCAGTTAGCAGAAATTGATTTAAATATTGTGTATCCAAAAGCACATCAAGAAACAAAATTACAACGCCAACACTGTCTTTGATTGGCGTTGCAATGCATGTCGGGTACACCTTGTAGTTAATAAATAATCTTATATATTAAAATAGTTTTCAAAAATTCCACCCTTTACTAAAACTGAAATATCTCGGGAAGTATTTGCGCTACGACGACGTTTGTTGTCTTAAAATGTAATGCCCGTCAAGCACCGTCGATTGATACCCACCTTACTTGATTATATCTTTCGAGTATTAAAATAATTGCGAAAATTACTTCCTTCAAGGTCTCACGAAAATAGAATATCGAATGACTTGACGGACATATTGTCGCTAGGCGACAACGACTAAAACTGTATCATGATATTCAACGCCTCCCCTCCTCGTTAACTTCTACCTGTTCCACTCGGGCGCTAATGTCGCATGTATCCATACAATAAGTAGAAGGGGATTCTGTGCACATAATTTTATCAAAACTTCTCAAAAAATGGATTACTTTGAGACCGAAATGCTCATGCACAATCGCAGTTATTTTGCTAATGACACTGTCATGCCAACATCTGTTTGAATAACAACAGATACTGTATACGAAAGACAACTAATTTCACGAAGATGCCGCTACAGTCGAATGTTGGAACCGCCATTTTGTATTGTGTATCCGATCTTCCTATTATGTAGTCTCACCAGCTACAAACTGCCTTCTTTTCGTTTCATCATTCGTACTTATAGGTTGTGTGCTCAATCAATACAATGAATCATATTATGATGAATAAGAGGCGACACTCAATTACAAATGTTATAAAGATTAAAGGTGAAGGTAATTGTCTGTTCAGGTCATTGGCATATTATGAGTACAACAATCAGAGTTTATTTACACAGGTTAGAAAGCGAATTGTAAAACATGTTACAGACTAGTGGAATAATTATTCTTCCTTTATTGTTGGCAACAGCGATATGTACGTAACTGCTATCAATACGAGCGATGATTACAAAATATATATGTCTATGAATGGTGTTCATGGAGGTCATGTTGAGTTAGTTGTCGCTGCTCAAGTTTGCAAAATGGATATTTATTCGTGGATTACTACTGTCGTATGGAAGGTGACCGGTTAAAATATATACGTCATAAAGAAAAGAAGTTACGAGTTGATACATATGCCGGTTTAGCAGACGCCTTGCATGTACGAGCAGAAAATGAAAATCTCAGAGTCGGTCGTATTGTAGTTTTGCCATCTTCTTTTACAGGTATCCCAAGGAAAATATTGCAAAATTACAGGATACGATGGCGATAGTGAGGAAGTATGGAAAGCCAGATATATTCATTACGTTCACCTATAATGCGGGCTGGCCAGAAATACTTAACAGCATTCATCTCTGGGAAACGGCTAATAATAGGCCTGATATTGAAGTGAGAGTTTTCCATTGTAAAATAAAGGAATTACTACGATTGATTAATGTTAAGGAAATTTTCGGTAAAAGCATATCTATATACAATAGAATTTCAAAAACGAGGTCTCCCGCACATCCATTTACTCTTAACATTAACGGAAGATTGTAAGTTTCGAGAAATTTCTGACATTGACAGTGTGGTGTCAGCCGAATTACCAGATCTCGAGGATGAAGGGCTTTACGAGTAGGTAAGGCGTCATATGGTACATGGTCCTCGCGGATCTTTGAATCCTTCATCAGTCTGTATGAAAGATGACGTATGTAAGAAAAATTTCCCTTAACAGTTTCAGGAAGAGACCAAAGATAATGCCAATTGTTATCCTTCGTATAGGAGAAGAAATAATGGACGGATTATTATAAAAACAATTCGAGGTATTGACATTGAAGTCGATAGTCGATTCATTGTTCCGTACAATCCATTTCTTTTACTTAACGTGCAAGCTCATATTAATGTTGAAATATGCTCAAGTGTTCGGAGTGTTAAGTACATCCACAAATCTTATATATAAAAGTGAAAGTCTGTATGTGGGTCTGTTCCGTATACAAATCTACACCGTACCACCAATCTCAACCAAATTTTGCATACATATAGTTTAGGATCCAGAAGGAACCGCTGGCTACATGAATTTTCGATAGTCTTTCTCATTCTTCTGATTTCGGCCCTTTTGCACTCAAGCACAGGCTAATCAAATCATAAAATATACTCATGAAGGAATGGCAAGGCAGATAGTTTCCATGGCAACATAGCTCAAGTCGAGACACGGCCGACTGGATGCCAGTTCTGCTCTGCACTACCGGTATAGAAAAAGAGGATCTTTACTTGAAATCCCGTTAGTTACTCACCTACTCACACAGCACTGTCAACCGAGTTTAGCATAACAAAGACTTGACACTATCATCTACTATATATATTTGTGAAATACCACTCACTCATTCATTCATCACGAAATCTCAGAAACCACCGACGGATTGGAATGAAATTTGGTATGCAGCTTCCCAAAGGGCCGCAAATGCCCCCTAAGATAGGATTTTTTGATATTCAGGTTCTAAAGGGGTGTTAAGGGGGTTGACCTGCATTTCATTGAATTTCAATATCTCCCGATTGGCTTCATTGGGGGATGTGATACTCGGCACGTAAACTCATCATTAAAAATAAGAAGACACGAGTCTGAGGGTTTTTCGATGTGGTGTATATTATGAGGTGAAAGGGGTGAAAAGTGGGGATGGAAAGATTCCTAACGGAGCGTGTATCTCTTAAACGACATAGGTGAGGAGTTTGAAACTCAGCGGAAAACAATCAGCATACAAAATACGTAAATATGTGTTTGACCGTTTATTCATAAATCCAATTTAAGGGGCCCATGGGGGGGGGGGTGAAATTCTGGGGGGGGGGGGACAGGAAGAAAGTGTCCTAACTGATTGACTGACTCACTCACTCATCAAACTCAGGGGGGAAAAACTGCTTTAAAGTAAGTAAATAGCTGTTCGACAGTTTTTTTTATTAAATCAAATTTAAGGGGTTCATGGGGAGGGGTGAAATTCTGAAAAAAGAAAATTGAAAGATAATGTCCTGCCTGACTCACTCACTCACTCACTCACACACTCATCATCGCCCAGCCAAAATTATTGAAGTTAGAAACATGACAGTTTGGGGATATGTTCATTGTATGTCAAAACCGTCTACTAAGGGAGGATTTTCGGATATTCAGGTTCTGAAGGGGTCTTAAGGGGGTTAAACCTGCATTCCATTGAATAACAATATCTCCAGATTGGTTTCATTGGGGGATATGATACACGACATATAAACTCATCATTAAAAAGGAAGAAGACACGTCTCTGAGGGGTTTTCGATGTGGTGTATATTATAAGGTGAAAGGGGTGAAAAGTAAGAATTGAAAGATTCCTAACGGAGCGTGTATCTCTTAAACGACATAGGCGAGGAGTTTGAAACTCAGCGGAAAAAATCAGCAAAAAAAAAAAAAAGTAAATATGTGTTTGACCGTTTTTTCATCAATCCAATTTAAGGGGCCCATGGGGAGGGGTGAAATTCTGGGGGGAGGGGGGGAAACAGGAAATAAAGTGTCCTAACTGATTGACTGACTGACTCACTCATCAAACTCAGGGGGGAGGGGGAACTGCTTTAAAGTAAGTTAATAGCTGTTCGACAGTTTTTTTGATCAATCATATTGAAGGGGTTCATCGGGAGGGATGAAATTCTGAAGGAAAAAATGAAAGAAAATGTCCTGACTCATTCACTCATGATCGCCCAGTCAAAAATATTGAAGTTGGAACCATGGCATTCTGGGGATATGTTCGTTGTATCTCAAAACCGTACACTAAGGGAGGATTTTTGGATATTCAGGCTCTAAAGGGGTCTTAAGGGGGTTAAACCTGCATTTCATTGAATAACAATATCTCACGAGTGGTTTCATCTGTGGATGTGATACTCGGCATATAAACTAATCATTAAAAATAAGCAGACATGTGTCTAAGGGTTTTTCGATGTGGTGTATTATTATGAGGTGAAAGGGGTGAAAATTGGGGGTTGAAGGATTCCTAACGGAGCGTGTAGGCCTATCTCTTAAACGACATAGGCGAGAAATTTGAAACTCAGCGAAAAAAAATCAGCTAAAAAATTAAGTAAATCGGTGTTCGACCGTTTTTTCATAAATTAATTTAAAGGTCCAATGGGGTGGGGTGAAATTCTGGGGGGGAAAAGGAGAGAAAGTGTCCTGACTGACTGACTAACTCACTCATCAAACTCAGGGGAAACAGACAGCTAAAAAAATAACTTAATAGGTGTTCAAGCGTTTTTTCATCAATCCAATTTAAGGGGCCCATGGGGAGGGGTGTAATTCTGGTAAAAATAATTGAAAGAAAATGTCCTGTCTGACTCACTCACTCATCGCGCCCAGCGAAAACTATTAATGTTGGAAAAATGAAATTTTGGGAATATGTTCGCTGTATGTCAAAACGTCAACTAAAGAATGATTTTTATTTATTCGGGTTTTAAAGAGATGTTAAGGGGGTAAACGTGCATTTCATTGAATAACGATATCTCATGAGTTGTTTCTTTGGGGATGTGATATTCGGTATATAAACTAATCATTAAAAATAATCAGACATATATCTAAAGGTTTATCGATGTCGTGTATATTATGAGGTGAAAGGGGTGAAAATTGGGGATTGAGGGATTCTTAACGGAGCGTGTATCTCTTAAACGACATAGGCGAGAAGTTTGAAATTCGGCGGGATAAAACAGCTTAAAATACAAGTAAATATGTGTTCGACCGTTTTTTCATAAATCCAATTTAAGGGGCCCTTGGAGAGGGGTGAAATTCTGGGGTGATAAAACAGGAAAGAAAGTGTCCTAACTGATTGACTCACTTACTCACTCATCAAACTCAGGGGGAAATCAGCTTTAAATAAGTAAATAGGTGTTCGACCATTTGTTTCATAAATCCAATTTAAGGGGTTCATGTGGAGGGGTGAAATTATCATATATAAATGAAATTAAATGTCCTGACTGACTCACTCACTCATCATCGCCCAGCCAAAATTATTGAAGTTGGAAACATGAAATTTTGGGGATATGTTCGTTTTATGTCGAAAACATCCACTAAGGTAAGAGTTTTGAATATTCAGGTTCTAAATAGGTGTTAAGGGGGTAAACGTGCATTTCATTGAATAACAATATCTCACGAGTGGTTTCATTTGGGGATTGATACTTGGCATATATACTAAGCATTAAAAATAAGCTGACACATGTCTAATGGTTTTTCGATATAGTGTATATTATGAGGTGAAAGGGATGAAAAGTGGGGGTTGAAAGATTCTTAATGGAGTGTGTATCTCTTAAACGACATAGGCGAGGAGTTTGAAACTCGGAGGAAATCAATCAGCTTAAAAATAAATAAATAAATAAATAAATAAATAAATAAATAAAATAAATAGGTGTTCGACCGTCTTTTCAAAAATCCAATTTAAGGGGCCTATGGGGAGGGGTGAAATTCTGGAAGAAAAACGTCCACTAAGGAAGGATTTT
Source organism: Meconema thalassinum (assembly GCA_946902985.2). NCBI lineage: Eukaryota > Metazoa > Arthropoda > Insecta > Orthoptera > Tettigoniidae > Meconema > Meconema thalassinum. The sequence goes on along the minus strand of OX336388.2, from coordinate 1,200,844,723 downwards.
TGGATGTTCGCTCTCATCGACCAACCAAAACTATTAATGTTAGAAGAGTGATATTTTGAGGATATGTTTGTCGTGTGTCGGAAAGATCTACTAAGGAGGGATTTTTGGATATTCAGGTTCTAAAGGGGTGTTAATGGGGTTAAACCTGCATTTCATTGAATAACAATATGACACGACTATGACGCGAGCGAAGCGAGACTAAAAATGAGATGGTGTGTGTGTGTCTGTGTATTACTCAATCACGCAAGTACCACTGGTCCGATTTACATGAATTTTACATGGAAGTAGCAGATTTACCTGGTTAACATACAGGTTACTTTTGATTTCAATACTTTGCACTTTTAAAGATGGCGACCATTTTAGTGACGTCACTCTACCCTTTGGTTTTAAACTTTCATATTTCCATTTCAAATAAAAAGAGAACGCTAAGAAATAGCAAACTTTTGATGGCATGTACGAGGTTAAAAATTGCATTTTCTATCCGAAATGTATCTCCAACCGTTAGCGAGTAAAACCTAAATGTGTGCTATAAAACACGGTCAAGGCAGAGCGGTGTAGTTGGACAAAATGTTCCATCCTTAATCTCCCTCTGCGCAGCACCTCGCCTATCCCCTGTTTTAACTGTCACCTTCACATTTTGATTCATTTACGACCCGTAGCGAAGCACGGGTACTTCAGCTAGTCTTATATATAAAAGTGAAAGTCTGTATGTGGGTCTGTTCCGTATACAAATCTACACCGTACCACCAATCTCAACCAAATTTTGCATACATATAGTTTAGGATCCAGAAGGAACCGCTGGCTACATGAATTTTCGATAGTCTTTCTCATTCTTCTGATTTCGGCCCTTTTGCACTCAAGCACAGGCTAATCAAATCATAAAATATACTCATGAAGGAATGGCAAGCCAGATAGTTTCCATGGCAACATAGCTCAAGTCGAGACACGGCCGACTGGATGCCAGTTCTGCTCTGCACTACCGGTATAGAAAAAGAGGATCTTTACTTGAAATCCCGTTAGTTACTCACCTACTCACACAGCACTGTCAACCGAGTTTAGCATAACAAAGACTTGACACTATCATCTACTATATATATTTGTGAAATACCACTCACTCATTCATTCATCACGAAATCTCAGAAACCACCGACGGATTGGAATGAAATTTGGTATGCAGCTTCCCAAAGGGCCGCAAATGCCCCCTAAGATAGGATTTTTTGATATTCAGGTTCTAAAAGGGTGTTAAGGGGGTTGACCTGCATTTCATTGAATTTCAATATCTCCCGATTGGTTTCATTGGGGGATGTGATACTCGGCACGTAAACTCATCATTAAAAATAAGAAGACACGAGTCTGAGGGTTTTTCGATGTGGTGTATATTATGAGGTGAAAGGGGTGAAAAGTGGGGATGGAAAGATTCCTAACGGAGCGTGTATCTCTTAAACGACATAGGTGAGGAGTTTGAAACTCAGCGGAAAACAATCAGCATACAAAATACGTAAATATGTGTTTGACCGTTTATTCATAAATCCAATTTAAGGGGCCCATGGGGAGGGGTGAAATTCTGGGGGGGGGGGGACAGGAAGAAAGTGTCCTAACTGATTGACTGACTCACTCACTCATCAATCTCAGGGGGGGAAAACTGCTTTAAAGTAAGTAAATAGCTGTTCGACAGTTTTTTTTATTAAATCAAGTTTAAGGGGTTCATGGGGAGGGGTGAAATTCTGAAAAAAGAAAATTGAAAGATAATGTCCTGCCTGACTCACTCACTCACTCACTCACACACTCATCATCGCCCAGCCAAAATTATTGAAGTTAGAAACATGACAGTTTGGGGATATGTTCATTGTATGTCAAAACCGTCTACTAAGGGAGGATTTTCGGATATTCAGGTTCTGAAGGGGTCTTAAGGGGGTTAAACCTGCATTCCATTGAATAACAATATCTCCCGATTGGTTTCATTGGGGGATATGATACACGACATATAAACTCATCATTTAAAAGGAAGAAGACACGTCTCTGAGGGGTTTTCGATGTGGTGTATATTATAAGGTGAAAGGGGTGAAAAGTAAGATTTGAAAGATTCCTAACGGAGCGTGTATCTCTTAAACGACATAGGCGAGGAGTTTGAAACTCAGCGGAAAAAATCAGCAAAAAAAAAAAAAAGTAAATATGTGTTTGACCGTTTTTTCATAAATCCAATTTAAGGGGCCCATGGGGAGGGGTGAAATTCTGGGGGGAGGGGGGGAAACAGGAAATAAAGTGTCCTAACTGATTGACTGACTGACTCACTCATCAAACTCAGGGGGGAGGGGGAACTGCTTTAAAGTAAGTTAATAGCTGTTCGACAGTTTTTTTGATCAATCATATTGAAGGGGTTCATCGGGAGGGATGAAATTCTGAAGGAAAAAATGAAAGAAAATGTCCTGACTCATTCACTCATGATCGCCCAGTCAAAAATATTGAAGTTGGAACCATGGCATTCTGGGGATATGTTCGTTGTATCTCAAAACCGTACACTAAGGGAGGATTTTTGGATATTCAGGCTCTAAAGGGGTCTTAAGGGGGTTAAACCTGCATTTCATTGAATAACAATATCTCACGAGTGGTTTCATCTGTGGATGTGATACTCGGCATATAAACTAATCATTAAAAATAAGCAGACATGTGTCTAAGGGTTTTTCGATGTGGTGTATTATTATGAGGTGAAAGGGGTGAAAATTGGGGGTTGAAGGATTCCTAACGGAGCGTGTAGGCCTATCTCTTAAACGACATAGGCGAGAAATTTGAAACTCAGCGAAAAAAAATCAGCTAAAAAATTAAGTAAATCGGTGTTCGACCGTTTTTTCATAAATTAATTTAAAGGTCCAATGGGGTGGGGTGAAATTCTGGGGGGGAAAAGGAGAGAAAGTGTCCTGACTGACTGACTAACTCACTCATCAAACTCAGGGGAAACAGACAGCTAAAAAAATAACTTAATAGGTGTTCAAGCGTTTTTTCATCATTCCAATTTAAGGGGCCCATGGGGAGGGGTGTAATTCTGGTAAAAATAATTGAAAGAAAATGTCCTGTCTGACTCACTCACTCATCGCGCCCAGCGAAAACTATTAATGTTGGAAAAATGAAATTTTGGGAATATGTTCGCTGTATGTCAAAACGTCAACTAAAGAATGATTTTTATTTATTCGGGTTTTAAAGAGATGTTAAGGGGGTAAACGTGCATTTCATTGAATAACGATATCTCATGAGTTGTTTCTTTGGGGATGTGATATTCGGTATATAAACTAATCATTAAAAATAATCAGACATATATCTAAAGGTTTATCGATGTCGTGTATATTATGAGGTGAAAGGGGTGAAAATTGGGGATTGAGGGATTCTTAACGGAGCGTGTATCTCTTAAACGACATAGGCGAGAAGTTTGAAATTCGGCGGGATAAAACAGCTTAAAATACAAGTAAATATGTGTTCGACCGTTTTTTCATAAATCCAATTTAAGGGGCCCTTGGAGAGGGGTGAAATTCTGGGGTGATAAAACAGGAAAGAAAGTGTCCTAACTGATTGACTCACTTACTCACTCATCAAACTCAGGGGGAAATCAGCTTTAAATAAGTAAATAGGTGTTCGACCATTTGTTTCATAAATCCAATTTAAGGGGTTCATGTGGAGGGGTGAAATTATCATATATAAATGAAATTAAATGTCCTGACTGACTCACTCACTCATCATCGCCCAGCCAAAATTATTGAAGTTGGAAACATGAAATTTTGGGGATATGTTCGTTTTATGTCGAAAACATCCACTAAGGTAAGAGTTTTGAATATTCAGGTTCTAAATAGGTGTTAAGGGGGTAAACGTGCATTTCATTGAATAACAATATCTCACGAGTGGTTTCATTTGGGGATTGATACTTGGCATATATACTAATCATTAAAAATAAGCTGACACATGTCTAATGGTTTTTCGATATAGTGTATATTAGGAGGTGAAAGGGATGAAAAGTGGGGGTTGATAGATTCTTAATGGAGCGTGTATCTCTTAAACGACATAGGCGAGGAGTTTGAAACTCGGAGGAAATCAATCAGCTTAAAAATAAATAAATAAATAAATAAATAAATAAAATAAATAGGTGTTCGACCGTCTTTTCAAAAATCCAATTTAAGGGGCCTATGGGGAGGGGTGAAATTCTGGAAGAAAAACGTCCACTAAGGAAGGATTTTTGGATGTTCGCTCTCATCGACCAACCAAAACTATTAATGTTAGAAGAGTGATATTTTGAGGATATGTTTGTCGTGTGTCGAAAAGATCTACTAAGGAGGGATTTTTGGATATTCAGGTTCTAAAGGGGTGTTAATGGGGTTAAACCTGCATTTCATTGAATAACAATATGACACGACTATGACGCGAGCGAAGCGAGACTAAAAATGAGATGGTGTGTGTGTGTCTGTGTATTACTCAATCACGCAAGTACCACTGGTCCGATTTACATGAATTTTACATGGAAGTAGCAGATTTACCTGGTTAACATACAGGTTACTTTTGATTTCAATACTTTGCACTTTTAAAGATGGCGACCATTTTAGTGACGTCACTCTACCCTTTGGTTTTAAACTTTCATATTTCCATTTCAAATAAAAAGAGAACGCTAAGAAATAGCAAACTTTTGATGGCATGTACGAGGTTAAAAATTGCATTTTCTATCCGAAATGTATCTCTAACCGTTAGCGAGTAAAACCTAAATGTGTGCTATAAAACACGGTCAAGGCAGAGCGGTGTAGTTGGACAAAATGTTCCATCCTTAATCTCCCTCTGCGCAGCACCTCGCCTATCCCCTGTTTTAACTGTCACCTTCATATTTTGATTCATTTACGACCCGTAGCGAAGCACGGGTACTTCAGCTAGTACCCTATAAAGAGCGTATCACTACAGTCTGTACCATTAAACTTGCTACCCTCCTGTCAGGAGACTGATAAAATAACCCGGCCAATGCATGTGAGATTTTCGAAGTGAAATGCCATGTCCTGTGGTTCGGATTCCACGTAAAAAAAGCAGGTCATGTTGCTCATAATCCCAAGATTCACGTTTACGTGAAACTAATAAATAGAACTCCAAAATGGTAATGTTGAAAATTAATCAGTGAGGTAAACAACATTGAACCAAAAGACAAACGGTTATCGGAGTCCCAAGTCAGACAACTGTGTGACCACCGCGTAGTGTAGCGGTTAGTATTCGTGGCTGTCCGGGTACACTCAGCCTCGTGAGGCAAATCTGAGAAGATGTGGGTTCGATTCCCACCTCAGCCGGCCTGGAAGTGGTTTTCCATGGGTTGCCACTGCCGGGTTGGTTCCTAACTTAGGCCACGGCTGCCTTCTTCTCAATCCTCATCTGATTTACAACTACACAAAGATACCACAATAACACAGGTTACCAGACAAATTTAACACACACCCAAGTGCACGGGGCTAAATGGTTACGATGTCCAAACTCCTTAAATGAATATTTTGGGCTGCACCCAACTGATTTACTACTTCTTGAAATGTACTGTAGTTTTAAATAAGGAATATAATAAAATGCTAAATAATCAATAAGCTAATTGCATTGGACACTTAAATTCTTTGGCATTGTATCGTGCAAATAACTTGAAACGTGAGAGTATTCTGGACTCTCATAATATGCATAGATCATACAAATGCACATCTTTTAAATAGGTTAAATATCGTAGTTCTCAGTTCTTAACATTTTCTAGGATCAAGCACACCCTAGCAGGAAGTTGTGGTACAGTTACAAAAGGACTCTCACGCTTACGAAACTATAGGGTCTTTCTTATCGGTGTAGTAATATATAGGCTGGCTGCGTGGTCAGCGGTAACGTTCTCGCCTGCTATGCCCAAGGTTGCTGGATCGAATCGTGGTGCAGTCGGCTGGCATTTGAGGGTAAGCAAATGCGAGGGAGCCGTGTTGACAGATTTACTGGCACGATAATGATCCCCTTAGAGGCAAAATTCCGGCACCCCGGCGTCTCTAAAAGCAGCAGTTAAAAGGGACTTTCAACCAATAACATTAATTATATTATCTAGCAATATAGCAGCTGCATTAATGTAATCTCTCGGCTGTTAGTCACCCGGCTAAGTGTGCATTTTGCCGGTCCCCGCTTTATTGCTAGACCGATAAAAATGTCTTTGTAATATTGTGAGCATCTGAGTTATAGTCTACTTATCTTGGTATTGAGTTATCTAACGTGCTCGGCAGAAGCTGAAAATTAAAACTTGCTACCAGTTGCATCGGTAATAATTCTCCAGTGAAGATGACGTTTCGCTAGATGCACTTAAGTACCTTGCCGGTTATGTGGCATTCAAGAGTAGGTTCATTGATGAGAGTTTAAGTGTGAAGGGGGAAAATTTGTGTGTAACAGACGAGAACAGGGATGATTGGATACCCATCATTTCAAAGGGGACTTACTCGTCCAACACATGAGTGGCTCCATAAAATGATTGAATTTGAAGTTTTGTTCGGTTCTTTTCATGGACGAACTATATCAAAAAGAAAAATGTAATGATCTACCTGACCACCTTAATAAAATCAAAATCTCCGGAAGTGTATGAGAAGATAATTCGTTTATACGCGAGGACAAGGACTTTTATCAGAATCCGTCACCTGAATAGGCATATCAAGATCAAATTACTGGAGAAATATGCAGCAATAAAGAACAAACTCTGGGTCGTTTCGTCATCTAAAACTCAAGTCGCATAAAAGGTAAGTGTTTATAAACTGATAATTTTCATACCAATGTTACATTAATAATGTATGTTGTTGGGACTGGGACATCTTGATCATCAGCTCCGTGTACTTGTCTTCAATTTGTAATCCGTGCTTTTAAGGTGACTGTTGTAATGTGTGTGTGACCGTAATTATTAGGGACGGATATAGGGTAAGTGCTCCGGAACTTGAAACAAGGTAGGCTACTATCTCGGCATTTGCCTGGAGAGAGTGTGGAAAGCCGCTGTCAGGGCCGGGATTTGAACCTCTGAACTCCTGACTTACTACAGCTTCCCATCGCGGTCGTAGTGAGCAATATAACGCGCTTGGCTACACCGCAGGATCGCTAAAGCATGATTATGTAGCCTATCGCTATTGCTAAATTTTGTATTTCCATCCTTTGCACGTCTTTTATTGTGTTTTGTGAGGCTTCTTTTAAGCTCAGCTGATACTTAGGTGCGGTAGCGTAGTTAATCTAAAATATTTTGTGTGTGTGTTTATGAAGTATATTTCGCATTATAAACCACTGCAATATATTGTTTATACCTTTCTCTTTATAATGCGCATATTGCCATTATTGTGATTGAATACCACGAGCGGAAAAGAGATGCGAAATATGACTGTGTTTCCCGTAAGAATGCATTGTAAATATCAGCTGGCATGCGCCTGCTACATCCGAGCTGCGTCACAGCTTATCAGCCAATGGGAGCGAGAGGCACCGGAGTGTCCTACCTTATAGTCTACTTACCTTGTCCACAGTCTGCTTCCAGTCTCCGACCGGGTCAGGAATGGAATGAATGAAGCTCCCATCTAGCGGCGAGGATATGAACTGTGCCGCCTGCCGAGGCCTGACACACTCCTCTGGGGCAATGATTAAATGAATGACAGATGAAATGAAATTATAGTGGAGAGTGTTGCTGGAATTAAGTTTTGACAGAGAAAACCGGAGTACCCGGAGAAAAACTTGTCTGCCTCTGTTTCGTTCAGCACAGATCTCACATGGAGTGACCGGGATTTGAGCCACGGACCCAGCGGTGAGAGGCCGGCGTGCTGCCGCCTAAGCCACGGAGGCTTACTATCATATATACAGTACCAGCAACCCTACCCGGCTTCGCCCGGGAGAATGCATTACGAGATAACCGCTTTTTTTTTTCTCCAGTGTCAACGAACAACGACCAATATCCGTTTTACTTCTCGGCATGACGGGTTAAAATCACTGACTGGACTATTAGTTATATTATCATGGAGATGCATGTGCGACAAATTCTTATCAGACGTAATTGAAGAATGGCGACGTGCATGAAACACAAATCCCCCTTCCGTCCAATCTTAACTTGACTGTGAATTTTGCGGAACGAAAAGTTCACAGGCGAAATGAAGAAAACCTGAGTTGCACTTCCAGGGAAACTCCAAACACAACCACCCTTCTCAGAAGTCTTAACTCAACACGACTCAACGGTTTGCTGCTGGCTGTATCTGGGGCAATAGGTTCGCCCGTTAGCTAGGCTGTAACAGGGATGATAGATTCGCCCTTAGATAGCTCGTAAACTGTTGCCTCAGTATATGAATGGGCATGGTTGGAAGAAATTAAACCGTGAAAAAAACTCATAGAGGGCGATGTATTGAAGATAGACATATGCTCTCGCGGACTTTTTTGTAGAACTTTTCATGCTGAAAAATTCTTACACTCATAGTATTTAGATATTTTTAACAGTTTGTTCAGCGTAAGCTTCCAAGGTTTTTGTTTTTTACTTTTCCACCGAAATCGTTACTGCTCGGCTTCCTTTGATCATAAATAAATTATTTTCTACAGAAATCATCCACGAGATATTCTTTACAGAATGGTGAAAACCGCATGAAATTCCATCCAGTGGTTCTCGAGTTTAACCGTAACATCCAAGAATCGGGGACTTTGTTTTATACTACTGTAAGTAGAGATTATACGCCAATCAGTATAATTTAATCATACTAATATATAAAAATGAGATGGTGTGTGTCTGTCTTTCTGTCTGTCTGTCTGTCTGTCTGTCTGTTACTCAATAACTCAAGAACCACTGGTCCGATTTAAATGAAATTTTGAATGGATGTAGCTGATTTACCAGGTTTACATATAAGATAATTTTGATTTCGAAATTTTGCACTATTAAAAAATGGCGACTAATTTAGTGACGTCATTAGACCCTTTGGTTTCAAAATTTCATATTTCCATATCAAATAAAAAGAGAACGGTAGGAAATAGCAAACTTTTGATGGCATAAACGATCTTTGAAATTTAATTTCCTATCCGAAAGGTCCTTATCACTTTCCGTGTATCTCCAACAGTTAGCGAGTAAAACCGACATTTGTGACGTCACTACACCCTTTGGTTTCAAAATTTCATATTTCCTTTTCAAATAAAAAGATAACGCTAAGAAATAGCAAACGTTTGATGGTATACATGAGCTTTAACATTTAATTTTCTATCCGAAAGGTCCTTATCACTTTTCGTATATCTCCAACGGTTAGCGAGTAAAACCAGAATCTGTGCAATAAAACACGGTCAACACCGAGCGGTGCAGTATATCTCTCTATATATAAAAATGAAAATTTGTGTGTTTATCTCTGAATTTCTACGGAAATTTGAGATGTTTACACGTTTCAGACTGTTTTATGATGGATGCGCGCGAAAATAATATTTTTGTTTGTCTGTCTGTTTGTTAGTTTGTCTGTGGACAAATTTGTTCCCTTATAATTCGAGAACGGCTGGGTGTATCAACGTAACATTTGGTACAGATATCCATCAGAGGCACGACACCAATCATTGATGTAACTCTTCTCCGTACCTCTCATAAAAGGGGGCCTACCCCTTTAAAATACATGCTGAAATAGGCGTAGAGGGATGAGACAAAACTCATTTTCAGCCCCTCAATGTGAGAGACAAAACTCGGGTCCCCGAAAACCACATTTTAAGGACCGAAGACCAACCGTTTTTAGATATTCCCATAAAACTAATTTAATTTAATAAACTAATGAACGAATGCAAGCCAGTAACCATGCCAACGGATTCTCAGAGGTCCCATCTATTGCTGTAAGACGCAATGCAATTCCATTAATTACATTAGTGTGAAAGTTTGCAAACGGCTAGAAGGTTATCACGGAACAAAAGCCGTAAAATTCATCAATACGTTTAACGCGCTTAAGGGGATCAAGGGGTTCTCTAGAATTTTTTCACGCGATTTACACCTGCGGGTGTGGTACGGCAGGTCTATTATATTCCTATCCCCATATTATTCATTCATTCATTCATTCATTTCGTATAGGCCATCCATGGACCGCGTCATTCCAACCGTCTCCTACTGGCTTTGATGTTTACCCTGTACGCCCGCATTCGATCTCGGTGGACTTCCTTCCGTTCCTGGGTCCAAATCTTTCCCGTTTACAGCTTCGCTTTTTCTTGGAAACCTTTACAAGCTTGAAGTTTCCCTTTGAGTGGGACGCGCTCCTGAATGTCTGTTGGTGTAATCCCCACTTCTTTCAGATCTTTATCCATTTCAATGAACCAGGCCCAGTTTGTTTTCCTCTCCTGAAAGTAAGTTATGTTGCGGTTGGTCAGTCTCGCTGGGCTCATTCGTTTCACATGCCCAACAAATGGTAACCTTCTCTTCCGGATGACGTTGCTTATCTTCTCCACATGAGTATATAGGTCATGGTTATGCCGTTTTCTGTATTCCCCATTATCTTTGATGGAACCCAATATCTTTCTCAAAATTTTTCTTTCTTTGTCCTCCAGTTTCTCGACCAAGCCTTTTTTGTTCATCGTGAGGCATTCAGAAGCATGCAAGACTTCCGGACAGATGACACTGCAGTAATGTTTTAGTTTTGCGTTGAAGGATATTGACCTTTTCATATAGATGTCCTTAGTTAAATGGTAGGCCATTTCCATTTTGCTCAAGCGCGATGTGAATGCTTCTTTCTCTGATAATATCCGTTCCCTGACCCGTCCTGAAAAGAAAAGTACATGGCCATTGGCTGAATAAAAAATAATAAAAATAGGTGTTATAATTTCTCCCTATATTATATTATTATTAGTATTATATTATGGCGTACAACGACGAGACAAAGCCCCTCGGTGCCAGCAGCAAAACTCGGGGGCCCTAAAGGGTCCTCGAAAACTACATTATAAGGCTCTAAATCCATCAGTTTGTGAAATATTCCCAGAAAACTAATTTAATTTAATTTAACAAACTAATGAAGGAATGCAAATCGGTAACCATGAGAACATTATCTCATGGGGTGGCATACAACTTTCCATCTATTTCTGTAAGAAGCAATGACACTCCATTCATTACATTTCTGTGAAAGTTTGCAAATGGCTATAAGGTTATCACGGAACTAACGTAGACCGTATAATTCATCAATGCAATTAAGAGGGTGAAGGGGTAACCTAGAAATTTTTCATGCAATTTTCACGTTCGACATATAGTACAGAAGGTCTATTATATCTCCAAACAGCAACATTATTTTCAAAAATTCCTGAATTGAACTAGCATTTTTTGCGGCTTTTAGGAATTTGGGCAATTTGAGTCTAGAGAACCTGAATTTTCATGCACCACAAGCCTTTATAATTTATGAAAGGGGTCTTCCTGTGTATGGGCACTTAGCACAACGTAGAGGTCAGTTTTTATGTGACGTGTATTGCGTTCCGTCTACAAGACTTTCAATTGTATTTCACGTCAGGAAGTACACGTTAGGTGAATTTAGTCTGAGAGCACATTTTAACTAATTTTTTTTTTGTCGACATACGGGTTCATCATAAGGATGATTTTATTTGATACTGTGTGGTAGATATACCCATATTTGGATATCTGGGTAATATGTTGTAGACAATAGAATTGTCTGTCTGTCTTTCTGTGTATCTTTATGTACGCCTATACCTCGTGTTCGGATGCTTGGTGCATCTTAAAATTAGGTATGGTAACCATGAGAGTCAATACACCAATCATTTATAAAACTCTTCACCGTACTTTTCATACAATAGAAGGGTGGATATAGAGAAAAACTTCTCAATATATGCTAAAATATGCGAAATATAAAAATTATCCTACTAGGACGACCAAAGCATATGTTGCGCTTCTCAATGTGAGACAGATAATTCGGGAATCTATAAAGGGTCTCCGAAAACTACATTTTAAGGGCCTTAAATTAACAGTGTGTGTGATATTCCCAATAAACTAACTTCGTTCTGATGAACTTGATGGAATGACAAACCGCTAACCATTGCACAGTAGCTCAATTGATAATGTATGTTGTAAACTACGAACACCGTTCGAAGAACGGGTACTTCTGCTAGTATCTTATATATTAAAATCCACAAGTATGTGTATAAAGGGCATGACTGCTGCATTGTTAAAATATGTCCTGGGGGCGTAACGGTGAACTACGATGAAATTACTTATTTCCTAAATGCTAGATATGTTGGTCCAACAGAAGCCGCATTCAGGATATTTTTATTTCACATGCATGAACAGTCACATTCTATCGTGCGATTACCAGTTCACTTGCCAAACTAGCAAAATATCTATTTTAAAAATGATAACGCTCCTGATATTTTATTTCAAGCTCAGTTGCGCAACACGGAATTACAAGCGTGGTTCAAGTTAAATCAAGATTCGCAAGCCAGAAGTCCGTATATATATCCTGAAACACCAGTACATTACGTCTGGATTAAGAGCAACTGCCAGTGGCAAAAAGAAAAAATGTTTCAAAAACTATAGGCAGAATGTATAATGTTTCGCCTACAGAAACAGAAAGGTATTATTTACGCCTGTTATTGCTTCACGTCATAGGTGCTACCAGCTTCCAGGAGCTACGAACATACAAAGCAGTTGCCTATTCTACTTTTAAAGAAACTGCTAAGGAGCTAGGTTTGCTGATTGACGATTCTGAAAAGCAGCGTTGTTTGGCAGACGCGTCACAATTTCAGATGCCTTCTCAGTTACAACTGTTTTCTTACATATGTATCTTTCACACCCCTTCAAATGTAAGATAGTTATGGGACATTTTCAAGAATTCATTATCAGAAGATTATTTGCAGTTTCACGAACCTAACATTGCATATCAGTTCACTCTTATACATATTTCTAATACATTAAAGCTCCATGGTCTTCCCATTACTTCTCTCGAATTGCCAGCTGTTATTGATAATTTCTCTCAGACAAATTTACCAATGAATTATCCAAATCTTAATGAGGATCAATTAAGTCGGATGATAAACCAAGCAAATGGAAACCAAACGGCTATAATTACAGGAATTTTGGGGTTAGTACAAAACAGCAATGAAAGGATGAGTAATTCATATTTCATTGACGGTCGGGGGGCACCGGGAAAACATTTCTTTACCAATGCTTGATTCACAGTTGCACAAATTTGGGGTTAAATGTAGTTTCTGTTGCATGGACTGGTATTGCAGCAATGTTACTACCTCAGGGGCGCACTGTACACAGCCCGTTCAAGTTACCTCTACATTTACATGAAAGTTCTGTATCAGGAATAAAAGTTAACAGCAAGGAAGCTTTTTATATTCGTTCAGCAAAACTTATCATCTGGGATGAAGCCTCTATGGCTAATAAGCACGCGTTGATGTGTGTAAATCGGTTGCTCAAGGACATCCTGAATAACGACGTGCCTTTCGGAGGAAAAATTTTCATATTAGGTTAAGATTTTAGGCAGGTATTGCCTGTTGTGCCTCACGCATCTAAAGCAGCATCAGTCGAAATGTCAGTAAGGTTCTGTCCTTTGAGGCCATTATTCAACATTTTTAAACACACCAAAAATATGCGAGCGGATACAGATCAACGTGACTTTGCAAACTTCTTCGTACAAATTGGTAAGGGTGAATACCCTCACGTCGATGGAGAAAATTGAGAATTAGTCCCACGCTGAAAAATATTTCACGCTTTTCAAAAATAGCGATTTTAGCACCTAAAAATGAACATTGTAAAGAAATCAATGACAAAGTTTTAGACCTAATCCCAGGATCATCGAGAACTTACATCAGTGTGAATAATTTGATAAACTGAAGATGAGAGTGAACTTCTACAGTTCCCAATAAAACTTTTAGACAGCATAAGCATAAGTGGATTGCCACCCACCTCATATCCTTCGACTAAAAGAAGGCTCAATTTTGATTTTGTTAAGAAATATTAATGTTACCCAAGGTCTGTTGAACGGTACTAGACTGTTGGTTTGGAAGATGCATGACCATTGCTTACACCTGGAAATTATTACTGGCATAAATGTTGAAAACAATGTCCTACTCCCTCGCCTTGACCTTACGCCATCAGATACTTCTATGCCATTTTCCTTCAGAAGGAGGCAGTTTCCGGTACGTTTGGCTTTTTGTGTAACTATCAATAAATCTGAAGGTCAAACACTAGATCAAGTAGGCATTTATTTACCTCAACCGGTGTTTAGCCACGGACAACTTTACTGTATGCCGCACTATCGCGAGCAAAATCCTTTCATGACGTCAAAGTTCAAATAGAACCAAAAGGCAAGCGAACTGCAAATGTCGAATGGAAGGAAGTAATATTAGAATTTTGAAACGAATGTTGCGGAGGAGCACAACCTCAGAAAACGGGGCACAGATTAAATAAAAATTATACAAGGACGTCCGCATCCTTAATACGATAACTGTCCTGTGGTAATGGTGTAACGTGTTTTTCGAGGGGTTTTATGCAACTGGCATAAGTCAGTAGGAAGCCATTCTATATTTATTTACGCGGCAAATTATTCAGCCAAGAGAATTTTTCATGTTAATTTATTATTATTATTAATTTATTATAATTATTATTAAGATATTTTCGGAGCATTTTATAAACATTATAAGCATACAGATAGGTTTTCTATGTCTTAGAAAACGCTATCAAGCAAATTATTACGAACGACGATATCATAGAAAATTATCTGATTACGGAATTTTACGGAGTTTTGTCAGTTAGGGTATTTGAGAGACATGACTCACTGGGAATTCAAATACAAGCTGATTCCTGTCGAGAAGTTTTACGCAAGGCTGGGTCGCTTCGTCAAGAAAAGGCGAATTGTTGGAACGGAAAACGACTTCTCCCTCTCGCGCGCCGAGTGTAATGAGGCAGAGTGGGGATCTAGCGCGTAGGGTGCAGCCAATCAGTGGAGACCACGTAAGCTAGGAGTCGGCTGAAGAGTGGGGGAGCCGAGAGGTGCATATATCGTTCGACGCGCCGTGGAACGAGGACAATCTGTGTAGTTCTTGCCGAGTGTGGTTATACGCGGGGGTCGCTCCGACGCGCCGTGGAACGTGGACTATCTGTGTAGAACGTAACGAGTACGGATGCACGCGGGAGTCGCTCCGATGTTCCGTGGAGTGGAGGACTAACTTTTGTAAAACTTATCCAGTGTGGTTATACGAGTGTTTGGGTCCGATGTACGGACCATAGAATTATCTAATCTACCAGAATATCATCAAATAACGAAGAAGATGGCGACGTCCAGGAGACTGTGGGAAGCACACAGCATCATCCAGTACGAGGGAAATGCTTTAGCAATTTCCAGTGGTAAGCGCAAATGACGCAGAAATACGCAATCTCTCATTTTTCTTTGTTTTAAATTTCATATTTCAGTAACTTCATAGCTTGGGAATAAGAGTAAAATCAATAATTTATCAGACTCCGTTTTCACGTAATTTTCTATCGGTAATATTAAAATCGCAACGCTCCAATTTAAATTTTAAACTTATTATTATTAATTTTGCTATTCTTGTTTTATACAATAAATTCATTTCTTTTACAATGCAATCTTTGCTTTCAGTAGGTAGAATTACATATAGACCAATTCCTTCTCCTGATACAATTGTTTGTTGGGTTAATGATCAAATCATACCACGATCTGAGTGAATAGATTCTTGAAGGTGTTCTCCCAGAGCTAGACGTTGTTAAATACAAATTTAGATTTCAGCATTGCGTTGAGGTCTTGGCGCCCATTAAAACAACATAGCTTAGGCAAAGGTAAACAGTTACATTTATCACCCAACAGTTAGGGGCAAGCAAAACGTTTCATTTGTCGCTACCAACATGGGGAACTAATTAACGTTTCATTTGTCGCTCAACGTGTGGGCTAGCGAAGATGTTACATTTGTCGCCGATAACTTGGGGCTGAAAACCTAATAACATTTGTGGAAGGAGAAGGGTATATATTTCTGTGCCTGTTTTTTGGGGGTTATTTGTCTGTATCAGTGTATATCATTATGGGGGATGAGAAAGAAAGACAGATGAGGTTACGTAGTGGTCATCAACGGGAGAGTGATGATACGAGCAGTATGTCGAGTGATGGTAGTACCGGGGTAGCGGAGGTAAATCCCGATACTGAAACATGGAGTGTAGGCGGCCAACCAGAATTAAAAACTTTACTTCTCGAGTTCATGTATCAGAACAAAGTTAGTAGTGATGCCTTAAATGCTAAATTAGAACAAAACAACGCAAAATTAGAACAAAACAGTAGGGAAAATAAAGAAAGTACAGATGCCTTAAATGCTAAATTAGAACAAAACAGTAGGGAAAATAGAGAGAGTAATGAAACTTTAAACGCCAGATTAGAACAAAACAGTAAGGAAAATAGAGAGAGTACTGAAACTTTAAATGCTAAATTAGAACAAAACAGTAGGGAAATGAGTGACAAATTCGAACTGATTAGAGGTGAGATCAGGGGGGTGATGGAAGAAAAGGCTAAAGAGATTATTGCAGATGTAGACAGAAAATTAGGAAAAGTACAGGAGGAGTTGGAAATTAGAATCAGTACACAGGCTGAAAATTTAAAAGAACTAGTGCAACTGGAAACACAGCAGGTCAAAAAAGCAATTGGGGGGAGAAATTGACAAAATTCAGGTAGCTACTAAAGAGGTTAAGGAACAGCTGGGGGGTAGAATTGAGAAATTCCACTCACAAATAGTTGCAGAAGTAAATGATTTAAGAGAGAGTAATAGAGAGAGCATTAGCAAGATTGAGGAGAAACAAGCAAAGCTATATGATAAGGTAGAAGAATCAGAAGGAAACATTAAATTAACAGTAAACAGTATTGAGAGGAAGGCTGAGGAGAAAATCGCAGAATTAGAATTAAAATTAAAAGCTAGGATCAGGCAAGAAAATAGTCAGAATAGGCCAGTTTTTGTGAATAGCACACACAGGGAGGTAGAACTGGGTAAGTTCAGCAATCGACAGGGGTGACCAATGGAGTTCATGAACACTATAGAAAATAAATTCGGGGAGAGGTTGGAAAATGGTAGTATTGAGTGGTGCCAGGTAGTTGAAATCTTAGAACAAGTGTTTGTTGGGGAAACGAGGAATTGGTTTGCTGTCTACAGAGACAAGTTTACTGATATCAATGATTTTAAAATGAAATTCTGTGAAAAGTTCTGGAAAGAGGTTATTCAGTCGCAGCATCGTGAGGGAGTAGTGTGTGGTAAATATAACCCTAAAGGAAGCTCCACCATGACCGAATACTTTTTAGGGCAGGTATTAGTGTGTAAATATCTGGATGGGTTGAAGGAGGAAGTGATGCGGTAAGGTTGCTACTTAGGCACTTTCCCTATAGGATCAAGGAGGCTGCTTGTATCCAGAATGTAAAGACTATATCACAAGTAGAAAATTTGTTAAGCACATTTGATGCACTAGGGAGAGGGGGTTATGAGGACAATTTCAATCGGAACCAGGGTAATAATAATTATAGACCTAATGAAGCCAGGCATCAAGAAGTTCAAGGGAACGGTGGCGAAGGAGCCAACGCTCAAAATAGAAATAATAATAATCAGCTAAATCAGAACAGAGGAAATGGCTATGGTAATCAGTATCAAGGGAGGAACAATGATTTCAGGGGAAATCAAGGGAGGAACAATGATTACAGGGGAAATCAAGGGAGAAACAATGATTTCAGGGGAAATCAAGGGAGAAAATATAATGACAATAATTACAACCAGAATAGGGGTCAAGGAAGAGGACAGCCTAGTGGTAGTAATATACAGCCAAACAATGACAACACAGCCCAGAACAACCAGACCAGTTCAGTAGTTAGTAGTACTACGGCCAGCTGTAGCGGTTCTTTAAACGCGAACCAGGCTGCGAAGTAAGGTCAGAATCTCAGTCTGTAGCATGCCCTGTCCATACAATTATACAGGAACCCTATGACCTAAATGTAAGAAATGAATTATTACATGAACTAAATGATGAAGGTATTATTCAGGAAGTGGTTAGTAAGAGCCCCATAGTTAAATTTAACGTGTCCGAGGCGTACACAGATGTTTTAATTGATAGTGGTTGTATGAAGAGTTGCATAAGTAGTGCATTTTATGATAAAATGAAAGGAACTGGAGTAAATTTTGAGGAGATGCCAATTAAAAGCACTTTTGTTATCACAGCTGTTGGGAAGAGGTCTAAAGTAATTTCTAAGCAAGTTTTAGTAGACATTAAAATTAATAATCATGTAGAGAAGCAGATTTGCCTTGTAATTCCAAATTTAGTATTCAGTGTTATCTTGGGTTCAGAGTGGCTAAGTAGAGTGTCTGGTAACTTATGTTATGATGTAGGGAGTTTGAAATTTAAATGGGGAGATTCAGAAGTAGAAGTAGCGTTCAATGACCATATTCAGAGGAGTAGTATTGTAGGTGTGATTTGTACTTTAAATGAGATATCGCCAGCCGTAGAGCGGGGTTCTCCATGTTTTGTGGGCAGTGTGATTACGAACGGAAGTCTAGAGGACTCGTTACGTGAGGCTGCATTTCAGGGAAATATAGAGGATGAACAGTGTGTTCGGCTCTATGATGTGTTATGGTGTAATAGGAGAGTTTTTGAGGATCGCATTGGTATGACCAATTGCTATACACATTCATTGAACGTTATTGATAGGTCAGTATTCACAAGACATAGATATCCTGTACCTTTCGCTTATCAGAGTGCAGTTGAGGCACAAATTAACCAGATGCTTGAAGATGGGATTATTGAGCACTCGAACAGTCCATATGTTAATTCTTTGATCACGGTACTCAAGACCGACGGCACTGTTCGTATTTGTTTAGACGCTCGTTTGGTTAACAGTAGAATTAGTTCAGATCAGCTGAAATCTATGTCAATAGAGGAATTAATGCAAACATTTGAGGGGAAGAAGTATTTCACTTGTGTAGATTTGAGTTCCAGTTTTTGGCAAGTGCCACTTATGTACGAAGATAGACCATTTACAGCTTTTAGTCATAAATATAACCTTTATCAATTTTGTAGAACACCTTATGGGTTAAAGAGTAGTTCAGCAGCTTTAATTAGGGCTTTAAACATCGCATTAGGGGATGACACAGAAGAGTTTGTAACCATTTACATAGATGATATGGTAATTAGTTCACGCAGTTTTGAGGAGCATCTACGTCATTTAGATATAGTTTTTCAGAAGTTAGATCAGGCAGGGTTCACTTTGAAGCTGTCTAAGTCGTCATTCTGTCAGTCAGAAGTTACATTTTTAGGTCATAGAGTGTCGAGTAGAGGTGTAACACCAGAAGAAAGTAGGGTTAATAAGATAGGCTACTTAACGCAGAGGTGCCACAGAATGTTAAACAGTTAAAAACATACCTGGGAATTTGCAACTTTTTCAGGAGGTTCGTTCTTAAATACTCAGGGTTGGTAGAACCATTCAGGGAATTGCTTAAAAGTGGGACTCGGTGGAGATGGGAGTCCAAGCATGATCAGGCTTTTAGAGCGCTAAAGGAAGGTTTTGAGAAAGCTGTAGTGCTGAAATATTCGTTAAAAGATAAGGAATATGTGGTTATGACATATGCTTCACATATAGGCATTGCTGGAGTATTATGTCAGAAAGATTGTATCTTTAGCCTCGCGAGGACTGACAGCAGCAGAGAAAAGATACACGATTACTGATTTAGAGCTTTTAGGTATTGTTTTCAGTTTAGGGAAATTTAGAATTTATTTAGTAGGGGGGAAATTTGAGATCCACACAGATCACCATGCATTACTGTATATGAGAACTTGTAAACTCAGTTCTAACAGAGTTAGTAGGTTGATTCTTGCTCTGCAGGAATACGAATTCACAGTAAAATACATTAAAGGTAAAGATAACATTCTTGCAGACATGCTATCGAGGGACACTAATTTATGTAGGGATTATCCTGTGGTTAAAGCAGAGGATGGTATTTTAATATGTACATGTGTGGACAGTAGCAACAGGGCATCGTTACAGACATGGAGAAATACGCTAGGTAGAGCAACGTGATGACGTTCATTTAAGGGAGCCACTGGCAAGGTTGGAAGCATGTGACGCAGAAACATTTATAGTTTCCAAACGTATTGGAAAAACAGCATATGTACTGGAGAATAGTGAGGGAAACAGATTATACGGGACGTATAATATACATAGTCTACGAAAATATGTGTCATAAAGCGAGTGTGTTTAGCTGGCGAGCCAGCCTATCAAATGAGTAAGTGTGGTGTTTGGTGCGTGGAAGATCTGGTCTTCAAGGCAGGCGTATCAGAAGTCACACAGGGGGGTAGTATGTAAGTAAATGAGAGTTTTTAAGGTACAGGGAAATATGACGGGATTGTCGGATGCTCTTGAGCACTAAAATGTCTCGATACACCAAGGCCAGAATTTGGTAGCGCTGGTGAATTCCCATTTGCCTCCAAGAGATGGGTGAGCGCTTGAACAGGGTATTTTTGCTTAAGGCGTCCACGAGGCAAAAGATGGGCCATCAGAATGCGAGACAGTCCTTCATGAAACTCATACATATCAGCACACGTGATTTCTGTTTATGGCCTCGCCATGTAAGATTTGTAAGTGTGTAATTTAAGGTAATTTGTACAAAGGTATTATTTGTGTGAGGAGAACTGGTCTGTGTTGAGAACTAGTATTAAGTAGAATATGGTCTACGGGAACTTAAAGACAGGGCGATTACGGCACAGAAATATTTGGTGTTATATGTAATGCGCATTTACTGTTTTTTTTTCAGAAGTCAATATTAATTTAATCTACTTTAAAGAGAGATTAAGTATTATGGTCACGAGGCGCTGCCACAATAGTGTGATCGTGTGCTCAGTGATAAGTGGAATTAATTTCACAATAAGGAAGGAACCTCCAGTGAAATTAGGAAGATCTATGGTGATATAAATATATCAGAACACCTTCAATGCGTGTGATATGACATCATAAATACATAGTGCTCACACATTAATTATGTCTATTTCTCCAACATAGAGAAATTTGAGAGGCGGAAATATCCGTGGAACACTATTCTATATGTAAAACATTGGACTGGTTGCAAAGTGCAATCCATAGTGACAACAAACTTTGACGCAAAGTGCGTGAAGAAAAATTATGAGTGTATATATCTGTAATTTAGGGTGATTTCATTTATGTAATATGTATTTTGGATGGGGTTTATTAACGTGTCTGGGATAATCGGATAATGGACCGTCGTCACGGTAAGTCATCCGATGATCCGAGGCGAATATGTAACGTGTTTTTCGAGGGGTTTTATGCAACTGGCATAAGTCAGTAGGAAGCCATTCTATATTTATTTACGCGGCAAATTGTTCAGCCAAGAGAATTTTTCATGTTAATTTATTATTATTATTAATTTATTATAATTATTATTAAGATATTTTCGGAGCATTTTATAAAAATTATAAGCATACAGATAGGTTTTCTATGTCTTAGAAAACGCTATCAAGCAAATTATTACGAACGACGATATCATAGAAAATTATCTGATTACGGAATTTTACGGAGTTTTGTCAGTTAGGGTATTTGAGAGACATGACTCACTGGGAATTCAAATACAAGCTGATTCCTGTCGAGAAGTTTTACGCAAGGCTGGGTCGCTTCGTCAAGAAAAGGCGAATTGTTGGAACGGAAAACGACTTCTCCCTCTCGCGCGCCGAGTGTAATGAGGCAGAGTGGGGATCTAGCGCGTAGGGTGCAGCCAATCAGTGTAGACCACGTAAGCTAGGAGTCGGCTGAAAAGTGGGGGAGCCGAGAGGTGCATATATCGTTCGACGCGCCGTGGAACGAGGACAATCTGTGTAGTTCTTGCCGAGTGTGGTTATACGCGGGGGTCGCTCCGACGCGCCGTGGAACGTGGACTATCTGTGTAGAACGTAACGAGTACGGATGCACGCGGGAGTCGCTCCGATGTTCCGTGGAGTGGAGGACTAACTTTTGTAAAACTTATCCAGTGTGGTTATACGAGTGTTTGGGTCCGATGTACGGACCATAGAATTATCTAATCTACCAGAATATCATCAAATAACGAAGAAGATGGCGACGTCCAGGAGACTGTGGGAAGCACACAGCATCATCCAGTACGAGGGAAATGCTTTAGCAATTTCCAGTGGTAAGCGCAAATGACGCAGAAATACGCAATCTCTCATTTTTCTTTGTTTTAAATTTCATATTTCAGTAACTTCATAGCTTGGGAATAAGAGTAAAATCAATAATTTATCAGACTCCGTTTTCACGTAATTTTCTATCGGTAATATTAAAATCGCAACGCTCCAATTTAAATTTTAAACTTATTATTATTAATTTTGCTATTCTTGTTTTATATAATAAATTCATTTCTTTTACAATGCAATCTTTGCTTTCAGTAGGTAGCATTACATATAGACCAATTCCTTCTCCTGATACAATTGTTTGTTGGGTTAATGATCAAATCATACCACGATCTGAGTGAATAGATTCTTGAAGGTGTTCTCCCAGAGCTAGACGTTGTTAAATACAAATTTAGATTTCAGCATTGCGTTGAGGTCTTGGCGCCCATTAAAACAACATAGCTTAGGCAAAGGTAAACAGTTACATTTATCACCCAACAGTTAGGGGCAAGCAAAACGTTTCATTTGTCGCTACCAACATGGGGCACTAATTAACGTTTCATTTGTCGCTCAACGTGTGGGCTAGCGAAGATGTTACAATGGTAAAAAAAAATACTATTGTCCTACATCGGTGATTACTAACCTACATCCTGTTATTTCATTCCCTCAGTTCTATAACAAAGATATACTCAATCAAATTTACAGCTTAATGAATATTAATTCCTTCTGTGTGAGTTATCTTTTCATTTGTCATCTATCGCCTTTACTTACTATCCTATCTGTAGGGGTGGGGGCGATAGCTGTCTTTACAGAGATGTGCAAATTATTAGATTCGATGTCAGTTTTCCAAAATTGCATTTTTACTTGTCACGGTTTAATGCACTAAGTATGTTTACACGGCGATGAAATTACTTCAAATGATTAACCAAGACTTCTAATTATATTTTAATTTAAGAAACTCAAATTAAAATGATTTTTTAGAATTTCCACTAACAGAGGAGCCTTGCAAATGCAAAATGCCACACGTTTCGTTTTTATTACATCACTCTACTTTACATGTGAATTTAGAGCGGAGGGATTTGGGGTCTTTTAACTGATGAACGCTATTGAACTATTCAAAGATTCATGAACTATGCATTGAAATCACCCGACTTGAATTCTAAAGTCAATGAAAAATTGAATATGGACCCAGCTCAGATATCCCTCGGAATCCAATAATCTGAAAGTTTCCAGGCGCATTTCCTTACGGCAAAAGGTGTAATTCCACGGGAGAAGAAACACTACTAAGTAGGACTACAAAAGAAGTTGGTCAATAAAATGATTTTGAATAAAAGTAATTACGACTAATTAAAATTATTTATTTTATTATATTAAATTGCACACCTCTATATGTTAACCAACATCTCTAAATTCAAATATAAGAGACCCATCTTTTATTTTAAATTTATACCATTGTTCATAAGTAGACAAAACACCAAATTGTACCGCTGTAGCCTTAAATTGTGTGGACATCTCTATCTACTTAGTATAAAGCAAAAGTTCCCAATTCTTGGATGTAACGGGTAATCTCGAGAGCAACTTATGGATTTTGATGCGGTTTTCACCATTCTGTAAAGGATTTCTCGATGAAGGATTAGGTAGAATAACATTTATTTATGACCAAAAGAAGCCGAGCATTTACGATTTCAGTGAATTGAGTTGAAGAAAAACCTAACGTCCATGTGTCTTTAAAAAAAAACACGATATTCTCTGAGAATTGTTCAGCATGAAAAGTTCTGCAAGAAAGTCCGCGACTGCTCCCACATCGTCCACTGTAAGTGTTTTTACGTTTTTATTTATTCCAGGAATCTCCATTCAGTGGAAATTTAAATTACTAGCTTCAGAGTGAGTTTACGAGCTTGCGAGCGACCTATCACCCTAGCTTCAGCCAGCATCAAACTGCCGAGTCGTGTGGAGTTAATTCTTCAGAGAAGAGTATAGCTTATGTGTTTGGAGTTAGCTGTTCACTTCGGCCTGATGTCCGTGCGCCTTTTAAGCTTACGCAGGGTAAATAGTGGGACACACACACAGAGGTCAGGCAGACACCCACACATTTGATCTTATAAGTCTACTTCATCATTTACCCAAAAGCGACGGTACCGTAAATGTCTGTTCAGGTCACTAGCATGAAGACATGCAAATGCCATATGGACAGAAGTGCTGTAGGATTGTTGAAGTGAATTCTGCCGAGCAGCACGGGTCTTCTAGTAATATTAAATATTTTTTTGAGTCGTTTCGGCCATCAAAGGACCACGATGTTCTTCACTCATGTGATCACTGTAATGCTTGTTTTCTTGTTTGCCAGTAGATCTTAATTCTTGACGAATGTTCAGCTCTCCTTTCTTCCGTCCACTTGCAGTGAGGGCGAGGCATCACAGATGTTAACGGGTGTAGATTCCTGGTTGATTTAACCGCCTTTCTGAACAGGTTACTATCCCAAACCAAAGCTTGATTGATTCGAGTTTCTGTTAGGTCCTTTTTAACTTGCATCGACCATTTACAATATGATTTTTATAGAGATTGATGAGTGTATTCGATATGAAAGTCGATTATGCTCTATCCGTTCCAGATGTCCAAAGAAAGACATTCTCCTTTTTATCATCACACTCACCAAATCATCTATAAGCTCAAATAATTCATTGTTATATCTTCTTCTGTAAGTACCATTATCATTAACTGGTCCTAATATTTTCTTTAGAATTTTCCGATCCTTAAGTTCTAATTTTCTCAATGGGCATTTGTTTGTCATCTGTAAGCATTCTGCGGCATACAGTGCTGACGGCCTAATTACTGTTATAATGACAATGTTTGACATTCCGGGACAAGCTTTTACTTTTGTAAATGTTTTTGCAGGTTTGAAAGGCACCTTCCAATTTGTTACATCTGCTCTCAATGGCAGCTATTTCTGAATTATTAGGGGTAATCTATTCCCCTAGATATTTAAATTTTCGGCCTTTTTTGATTTTTTGCACACCAATCGTGATGAATTTTGAGGCATCTTTGTCATTAGTTTTATAGAAGGCCACTTAAGTCCAGTTTTAGCAGCTATGATTTGTAGTTTATTAAGTTGGTCAGTGGCCTCTTCCATTGAATTAGCGAACAAAGCAATGTCATCTGCAAAAGCAAGACAGTTTATATTTAGGTCTTCTTTTTTATAACCAATTCGAATACCATAATTATTTGGTAAGATTTTTAACCATTCTCTTATAATTTTTTCCATGACACAGTTGAACAGCATCGGTGATCCCAGATCACCTTGTCTACAGCCAGTCTTGATTGCAAAGGCTTCGGACAATTCACCACGAAATTTGACCTTAGAAATGGTGTTTTCTAAGCTTGCTTTGAACAAATTAATTGATTTATTGTCTAGGCCAATCTCACGTAAGGTGTTAATTTATTGTGTCTCTATGAATGCGATCATAAGCCTTTTGAAAGTCCACAAAAATCACAACATCAGGTTTTGATCGTACCGTACAGTAGGAAATTATGGTCTTAATGTTATGAATTTGTTCAGGACAGGATCTTGATTTCCTGAAACCAGCTTGATATTCTCCTAACTGACGGTCTAATATCGGTTCTGCTCTGTTCAGAAGAGCCCTTGCAAATATTTTGTACGTTACCGATACCAGTGAAATACCTCTATAATAATTTGGGTCGGATTTATCCCTTTTCTTATGTATAGGATGAATGATGGCGGACGTCCAATCCTCCGGCAACTTTTCACTATGCCATATTTCTTCATTGGTTTTCTGGAGACAAATGATGGAGTCATTATCTGCATATTTCCATAATTGAGCCACAATACTATCCTCCCCAGAGGCCTTATTATTTTTTAGCGCCTTGATGATTTGTGGTATTTCTTCGTCGGAGGGTGGTGAACTGTCATGGTATGCAACGCTAGGATAGAAAGAAAGTTGTTCAGTAGGTACCGTCGTGTTCAAAAGGGTTTCAAAATATTCTCCAATAGCTTTAGCACAGTCTTTATTATTGAGATT
The DNA here is from genome assembly GCA_946902985.2 of Meconema thalassinum. Classification (NCBI taxonomy): domain Eukaryota; kingdom Metazoa; phylum Arthropoda; class Insecta; order Orthoptera; family Tettigoniidae; genus Meconema; species Meconema thalassinum. The sequence continues at coordinate 1,200,818,566 of OX336388.2, read as the reverse complement.
AAGTTTACCATCAGATCCTCGGATATGAAGAGTAGGGGCGACGTATTTGGACACTTGGTGCTTAAAATTTTGATAGAAATCCCTTGTTTTGTGCCTTTGAAAATCATCTTCAATTTGAATAATTTGTGATTTGTGGAAATTTATTTTTGCCAATTTTAAAATTTTACAAGTTTCTTTCCTGATGCAGAGAAAGTTCTCAAGGTTCACATCGTCTTTCTTGTTATTCCATTTAATTAAATGAAATTAAATAAATTTATAAATAGCAATAATAATAATGATAATAAATAATAATAATTAAAAGTCAATAACCAATAAATAATAATTTGAAAAACCCACCGTTTTACAAGAGTGCGGTTGCGAATGCGTATAAAATAATTATTAATACACCCCGTGGTAAGGATAGTTTTTATCTTGGGATGTAAATGACTTATCTTTGAGGTAGAGCCGTTTCAGCCGTCTCATAGGCCTCTCCAATTATTCGTTCGCAAGATATCGGAAAAAGTTGATGGCCTACTAGTTTTTGGTTCTTCGCTACAAATCTATAAAATATGTTGTGCATTGAAAAGAGGAGAAAAAACCTATTCAAACGAGCCATCACGTAAGTCTCTAGGATTAATAGTTCGGGAAATATCGAAAACAAAACCAACAAAAGGTACAGTCGCGTTCAAATATAATGAGAGCCGCCCATGTATCATCCCGAATAAAATGAACACACATACATCTTTTTATAATTATTCATTCCCTACCATCTTGTGCCAAAGAACTACTAGTTTTGAGTCCCTTGGTTAAATAAAGAGTAAAATAATAATTGATAATAATTTATAAAGCCCGCCATCTTACAAAAACTGCGAGTGCTTATGCGTAATAAAGATTACTATTTCACCCCCGGGTAAAGGTAGTTTTTATCTTGGGGGTGGAAATGAGTAGTCCATAGGAAAGGGGGCTTCATCTCGAGTAATTTGACATCTTACACGCCCATCCCCGATCATTGGTTCACGAGATATCGGAAAAATTACATACGTGAGGAAGTGGTGAATTATCGGAATTTATTGATTCAGAGCTGGAAGAAGTAGTGTGGGTAAAATCAGAAATTATGGGGCAGGGGGAAGGAAGGGTATGTTTTGTTTTTGTATACAACCCTCCAGAGAGTTTTTCGATGAATAAACTATTAATTTAAATAGAATTCAAAATATATATGAGGAGACAGAGATTCTGCTTATGGGGGACTTAAATGTGAGGATTGCAGACAGAAATCCCCTTTGTAGTAAAGAGGTTGTTGGGGTGCCATTTGGGGATAGACATATCAAAGATGCTACAAAAACGGAGAAAAGATTTAGGAACTATGTGGTGCAGAGGATCTATTTATACTAAATTGTGTCTGTGTGGGGGATGAAAGAGGTAACTTGACATATATAACAGAAAATGGAGGGAGCGTAGTAGATCTAGCCATATATTCCAGAGGAACACTTGCTCTAATTAAGAGATTCACAGTTGAAGAATGGGGGAAATCACACCACCTATCAATTGTCATTAACAAGCAAGGAGCGGAGATAAAATAAGGGAGGAAACCACAAGTTAAATCTAAGGAGAGAAAAGTAAAAAGATTCAGATGGAGGGAGGAAAACTGCAGAGAGTTCCAGAACTACTTTCAGGGAGAAAATATTGAACTAATAAAGGTTTATGATCAGTAATGATCAACTCGAAGAGGTAATAATAATGATAGAGAATAAAATATTATGATTTCCGGGCAGAAACTGTGCGTGAAAGCTAAGAGGAAGGTAGAGAGAATTGAAGGGTGGTACGATGAATCTTGTAGTGGGAAGAAAACTGAAGTTATCAGAGCACTGAAGTTATACATGAAAGAAGTGGATGAAACGGTAAGAGTCGAATGTGTCGTCTAAGGAAAGAATATACGGAACTGCCCAGCAAAACAAAAATTCAATCGTAGGGGAAAGAAGCAGCACCACTAAACAAAGATTCCAAATCCAACGATTGTAGGAAAGTGTGGACCAGGATAAATTCATACTGAAGGGGGCGCAGATGTGGTGGCAGGAGTACGATTAGTGATGACTGGCATACATATTATATAAATAAAGGAAGATGTCCCGACTGACTGACTGACTGATAATCTTCGCACAGCAAAAACTATTGGAGATAATTGTATTAAACTTTGAAGATATGTTCCTACCGTAGTGTAGATACGCACTAAGAAAGTTTTTTTTATAAATTCCGATTTTAAAGGGGTAAAAAGGGGTGAAATGTGATTTTACATTTTTGTTACAATTAACTGGGACAAAATATCGAAGTTGTCGCATAAAGATCGGACATAGCTCATTTTACGCCCCTCGATGCGAGAAACAATACTCGTTGGGTTCCTAGGGGACACCGAAAACCACATTTTATGGCCCTAAAACCAACAGTTTCAAAGATATTCCCAGAAAACTATCTTCGCTGAACTAATGGCAAGTCCGTATCCATGGCAACAGTACGCTCTGATAAACTGATGAATTAATCGCAAGTCCGTATCCTTGGCAACAGTAGGTCAATACATGACATCCAATTGTCCATCTATCCCTGTAGTATGAGGTAAAGCCAATCCACTTATTATCTAAAACACGATAGACTAGCTGCGAGGCTCAGCGGTAACGTTCTAGCTTGCTGGGCCCAAGGTTGCATGTTCGTATCCTGGCGCAATCAGCTGGCATTTGAGGGTGCGCAAATGCAAGGGAACCATGTCAGTAGATTTACTGGCACGTTACAGATCCCCTTCGGGGCAAAATTCTAGCACCCCGGCGTTTCTAAAAGCCAGAGTAGTTAAAAGGAACGTAAATCCAATAACATTATTATTAAAACACGATAAGAGCATTACGAATCTAAACGGGCATCCCTCTTTCAAGATATATCTATATCATAATTTAAAAATAAATAACATTCTATGTTTTAGAACTACAATAACGAAAATTAGTGTGAGATAGCGCCTTCCAATACCACCTTTAATTTTTAAACACTACAGTAGCGGCTACTATATAAAGGTAGCGATATAGCTACGGTCAATTTCATAAACACTGGGCTCACAAATCCCGTATAGTTAAGTACAAATATCAGTCTGGTCGTTATGCCAGTAGCAACGAAGCTCTATGGCGGCTATTGCCGTTTGCGTAACACTAAAGGCATCCCGCCGGCACATACCTCAATGTGCACTTACTAAATTGTGGACCAGTCTATTTTACTGAAAATAATTTCTACGAGCGAGTATCCACTTCGCCAAAAACCACACTCACTACTTTTTCCGAAATGTACACAGGACGGGATTTTGAAAGTACTCTTCTGTATGTTGAGGTACAGAGATATACCACATGGAAAGATGCAATAAAATGTTGGCAAATATGACTTCAAGGAACTGCTGTTCAGAATAGGCCTTGTGTTAAATCTGCAGAAGCTTTCGGTACAGCTTATACGGTCCATGTTCGTAACATGGAATGTTTTCCTTTGACAATGCATCTACACCATGTGCGAAGGCAATGCATTTTCAGGAAATTGGAGAAAAGTTTACAGAGGGAGCGAAGATTCAAGGAGAAATAATTTCAACTCCGAGATTTGCTGATGGCATCGTCATCTTGGCCGATACGCCAGAAGGAAGCTTGTAGTTTAACGTGACCGTTAATCTTGAGATCATGAGCCACGGGACCTCCTTTTTACGTGGAATCCGAACCACAGGACATGGCATTTCGCTTCGAAAATCTCACATGCATTGACCGGGAATCGAACCTGGACCGCCTTGGTGAGAGGCATTCAGCTAGACCGCTGAGCCACCACGCCCCTGCCGATACGCCAGAGGATTTGAACGAGTTTTTGAATTGTATGGACTCCGTCTTGAGGAAAGAATTCATGATGAAAATTAATAAATATAAAACTAAAATATTGGAATGCAGCCGAAATAAACCAGAAACCTCTATGGACATCAAATTGGCAGGTGGAACGCTAGGGGAAGTAGGAGACTTATGTTACTTAGGTAGCAAAGTATCCAGTGATGGACGAAGCAAAGAGGATATAAAAAGTAGGTTGGCTCAGGCAAGTAAAGAATTTCTACAGAAAAGGAATCTGTTGACATCGAATATACATTTAGGTATTGGAAGACGTTTTTGAAAGCTTTTGTCTGGAGCGTGGCATTATAAGGCAGTGAAACTTGGACTATTGGTGCAGCAGAAAAGAGGAGAATTGAAGCGTTTGAAATGTGGTGTTACAGGAGAATGATGAAGATCAGATGGGTAGATAGGGCAACAAATGAAGAGGTAGTAAGACGAGTGGGAGAGGAAAGACGTTTCTGGCGACTGCTAATGAAGAGAAGAGATAGGTTGGTAGGACACATATTAAGACACCCAGGAATAGCAAGCTTAGTTATGGATGGGAGGGTCGAGGAGAAGAACTGTAGGGGTAGACCAAGGTTAAACAGATTGCCTCGGATGTAGGGTGAGGTATCTATGTAGAGATGAAACGATTATCTCAGGACAGGGTGGCATGGAGGGCTGCATGAAACCAGTCAAAAGACTGAAGACTCAAACAACAACAATCAGGAATTTTAATTACTTAGAGAGGCATGTGGGGAAAAGGGTTGTTGGAGAATTTCAATCCCTGGGATGTAACACTGGAAGAGACTGCTTAATGTACATCAGCGGCCAAGGTGAGAGATATTTTACTATAGGTCTATTAATAGCGATATGTTGGCGTTTACATCATCAATAATTGTGGCAAATTAGACCCTGAATAGCTTAAGGAAAATACTGTTAATTCCCCATATTCCGATAGATTTGCCATTCCAGTGTGCAAGAGTGCAGTTCCCTCTTCAAAAAATATTCGCAATTTCTATTAACAAAGCGCAACGACACACACTTAACAGCAGCCGGTGTACATTTAGACAAAACCATTTTTTCCCATGGGCAACTGTATGTGGCATGATCACGGGTATCCGGACAACAAAATCGTTATATCTCAGCAAGAAGGCAACCAAAATCAAAAACGTAATTTTCAAATGTGTTCACATAATGCAACATCGTACCTTGCAGACTTTCTCAACTCTATGAAATTTCCGCATTGCTGCTCATATCAATATACTGTATGTATCAGAATTTTCAGAATTAAAATTGACCCACCTGTAACCGCGATTGCTGTAATAGAATAGACCAATTATCAGCAATGATGCATCTTCCTCAATGTCTTGATCGCGAGCGAAGCCGCGGGTACCTGCTAGTATTATATATTTATCTCTTAAATACTAAAGATAACTGGAGAAATCAAGATGTGATTTGCGTCCCGAGAGGGCTAGATGTCACGCTGCCTATGCTGGACTTCAATAGACGAAGTCAGGGAAGTATTGTCAATAAGTAAAGGGGGAAAGTCGGGTGCTATTTCGGGGATAACGAACGAATTTCGGAAAGAGCTGGGTAAAAATATTTTCATGTTGGAAACCTTGGTAAATATGTTCAAGATTTTTGAAGGAGGGAGATTTCCGCGGGCGTGGCAGGGGAGATAAATCAGACCCAGGGAATTTATTATAGAGCCATAACTTTGCTTGATAATCTTTGCAATGTACACCGGGGTCTTAACCAAGCGTTTAATGGCGTCGGCAGAGGGTTGTTTTGAGTTATCGGGACCCCAAACAAGGTTTAGAAAAGGGATGAGTACCAGTGGCGTATAATGGTGGTGAAAACGTTGATGGACAAATACATAAGGAGGAATAGAGGTAAACTGTACATCACAGCAATTATTGATTTAGAGAAGGCGTTCGATTCAGTGAGCAGAGGAGCTGTCATTGCTAAATTGGTAAAGATCGGGGTGTCACATAAGATGATAAGAGCAAGAGTTTAGTGCTTTTCAGTCGGTCAACACGAATGTACCCAAAAGAGATGGGTTATACCCTAATCCTGAAATAAATTACATGAGATTAATAAAACACTAGGATGACCAGTTTCGATCGTCAAGCGATCATCATCAGATCCATTACACTTAGGCTACAAGATCTATGTTTGAAATACAGGTGAAAATATTTACAATATGTACAATTATTTAGTTGCAGTATTGGTACTGCAACTGTCAGTGTATGCTAAATGCAGTATATATGTTAGGTGAAATGCTAAATGGTGATAGCTATCCGGAGATTGTACTTTAGAGAGATTATATGGTTGTAAACTATGGTTAAACTATAAAATTTTTGGCTAACTACTTATCTGATTGTCTTCCGTATTACAGCTACTCGCAGTTTTCGTGCTCACTGGAACTCGCTGTGCGGTCGACTGCGGTGGTTATCTTAACGACTGGTTTTTCCCATGCCTCCTCCCCCTGTCCCTACGTGCTGTGGGGAGTGATAGCGATGTGTTCATGTGAGGTGTTGCCAACCTAGATAAGATGTATGTTATTGAATGAGGTAGATCCACAACTATTAAAGACCGTGGATTAGCCCTCGCCACGCGTGGAGCATAACCCATTCGAACTAAGCGTTGACGGTCTTATGAGGACGTCCCGGCACCTTTAATACAGCCACGAATATGGGCCTTGGTTTATTGCAGAAGAAAAGTACATCGTACACCTGATCCAGATAACATTTACCTATTAAAGGTGCCGGGACGTCCTCATAAGACCGTCAACGCTTAGTTCGAATGGGTTATGCTCCACGCGTGGCGAGGGCTAATCCACGGTCTTTAATAGTTGTGGACCCACCTCATTCAATAACATACATCTTATCTAGGTTGGCAACACCTCACATAAACACATCGCTATCACTCCCCACAGCACGTAGGGACAGGGGGAGGAGGCAGGGGAAAAACCAGTCGTTAAGATAACCACCGCAGTCGACCGCACAGCGAGTTCCAGTGAGCACGAAAACTGCGAGTAGCTGTAATACGGAAGACAATCAGATAAGTAGTTAGCCAAAAATTTTATAGTTTAACCATAGTTTACAACCATATAATCTCTCTAAAGTACAATCTCCGGATAGCTATCACCATTTAGCATTTCACCTAACATATATACTGCATTTAGCATACACTGACAGTTGCAGTACCAATACTGCAACTAAATAATTGTACATATTGTAAATATTTTCACCTGTATTTCAAACATAGATCTTGTAGCCTAAGTGTAATGGATCTGATGATGATCGCTTGACGATCGAAACTGGTCATCCTAGTGTTTTATTAATCTCATGTAATTTATTTCAGGATTAGGGCATAACCCATCTCTTTTGGGTACATTCGTGTTGACCGACTGAAAAGCACTAAACTCTTGTTTACTAAGGCAACACTGAAAATATGGCTTCAAACACCACAATGATAAGAGCAATTGAGAATGTGTATTCGGAAGGGAATGTGCAATTAAAATGAAAGATGATGTAATTTTGGGAGAGATAAAGTCAAATTTAGGATTAAAACAGGGCTGTAAATTATCATCGGTGCTCTCTTTGCTATTCATTAACGACAGCTCCGAATCTAAGGGCACTGAGCAACGGTCCAAGCCTCTTTTGGACAATCATGATATCCCAGACCTAGTGTTTGCAGATGACATCCTTCTGCTCGCTTTAACGCCTCCTAATGTGCAACATGGTATTGATGAGATTATGAAATAATGTGAGGACTGGCATTTAAAAATGAATCCACGCAATACTAAAGTTATGGTGTTCAAAAAGGGAATTAAATTAGCTAAGAATGAAAAGTGATGCATGTATGGGTCAAAACTAGAGACTGTGAGAACATGTGAGTATTTAGGGACGATACTAGCGAGTATTGGAAAATGGACTGAACAAATTAAAAGACCAAAATTGAAAGAGCTAGCTGCATTGGCAAGTGTTTAAGTGTTAGAACGTACAGTAAGTTACCGAATATTGACTACAAAGTTCACGAAAATGTATTCAATGCACTTCTCGTATCAGGAGTATATGGAGTGGAAGTATGGGGTGTAGAAGAAAGAACTGCAAACCTGGACTCTATTGTAAGTAAGTTTGCTAAGATAATTTTGGGGCTACCTAGTTGCACAGAGAATTGCGGAATAGAAATTATGTGCGAGGATGAAAGTATTCGAAAACATATTATAAAAAGAATCATAAAATCTTGGATACGTCTGAAAGTAGATGGAGGGGGTGAAAATTTAAAGTTAGCCTTCCTGCACCAAATGAAGTATCAGAAAAAAGGGAACTGGGTGGACGAGGTAAGAAATATACTGGAAAGACTAGGAATGGGTTATTTATGGGATAGGAACTTACGAGGAGAGGAGTGTAAGTTGTGTAAAAAATTGTGCAGAAGGTTAAATGACATAGAGTTGCAGGTACTGAGAGAAGAGTGTGCCAACAGGAGAACTTTGACGGAGTTCTGCGAAATAAGGAAATTTATCAGTATAAAGCCTGAATATCTAAGGAAATGAGAAATGAGAGGGATAATTTTGTGGTTAATGGGGTGTATAAGAACAACGAATTGAGAGAAGTAGGAAGTAGGCCTTTTTGGGGGAAGGTTATGGGTGCAGCACATCTGATCAGGGAATGCAGTGAGACTAAAATGATAAGAGCAAAGTTTGTAGACAAGCCAGATTTAAACAGAATAGAAAGTGAAAATGAATATCCCACTTAAATAAAATTACTAAATAGGGAATGGAGGAAGCCAGGTAAATTAGCGAATTTTTTATTATTATCAGGGGATTGTGTGATAGGAAAGCGACAGATGAGAAACACAAGAAAGATGCATGTGAAACAAAAATACGGGTACAGGAGATGGTATCTTAAACTATAAAACTTAGTTGAAGTCTAGGATAGTTTCTCTGTATCAATTAAGATAAGACTAAGTTAGTACATAATTAATAGCCATTATTAGTGTTTGGATAATTGTTTTTAACATTCAATACATTGTAAATTAGTTGTAGGTTTGTGACTTATGTTTAAATTTATGTTGCTGTTAGGGACCTACGCCTACCCGGTGTAGGTATAACCAATAAAACAAATTGAATGAAACGCTCAAGACTTCTCATAAGAAAACTATATATTCTAGTAACCGCCATTACAACATTTTCACTGCCTTGTGTATCAAAGCTCTTAACAACAAGAAACACAAAAGTCAAGGAGTAAAGAGTAATCGTCCGTGACATCCTCCCACCTTTGATGCAAATCAAACACACTGTTCATAAACAGAGACGGGAAGGCGTTTTTACTCTTCTTCCACTCCTGGTGAAGTTGCGACTTCTGAGACTTACTGCCTCCGGAACTGCACCACTAAGTAAGGGCACCTCCTAACTCCCACCTCCAGCCTCCAAAGGTTATAGGTGTCTCGTAGGTCGGAGGAGTTCTCCTGAGGGTGTCTTTACCCTAACTACTCGGGTCACTTTGTCTTTACCTGGAAGTGTAGCTGTCACTCTTCCTAGGGGCCAGTCTATCCTTCTCTTGTCATCACTACCAATGATGACTACATCTCCTACCTTCCACTGATGGTCAGACTCCTTGCCCGATGAACTGCATAGAAGGCTACCCAGATACTCCAGTCGGAATCTCCTCCTCAGCTCACCCCTTAGCTGTTGAAGATATTGAAACCTTCTGGTGAGATTAACTTGATCTAGCATGTCTAAATCAGAAGTGCCAACCACGGGAATGTCCTGAAGAAACATTGATGGAGTCAGAGGTACCAATTCATCACAGTCTTCTGAAATGTAGGTGAGGGGCCTCGAGTTGATTACCGATTCACTATCAGCAATCACAGTCAATAGTTCTTCAAATGTCAAGATAGCTTTGCCTAAAACACGCCTTAATAATTTCTTGACCATTTGCACAATACGTTCCCAGAATCCACCCCACCAAGGGGCTGAAGGAGGACTAAATTTCCACTTGATTCTATCAACTGATACTTCCGCACACAATTTTTCCAGTCAATGAAGCCAAACAAATTGTTGGTGCCAACAAAGTTTGTCCCGTTGTCACTATAAATCACACGAGGCCTTCCTCGTCGGGCTATGAAACGCCTAAGAGCTAACAGAAACCCTGCAGTGGACAAAGTCATGACTAATTCAAAATGGACCGCTCTCACTATGGCACATGTAAAAATCACAATCCAAGCCTTGTTCTTGCATTTTAAGTATAGCGGTCCAGCAAGGTCCACTCCCACTACCTCAAATACACCTGCATCTCTCACACGATCTTCTGGAAGGGCTGGCGTTTCCGGAATTGTCTTTTCCATTTCGAATCTCCTGCACTGGGTACACTTCCTGATGCGAATGGTTCTTCTTCCCTTTGGTATCCAGTAGCGCTCCCTGAGTATAGCAAGTAAAATCTGAACACCAGCAGGAGAGGCTTTCAAATGATGATCTCTGATTATCATCTCAGTCAAAGGGTGCTTTGATGGCAATAACACCGGTGCACGGAAATCATATTCATCCTTTCTGTTGGTAATTTTTGTCTTAATCCTGAAGAGACCCATCTGGTCTTTAAAAGAGCAGAATGTTTTCTGGTTGTCCCTTTCGGTAAACTTCCCTTCCTGAACTAATTTCAGCAGTCGTTTCTCTGCCATTGAAATTTCGAGACAATCTAATTCTGAAGCGACATTTTTCACTACGTCCTTCCTGGCATTGTTGACGAACCGTAACTTCCAGGCCACCATTCTAACGATTCGTGAGTACTTGGAAAAATAAATCAAATACCAGTGTTTTTCCTGGGAGACAAGCATAGTATTGGTAACATGGCCTTTTCTTCTTTCTTCATCGACCTCCTTTTCATTAACTTTTACAATGCGCGTTGGCCAGCTGTTTTCTTCCAACTTTAACCAAGCGGGTCCCTCTGACCAACGAGAAGAAATCAGCTGCAACGTAGAGCAACCTCTCGAAGGTAGATCGGCTGGGTTGTCCGTCCCTGGTAGATGAAACCAACGCTTTGGGTTAGTTAATGTTCTAATTTCTTTAACTCGGTTAGTGACGAACACTCCCCAAGCTTCCTCTCTTCGTATCCAACATAAAACAGAAGACGAGTCACTCCAGTAGTACTCCGGGACGTCCGTTAGTTTCAAGCTTTCCTTCACTGTAAAGGCAAGACGTGAGCCTATAGTGCAAGCTAATAGCTCCAGTCTCGGTATCGTCACCTTCTTGAGTGGTCTACCCTGGATTTTGCTGCGACCAGTTGCACTTCAAATTATTTCCCATTGAATGATCTCAAGAAAATAACAACCGCATAAGCCACTTGACTAGCATCACAAAATACATGCAAACTCCAAGAGGATCTGTCCTCACAATTAGAAAATCTTCTAGGCACCTTAATCTTAGCAATAGAGGGCAGTTCATGTAACCATTTATTGAATTTGCTTTGGGCGTCTTCACTCAGTAGACTATCCCAACTTGTTTTCTCTCTCCAACTTTCCTGAAGCAAAACCTTTGGCACAATGGAAACCGGACAAGTAAATCCAATTGGATCAAAGATACTTTGAGCTACCGACAAAACTGTCCTCCTTGTGAGAATATCAGATTCATTTAATTTTTCTACTTTACAAGCCAAAGTAACAGCCACTGGGTCCCACCACAAACCCAAAACGGGTGTCACTTCGGGAACCTCATCCTCCAGACCCAATCTGGTGTGCTCCCACCCTCGGAGGTCAAATTTTCCTTGCGACAGTAACTCCCTAGACTCATCCACAAATTGTTTGAGTTCTTCCTCTGTAAACAAGAGTTTAGTGCTTTTCAGTCGGTCAACACGAATGTACCCAAAAGAGATGGGTTATGCCCTAATCCTGAAATAAATTACATGAGATTAATAAAACACTAGGATGACCAGTTTCGATCGTCAAGCGATCATCATCAGATCCAATACACTTAGGCTATAAAATCTATGTTTGAAATACAGGTGAAAATATTTACAATATGTACAATTATTTAGTTGCAGTATTGGTACTGCAACTGTCAGTGTATGCTAAATGCAGTATATATGTTAGGTGAAATGCTAAATGGTGATGGCTATCCGGAGATTGTACTTTAGAGAGATTATATGGTTGTAAACTATGGTTAAACTATAAAAATTTTAGGCTAACTACTTATCTGATTGTCTTCCGTACTACAGCTATTCGCAGTTTCCGTGCTCACTTGAACTCGCTGTGCGGACGACTGCGGTGGTTATCTTAACGACTGGTTTTTCCCTGCCTTCCCCCCCTGTCCCTACGTGCTGTGGGGAGTGATCGCGATGTGTTTATGTGAGGTGTTGCCAACCTAGATAAGATGTATGTTATTGAATGAGGTGGATCTACAACTATTAAAGACCGTGGATTAGTCCTCGCCACGCGTGGAGCATAACCCATTCGAACTAAGCGTTGACGGTCTTATGAGGACGTCCCGGCACCTTTAATACTGCCTCTAATATGGGCCTTGGTTTATTGCAGAAGAAAGGTACATCGTACACCTGATCCAGATAACATTTACCTATTAAAAACCCCCTAATTTCCCCCCTTTTTTTATCTAGCTTGGCTGTGTCGCTAAATTGTGTTTTGTTTCCGACAGGGTGTGTTTTTTAGTAGCGTGAAGAGGGGTGAGCTCTCCATGAACGTGTGTTCATTTAGATTGTTGGGATTGTTTCGTTTGGCTAGGTGTATCTCGATTGCTTCCTTTATGTCAAGAGCTCTGCCTTTCGATTCGTGATGGATTATTTTAAGGTCCGACTCTATGTTGGTAAAGCTATGCCCTGCGTCACACATATGTTCGCACACGGCTGAATGTGTTCCGTATCTTATCGCATTTCTATGTTCATTATAACGTGTGTCTACTCGCCTTCCACTCTGCCCGATGTAATTAGCTTGACAATCGGTGTCTTGGCACGTTATAGAATATACCCCTGACCTTGAATACGGGTCACGTTTATTTAGATTACTATTTAGGAGGTGCCTAGCGGTTGTGTTTTTCGTCGTGAAAGCTATCTTTATGCCTTGCTTTTTGAATAGGTTAGTGATTTTATATGTATTCGCATTCACATAGTTGAAACGCGCAAATTTTTTCTCATTACTGTCCGGTTTGGGAATCGTTTTATCTTTATTTTTATGTTTGGCTATAATTTGATTTATTTTGCTTGGCGAGAAGTTGTTTTCCTTTGCTATTTGCATAATAGTTCTTATTTCCTTATTATAGTTGTCTTTTGACATGGGTATGTTTAAAGCCCTGTGCACCATTGAATTGAAACCCGCTAGTTTGTGCGTACTGGGGTGATTAGACTGATTGTCGATTGCATGCGAGGTTTGTGTTGCTTTCCGGAATATGGAATATGAAAGGTCGTTGTCTTTACGTTCAATAGTTATATCGAGATAATTTATTTTCCGGTCTATTTCGGATTCCTTAGTGAATTTGATAGAATGGTGAAGGCTATTAATGGATTGGAGAATTGTTTCTTCGCTTGTTAGTTCAGTATCGTAGATGCAAATTACATCATCTACGTATCTTTTCCATATTACTATTCCCTTTGTTGAAGTCTTTTCTAAGAACGCATTTTCTAGTGCATTGATGAAGATGTCAGCGATTAACCCACTTAGTGGCGATCCCATTGCTAGGCCTTCTCTCTGTGTGTATATTTTATTGTCGAATTGAAACACGTTTTGGGTGAGAACGACCCTCAGTAATCTCACAATCTCTTCAATTTCTTTTACCGAATTGTTGGATTTTAAGTTGTTTTCGATAGTGTTGATTGCTTCAATAATCGGAATATTGGTGTACATGTTAGTTACGTCGAAGGATACTAGCCTGAAGCTAGGTTTCATTTGTAGGGTGTTCAATGCTGTTACTAGTTCTGTTGTGTTCTTTACAGAGTTGTTTTTGTCGTTGGAAAGACGGCATTTTAAGATTTTTAGTAACTCTTTGCTGATTTTGTAATTAGGGGCATTCCTACAATTGACTATTGGTCTCATTGGGCATTCCTTTTTGTGTATTTTTGGTTGTCCCCTCAATGACGGTATTTTCGGGTTCATGTTTATTAGTTTTGATTTTTCAGCTTTGGTCAGTATGTATTCTGTTTCTTTTAGCGCACTTTTTATTTGTTTTTGGAATTTGTTGGTGGGGTCTTTTGTTAATTCCTTGATTTCGTTGTTGTTTAGGAATTCGACTGTTTTTTCAATGTATTCTGTTTTATTCAAAATTACTGTAGTGTTTCCCTTATCTGCTTTTGTGATGATTAAGTCATGTTCTTTTATTTTTTGTTTCAACGACTTTATTTCTTTGATTTGTTTGTTGTTTTGAATGTTATTGCTATCGCCCTCTCGTTTGAGGATTTTTTTGGCTTCGTTGGTGGCGAGATTTTTGGTTAATTCCCTGTCTTCTGCTGGGAGCTTGTGACTGGCTATCTCAATATCTGTGATTAACTGTTTTATATTGTGGTTCGTGTGTGCGTCTGTGCAGTTGTATTTCAAACCTTTGTCTAACATATTCATTTCACCTTGAGGCTAGTATCCTTCGACGTAACTAACATGTACACCAATATTCCGATTATTGAAGCAATCAACACTATCGAAAACAACTTAAAATCCAACAATTCGGTAAAAGAAATTGAAGAGATTGTGAGATTACTGAGGGTCGTTCTCACCCAAAACGTGTTTCAATTCGACAATAAAATATACACACAGAGAGAAGGCCTAGCAATGGGATCGCCACTAAGTGGGTTAATCGCTGACATCTTCATCAATGCACTAGAAAATGCGTTCTTAGAAAAGACTTCAACAAAGGGAATAGTAATATGGAAAAGATACGTAGATGATGTAATTTGCATCTACGATACTGAACTAACAAGCGAAGAAACAATTCTCCAATCCATTAATAGCCTTCACCATTCTATCAAATTCACTAAGGAATCCGAAATAGACCGGAAAATAAATTATCTCGATATAACTATTGAACGTAAAGACAACGACCTTTCATATTCCATATTCCGGAAAGCAACACAAACCTCGCATGCAATCGACAATCAGTCTAATCACCCCAGTACGCACAAACTAGCGGGTTTCAATTCAATGGTGCACAGGGCTTTAAACATACCCATGTCAAAAGACAACTATAATAAGGAAATAAGAACTATTATGCAAATAGCAAAGGAAAACAACTTCTCGCCAAGCAAAATAAATCAAATTATAGCCAAACATAAAAATAAAGATAAAACGATTCCCAAACCGGACAGTAATGAGAAAAAATTTGCGCGTTTCAACTATGTGAATGCGAATACATATAAAATCACTAACCTATTCAAAAAGCAAGGCATAAAGATAGCTTTCACGACGAAAAACACAACCGCTAGGCACCTCCTAAATAGTAATCTAAATAAACGTGACCCGTATTCAAGGTCAGGGGTATATGCTATAACGTGCCAAGACACCGATTGTCAAGCTAATTACATCGGGCAGAGTGGAAGGCGAGTAGACACACGTTATAATGAACATAGAAATGCGATAAGATACGGAACACATTCAGCCGTGTGCGAACATATGTGTGACGCAGGGCATAGCTTTACCAACATAGAGTCGGACCTTAAAATAATCCATCACGAATCGAAAGGCAGAGCTCTTGACATAAAGGAAGCAATCGAGATACACCTAGCCAAACGAAACAATCCCAACAATCTAAATGAACACACGTTCATGGAGAGCTCACCCCTCTTCACGCTACTAAAAAACACACCCTGTCGGAAACAAAACACAATTTAGCGACACAGCCAAGCTAGATAAAAAAAGGGGGGAAATTAGGGGGTTTTTAATAGGTAAATGTTATCTGGATCAGGTGTACGATGTACCTTTCTTCTGCAATAAACCAAGGCCCATATTAGAGGCAGTATTAAAGGTGCCGGGACGTCCTCATAAGACCGTCAACGCTTAGTTCGAATGGGTTATGCTCCACGCGTGGCGAGGACTAATCCACGGTCTTTAATAGTTGTAGATCCACCTCATTCAATAACATACATCTTATCTAGGTTGGCAACACCTCACATAAACACATCGCGATCACTCCCCACAGCACGTAGGGACAGGGGGGGAAGGCAGGGAAAAACCAGTCGTTAAGATAACCACCGCAGTCGTCCGCACAGCGAGTTCAAGTGAGCACGGAAACTGCGAATAGCTGTAGTACGGAAGACAATCAGATAAGTAGTTAGCCTAAAATTTTTATAGTTTAACCATAGTTTACAACCATATAATCTCTCTAAAGTACAATCTCCGGATAGCCATCACCATTTAGCATTTCACCTAACATATATACTGCATTTAGCATACACTGACAGTTGCAGTACCAATACTGCAACTAAATAATTGTACATATTGTAAATATTTTCACCTGTATTTCAAACATAGATTTTATAGCCTAAGTGTATTGGATCTGATGATGATCGCTTGACGATCGAAACTGGTCATCCTAGTGTTTTATTAATCTCATGTAATTTATTTCAGGATTAGGGCATAACCCATCTCTTTTGGGTACATTCGTGTTGACCGACTGAAAAGCACTAAACTCTTGTTTACTAAGGCAACACTGAAAATATGGCTTCAAACACCACAATGTTCTTCCTCTGTGTTCAAGGAAGTGACGCAATTGTCTACATATAGTGAGGTTCTTAGTTTATCTGCTGTCTCAGTGAAGCATGTACTGTTTTTCAGATGACTGTCCAATACGGCTCCAAGTAGAAATGGACTACAGTTCACTCCGAAAACGACCCGTTTGTGGCGGTATATTTTAAGAGTCCCCTCAGTGAAGTTCTCCCACCATAGGAATTTCAGAAAGTTTCGATCATTCTCAGAGACTTAAATTTGAAGAAACGCCTTCTTAATGTCTGCGATCACACCTATCCTGTTTAAACGGAACCGGTTCAAAATAGAAGGAATTACTTCCAACAAATTAGGACCCTTATCCAGACAGTCATTGAAAGTCCTCCATTCGATTTACATGAAGCATCAAACACCGGCCTCACCGCTGTACTCGATCCTTCCTTGAAAACTCCTCGGTGTGGTAAATAATACCCAGCATCCTGAGAGCCCTCCTGACCAACTTCTTCGATTATCCCGTCCTGTTCCCAGCCCTGAAGCACCTGCTGGTACTTCTCAAATTTGTCTTCCTTGATCAAACGGTGTGTTACAGAAACCAGTCTTTTTAACGCAACTTCTTTGTTGCCTGACAATAACTGCTGATCTTCTTTCCACGGAAGTGCGACTTCATACCTTTCTTCCTCATTGATCTTAACATTTTCTTGGAAATGTTTCAATGTTGCAATTTCAATTTCCTTCTTCGATAGTGTTTCAGCAGGATCACCAATTCCAATGGTTTCCAGGTTCCACAGTTCACCCAAATAAGCAGTTCTCACAAACAGAGAGTTCACCATTGACACTGTGCTATCGTTTTCAGTTGTCTTCCAAAGCTGACCCATCACTGTCCAACCAAATGTAGTCCTAACAGCAACCAATCCAGACTTCAACTTGATTGTGTCCCTAGTCAATAAACTACCCACAGTGTCTGCGCCGATTAGTAGTCCAATCTCCGATGGCTCTGGGCCAAAATCAGAGAGCCAGATTTTCTTTTCTCTGATCTCATCCATCCAAGGGCCCCGGTTTAACCGTGGGATTACACCACAAATTTCCTTTTGTCCCAACACCTTTATTTTTCGAGAAATTGAATGACGTAGGTCGTCTATATCTATCTCATATAGGTTATGATCATTGGCACTGATTGAAGCACCCCCAAAAAGCCTGTGTTCAATTTTTTCAGTCTTTGATGGAATATACCCCATTTCCACAGCAATCTTCTCTAACAGATAGGATCTCTGTGAGCCTGTATCTAACAACGCCCGTACGGTTTTTTCTCTCCCTTGATGAACCAACCTAACTACAAGAGTTTGCAGCAGTACTTCCGAAACATCACTAGTTTGTGTATTAAGGGTTGTAGTTGGGACACCAGGCAATTTTGAGCCCCTTTCCTGGTGCTTCTCCTCACCTTTATAATCCCCCCTATTTACATCTAATTTTGGGCACATAATAGCTTCATGTTTACTGCTGCACACAAGACACTTCAGTTTCTTAATACAATTTGCAGCCCTATGTCCAACCTTCAGACACAAAAAACAAGCTTTGTTTTCAGACAGCCTTTTACGTTTGTCCCCTAAGTTCATTTCTTGAGCAAGATAACACCCCTTACTGTTATGTGTATTTTTACAGAAGACACACGTTAAACTGTTTCCTTCACCTTTACCAGCAAAGAAAACACTAGCAGTTGCTAAACTACTCTCTTTCCATTCTTTAACTTTAGCACTCCTTGATTCACTAGAAACTCCAAAACCAGCTTGAGCAAATGTAATCCTCTCTTCACTTTCTACTTCACCCTTCAGAAAACCAAGTAATGCAGTCAGTTTGTCGGCTTGTCCATTGTCTTGATCCCTCATAGCCGTTGACGAACTCCTCATCCAGACACGTAACACTTCCTCAGGCAAGCAGGATTCTACTAGAGGGAAAAGCATTGACCCGTACTTATCTCGGGTAACACCTATAGACTCCAGAGCTCTCAGTTGTGCTTCCAACTTGTCACATAGACTAGCAAGTTGAGTCTTCCTTGTTTGAGAAACATTTTTCACTACAAGACTTATGAGTTCCCTTACATAGAACTCAGTCAATAAATCCTCCCTTCCAAATCTACCCTGAAGAGATTCCACTGCTTTAGGGTAATTTTCAGCAGTAGGGGGGAAACTGGCAACTAATTCTCTAGCGCGAATATCAACTTTCGTGGATTGGATCAAGTATTGGAATTTGTCTTCGTCCTCAATTTCAGAGTCCTCGTGAATGCGCCGAAATTGTCCCCAAAATTCCAACCAATTTTTAACCTCCCCATCGAATTTCATGAGTTCTATTTTAGGTAGTTTCAACTGCCTTTTGGTTTTATTCCCATCTGATAGGACCGATCTTGCTGACACCACTGCCAATACATTGGAATTAGCCTGCAACCATAGAGCATACTTCTGTCTTGCATCATCCAATCTGTCTCTAAAACTGTCTACATATTCGTACTCACGGTCATACTCGTCCCCTTCCTTTTCCAGCAACATACTTAAAACTTTCTCGTCCAACGGCGCCAGCTCCGTTCCTAACCTCTCCAATTTGGTTATCAAGGACTGTAAGGTGTCGTCATCCACGCCGTCTTGAATTTCTTGATTTAAGTTTTGCAAAAGCGCACTGTACGTCTTCGTAAAAGTCGCTCTTACCGGCTTCCGCGCTTTCATTAACTTCTCCATTTCCAATACGAACACAGAACAGGAACACGAACGAACAGGTACACGCGGTCTTTAAATCAACACAATCTTCAAGTTGTTTGAATTAATACGCCATCCTGGCAAGGTCGCCAATATTTTGTTAGGGACCTACGCCTACCCGGTGTAGGTATAACCAATAAAACAAATTGAATGAAACGCTCAAGACTTCTCATAAGAAAACTTTATATTCTAGTAACCGCCATTACAACATTTTCACTGCCTTGTGTATCAAAGCTCTTAACAACAAGAAACACAAAAGTCAAGGAGTAAAGAGTAATCGTCCGTGACAGTTGCGATTTATTAATCTTACTGAGGAAGATTTTTGTATTAGGCTATTGTGGAATCGCTGTAACCACTGTAATAATCACATGTATCAGGCGATGGTAGTGATAAATTTGGAACAGAGGGTATTCTTATCTTATCTAAAGTTGTACCTCTACAAGCAAACCAACGCAGTTCAAGCGTAGTTCCCTAAACCGTCACGTGGAGTCCAGTTGTAATCCAAGTTAACCCTCTGGTAAGCCACCGACGCGCTAGTGGTCATTGATGTAATATTTCACGGTGATTGTAGTATGGGGACTTTCTAGGTAAGGTCCTGAACAGTATATTCAAAATTTTAGTGTATTATGTCGCAGATATACAATACCTACGTGACCAACGGAGGGTTAAAGTGATACATTTGTGATGAGGAAGTGGTAACTTTAGGGTTAGTTTAGATTAAGTTAGGTGTAGGAAGGGTGTAGACGTTGGCCCTAGGTGTGGCTGTGGTGGCGTACATGGACTGTACAGGAGGCTTTGTGCAGGGCTATGGCTGCCTGTGTGGCTGAATATGCAGTATATTGTACGCGTTGGTTGAGTGTACTGAGAAATGATTCTCTTTGGTCTCTGTTGAAAATTTAGTGTTAGTTTTAGAAGGAGTGTAGTTCCATCCCGATTCCGGTCCTCTTGCTAGTTAGGTTTTATGTATATTCCCGTCAATTAGAGACTAATGTTTCCGTAGGGTTGTAATTCTCATATTTTGTTCTCATTTGAATATCTTATTGTTTATTCGATGTCGGTGAATGATAGTCGTGCAGATATCGAGTATCTCCCCACCGATAGGGTGGATCGATTATCGATTCTTATTCGTATGTGACATATCGTAAGTGGTTAAGGGGATCTTACGGTACGTTAATATGCGCAGTCAGATGGGAATCGTAGATTTTTGTTACTCCAAACGAAGTGATCTTTTGTAACGTTATTGAAAGCAGGCTTGTGTGTTTCCATGACGTGATTGTCGGTACTGGCAGTGCTAGTTAGAATTGTAACTTTGAACTAAAGACAAGTTGGAATTTAGTGAAATTGTTGGATTCGTGTTACGCTATGTTGATGGTTAGGGAATTTCTCACAATTAAGTTGATTGGTGGTTTTCAATGATTTTACTGCTGGCATCCTTCTAGGAGCTTCCTCCATGCTGATGCTTAAAGAGACAGATAATTTAATTACCACACAAGTGAAATAAAAATAAGTGAGAATGTTGTGATACACTGTACTGTAATTCAAGAATTTATTTGGATATACTGTTCAACTGGATTAGTACACATATAATATTTATGAACTAATTACTTTAACAGGAATTATAGAGGTAATTAATTAAACGTTTACATAACTTTACTACTATTTGTGCAATTCTCATAGAGATAAATTTATGATTCGCTAGGTTTTATCTTGCAAGTCTGTGGATCAATATTGCTATATAGGCGTTGCAGGAATTGAAAACTATCCTGTTTCCAATGATGTTTCACTCTCAATTTCTTGTTGATGTCCATGTAGTGTTGAGTGACAGATTCATATGGTGGCCATTGAATTTTATCGCTAGGTGATGTTGGTTTCCTGTAACACAAATAATATAAGCATTAAAAACTTTTACTACTATCACCTAAAGCAAGCATTATTGCTATCTAGTTGGCCTTGATTTATCACAGCATTTAGCATGCAATATTCACTATGCCATGGTGTTTCTCCACAAACATTTACTTTTCCATACCTCCTTCCATTGCAACTGCTTCATGCTCTCTGTATATAAAATATTTCCCTGAGCTGTGTGGTGTGGGTTGTATGCAATTACATGAATACATACAATTTGTGGACTCCTGTTCCATACCAGTTGGTATCCGTAAGCTTCATGAATAAATCCCATGTAGGTTATTTGGATGTTAGTGATACAACCAATATGTGTGTGTGTGATCAGTGCAGGTGTACTGTGTATTAATATTATATCGATAACAACGGCAGTGTTCAGTCTGAGGTATGTGACACTGTTTTGATATGGAAAGTTGTTATCTCTAAATATAATAATGTTATTGATATTACGTCCCTTTTAACTACTGTGGCTTTTAGAGACGCCGGGGTTCCAGAATTTTGCCCCAAAGAGATTTTTAACATGCCAGTAAATCCACTGACACTGGTCCCTTGCATTTGCGCTCCCTCAAATGCCAGCTGATTGCGCCAGAATTCGATCCTGCAACCTTGGGCCCAGCAAGCGAGAATGTTACCGCTGAGCCACGCAGCCAGCTGTTATCTCAAGAGTAGCTGTACTACTGATACAATAATCCTATAACATTATTTCTACCAGGAATAGATGTTTGGGAAATTTTTTCATAGGCCTATGTGGGTGAATTCCTGGGAACACATGTGTGTTGTTGCAGTATGCTACTTGTTAAATAGGGGGTGTGGTGTCGCAGCGGTCAAGCAGTATGCCTCTCACCATGGCAGACCGGGTTCGATTCCCGGTCAATGCATGTGAGATTTTCGAAGTGGAATGCCATGTCCTGTGGTTCGGATTTCACGTAAAAAGTAGGTCCCGTGGCTCATGATCGCGAGATTAATGGTCACGTTAAACTACAAGCTTCTTCTTCTTCTTCTTCTTACTTGTCAATATTTTTTCACAAATGTTATAGCAGTATGTGTTTCATATACCAAACCAATACCCTTTCTTTTGGTAAATAATACAGGATTTGTACGAATAGTCCCTCCCCACTCAATCGATGCATTGAATGGCCAATGCAGTTTTCACTGTAGGGATTACAACCTCCAATGGGCAGCGGAATAAAAATGGCAATTCCTGCAATAATTGTATTGCATTGGTGAGCATACATATAACCATGTTAAAATAGGTGCATATAATGTGAAAGATTACAATAACTCAAGAAGTAAACGGATACTGCGATTTAACATCGTACCTCGTAGGGGCCATTACTTTCTTATAATTTATAATTCATGTAATTCAGCTTTATTGTGAACGAGGGAGGTCTTTAGTACGGAAATAAGATTCGTTTTAGTGGTGGATATTATTTTTGTTTTCGTTTTATTCAATACATTAGGTTAGGTCATGTTCGTCCTATTGTGTACTGCCGGCAGGGTTACTCTAATATGAATTACATTGTGATTTTCAGCGTTAGTATTACCATACTATTTGTACAAATAACTATTGTCTATTCAATAACTAATTATTTATTCAATGACTATTTCATTTAATTCTATTTAAGCTAGGCCTCGTACCCCTTTGCATTGATTGTAGTGCTATTTGATTCCTTTTGTTGTGTTTACTGACAACGACTGAATGTTTGTTACTTTTATTTTATTCAAGGGCTCGTAGGTTTTCATGATTTCACTTAATTTTGTATTTTGTTTGTTTAGGAATAATATTTTTATTACTTTGGTATACTCTTTTCTTGTTGAGGATACCCTAAAATGTCTTCCCTGTGGATCATGAGATTAGGCCCAACTTCCACTAACGAGCTAGTCTCGATATTCCTCATTCCGTCCTCAGGCAGCAGTGTTCTTCACAGGACACATAGGAATAGCGGGTACAGTTAGCTTTGGTTGTTGAAAACCAGTGCTGTACATCATGTGAAGGTAACGTGTGCATACCTTAACAGTCCCATTTCTGAGGATGTTTTCATAGAACAGCCAGAATTGTATGAGGATAAAGAAAGAGGGAGAGATGGATTTGTGTTTAAGCTAAGGAGAAGTATTTATGGGTTACCATGTGCAAGTAAAGATTGGAATTTTTGCCTTGATAGTGTGTTGAAAGGGTTGCACTTCAAACGATGTAGAAGTGATTCGTGTGTTTATGTTGGTGAAGGAATTATCATTGGAGTGTATGTAGATGACATGATTATAATGGGAGATGAAAACAAAGTGTGTGATTTCTGGAAAGTATTGTCTGAAATACTTACTGTAGAAGATTTGGATAATGTTACTAATCTTTTGTCAATGCAAGTGTGTCAAGGTGATAGTACATTATTCATAAACCAATCACTGTACATCAAGAAATAGATGTCAGAGTGTAATATGACCGACTGTAAACCCTGTAGTGCTCCACTATCCATGATAGAGGAAGTCGATGATAAACCATTTGAAGTTGATCGCTTTTAGAGGAAGGTTGTTGGTAGTTAACTGTTCATAGCAAACAACTATAGATGTGACCTTGCTTTGTCAGTCGAGTGAGCCAAGCATGTAAAACACCTAATGAAGGAAATTAGAAATCTGTAAAACATATTCTACGTTACTTGAACGGTATTATTAACCTTTGTTAGCGGTATGAGAGTGAGGGTGAACCAATACGGGTGTATTGTGATGCTAGTTGGAACAGTGAACAAAAATGTAGATCTGTGGGAGTATTTGTTGTATTGTTTGCTGTGGGAGCAATAACATGGTATAGTAGGAAGCAATCATTGTCTGCCATGTCCACAGAAGAAACTGAATATATCATCATGTCAGAGGATGTAAGAGAAATAAAATGGCTTAAGAATTTGTTTCCTGAATTAGGACAGTCGAGGTTCATGAAGGAACCGTGTACTATATGGTGTGACAGTACTCAAGCAATTAAGTTGGGAGATAAAGGAACTGTAACTGAGAGATCAAAACATATTGATCTGAAATATAATTTCTGTTGTGAGCAAGTAGAAATTGGTAACGCTGTGTTTTCTTATGTGCCATCACATGAAAATATCAGTGACATTTTCACCAAAATAGTTACCAAGATCTCAAACCAATGTGGATTTAATTTGAATCGTCCGCCAAAGGTTAGTTACTTATATCCTTGTTTGGTGACACGCTTTAGCGAGCATATTCAGTACTGTGCATTTGTTTGATCTGCCGTCTTCTTGTGTCGTCAGCTATTGTGCAGCTCGTTAGTCAGTGGTGAGCACGGATCATGTAATGGTCGTGAGTGTAGACTGGAGTAAGCTGGTCTTCCATGAGAACAAGAGCAGCAGTAGATCGGTGTACTGTAAAGCTCAGAATGTGTAAAAGTTGTATTCACACACAATAAACTGTATGTATAATCACACTGAATGTGTAATTCCACTGCCCTAATGGGCAGATGACCTCGTAGTTCCGCCCCTTAAAACAACAATAACTATATAACCACTGCCCTGACAACAAACCTAACATGAATTCCATAAAGAGTATTTTAATCCATCGCCAGCTAGTGTAAACTTTGTTTTTAAGGACATTTTGAAATATTTGTGTTACACTACGCAAAGTTACTTCTAGCCTTCAACCGTGGTGGATTTTCAAGACATCAAGCTCACCGTCATACGATATGTTCTGTGTTTCGTTATATCCTGTTTAAGAAGAATACTATACACGCTCAATGAACTCATCACCCTTTAAGTTCTTGCCAAACTGGGGATAGCCTACTATTTGAAGAGCTATGTCATTCTCTATCTTCCTTACTTTTATAGGAAAAGCATTTCACATTTGCTGAGTTTTTACAGGTTCTGTTATACCAACTCACTCAAATTTGTTTATTGTAATTAATTTATGTCTGATTCACGTCAATGCCAAAGTTCTACCTCACTTGGTATAGTCTTTAAAGCCTTATGATTCCTTTTACTGAAATTATTATATCTAATCAAGGTATGTGATCCTTGAGATACTATCAACATAGTCAATTGTAAATTTGAAGGGGACTGTATTCCCTACATTCTTTTTTCAGTCAAATGTTTTTCTGCATCATAAGTTTAATGAAGCTTATAATATATTTCTCAATGTCTTAGTAAAATTCAATAAATGGTGGTTATTAGTGCCACTCTATTAATAGGGCAAAGGTTACTAACTGCATTTTCGCTCTCCTAACCTCACAATTACACGCAACCTACCTCATTCAACTCGCTCTACCAATCCTTCCATCAACATATTCCAGATAGCGGCTGCATGCTATATGCAGTGTATTAGTCTTATCAGAGTTCGAACGGGGGATGATTGAGGGTGCTAGAAGAATGACACATTTATTTTCAGAAGTTTTGGGGACTTTCAATATTCCTCGGTCCACTATTTCACATGTGCACAGCAGTGGCGGTCCGTGAAGGGGAGCTGCAGGGCTGCAGCCCCCCACCAGGGTATTTGACAACATCAATTTACACTTTGAAAGTAACGGGGTAACGGTATAATTATATGGATCCCTGCTAGGCCATTAAATTTTTCGCAAGTATAGGCTGGCTTGTAAATCCCCTTCCCCCCACAGCTGCTGCATCCCCGGCAGCATCTTAAGAACTTAAATCGCACTTCCTGAATCCACTTTCCCCATTGCCAAGGCTTCCCATGAAAGTCTCTTTGGGTATTGCAATCCATGCAGCAACGCTACGAAGTGCGAACACATCTCTAGAAACAATCGGGTATACAGTTTACAAACAGCTGGCAGCGGTTAACAGCTCCTAATTCGCATTCAGAAAATTTGCGACTAATATTCTAATGCAATAAATTATAGATAGAATCATAATACTATCGCAAGGATATGTTAAAATCGGAGCGGCTTTTGCTGTAACATGGCTAGGGTTGTAGCACTGAGTGACAGTAAGAATCATAAGTAGAAGCAGGAAGTATAAGCAGGAAGTAGGTGCTCATGGCAGTGAAAGCAAAGAGAGTGGCATTCAACAATCTCCATGACTTGCGCTATTTTCTTCAAGCACTTGTACAATCAGTCTTGCCAACGTGCGAATTATAGATAAATATTCTAATGTAGTATGCTTGCGTAATTTTAACTAATACTTGCATATTATTTCACAGTATATTTCGCCCTATTTTAATAATACCTAGCAATGTTCCTTGTTCTTACAAAACCGATTTATTTTCACCAGTTTTAGAAAACAAATCCGTCACTCCAGTGCTCTGCACAAGCTGTGGAATTTCTCCTCTTGTCAACAACCGTAGTACGTGTTGCTGGAGTTTGTGTACGGTTGTGTGATTAGCCTGTGATTGTGTTTCGAGTAAATAATGAGTAACACTGTGCAATATTTACAGTCGCTTCAATTTAGTACCGTAGTTTAACGCTTCACGAGAAATGTGATGCAAAGAGTAAGGGGAGACCAACACCTGTGTTAGACATCAAACAGTGTTCCACTAGCAGGCAGAAGCAACACACTAGGAGCTTCAATCCTGACATGTATAAGAAATTTGATTGGCTGTGTGGCTGTGAGGTAAAGAAAGCGTTATTATTTATGTTCCATGCATTTTGTTCGGTGGAGAATTTAGCTGGACTCAAAAGGGACTGACATATCTTAGAAAACTGAGCGAAAAAATTCAGAAACACGCATCTTCCGGAACTCATTTACATAACATGGTAAATTTGGCAGTGTTAGGGAAAGTGGATGTACAGAAGAGCTTAAGTTCGGCATATCAACAATCGGTTGAGCGTCATAACAATGAAGCAACTAGAAACAGGGAAATACTTTCAAAGTTAATAAACTGCCTAGCAGTTTAGGGTTACATTATGGTGAATCGGAGCACCACAAGAACAGTTCAAGATTCAAGAAAATGAGAAAATATTTTTTTGGAACATACAATGTGAATTCCTTAATTCAGGTTGGAAAATTAAAACAACTAACAACAGAACTTCATAGACATCACATTACAATATTAGCCCTTCAAGAGACCAGGTTCTTGGATGAGGACACCTTTGAATCTGACAACTTCCGAATTTTCAAAGGAAAAGTTGGGAAGAGAGTGATGAAGAACATGCCACATCTTGGAACAGCTTTTATGGTCAAAAAGAAATTTTTGGACGCAGTTATCGCTTTTAGAAGTGTGAATGCCAGACTATCTATTCTAACTATAAAATCTCTCAATAAGAGATACACGCTAATCAACGCCCATGCTCCTATAAATAAGGATAATAAAACGAATCCAGAGAAAGTTGATGAATTTTGGGACGAGTTAGAAGCCGAAATTCTCAAAATTCCTTCTAATCATGTAAAAATTTTACTTGGAGATTTCAATGCTCAGCTTGGATCTGAGAGAAAATTTTCTGATATAATAGGTAAATATCCCGCTCACAATAGAACCAACAGGAATGGTGAGAGATTGGTTAAACTCTGTGAACATCTAAACTTAAAGATTATGTCCACACATTTTAAAGCAAAACCAAGTAAAAAGAAAACATGGGTCTCCCCAAATGCGTTGCTGGGTGAGTTTCAACTAGATCATGTAGCTATCTCTCGAAATTGTTTCAAAGAAATTCAAAATGTCAAGGTCAGAAAATCCATTAATGTAACTTCAGATCATTACCTTTCTCAAATCAAGATGAATTTCATACCTTTTACACGCAAACAAAATACAACTAGAATTAAAATTCCGAAAATTAATAGAGAGGTTCTTGCAAATGAAAAAAAGGATAGAATTTCAAGGAAAACTTAAAATACCAACCAATTGGAATGATGTTACTAATAACCTTCTTGAACCAGCTCAGGAAATTGCACCGTTGAACTTTTATAGGAAACATGCTTGGTGGAATGAACAATGTGAAAGAGTGATCAAAGAAAGACATTGTGCTTGGCACAAGTGGAACGGGAACAAGACTCCAGAAAATTTAGAGGAAGTACAAAGATTAAGGAAAATGGCCCACCAGACTTTAAGAACGATTCGAAGAAAATATATGAAGGACCAAATAATGGAAATGAACGACAATTTTCAGAAAAATGACACCCGATTGTATTTATAGAGCATTTAAGAATGAAATCACTGGATATTCAGCGCCGAGTTTAAATTTCAAAAGGGAAGATGGTACGCTAGCATTAAACAACAAGGAAAATTGTGATATCTTGGCTGCGTATTTTGAGAAGTTGTTAAATTGTCCAAAACCGACAGACAAATTGAGTTTCAAATTTACAACACAAAATTTTGACTCTACGCCCCCAGATGTAAATGAAGTTAAATGTATTATCAACTCACTTAAAAATAATAAAGCCTCAGGCAAGGATGGGATAATTGCAGAAATGTGGAAGCTTGTAGATGATGAATTTTTACTAGCGCCTCAAATCTATTCCAGAAAATTTGGATTGAGGAAGCAATTCCAGAAGACTGGTTAATCGCCTTAATTCATCCACTACATAAAAAAGACTCAAAAATTGATGTCAATAGTTATAGGGGGATCTCATTGTTGTCTGTCACATATAAAATATTTGCCAAATTACTTTTAAACAGACTTGAACCACAGATCGAACCACAGCTTGGCGAGTTCCAAGGAGGTTTCAGAAGGAATAGATCGTGTGCAGAACAAATTCTTAGTTTAAAATTGATATTAAAATATTACAACAACAGGCCAAAGAATATCTTTATCTCATTCGTTGATTTTCAGAAAGCGTATGATTCAGTGGGTAGGGATACTGTTTTTGACACATTGAAGGAACACCAAGTTGATCAAAAAACCATAAATTTAATAAAACTTACATTAACTAATACGATTTCCAGAGTCAAATTTTTAAATGAAGTTAGCGAGCCCTTCGAGGTAAAAACTGGGCTAAGACAAGGGGACAGTCTATCACCACTGCTTTTCAATTTGGTCTTGGATAAAGTCATGAGGACGTTTTGGGAGAAGAACGATTCAAGTGCTAAAATTGGTACAAAGAATAAGAACCTCAAAGTCAAAGGTTTAGCATTTGCTGACGACGTAGCATTGTTTGCTGAATCAGAACAAGAAGCTATTAACCAAATTGATCAGTTAAAAGAAACAGCGGAAAAAGCGGGCTTACAGATTTCGTTGGTAAAAACAGAGATGATGACAAGTGATCAGAAATACACTAAGAAAATGAGAAAAACAAATTATGGGAGCATCAGGGTCACTGACCGATTTAAATATCTTGGAGAAATAATTAGTAGCAATGGGACGGATAAATTGGCAATCGAGAACAAAAAAGGGAAATTGGAAAGATTAAATTTTTGTACAAAAAATATAACAATAAAAAGAACCTGTCTATCAATGCAAAATTACGACATTTTAATACTGTTGTTAGACCAGTCATCTTGTACGGCATGGAAACTACAAATATAACCGGAATGGAGAATTTGCTCAAGATAGAAAGAAGAATTTTAAGAAGGATTTATGGTCCTAGGAAAACACAGGAAGGTTATAGACTGAGATCGAATGCAGAAATTTATAGTAAAATCGACAACCTTGAAGTGATGATCAGAAAACGGCGACTTCAGTTCTACGGACATATGGTCCGCATGGATTGCTTAAGGTTAAACAAACAAATTTTTGATAAAATCTGGAACTATAAAGGACAAGGAGGCTATGTAAAACAAATGAAAGAAGAATTTCAAAAATTCAAAATTACTGAAGAAGATTGTCTAAATCGAATCGAGTACAGAAAAAAATTTTTGGTCTCAAAATTCTTGTCGGGGAGAAGAAAAATCTCAACAGAGGAGAATGGACTGCTGAAAGAAGAGCTGCACAGTCGACCAGGATGAAAGACATCTGGAAGAGAAAGAAGGAAACTAGACCTATAAAGAAGTGATATTTGCGTGGTCCTTGTTGGCCTGTCCGCGGTGTATATATATAAACTGTATTAAGATCTGCGGCTTTAATGAGTTAGCGCTACACGGACATGATGAGAAGGCCGATTCAGACAACAAGGGCGTGTTTCTAAATTTAGTGCAATACACGAGTGAATTAGATTCCTGTTTTCAGAGTCATTTAGAAAGCTCGACAGCATTCAAAGGAATATCGAAAAACATACAAAATAACTTGCTTACTTGCATGATGGAAGTATGTCGGGAAAGAATCTTAGCTGAAATTGAGGATGTAGATTTCATTTATCTTCTTGCCGATGAAACTACCGATATCACTGAGAATTTGCAGTTAGTGATTGTATTGCAATATTGCACTAATAAAGGCAAAGCAGTTGGAAGATTCTGTTTTTTTTTTGAGCCAGCTGGTCAGGATACAATTTCGATATATGAATGCATTGTTTCTCAGCTACACATAATATTGACAGACAACAAGGGAAAGTGAATTGGCCAGAGCTACGATGGAGCATCTGTGATGAGTGGCGCAATAAATGGCGTGCAGAAGCGAATCAGGGACGAATACAAGAATGCCTTTTTTATCCACTGTTACGCCCTTCAGCTGAACCTGATTATTGAAAGATCCGCTAAGCAGAATACAAAATCTCGAGTATGTTTTGCCAATTTGTCTGGTATCCCAGCATTCTTTTCGAGATCGTCGCACAGGACATCAGTTTTAGATTCGTAAGTGTCCAGGAGAATACCGTCTGTGGGAGCAACCAGGTGGAATTTTCGAGCTAGAACGGTGAACACTGTGTTTGAGAAAAAAGAAGCCCTAGAAGAACGCTTCACTGTGCTAGTCGAGTCAGATTGCTCGAGTGATATTACAGTTAACGAAGCTAGTTCTCTTCTTCGGATACTGGATGACCAATAATTCAATTTCTGGCTTCGTTTCTTTCATTGGATCATGCCTCATGTGGACATTCTGTACCAACAATTACAAAGTCGTCAGATCGATGTAGGGAATGTGCGTAGCTGCGTCTCGAGATTTGTTGAAACTGTCCAGAGTCCGAGACTCATTCCATTTGGATAATAACGCTGACGAGAGTGAACATCCTAGAAAGAGATGGAAGATCGGAGGAAGTCAAACGCGTATTGCTTCTGCAAGAGAAGTTTGTGACGTCATCAACAATCAAGTCACATCGCGGATTCAATTTGTTGACCATTTAGTGCTTTCTTCTCTTCTGCAAAACGAAAAATTTGAGATCCATAGGAACTCATTTCCGGAAGGAGACTTACGAGCTACCGAACGTTTTTTTTTCCGATGCTCGAGCCTGACAAAATAAGAACCGAACTGACTATATTATATCAAAGAGAAGAATTTCAAAATATCGGCGAAGCTTAAAAACTTTTGAGTTTTCTTCTCACTGAAAACTTAGGCCCGTCATTTACAGAGGTCGTTAAACTGTTACGTATCGCTATCACCCTGCCTATTACTACCGATGAACCAGAACGCTGCTTCTCGTGCCTCAAGAGTATCAAAACTTACCTCAGGAATGCCATGGGACAAGAAAGATTTACTGCACTTGGAATGCTGTCTATTGAGAAGGGTCTGATTAACAGCATACCGAATTTCAATAACCTCGTCATCGGAAAATTCGTCACGTTCAAGACTCGGCGCCTGGAGCTGATCTTCAAATAAGGTAAGTTAATGCATGTGTATGCAGCTCCCACAACTACGATATGTGCGAGCCGCCACTGGTGCACAGGGAATATCAGAAATCAAGGCATTACGATCCACCGTGTACAACGCAGTGGCTGTCCAAGGTTACATGATGATCGTGACCGGACGTCGGGTAGAATTGTCCGTGTTAACAGAGGAGGTTCACTTTCACAAACCACAGCCACATTCAATGTAGGATGTGTCTAGTAGATATGTGCAACGATCATTAGCTCTCATGGGATATGGAACCAGAACACCCACCAGGATGATCCTGTTAACAGTATGGCATGGGATGCAATGACTCATTAGAACTTGTAAATTCGCAAATTGGGCCCTGGAGGACTGGAGTCTGATGAGTCACTATTCAGGTTGTTTCGGGCTAAAATCATGGTTCATATTTAGCGCAAACCCACTGAGGTTGAATCCCAGTTGTCGAACAAGGCGCCGTGCAGGATGGTGACGGTTCCGTAATGGTTCACAGGGCGTGGGTTGGTTCCATTTGCTCATGTATCCACAAACCTCGATGGTAACCGCTACAAAAATCCCTTTGATGAACATTTTCAGCTGTTCAGTACATTTTTATAGCCTTTGTCTGGAGCGTGGCGCTCTATGGAAGTGAAACTTGGACTGTTGGAGCAGCAGAAAAGAGGAGAATTGAAGCGTTTGAAATGTAGTGTTACAGGAGAATGATGAAGAACAGAAGGGTAGATAGAGTTACAAATGATGAGGTATTACGATGATTGGGAGAGATGAGATATTTCTGCCGACTGCTAGAGAAGAGATAGGTTGGTAGGACACATACTAAGACACCCAGGAATAGGAAAGTTAGTTATGGAAGGAAGGATCAGGGATAAGAACTGTAGGGGTTGACCAAGGTTAGAATACTGTATGTTAAACAGATTGCCTGGGATGTAGGGTGTGGTAGCTATGTAGAGATGAAACAATTAGCTCAGGACAGGGAAGAATGTAGGGCTGCATCAAACCAGTGAAAAGACTGA
Source organism: Meconema thalassinum (assembly GCA_946902985.2). NCBI lineage: Eukaryota > Metazoa > Arthropoda > Insecta > Orthoptera > Tettigoniidae > Meconema > Meconema thalassinum. The sequence goes on along the minus strand of OX336388.2, from coordinate 1,200,785,829 downwards.
ACACACACACATGGACTCCCGATTCCCTGACTACGATGGGATATTCCAACTAGATAATGAGCCGTCCCATCGGGCTGTGGATGTCCAGAACTGATTCAAAGGACAATTCCAGGTAAAACGAGTGGTCAGCACTTTCCCCATATATCGACCAAATCGAACACGTATTGGACGTAGTTGAGATATCAATTCGCAACCAAGATCCTGCATCTAGAAATACCAGGGAACGTGAGGCAGCTATTCATACAACATAAGCTTGCCTCTCGCTCGGTCAATGCATTTGAGACTTTTGAAATATCACGTCCTGTGGAATGGATTCCACGTAAAATTGGAGGTCCCGTTGTTAATGTTCGCGACATTAACGGTCACGAAATATTACGAGCTTTCTCTTCATCTCTCCAGACTTCTTCCGTTCACTTGTGGAATTCATCCACGACGGGCTAGATGGGGTCCTACACATTATTAGAGGGTTCCCCATCACTTTTGGCATCCCTGTGAATGATTTTCAAAAGACGACTGGTGCTAGGTCTCTCTCTGTCTCTTTGGTAAGGTAGAAAACATCGAATAGTCTACTGACCTTGACTTACCGAAGTACTCGCTCACCCCTTACCCCTATGGCATTGTAACTTATGCATAGCTAATGTTTTATTGTAGAAAAAGAAATGCTGTGCCAATATTTCTGTACTGTACTTACCCTGTCTTGGCAAAAGTTATCCACATTTTGACCATTCTGTCTCTGACCTTTGCAGCTTCTGAATCTGGGCGTATTGGTATTCCAATGTTGAACAGATAGTTTAGATCATCTTCTTTGGCAACGCCTGAAACACAGTGACAAACGAATAATAATAAAGTTAAAGCCTTTTGATTGTCGATGGCGATTTTGTTGATCTAAATGGTGATAATAACATTGAGAGGTCTCCACAAGGCAGGTGTGGTGAGGAGACAACACAGTTGTGTCAGTATCCTTCTTCTGGCTTACACAGGCGGGCTGCACACCTACCAGCTTGGGGAAGAAAACCACACCGACTAGTGCACGTTATTATCTAGCTGTTGTTACCGTATAAGATCAATATTGGGAACGATCACAGGCATCGTTAAGGTACCTAGTAGATGGCTATAATATAGAAAGAAAGAAAGAAAGACCACAACTTAAGAAAATTATTTTCCGAAGATTATAACTAGTATATTGTGCCCATACCGGACTGGACGATGACGCACGCCGACCCAGACACTGACGCCGTATACATGAGAAACAGAACACTCCCACTTTACAAAAAACACTGATAGTCAGTCTGAAAGACTAGACTTTATATCATTTTAAATGCTACAAATGCTGCGTGAACTCAAAGTCCGTTAGAAAAAAGAAAAAGCAAGTGCAAACCAAGGTCAAATGAGGTAGCTGGATGGATGACGTCACACTCACCGGAGCACGCGGGGAAAAGAGGAAGCTCAAGCAGTACTATGACGTCACACACCTCAGTGCATTCTCGGTACATTTCATCCCGTCACCGTAACGTAACGCCAGACCCCAGGGAAGTCGATATAATCATTTAAAATGATAAAAACGTTCGTGCATTGGAATTTAATTTTGAATCATTTCACATGTTTAGCGCGGAAGGAATGAAATTCCTACAATCTCAGGGTTTATGAGGGATCATTGGTAGGTGGGTTTTCTTCAAAATAATTCCAACATGAACTCGAGTTAAAACTCAGCAATATACCATCTTTTTATGAACTCGAGTCCTTAACCAAATACGCAAGATCTAAGTACCACCAAGAAAAACACACATCCAATTTTTCTGATAAAAACAACATTTGACGTTTGAGACACAAACCTCGAAGAATAAACACTCCTAAACAAATCCTATTCTTGTTCTGGGCTCGTTAGCAACAATTTAACTATTTATTACATTATTCTTTCACTGTTGTTTGAAAAATGTAACAATATTATGTTGGCTAGTTAATAAAAAACTACCGGGTGAATTAGCCGTGGTCGTTACGGCATGACTGCTGGCAGTCGCTCACATCCGGCAGGCGAGGAGGTTCGAATCCCCCCGCCGGCAACCTTGAAGATGGTCTTCTGTGGTTTCCCATCTTCCTTCCAGGCAAATGCCGGGGTTGGTCCCTAACTATAGGCCACAGCCGCTACCTTCCAACTCTTCGTCCTTACATTCTAACTTCCCTCCCCAACGGTACTTGTAGCTTTCCCATTGGGTGTCCATCTCGAAGCAGCTACAAAAACTGGCGAGCCGAACATGTCCTCGGACACTCCCGGCACTAAAAGCCATACGCTAAAAAAAACTGACGTAGCCTATGTCAAATCAAATTAAATTTAATAAAATTATGTAAACTTGCTGCTGTCCGCCACCATTATGCTATTTGTTATAGATCATAAAATCAACAAACTGCACTTGTTCACACTTTGAAAAGGGCTTCCATCACACATAGAACTGTTTAGTTACATTAAAACATATATTGTACTCGTATTGACTAAGGAAGAGATAATTGGTTTGTAACATGTTATTATAAGGTTTCTTGATAGGTTTTCGTTGATATGGAACAAAACATAATAAATGTCATATCAGTACGTAATAAATAAATCAATAAATAAAAAAATAATTTAATAAATAAATTTCTACTTGGTATAAAACTAAGTCCCCGATTCTTGGATGGTACGGGTATAATCGAGAACCACTGGATGGATTTTGATGCGGTTTTCACCATTCTGTAAAGGATATCTTGAGGATGATTTCTGTAGAAACTAATTTATTTATGATCAAAGGAAGCCGAGCAGTAACGATATCAGTGGAAAAGTCGAAAAAAAAACTGGCGTTCGAGCGCTTTGTAAGCTTACGCTGGGCAAACCGTTAAAAATATCTAAATACTACGAGTGTAAGAATTGTTCAGCATGAAAAGTTCTATAAAAAAGTCCCCGCGAGCATATGTCTATCTTCAATACATCGCCCACTGTAAGTGTTTTTACGTTTTAATGTCTTCCAACAATTTCCATTCAACTACTGAGGTGACAGTTTACGAGCTAGCTAAGGGCGAGTCTTATCATCCCTGTTACAGCCTAGCTAGCGGGCGAACCTATTGCCCCAGATACAGCCAGCAGCAAACCGTTAAGTCGTGTTGAGTTAAGACTTCTGAGAAGGGTGGTTGTATTTGGAGTTTTCCCGGAAATGCAACTCGGGTTTTCTTCATTTCGCCTGTGAAACACAGTCAATTTAAGATTGGTTGGAAGGGGGATTATATTATATTAAATTATACTGATTGGCGTATAATTTCTACTTAGTATAAAACAAAGTCCCCGATTCTTGGATGTCATGGGTAATCTCGAGAACCACTGGATGGATTTTGATGTGGTTTTCACATTCTGCAAAGGATATCTCCAGGAAGGGTTTTGTAGAAAATAATTTATTTATGATCAAAGGAACCCAATCAGTAACGATTTCAGTGAAAAAGTCGAAAGAAAAACCTGGCGTCCGTGCGCTTTTTAAGCTTATGCTGGACAAACCGTTAAAAATATCAATATACTATGAGTGTAAGAATTGTTCAGCATGGAAAGTTCTACAAAAAATGCCGCGAGGGCATATCTCTGTCTTCAATACATCGCCTACTATAAGTGTTTTTAGATTGGACGGAAGGGGGATTTGAGTTTCATTCACCTCGCCATTCTTAAATTACGTCTGACAAGAATTCGTTGCTCATATAATTAATAGTCCAGTCAGTGATTTTAACCCATCATCCTGAGACGTAAAACGGATATAGGTCGTAGTTCATTGACATCGAAAATAAAGGCGCTTATCTCGTAATGCATTCATAACTGTTCCCAGGCGAAACCGGGGCGGGTTGCTAGTTAATAAATAAATAAATAAATAAATAAATAAATAAAAGAAAGAAAGCAAGCTCATACTTCTAAAGGTAATACTATAATACCAAAACCAATCATAAAAGCAGAGACCGCATAAAACATTCCCAGCAGAATTGATATTTATTAATTGCAAGCTTTATTGAGGTACTGCTTGAATTCCGTGATACCAGTTTTGATCTTGCCCGTTCGTACATGAACCAGGTATTGTGTGTAAAGTATAAGTAAGACCAATTTAATACCTGTTGAGTAAGACTTGACAATGTGTTACCGTTGGACCCGTTCCCAATTCAAACGTGATTGCTAAACCCACTTCTAGATCCCTTTTTGTACGCTAGGATATAAACGCATCTAGTGGAGCTATTATTTGAACTTGCAATGATTTGTCCTTCAATGCTGTGGCTACGTATTAACACTAAGACTTAATGTTGTCTTGTGTTCCTTAGGAATAAACCACAATCAATCTGTCTGACTGCGACATTTTAACTTTGTCTTTCTGTTTCATACATTTTCATTTGGCCTTGAATAAAGTATCGATGATCATTTCCGTAGGATATTCTTTAACTAGAAAATATTGACTTAAAACTTTAATCAGTTAGTTTCGTTTAATTTTAGTTTTAATCTGTTAATATTATTTCAAACTTCCTAAAGTGTACTATTACTTTACTGTATCCCAATGAAGGCAATACTTACCTTTAAAGTTGTTCAGTGGATACAATGATTTTTTCTCCAGGCTAAATATGCCATCATAAGAGAACGTGTACATGTAGACTGGTTCACAACTCCGATTAGATATCTCGTTAGCTGAGTATATAATTCCTTCATAATTACTTACATCACCGAACATCTGAGAAAATAAGAAAATTTAAAACACAGCACACAAAATAACAATAATAATTCAACATAACTATCAGAACTAAATAGCTTATTTTCATGTATTCTACTGGTCTTATACTCTTCAAATTGACCCGCTAATTAAATAGTGTGTTCACTAAATAGCTTTTGGTATAGGGTATCGCCTAATTTGTGGTATAATAATAATAATAATAATAATAATAATAATAATAATAATAATATCGTATGTCCTCGGGTGCTGGGTTCAAGCTTTGTTATTTGACACCCTTAGGGTAGCTAGCATGTCGAATTTCGTTGTTCCTTGAAGCACTATGAAAGTAAAGGAGGTTAGATATCTAAGCTCCTTGAACACTATAGCGCTTTCTAGTAGCGAAATGAGGAACTTTGGGTAGGCGGAAACTCCCGAGATTAATTTTGCCATTATGAACACGGCCTACTGAATTCAAATGGGTTCTCTGACATTCCAACATCGTATGACATGGTGTCGTAATTTTTACCGCCTTTCAAAAAACACTTACCACGGCCAGGAGCGAACCTTCAAGCTTGGGGTTAGTAGACCGACACGTTAACAACTCAGCCACCGTGGCAAGCAATTTGTGGTAATGTATAGGGTAATCATTTGAAACTCAAAACTCAATAGCCATACATTCCAGTCATAATAAAAACATAAATAATATTTTATGAAAGCAAAATTATCTTACTGTTGTACTAGTGCTTGCCTTGTTTCTAATCAAAGATTAAATCGTTACTTCATATTCGCTAACTCACATCGACATACTTCCAGCACTGGAAAATATGTGACCGAAGTAACATTACTACAAATCTAAATAATTGTGTACCAGAATATTTAGTTCATGGTGCTAGTTTATCAACTTATCGAGAGATTGGGGCCGATAACCTCGATGTTAGGCCCCTTAAAACAACAATTATCATCATCATTATCGAGAGATCGGTTTAGTAGAACGTCAGTAAAAGAAGTTCCATTGCAGAAATGAACAAGCGTATAATCTATTACAATTAACGATGCCTACAATATAAAATTGGGGCACATGACCTCGGTATTCCGCCCCTTAAAACAATCGCCACCAGCAGTGCAATTAAAAATTACATGCTAGAATATATAGATTTCAAAATCGGTTAATTGTGACTTCTCCCGTAGTCATAATAAAGATATCTGTAAAGAGTCACCGGTGTTAATTTTTAGGAAGATCAAATGCACAGCTTCCGTATTTTACGAAAAGTAAGCAATGATTATCACTGTGGTTCATTATACGAAGCTTATTTTCGATCGCTTGAATACGATAAATAAAAATATGTTTCTAACTTTTTGAACTACCGTCAGCTAGAATTTTTGGAAACAATTCAACAACTTTAGATGTCAATATACTAAGCTTTAAATAAAGATGAACTGTGTCATGTTTCACTGCGCTCGGGTGATTAGATCCCCAGACAGATGGAGATTATTGTGGTAGTTCATTATACAAATCTAAATTATGATCACCTGATTAGGACACATGAAATAAACACATGCTTTTAAAATGTGCACAGATGCTATCTTGAATTTTCAATGGAAATTAACAAAATTGAACGCTGGTATACTAAGCCTAGTACGTAGATTTACCGTGTCAAGTTTCACTGTGCTCGGATAAATTAAGTCACGAGTAAAGTATATTTAAATATTTGAAATTTGCTTGGCCGCCAAGTTGGTTTTGGCACATAGTTGAACCATAGCGTATGGAAGAGGAAGTGTGCGCTCTTCTCCTTTCACCCATAAGCCAATTGGAGAGAGTGCTGGTCTTTCCACCAGTAGCAGCACCATCGATTGAGACGGCAACAGATGAGACTTGTCATTAGAGCGCGTTACATTTGTGTCAAGTTATCGGAATTTTTATTGCTCTCTATTGCAATGTTCGGCAGTTTACATTGAAGTGTTCATGAGAGAGTAGTGCAAATTGTGTTATGTCTTACCGTCTACTTTGCTACATACCTATTGTATATTGCACTCACAAGGAGATGTCACCATGTGGTTTTATAGAAAAGCGTTCAAATTTGGAGGGTTTGCACTTCATAAAAAATATTTAGCCCCTGTTCGAGCGTTTTTGCCTATGGTCCTTGGTGTGTTCAAAATTTTACGGTTAAAATCAATCCTCAAACTTTTGTCGTCCTATTCCCACACACGTTCCCGGCTCGTCTCCGTGGCGTAGTCGCTAGGGCGTTGGCGTGGAAAATTGAAGGTTTCGAGTTCGAGTCAAACCTCAGTCAGCACCTTTTTGATGTGTAACATCTTTCCGCTCGGTTGCTGGATAGTTTTGTGGGAGTGATTTGGAAAATTGGGGACGGAAGTGAATCGTGTGGAAGTGGATCGGACGGAACTGAAGACGCACTACCAGAAAAATGGGACGGAAGTGAATCGGGCGGAAGTGGATCGAACGGAAGTGGATCGGACGGAAGTGAAGACGCACTGCCAGCTGGATGTACAATTGAAAATGTATGTATTGGAAACAAGGCAGTGTGTGCTCTGTAGCGCGAGAATGTTATGGCAATAGAGTAGGCAGTGCATTTAGCAGGCACTGGTTTGACGAGCACAGTGGCAAATGTTTCACCGACTTTCATTTGTCATTGAGCAGTTTATGAAGCTTCACGTTGAAGGTTGAATATCACATGGGGTAGGACAAAGACGACAAATGACATTTAAGTAAGCGGCATTATTGTCAAGCTGTGGGTGAGTAGTCAAATATTAAATGCATAACAGAATGTTGTTATATGAGTGGAATAAAAGCTGTATTTTCATCATATGTGAGACTAGGTCATTTCATGATTGTAGGAAGCCATGTTTTGATTGTTTACGACGAACTGTATGAGAGCCTTGAGAATAATGAATGTTATAGTTACTGAGGAATGTGCTCACAGTATTTGAGAGTACTGTCGATGTTGTGTGTCACTTTGTTATTATGAATTATTAATGTAAAAGGAAGGAAGGAAGCTTGTAGTTTTGCGTGTCCGTTAATCTCACGATCATGATCCACGGTACCTCCCTTTTACGTGGAATGCGAACCACAGGACATGGCATTTCAATTCCAAAATCTCACATGTATTGACCGGGAATCAAACCCGGTCTACCTTGGTGAGAGACTAACAGCTTGACCGCTGCGCCACAAATGTGACAGTAGCATATCTCCAATTCAATCTATGCATTCATCATAGTACCAGTATGAAAATGGAGTGTAAATTAATAGTTTAAGAATATCCAAGCTGTGTAGTATACCAGTAGGATAACATGTCAGATGTTACACATCATATGCGACTACTGTAAGGCTCGTATCTTTTTCTTTTTCTTTTACTGATACATCCCTTCTTGTCTTTTGTGTCTTCTATAATGTATTTGCTGTGGTGTCTTTGGTTATGGAGCTATGTACAATATTTTAACATCATTATTCGTCCGTGACGAAGCCTCCGTGGCTTAGGCGGCAGCACGCCGGCCTCTCACCGCTGGGTCCGTGGTTCAAATCCCGGTCACTCCATGTGAGATCTGTGCTGGACAAAACGGAGGCAGACAGGTTTTTCTCCGGGTACTCAGGTTTTCCCTGTCAAAATTTCATTCCAGCAACACTCTCCACTAGCATTTCATTTCATCTGTCATTCATTTAAGCATTGCCCCAGAGGAGTGTGTCAGGCCTCGGCAGCCGGCACAGTCCATATCCTCGCCGCTAGATGGGGGCTTCATTCATTCCATTCCTGACCCGGTCGGAGACTGGAAGCAGGCTGTGGATTTTCATTCGTCCGTGACGATTGAACGTGTTGTAAGTTTTATTCTTTAGAATTTAAATGCAGCGTGACCGGCGACGCTACGTTTATTCGCACTGGGCCGAGTCTAATGCAGAAACGCAAGAGGCCTTCTCTCTGTTCCACTCTGCTCCACCATCAAGCTAAACTTTCTGTATGTAAACAATAAGGTAAATATTAATTTATTAAAATTGTAAATAGAAAAAGCAACAACAAATAATAAAGTACTTGATGTAATCTGCCAACTTAAATATTGTACCACAAACATAAAATAAAATAAAAAATGTCAAAGAAAGATAAAGAAAATAATTTTAAGAGATTAAAGTAGGTTCCGATCACGATAACTTCCATTTCCAACGCCAACAAGCTATGCCAAGGAGACGAGCAGGGAACGTATGTGGGAATAAGACTACAAAAGTTTGTGGATTGATTTTAATCGTTCAATTTTGAGCACACTAAGGCCCATTGGCAAAAACGCTCAAACAGGGGTAAAATATTTGTTTATGAAGAGCAAACCCACCCAATCTGAACACTTCTCTAGAAAACCACATGGCGACCTCTCCTCAGTGTGCCTTGAGACAGCGTGTTTCACTGCACAAAATATGCCCACGTGTTTCTTACCCGGCTGTAGATCTGGATATCGATCATCTTCAAGTAGGCATTTCTTTACGCCACCTAAAGATTCCAATATTTTCCTGAAATGGGAGAAGGCTGTCCCAAGAGAAGATAGGAAACTGACTCATGATTGTTTCGTGTGTGATATTCATTTTTGCGACAACTTGTTAATAAATATAGACTCGTCTACGATGAATGGTGAAAGAGTAGAGATACCAAGACAACGGTGGAAATAACAACCAGAAGCATTTCCCCATATATTTCCTAATCTGCCCAAATATCTCTCTAAGACAGTTAAGGAACGTGACTCTCCCGTAAAGAGGCAATCCATGACAACAACTCTCTCTCTAATATAAGTCCTGATCAGAACGCACATGTCAGTGATCAGTCCGTATGCTTAGCAGTTGAAGATAGCTCTGAATCCGCAAATGCTATGAAAACAATTGCTTTGTTACAGAGGAGACTGAAGAATCAGAAACGTAATTATTTAGAACACAGAATAAACTCAATGTCGCTAAAGCTAAAATACATGTACTTGAAAAAAACATTTCAGATTTGAAACCAAAAGGAAATTCCACACAGACAAACCAATTCGCCTCACTTAGCAAAAAGCAGAAAATTACAGTTGACACAATGTTAAAAACATGTCAAGTGAAAAATAAAAAAAGGAATGAGATATAATAAATTTCTCTTGGATTCTCTTCTTTTAAAAATAAAGTCTCCCAAGGGTTATCAGCACTGCTTAAATAATGACTTGCTGCCTTTGCCACCTGAAGCCCACTTAAGACAATTGGTGAAGGGCCTTAAATGTTCGTATGGCATAAATGAGCATGCTACTGCTGCTATTTCACAATTTTTCAATGGATAGGAGGAGCATTAACGCCTAGGGATGCTGATATTTGACGAGGTAAGTGAACGGTCTTGTGGATTTGGGAAAATTTACTCCTGAGGAAAGCAAGAATCGGTTGGCAAATCATGCTCTAGTTTTCATGTTTATTCCATTTCGGTAAAACTGGCTTCAACCTATAGCAATGTATGCTAGCCGGACCCCTGGTGACTTAATTGCAAAAATTCTCATTCAGGTCATAATACAATTAGAGCAAGCAGGCGTAAGTATCATTGGTTTCACCTCAGATGGTAGCCAATCGAATAAAAAGTTATGGAAGTGCTTAGTAATATCCGGCAACATAAAGAATCTCTGGTGTTGTATTCCCAATCCAGCTGACTCAAGGAGAAAACTGTGGGCATTTACAGACGTGTCACATATATTTAAGTGTGTAAGAAATAATTTCCAGGCCAAAGAAAAATTAATTACATTGGTGCTATTGTCGATTATTCGCTTTACAAGAAGGTTTATAAATATGACACATCTCCCGAATTTTCCGGATTGAAAGTTTGCTATAAAGTCACCTGTGCTCATTTGGATCCTAACTCGTTTTAACGAATGAATGTAAGGCTGGCATTTCAACTATTCAGCACATCTGTCGCTGATGGTACAAAATTCTATCGCGGTGGGTTTACAAGACAGTGAATGAACGGAAAATTTCACACGTGATTTAAACTGCCTGATTAACGCGTTAAACTCATCCATCCCTACTCAAGCACTGTACAAAGGATAGCAGGCTCATGAAACTTTAATAAAGTGGCAGAATATCCTCCGAGATAATCAAAATACATTCGCCTCTCAGTGAACACTGGAGTACTTGCGAGTTACCGTCGAAAGCACATTAGAAATGTGTGAATATTCGTGGGAAGACAAGTACAGCTACGTTTTGACAGGAAAATTTAATCAAGACCCCCTAGAACGCCATTTTGGTATCCACAGATCATTAAGTTATGCCAATCATCTGTTAACTAATGACTTTCAACATTTAAATATGTTACAGCCCATTTACGTACCAACTAAACTTGTTTTATCATCGGGTGGAATCTGTCAGTACCGAGCTGAAACACCCTTAACGTCGTTTGTTAATCTTTTGCGTATTCTTGCAAGGTCAACTGAGAACAACAATCGTGCACTGAACACACAAGATGAAGGTACGATAGGGGAGAAAATTGTGAATTTTGAAGATGAAATTCAATTACCGGACTGGGAAAACAGTTTACCTGACTTAAGTGTTTAGTGTATCATTTAGCCGGATACATCGTGCGAATTATTTCAAAAATTTCCTCCGCGGAAAACCAACTGATAATGTACCTGCTTCGGATACACTCCTTAAAGATTAGACAGTTTTACACAAAGGGGCACATATCTAACGTATGCATCAGAAAGTGAAAATAACGGGTTGTTGCCAGTAAAAGGTTGCAACGAAAAAAGCTATCGTGTGCTAATAGTTTATGGGGGTATGTATTTTTTGAGTGCTTAGATAGTTTAGAATCTTATAAGATCATGTGTTGTCTATTTATCTAAACTAGTATTCCACTACTTGAAATGTCGATTCTACTTCCGCACGAAGGAGATACGGAGAGAGCTGGCTACGTTCAAGTCAGCAAAATCATCTAGAAAATGCTCCAAAGTGTCCAGTGGCTGCTTCAATTTCTTACGTAGATAGAAGCAGTAGTACATGCCTCTGTTGATCGTGGGCGGTCTCGACTACACGAGCATTATGCGGCACATGCGCTACCAGAGCCAACTGTGTGGCGGTCCACGATAACTTCCTCTTCCATACGCTATGATTGTTTGAACCAGGACCTTCTATACTACCAGACCTGACACTGCAATCCAAGATGGCCGCCGTAACTGGTGGTCGGACATCAAACGCATAACGTGTGTCAGAATCCAGCACAACACAAAGTAACATCATTACGTGATTCATTTTATGGGCTTGGGACATCTTGGTCATCAGCCCTGTGCAGTTTGGTGTGGGTTGAATTCCTCCGATTACGTGATGAATGTAGTAATGCGTGTAGCTGTATAAGGGACAAGCTTGGGGAGGTGCCCCAGGAGTTGAAATAAGGTACTACCGGAGTAACATCAGGAAAGGAATAAAATAAGATAATGTTGAGGCAACAGGAGAGATCTGCAGAATATGTTGGCTGAGTGGACATGGTAAGTTGTAGGAACTTCAATTTCTTTTTAGTTCATATTATTCTTAAAAATAAATGTGACCAACCAGATGGTGTAGTTCTTGGTTGTCACTTCTGGGGTCCATGTTTGATTCCGTACTGTCAAGAAATCTAATTCTAGTCTGAGGGTAAGAATCGGGTACACACAGCCTAGTGAGGTAAACCAGGAAATGTTGGGTTCGATTCTCCGCTTAGCCACGCAGCAAGTGGTTTATCATGGGTTACCACACATACTGAAGATAAATGCCTAGGTAATTCCTATTATAAGGTCACGACTGCCTCCTGTAAATCCGTAAGCAAGTAGGCTAGTCGTATTCATTCATTCCTATTCATGAGATTAAATGACACTCTGCAAAATACAAAATATACCAGTAGACAAGGAAGGCCTATTTGATGAACATCTGAGAATATAAATTAACTGTACATACAAATATTTACCTCCCTGTAAATACTTAAAAATGTAAGCTATGGTAGTCACATTCAAACAATTAAATAGCAAGGCAAGGTTTCTCCGAAACGTATGGTTCTAATCTAAATACACACGGCATTAGCCCAAAAAACATGAATTATTTAATTAAATAGCACACTGCCGAATGAATCGATACAAAATATCCTGGTACCAGAGGACAAAAAGGCATATTTTATGCACATCTAACACAAAAATAATAATTAGGCCTGCTGTTCATACAAGAAATAACTTCCATTAGAAACCATAAACATGTAGGCAACTCCCATTTATAAGATGAAATGACACTGTACCAAGGGCACTCGATACAAAATATACTGATACCAGTAGACAACGAAGACTTATTTGATGTGTTGTTTAGATCTCTTCCTAGGTACAGTTACAACAGAGCCATCTGCACGATAATAACTGACAAGCGCGGGGTCGTTGGCGAGACCAGGCCAAGTTGTGTACAATTCTTTCACACCTTGAACTAGATGGAGATACGACTGTTAAATAATTATATCCTTCGAGTAATGGTTGCAGAGAAAATTTAATACAGTAGCAAAACAATGTAAAACATGGGACGTGTGAAGCGCATGAAATGGTAAATGAGGGGTGAAGGGGGCTGTAATAAAAGTATAGAATAAACATAGTAAAACATTAAAAACATCTATAAAAATACACAATAAAAGAAATATAAAAGAAGAACAGAGAAGCCTAGCCCTAGTTAGATTGGAGATCGTAGCGAAATTATCAAAGTTACATCAAGGGGAAAAGCTAATTAAAATTAATATAAATAATACATTCGTCCCACCACAAGCTGATTACCGAAGTAATCAGAAGAAATATTCAAATTAGCATATGACGTCGTACTAGACAAAGAACAACCCCCTTAATTATTAAAACAAAGCATACCTCACAAACAACTCTGCAGAAAGATATCAACCGGTCAAAAAAAAACATCCACATCTACAGAGCGCTACAAAACACAAACACGAACCCCAAGTTAAGAAGATAGAGAGACACACCAAACCCTTAAGAAAATAACAACAGAAACCCCGTCAAAACCAAACAAACCCGACTTCATAAACTCACAGAATAAAACTTCTTCTCGGACGAAAGTATGAGATTCAATTATCTTACCGAAAGTAACATGAGCCTCAATCACAGTCCCCGGGTACTTGTCACAGACACACATATCACAAACCGCAAGAATAATCGATATACCTCACTTAATAAACGTAAGAGAGAAATACGTGTTGTTCCTTGACCGAAAGTAACACAAAACAAACCCAAGAACGACCCATTACTTTCAGCCAAGCTCCCACTTAAAAGACATAAATCCACCCTTAATCACATGTCTAGAAACGTGATTATAAGATGAGAAGCCTTTCGATACAAGTTCAAACGTCCGTCGACTCCTTATAGTAAACAAAAGTCAGAGGGAAATTCCAAGGAGCACCACTGACAGGACATGAGAAAACAAAAAAACGCAACGAAGAAATGTCTGCCCAGTCCTTAGAGAAGAAAGAAAAGACCGAAAAGGCCATCCTTAAGGTAGCAAAAATGACGAGACATAGCGAATAACCCTTAAAATAAACAACAAACAAAATAGTGTGCGTTCACGCTATCAAACAACAACAAGGTCATCTGATGTACGACCACCACGCTCTCCTACGTCTAGGCTCCAAACAAAATTAACCCAAAATATTACTAACCCCTAAGGAGCCTTGTAACATCCCATACTATTACAAGGAGTAGACGTTAGCAAGAAATACCTCCCATGCATATCAATCACGTTTCCTGACGAACAAGAAGAAAAACTACACGTAAAATATAACACTAAGAAAAATGAAACAAAAACCACAACGACAAATAACCTTAAATAAAATTACAACCCAAACAACAACACGATTCATCTCTACGTTGTGTAATATAAAAATAGGAGGACAATAAATAATAACCCATAAAACAAAACAAGACAATCTCCAATCCAACCAGAAGGTCGAAGAATCAGGGACATATTAACACTGAAAGAAGGGAGGACATGACTTTATTTCTTCTTCAGAAATGCAATTCTCCGAGCCTTGCTAACACCAAGATAAATAAGGTATCACTTAGCTTTGCTGGAGACGATCAAGAAGTTCACAGAAGATACTCCCTTCGGAAATAATAGCCATATACATTTTTCTTATAGACAGAGAATACAATCAGCCATTCCCAGGTGTCTTCACCAACATCTTCTTATGCTTTATGAATAATTTAGCACGGTAAACGAAACATTTTGAAGGACCATTTATAGAATCCAGACATGTTGGCAGACCTTCCGTTCTACTTATTGCGATCATCTCGACATTACAATAATATTGGTCGAGTTCCATAAATACATAGCTTAAACTCCTCGGCGGGTGCGTTTCATTCACATAGATGCGAAGTCACTTCGAAAGGTAACCCACAAATGGCACCCTATATAACATCGGGTATTGTCGATCATGATCTAAAATAGTTATGTATCAGACTCCTGGCCGCCAAACTTGGACATAGCTTGCGTCTGTCCAACTTATTTCAGATGTCAATACAGAAGTACCGGTAATGTTGAAACATGCATCAGCTGTTATTTAGATTGTCACATGTCTGCGTCACGTGATCGTCGGGCCCCTGACTTACACTGAGCAGCATAGTGGGAGATGTCAAAGATAATAGTAAAAAATAAATCACAGCAGATCAAAAATATATCTTCAAAGCGCACAGGACGAAAGACACGACGTTAAGTATTAACCGTAGAGTTTACTGGCATATCGTAGATAACTTTAGAAGCAGGAGTTTAAATCAATGTAGATCGGCGTATAAAGCGTAGCATTACAAAGGAATTAGGACTTCTCTGAATATACCCAAAAACAAACGTAACAAGAATACGAAAATCTAACAAAATTCACAACAACCAATACACGAAAAATGCAGTAATCAAATAATCGACCTCCCAATATTCAAAATGAGAAATATACACAAGCACGCAATCTGCTACCAACTGACAAGCGCGGGGTCGTTGGCGAGAACAGGCCATGGAACTTGTTACCCAAGTTGTGTACAATTCTTTCACAGCTTGAACTGGATGGAGATACGACTATTAAATAATTTCAACCATCGAGAAATGGTTGCAGAGAAAATTTAATAGCAAAAGTATGTAAAACAAGGGACGTGAGAAGCGCATGAAATGGTAAATGAGGGGTGAAGGGGGCTGTAATAAAAGTATACAATAAACATAGTAAAACATTAAAAAATCTATAAAAATACACAATAAAAGAAATATAAAAGAATAACAGAGAAGCCTAACCCTAGTTAGATTGGAGTTCGTAACAAAATTATCAAAGTTACATCAAAGGGGAAAAGCTAATTAAAATAAATAGAAATAATACATTCGTCCCACCACAGGCTGATTACCGAAGTAATCAGAAGAAATATTCTAACAACAGAAACCCCGTCAAAACCAAACAAACCCGACTTCATAAACTCACAGAATAAAACTTCTTCTCGGACGAAAGTATGAGATTCAATTATCTTACCGAAAGTAACATGAGCCTCAATCACAGTCCCCGGGTACTTGTCACAGACACACATATCATAAACCCAAAGAATAATCGATATACCTTATTTAATAAACGTAAGAGAGAAATACGTGTTGTTCCTTGACCGAAAGTAACACAAAACAAACCCAAGAACGACCCACTACTTTCAGCCAAGCTCCCACTTAAAAGACATAAATCCACCCTTAAACACATGTCTAGAAACGTGATTATAAGACGAGAAGCCTTTCGATACAAGTTCAAATGGCCGTCGACTCCTTATAGGAAACAAAAGTCAGGGGGAAATTCCAAGGAGCACCACTGACAGGACATGAGAAAACTAAAACGCAACGAAGAAATGTCTGCCCAGTCCTTAAGTAAGAAAGAAAAGACCGAAAAGGCCATCCTTAAGATAGCACAAATGACGAGACATAGCGAATAACCCTTAAAATAAACAACAAACAAAATAGTGTGTGTTCACGCTATCAAACAACAACAACAAGGTCATCTGATGTACGACCACCACGCTCTCCTACGTCTAGGCACCAAACAAAATTAACCCAAAATATTACTAACCCCTAAGGAGCCTTGTAACATCCCATACTATTACAAGGAGTAGACGTTAGCAAGAAATACCTCCCATGCATATCAATCACGTTTTCTGACGAACAAGAAGAAAACCTACACGTAAAATATAACACTAAGAAAAACGAAACAAAAACCACAACGACAAATAACCTTAAATAAAATTACAACCCAAACAACAACACGATTCATCTCTACGTTGTGTAATATAAAAATAGGAGGACAATAAATAATAACCCATAAACCAAAACAGGACAATCTCCAATCCAACCAGAAGGTCGAAGAATCAGGGACACATTAACACTGAAAGAAGGGAGGGCATGACTTTATTTCTTCTTCAGAAATGCAATGCTCCGAGCCTTGCTAACACCAAGATACATAAGGTATCAATTAGCTTTGCTGGAGACGATCAAGAAGTTCACAGAAGATACTCCCTTCGGAAATAATAGCCATATACATTTCTGTTATAGACAGAGAATACAATCAGCCATTCCCACGTGTCTTCACCAACATATTCTTATGCTTTATGAATAATTTAGCTCGGTAAACGAAACATTTTGAAGGACCATTTATAGAATCCAGACATGTCGACAGACCTTCCGTTCTACTTATTGTTATTGCGATCCTCTCGACATCACAATAATACTGGTCGAGTTCCATAAATACATAGCTTAAACTCCTCGGCGGGTGCGTTTCATTCACATAGATGCGAAGTCGCTTCAAAAGGTAACCCACAGATGGCACCATATATAACATCGCGTATTGTCGATCATGATCTAAAATAGTTATGTATCAATAACAAATTCAGGGTCAAAATGTTTGACACAAACTGATGAATTAGCTGATTTTGTCTGCTGTTAATTCATTTTATGGGCTTGGGACTTCTTGGTCATCAGCCCGGTGAAGTTGGGTGTGGGTTGAATTCCCCCGATGGGAAATTGGAAAATAGGCACCATTGGCTTATCTTTATAATAATTGAATTTGCATCCAGTCACACAACTGTTTCGAGGCATATCACAGCAATTTTAGCATATGTATGAGTAAGACTACTAGCAGCTTATTAAAACGAAATCCACACCTAGTACGTGATAAGATTGATATCCTTGAACTAGCAGGCGTATAATTGGATGAGTGGACACTGCAGGCAATTTAGAAAGTAGGTTATGTTCCTACATAATCAATTATCAGATCTTCTTAGACCTTAAATTGGAATATGTTAATTATTACTATGCTCCCTCATAATAAATTATCATTACTAATAATTTATAAACCCTAAACAGAATAATAAATAGACCAACTTACCCACTGATTGGCACTAGAATTGATGGTATAGCAAGGGTAACTGAAGGCACCGGTATCTCGTATTTATTAAGCACTAATGCAGACATTTACCTACACGAACGTGTATTATCATTAAGCAGTAATCAATAACCACAGATAATTAAGGGAGACGATTGCTAGGCGAAATTCACACCACTATCACATCGTAAAAAAAACCAGACAACATATAAACAAAGCATGTAACCCCCAAGATCGTCAGCCATCTTTCCTCTGTCCTGCCGCCAGTGTCAGGTCCGGTACCGTAGTTATAGAAGGCCCTGGTTGAACGTACATCAGTAGCCTCTATCGCCATACGAAATTACTGTTTGATTACCATAATAGTTTCGGAGATATTAAATGTCCATAGAAATTTCGAGGAGCCAAGTGGCTGGGCTAGCCATTGCGGGGCCCTGTGCGGTACGAGATTTGCGAGGCCCTTACTTCCGGGGGGTTCCTGGGGGTTAATACCATCTAGGAATAAAAATAAGTGAAATAAATTGAGTGAATTGTAATATTGTAATTTTAAAATACAGTACAATATTACTATTTCAAAAACGTACAGTAACAAAGAATGCTAAAAGTGAACTCTTCTGCCCTTTCTCTGGCTGAGGTCTTTTTAAAATCTATGTCGTCCAAACTAGTTGCCAATTCATTTTCTATGGACAGGATGCGAGTGCTGAGAGTCTGTCTTGGGTCATGGTGTTTCTCAGATAGGTTTTAATTTAATTTTTATTTTAAGAAACTTCTCTGGGCAGCCGCAACTGTGACGGGAATAGTAGCAACTATTCTAAGTATAATACTTGCATTTGGATAAATTTCACTCAGATTGCTCGCCACGATCTACTGTACTTCAAAGCCATTCCAATTCCACTTTCTGCAATTTTTTTCTTCTACCTCCTCGAGTGTCTTTTCCATTGTATTTGAATAACCATCAAACACTGCGACAAGGAAGGATTTTATTTGGTCAATAATTTAATGCGAAATCTAGTGAAAAGTGTTTGAAGTACTGTATGTTTCACATTAATTTCAACAATTAGCATATTCGAATTGTCAGGCAAAAATGTAGGTTTTGGTTGCGATGCAATCTAGTAGCCAAGTTCGCGACTTGGTGTCGTTGACGGTAGCATTTGGTAGCAAAAGTAGGAACTTCTTGAAATTGATCGTCTGCAGTCCTTACCCGAATTACAGCTAACACACACTAATACAGCCATCCCAATTTACACCGGTTTTCAGACCGATTCTACACACACCGAAGGTACACGGGGCTTCGTGGCAACGTTGTTGCAGTCCCTAAACTGAGGAACCAAGCAACCAATATTTTACGATAGCAAAATAACCTTACTGTGGTACCAGTGCATGCCCGGTATTAAATCAAAGCATTCATCGTTGCTCAAGGTAACTTACAATAACTTATCTTCCAGCACTGTACTAGTAAGTCCAAAGTCACGCGATGTGGCTTGAATACATTGTGTACCAGAATATTGAATTCATGCTACCGCTTTATCAACTTACAAAGAGAGGGCTTCAATAGAACATCAGTAAAATACTTTTCTTTTCAGAAATGAATATGCACAATCTTCTTCTTCTTCTACCTCTTCTACGCGATCAGGCCCAGTGGACCGCGCGCTGCTACAAGTTTCCTTCTCCATCGTCTCCTATCCATAGCTGCCATCCGCCAACTGTCCACACGAATCGCTGCCTGTTGCAGATCTTCATGGAGTCCATCACTCCACCGCTTCCTTGGTCTCCCTGGTGGTCTTCTTCCTGTGGGGATGAAATCCAGTAGCTTCCGTGGCCATCGGTGGTCTTCCATCCGGGCTACATGTCCAGCCTACTGCAGTCTTCTGGTGTTGATGGTTCCAGCTATATTGGCATCATGGTAGAGGTCTTCTACTTCATGATTGTGTCTAATCCTCCATTCACCGGTGTGTACATCCCTCACCGGTCCGAAGATCTTCCGATAAACTTTTCTTTCAAAAACGAGTAGTTTTTGAAAGTCCTGTTTTCGGATACTCCATGTCTCACATCCACATAGTACAACGGGTTGGATCAGGGTTTTATACAGACGAATTTTGAACTGTCTGGAGAGACATCGGACCGAAGAAGCTGTGTTAAGCTGTAGAGAGTTCGATTTCCTGCTTGGATCATGGCGTTGATTTCTGCCTCACATGGTGAGTTCTCCGTGAAAAGCGAACCTAGGTACTTAAATTCATGGACCCTCTTGTAGGACTGGTCCCCTACCCGGAGTGACTGTAGTTGCCCAGAAACGTGGCCTTGCCCGCGAGTCATATTGAGGTCCTCCGTCTTGGTTTCATTCACGATTAGCCCAAATTTGTTGGCAGCTGCCTTGAGTGCTCTGGTCATTTGCCTCAACTCTTCCTGAGAGCTGGAGAGTAAACTACAATAGAAAATAGGGGCAGATGACCTCGGTGTTCCACCCCTTAAGACAATCACAACCAGCACCACTACAATGAAAATGTATGCGCTAATAGCTTTCAGCATCGGTAAATATAACTCCTCCCGCGAGATAGTGTCTTTCTCTAACGAGCCGCAGGAATTAATTTTAGGAAAAGTCAGGTTCACGGCTTCTATAATTTACAAGAAAATAACTTCACAAATCAGTGTCATTAGATAATTATTATCATGGTGATCAATTTCACGACGCTTCTCTTCGATCGCTTGAATAGGATACGAGAAATAAGACAAGTAGTTCCGTGAAAAACCAAATAGCCAACTTATATTAATTGCCTTTATCAACATACAAGATTTCAGTTTGATTGCTGTAATAGATTCGTAGATATTGAGAACCGTCTAGATATTTCGCATGGTCACCATGTTGGATTTTTATATATAGACCTTATAACTTATGAGATCATATGTACTATTATATGAAGATTATTGTGTAAGTGTTTTATTCAAACTTCAATCGCATGTTTACACAAGAAAAAAATGAGATTTTAACATTTCGCTTAGCCGCCATCTTGTGGGTAAGAAAATAATTTAAATGAATTAGATGCCAGTGGATTAAAATTTGTATAAGCATAGGTCTATACTGTACCAAGTTTCAAGTTATCCAAGAATTACGACCAACAGCATTTGATTTAGGGGGTTTGGGTGTTTACCATGAGTCTAATTGGCCAGGATATGGCCTGGTTCATACGATTCTCATAAAATGCGCGCGTTATGAGTTCAATGAGCCTGAGAAGCTGGTGCACCGTTGAGTGGCCTGGGCGGAAACCGAACAGCTCGTCATTGAAAATAGGTCTTCAGCCTGGCGAGGAGCGTCATTTCAAACTGAGAGGAGACTTATAGGTCTGTAATTCTGTGAAAACGTAACATTAGCATTGGGCTTAAGGATCATTATGACCTTAGCTAATTTCTAGGCTGAAGGAAAATAGCCAAATCTGTAAATGGCATTGAAAAGTTTGGTAAGGCGAGTGAGAGCATTTTTGCTTAAATTGTTAAGGAAAGACGCCAAAATGTCGTCAGGGCCGGGGGCCTTTCAAGTTCTCAGCTTATTGATATAATTGAGCAGCTCGGTAGGCGAGACAAATCTAAACCCCTGGGGAAGGCCGCCCTGAGAGCCGCCACGAAGGTCATGACGGACTTCGTCAACAAAGTCTTCGTCACAAGGTTCCTGGCTAGGCTCACAGGCTTTTTTAAAGGTATCCATCAGGGCGTTAGCCTTATCAACGCTGGTGAAGACCAATCCACGTACTCCGTGTAATGGTGGAATGCCAGTTCTTTTTCTTAGCAGTTTTCTGGCCACACCGTACAGAGAACTGCGATTACCAGCCATATTCCCAAGTTTAGTTTGCCATGCTTGGTTTCTAAGTGCAAGCATGGCAGTATGACTTTCTCTTTTCAGACGGTATCACTCCTGCTTGAGGCGAAGATCCCGGGTAGTTAGCCATCGCCACCTAACCATATATTTCCGCTTAATTGTTTCAAGCAGAGCGGGGGGAGGATTTCTTTGTCTTAGGTTTTGGTCCAGTAGCTGCAGTCCGGGCAGCGTGTAGGAGGGATTGAGTGAACTTCTCTGCGAGGGATTCAATAATGTCTTCCTCGCAGCGAATGCTGGGATTACCAGCGACGGTAGTTTTAAGGATATGCTGGAAGTATCCCAGTCAATCTTTCATAAGTGAAGAGGGATTCTGGAGCGGGTAGACCGGTAGCTAGTGTTAAGTTTGATAAAGATGGGATCGTGGTCTTAATCGAGGACGTTGAAGTTAGAGACTTCAATGGGGATGTCCAGATCCTTGCTGATGGCAATGTCGAGGACATCCGGGGCTCTGTCTGGATCAAACGAAAAATAGGTGAACCCAGGCGGCGGATGGATCAAGCACCCGTGATCGTCGCAGAACTTCTCAAGCAACCCACCCTTAGCCTCCGTGAACCGACTATTCCATAGCGTGTTCTTGGAGTTAAAGTCACCCGCCAATATCACTGGGATATTACCGGGCAAGAGTGACTCCAGATCGTTCAGTATAAGCGGAGCACTTGGAGGCAAGTAGCAGGATACAAGACGGTATGGTCCGATGTGGAGTTCTATCTGCACGATAGTGGCCCCAACAAATCTCAAGTTGTCAGGGGTGGGGATGCGTTGGTGTGCCAGGTCTGAATGCACGATTATGGCAGTTCCTCCACTAGGACGCCCTACTCGGTCGTAGTGGTAAATTCGGTACCCTGGGACGTAGAATTTGGTACCTGGTTTAATGTCTGTTTTACCTAAAATGTGACTTGGGTGTGTACCCGATGTAGAACGTCTGAAAGTTCACCTTCCTGTGACTTGAGGTGGTATGCATTCCATGCCATAATCTTAGTGAGGGCGCCAGCTTGCAGATTAATTCCCATTAAAAAGGTATTGTGAGCAAGCTTTAATAATAATTTGAAGTCGGGATGTCGTGTTAGGAGCGCTGATAAGGCGACGAAGGATGCCCTTCACGATGGTGAGGAGATCGCGAAGGTAACACGCAAACGTTACTGTATTTCTGACGTGTAATACAAAAGCCGTTTGAGGTAAACACTGTCAACAATAAGAAACATACAGCATAAAGACGTTATGATTAATAAAACAGAAATGTCAACATATCACTAGGCCTAGTAGAACACACCTTAATGGAGATTATACAACTACAATTCTAGTAGATATTATATACAATATATTACGTGTGATACCTTCCGTCATAAGGTAAAAATTCAAAATCCTCCGTAACATCAGTGGCAACAAGAGTATAAAATTAGACCTAAAATATGACAATGGCAATCTAATTTAGAAAATATGGCTGGAAACTCGAGATCCCTGTTCGGTATGGCCTTGTGAATTTAAGCAAAAACGCTTTAACTTGCCTCACTATAATCTTCAATTCTATATACCGTTTCGGGTATTTCTCCTCGGCCCGGAAAGTTATCAAGGTCATCATGATAGAGAAGCCCAACACCGATGGCACCTTCGCGCACGAATACAGTCATCACAATTAACACTGGTTATCAGACAGATTCTACACACACCCAAACTACACGGGGCTACATGACCGCGTTGTCGCAGCCCCTAAACTGAGGAATCAACCAACCAACCTTCCCACAAAACTACAGGCCAAGCAGCCTTCTTTCTGTTATCTCAAAACTATTTGAAATGACCCTACTTTCCAGGCTCAACTCATACATCAGTAACAGTATTAATGATGAGCAGTTCGGTTTCCGCAAAAGTCATCCTACTGTACAACAACTCCTCAGGCTCATAGAAATTATTATTCACGCCTTAAAACGAAAAAATATGACAGGAGTTTGCATCTTAGACATCAGTCGTGCTTTTGATAAGTTTGGCACAGTGGTTTGCTGTACAAAATGAAGCACAATGGTTTCCCAGATCACTCACTCAAGGTCATAAACTACTAACTTAGAAAAAAGAAATTCTATTTCCAGGTGGACAACGCTAAATCTATACTTTCTAATCTAATAAAGCTGAAGAATTTGTGTGTTTGTTTATGTGTTTAAACACGCTAATCTCTGGAACTACCAGTCGGATTCGAAAAATTCTCTTTGTATATGATAGCCTGATTCAAGAGGAATAGTTTAGGCCATGTTAAATTTCGGACAGACCACTCCATTCCCCGCATTTAGGCCCTTTTGCACAAATCTACACCGTTTAACCGATCTAATAACTTGACGGACATATTGTCACTAGGCGACAACGACTAACACTGTATCATGATTGTCAACGCCGCACCATTGATGGACAAGTTGTCACTAGGCAACAATGATTTACTCTGGATCATGATAGTCCGGTAAAATTTGCTAATGCTATCCTGTCAGAGAAAAATAGTGGCAAACATTCCTACATTATCCTATCACCGTTTGAAGGGGCCGATAACCTAGATGTTAGGCCCCTTAAAACAACAATTATCATCATCTTTTGAAGTTTTCATTTGTAGACAGTTGTTATTTCATTTGCGGGGCTTAGACATCGTGGTCTTGTTGCCCCGTGTACATGGGTGTGTGTGTAGAATTTTTGTGATAACCTGCTTTATTGTGATTGTTGCACTAGCATGTGTAAATACGGTATAAAGCTCAATGTTGGTTTGTCTGCCTGTTACTTATACAAATCTACACCGTTTCACCGATCTTAACCAAAATTTGTATACTTACCCTTTGGAACCCTGCGAGTAACACTGTTTACATTAAATTTCGGACAGACCACTCCATTTCCTGCATTTAGGCCCTTTGGCACAAATCTACACTGTTTCACCGATCTCAACCAAATTGTACATACTTACCCTTTGTAACCCGACGAGTAACACTGTCTACGTGAAATTTCGGACAGATCACTCCATTCCATGCATTTAGGCCCTTTGGCACAAGTCTACATCGTTTCACCGATCTTAACCAAACTTAATGTACTTACCTTTTGGAACCCTGCGGGTAACACAGTCCACTTGATATTTTGAACAACTCTCTCCATTCCCTACAATTAGAACTTGAAAACTACGTTTTAAGGTCCTAGAACCATTCATGTCCGTATAGTGTAACTGTAAGAATATTGTAATAAGTCAATTGTTGGCTGGCAATGCGAGCTGCATCACGTCACCCCTACCAGAATTGCGAAAATAGTTACAACTTGCGCTGCTTATAAATTGGAGTCACTGGGGAGTAATTATTGCAAGAAGATTTCTTAGGCCCCGTAAAACAGTTATCATCATGAATAGATTATGCCTCTGTATAAGTGCGATAGTGTTGGTGCAGTACATAGAGGTAATCAGCTGCAATAAGCGTTGGTGCTTTAAAATTTTCTTTCATTTATTCAGATCCTTATCCTTGAGCGGTATGTGGCGATAAATGACACTATTGCTACCTCAGGAGCTCGGGACAGCCGAAGTTTTCCAAAGTGCTCTGATTATTTTCCTATGGTACTGTGTGACAAAAGTCGACACTATTGATCTCTACTTTTCTAACAGCCAATGAGATATAGGCCCTAGGCAGTGTCTTTTATGTCACATACTCCTCTTTCTAATCATATTTTTCAATTCGTTCGTAAATTGCATGTGTCAGTACTATAGTAAATAGCGGTTTCCCTATTCATTATAGTCATTATCATTACGGGAAAATGACCTGAATATTATGTCCATTATACTGTACTATTATCACCCCCACCACCACCACCACAAAAAGTTATATTTTTAAAATATTTTTTTCTGTTAATTTAAGTATTATGTGCCTGGCTGTAGTAGTAATCATTATCATCCATAAAACAAACATCCACCGGGAAAAGCCGGGGACTATTTCTAGTCCTCTATAAGTCGTTTTACCGCAAGGTAGCGTCATAGCCCCACCCTGCTTAATGTATATGTCTCTGTCATCCCCAAGACTGACGCTACCAGTCTCCACCTGTATGTAGATGACACTGCTATCTCAACCACCTCCTTGAGAGGGCAGAGAGTTGAATCCAACCTCCAAGTCGCTTTAGGCACCTTAGAACCCTGGCTAGGGAAATGGAGAATTAATATAAACGTTAGTAAATGTTCTGCCACTTTGTTTTCCAAAAAACGCAAACACACTGAAGTCGAGGATCTTAACTCCTTTGGCGAGGTAATCAGATGGCAGCCAGCAACAAATTATCTGGGAATCACGCTTGATCGAGACCCTACTTTCGCTCAGGTGGTCACTAAGCGTGCTAATCAAGCGAAGCTCTGACTTTTAATTAAGTCCCAGAGCTCACTAGATGAATTTAGCAAGTTCTTAACATATAGCACAATTGTGCGTCCTGTGATGGAATATGCCAGTCCTGCTGGGGGTTTCGCAGCTCTCTCACACTTCAGGTTGTCCAGAATCGGGCGTTGCGTACGATATTGGGTGCCCTATGGTACGTGCGTAACACCCAACTTCACACCGACTATAATCTCTCGACCATCAGTCAGAGAATTTACTGACAGGCAGTGAAACTGTACAGAACAGCCACACTCAGCACCAACCCACTGATCAACAGTTTGGGTGTTTACCAAGCAAGGGGGAGAACATTCTTAGACTATCTCCTTACTCTTCGCTTGCGTAGGCCAGGCCAGGCCACATAGGTTTCGATGCTCTAAAGGCAATACAAATTAAATAAAATTATACATAAAATGCAAAATCATTTAGACGACCAAGTGGATTAGCGGCTAACATTCTCGGCTTTCGCCTTGGAGGTCCGAGTTTGATTCCCATCTCTATTCTGTTCTGAGAGCTGGAAGGGAGTACACTGCGCCTCCCAAGTCAAAACTTGCAAGTTGGTTTTCCGTGGTTTCCTACTTCTAGATCCCAACTGAAGGCCACAGAATCCTCCTTTCCAATCCTCATCTGAATTACAAATACACACTCTACTACAGCAATCACAGTAACAATGGTGATCAGAAAAAATCCATACACTAAAGTTCATGGGACTACATGACCACGATGTCGCAAAGCCTCTAAATCAATCAACAATAACAGAATCATTTAAGCTCATTTGATCTTAATACTAAGTTTCGTGATGATATCTCCAGCCGTTGGAACGTTACGCCACATGTAGGGTTAGCCAATGTATTTCTTCTTTGTCTGGCTGCGTGGCTCAGGGGTAACGTTCTCGCTTGGTGAGCCCAAGGTTGCAGGTTCGAAACCTGGCGCAGTCAGCTGGCATTTGAGGGTGCGCAAATGCGAGGGAGCCGTGTCAGTAGATTTACTGGCTCGTTAAAGATCCCCTTCGGGGCAAAATTCCGGCACCCTGGCGTCTCTAAAAGCCAGTGTAGTTAAAAGGGACGTAAAACCAATAACATTATTATTATTATTATTTCTTCTTTAATTTTAATCCCCTACAACGACCCTTGTTAATGACATTTAAAAAATACGTATTCAGATTCCTAATGTTCTTATCGTGTTTTGGATAGAAAATGGAGTGCCATGGCCTCTTACAGAGATAGATGGAAACCTGCTGGTCACGTCTTGAGCTACTGTTGCCGTGGAGAAAATTGAGTGGCATGGCATCTTACAAAGATAGATGGAAACCTGGTGGTCACGTTTTGAGATACTGTTGCCATTGATAAAAAGGAGTGGCATGGCCTCTTACAGAGATACATGGAAATTTGGTGGTCTCGTCTTGAGCTACTGTTGCCATGGATACGGCCGGCCTTGCCAATCCTTCATCAGTGTATTTTATGACTTTATTAGCCTTTGCTCGAGTGCCAAAAGGCCGAAATCAGAACAATGAGAAAGACTAATGAATATTCATGTAGACAGCAGTTTATTCTGGGTCCTGAACAACTGTATGTGTATGCAAAATTTGGTTGAGATTGGTGGAATGGTGTGGATTTATATAGAAAACATACACACAGACATGTCCACATACATACAGACTTTCACTTTACTTTTATTTATAAGATATAAGAGACATACCTGTACAAAATTGTTGACCGTGGATCTAGTGAAAGATTTGTCGCCGAAGTAGTACCTCTTGATGATGGAGCCTAAGTATCGCCCACAAGGTTTTGATCGACAAAAGGGCATTTCATACTGGATATAACCAGCAAGGTTACGGTCGATTTCCTCTATTGAGGATATATTTTCTGGCAGACCACTGACTGAAATAGGATAGAAAATACATAGTGCATAAATTATTCATATACCATTTCCTAACAACTGTTCATACATTTCAGAATGAAAATTAGAAGTTTGGTGAATTGATAAAGTAAGTGTACAACGAGGGCACATTGAAAAATAATGCATATATGTTGGTCATATCACAAACGATAACACCTGTGATGGACCTAGTGATTGGATAGGCTATTCACGACCACATTGATGATCAAGGAGACTTTCAGTTGTTACGTCGTGTACAGTACAAATAGACTTATAGGTATTAGGTCGTGAACAGTACAAATAGACGTATAGTTGTTAGGTCGTGTGCAGAAAAAATAATAGACTGAGTTATTAGGTCGTGTACAGTACAAATAATAGACTTATAGTTATCAGGTCGTGTACAGTACAAATAGACTTAGGCCTATACAGTAGTTATAAGGTCGTGTACGGTACAAATAGATGTATAATCATTAGGTCGTTTAAGTACGAATGGTTTTGAGTTAATAGGTCGTTAAGCTGCTGTGCCCGTTTAGGAAAACGGAAATACCGGTCATCTTCCGACTTTCGCTCAGCTCAGGGCGTGTACCATCCTCCCACTGTCTGACCATGTATTCAGAACGTGAACTATAGGGATGTACAAGCTATAAAGGAAACTAAACAAAATCTACTTTACTATCACTTTAATTCACATACACGATTTAAAACACATCAACTTGACCACACAACGATATGAACATTGGTAACAAATACCCTATTTTAATTGCATAAATGACCCTATTGTTTGTCATTGTCTCTTGATTTTAGGTCTCGGATTATCATTAATCCGTTTCCAAAATATTTATAACATTATTTTATTGGCATTCTTATTCTTACAATCCACAGGTCTGAGGTTCTTTAACACTTTCTTCACTGAGCATCCACCCTCTCAGGCTTCGGCATCAGGACATTTAACATGAATTACTAATGCCTTCAACTTGCCATGTATTATATCAGTTACAAACATCAATTTATTTTTACTTGAATCTATCTCTCTTGTTTTGCGTATTCATGAAAACCCAAGTGTTCCCTCACACATATTTATACACAATTCATCATGAGTATTATCCATTTGTAACTACACATAAATGTGAACCATTGTGAACCCCTCGAATTCAGCCTCGTGGGGACCCGCATCCCTTGGGCTCAATTCGCATAATTTCCTTAACCCGTTTCACTCTTTACGGTAAGGAACTAATCCTTTACATAGAATATTTCATTTATATTAATTCTTAAGCCATTATACGGGAGGACCTCCCAACGGATAATAACTACATTTGCAGGTAAATCTTCTGCTTCATATAGTTCATTCAAAACAAACTGTTAAACCCTTATCTGGCGGCCTTAATAGCCCAGTGACGGTCATAATGAGTTCCTGGCTCTCCCCCCGTGTCATAAATCAGCTCTCAAGTGAGCGGCCAGCGTGTTGTCCCTTCACAACAGACCTAACCTAACCCAGTCTTTAGACACCATATGTTTTACTTCTCAACGATGGCCACACGACGCTGTGCCCTGTCTGACCGCTAATAAAATGCACGTATTTCTAAGCCCGTGATGGCTACAACATATACCAACATCCATCCACCATTACGAAGATGTATCTATTCATGTGCATCCTGGCTACATGAGAAACATACTTATTTAATAGTAAGCATTTTATCTTTCACTTTGACACAACAATATCCGACGATTTCTCCCCACAGAACTATAACAGGTCGCCCTTTTGCATGTAACATTATTTATATTTATAGCACTACTTGGAGTCTACTTTATTTTGGCACTTGATTCGGCAACAATCAATATATTCAACTTGGATACTCCAATATTTAATCAATTCAGTTAGGTACCCCCTCAAGGATAGCGAACTTACTTATTACACACATTATTCATTAATTGTGCTCCCTATTATTATTTTTATTTTATCATTTAGCTGGCTTTAATGCCTATGCTGATTTATTCTTTATAATGCCTTTATATTTTATTACCACACTTGGTTCATTAGCGATTTTTCTACCCGGTATTTACTTGACCTTTCTACAATTATCATGTTTTAGCTTTACTTCTGAGCATACAAAACTCGATAATTGTTACTTTATGTTCAACTTATTACCCTTTTCAAAATTTACATTTATCGTCACTGTTATTTACTTATTATCCAATTATTTCATTAACATCACTTTAAATTGGTTCCTTCCCAAATTTAATATTATAATGGCGAGCGTATCTTCGGATTTCTTTTTTCTTTAATTATTAAAGCAAACACTTAATTTGCGCGGCACTTATAATTACGGCCGGACATAACTAATCGCACTTTTAACATTATTAAAATTATCACTTTACATGTATATTAATTGACAATTTCATATTCAAAATTTGGGTTTCACAATGGTCACATGCAATACAGTTATTCGCACTCACCCCATTTCGTAGTTACGGATCATCTTCGTGGAAGGTTCCACGCATTATTTGCCGTAATTAGCATATATTACGAATAATATAACAACACACTGATTTCCCTTTCACAGAACACATGGCTTTCACTTGGTGACACATATTTGTACATTTGCACATTTCTTCTTAGGACTACTGACACCAATTTGTATATATACCTTTCGAATACACAATTAATTCTTCACAGGTATTGCCCTTTTTATAATAACACTGGAAAATCACTTCACATGTTTATATATTAAAAATAAAACCAATTGTGGTTTAGTCCTACTTCACAACTCTTATTTACACTGCATTGCACTTTGTAATTGTCTGGGTCGCATCTCATTAACGAGCGGTGGCCTCCAACATGTTTCTGGATAACGATTCACTATCCTGGTCCGGATTGTCCTTCAGATCCTATGACTGCTTCCTAGCTCTGTCTTTTTCTTGACTTACAAAGTTCGATCCTTTCCCACCGTTTAAACTACCTGGTTTATGAACATAACGGGGTTCTTTATTCTGCACCGATTGGTTGCGAGAAATTGTTACTTTTTAGATTATATTATTTCACAGTTCGTATTATTCGTTCGTGTTTTGCACCTTTCTCACGCAGTACTTTTATTTATTGCACGTATTCTTTATACTTTGGGCGCGTATACTCTTCACACGGTCCTATTTTTCCATGGCTTTCATACAAAGACCAATGTGATCCTATCACGGTCCTAGCACTAGCGAAACTTTTTGGTTTGCGTGTTCTAACTGGACCTAATTGTTTCCTTTGCTGCGTATTTACTTGCAGATACTTCTGACTTTGTCCAAAATGTTCTTTCACTCGGCGCCTTTCACCGTTCAGATTTGACGTTTGTTATACTTCGAATGTTTATTGTGAATCGAACTCCGTGGCCCTCCCTTTGAGAATCCACGTTCGATTTACGTCCCTACGGCGTGAAATTACGTTCCCTTGAACTGACTCTACTGGAAGCCAGAATTATACTTTTAAAAGCAATACTGTGCTCTCTTGTATCTACGGTGAACTGACTATCGGCTGTACTCTGAAACGACCCTGCCTTATGGTCGGCCAAGACTGAATACTTTCCTTAACTTTGCGTATGATGACGACCAGATGGTTCTGATCCAGCGTGCCCCGCATCAGCGGACACCAAAGACTGAATATACTTAATAATGTTCTTTTGCCCTTTACCGGGCCCAACTTGGCGTAATGACGGCGGTACTTGTCGATACCGGGTGACCTCCTCGGAGATTCACCAAACTGACTGCACGTGATTCAGCATCACGTCCCACTGGACTGAAAAAAACTGCATACTCTCTGTCTGAAAGCTCGGCTATATATTGAGAACTTGCAAAAATAAATCAATTCGTTCTTCTTCTCAGAGCTATCTTCTGAAGCAAGGGTCGCACGTCTTCGAAAAAATAACCCTTATGTTCCTCATGATCCCAACGTTAAATTCTCCTCTTATTTTCCGAAAATCGATCGGTCACTTTATTTAAATTAAATCAAAAAGACTCCTCAGCTGTGTGGGTGAGTTGGTTTTTTTCTCTCCTACCAAGGACCGCTTGATAGCCCCGCCTAAATGACGTATTGCTTCGTAAACACTTTTTTTCTATGCATTAATTATTGAATTTTATTCTCTGTTAATTCCTAATTTCCAGGATTATTCTGGTTGACGCCACATTATCTGAACAATTTTGCATAGTTTCCCTAAAAATCAATTATTTCATCATACTGCGGCGTTGTAAGGCACTCCAAGGTTGCCATTTTAATCATGACTCGGCATTCATAGGTGAATTCCTCTTCTCTCTCTTTGCTCGAAAACTTTCCGTTTGCATGACATCACTCGCTGATACTGCGTTCATACGCGCTCTCCGTGAGTCAGACACGGCCTGCATGCAATGTATCATGATAGCGGACATTAATTGCGTTTAGTCACTGCATGAGTTGCTCCATGAGGCCTTACTCTTAGTCCATATGACTGTGAATATCTTATGAATATTTTCTCTTTCTGAATTTAAATGTCATAGGTTCGAACCCCCAGTATCCCAGTCGGGTACAGATGTCCCTCTCTAGATTTAAATACATTTTCGAAAGTGTAAGGAAATTTATTTAACATTTCTCCTGGAATATATTCCATGTATTCCAGTTTCGAACCTATGGTCTCTATTCTTATATGCCAGCTTAAAAATTTCCTCTAATTCCTTTAATTTGTATTTTGACCATACTTTTAAGTTTCAAAAGGGAACCCGCTGGTCCTACCCGTTTCATTAGTTTATCCCAACTTTATTCCGTCCAGTCTTCATTCGCCATTTCATTTGTTTATTTTTTTCAGTCGGGTTTAAGTTACGGTTACGCTCACACTGTAGTATCTTTCAATGACTCGTCTGGTCTGGCTTGGGCTTCCATTCACTCCCTCCACTTGGGGTGTCCCTTTCAAGTGGGTCGTAAACTTTCCAACACATTGGCACGCGTTCCAATTGTGTGGTAGATGAGTTTTTTTCTTTGTAGTCTTCTATGGACTATCATTTCATTCATTTGTTACTCTGTTTCAGTACTTATTTAACTGTACATTACAAGGTTATTCCATGCGTTTTCTGATGCGACCGGGTATGATATCTCTGTCGAAGCCACTGGTCTTTTCTTGTTCTCTTCCTTTTCGATTTCTGTTATTTTTTCCCTTCTCTTGCTTCTTCTGACCTATGGCTTTTGCCTTCCAAACGGTAACGGACATGCCTTCCCCGTTCAGTCATTTCCCATGACTTAGTCCTCTCCTTCCTTTCTTTCTTTAGTATCTTTTTCTTTCTTGTTATCCAATTGTAGAACGCTTTCGAAAGACTTATTTTCCTTCTTTTATTTCCTGTTTCTCATCTCTTTTTCTTTCTTAATTTCCAACAGTAGAATATCTTCGGACTATCCATGTCAGTTGGATTCTTTACTATTTCTGGCCGTATAATTATAGCGTTATCTTGCGAGTCAGACGCGGCTAACGGTTTCCCTGTCGAATCACATGTAATTTCCCCTTCAGGGAGGTCTCCATTTCTTTGTGGGATATCCGATTTTTCCCAATCCTCTGGCCTAATTCTTTCTTATTTTCACCAGTTGTTTCATTTGCCTTAATGCGTTCCTTTATACACGCTTGATATTCTAATAATTCTTTAGTTCTAGCTTTTAATTGGTCTTCCTTAGACTCAAGACTTTCATTACTGCTTTCCTTATTACCAGTTTTATTTTCAATTCTATCTTCTAAAATTTCTATCTCCTCTTGGATAGTTACATTTTCAGTTTCTTCATCACTAATTACAATTTCACCTAGAATTTCTATTTCCGCCTCTAGCTCTGGAATATTCTCTATGATTGACAATTCATCTTTATTTTCAAAATCTATTTGCTCATATGTTTCCTCAATCTCATCTGGATCCTCTATTATTTCCTGAGTGGCTTCTTGATCGGTATATGAGGGTGTGTCTTTTACATGACCCGGGAATTCCACTTCTACCAGAGTTTCCATTACATGATCTATATTAAATTCAGTGGCCCTCTCTAATTCCATTTCTATCGGTAAAACTTCGATTTCTTTAACTACTTCCGTTGATTCTAGACACTTAAAATTCTCTGACAATTTATCAAATTTTTCGCCCATCTCGTTCTGTGACTTTCCATATATCTCTAAATTCTGAGCTAATTGTTCGCCTATCCTTTTCTGTTCTGACAAGATCTGATTTACTTCTGCTTTTATTCCATCGAATTTTTCATTAACGTTACTGTTTATTTTTCCTATTTGACCGCTCAGTTTCTCTTCAAATTGACCTACTATAGTATCAAATTTGAGATTTAATTGCTCTTTATTTTCGGTTTCCATTGTCTTGATCCTTTGATTTACATTATTGTTTATTTTTTCTACTTGGTTGCTTAGTTTCTCTTCGAATTGACCTACTATAGACCCTAATGGATTATCATTTTCTGTTTTTATTTATTCAAATTTGATTTCTATCGCTTCGAGCCTACTTTCCACCATCCCAAAACGTTCGTTTGCCTCCGACTGCGTCTTTGAGATACCACTTACTTTATTATTTATAACATCAATTTTTCCTTGTACCTCTGAAGCATTGTCCTCTGCCTTCTTTTGGGCAGCCTCAACTTTAGTATTTAACTCATCAAATTTATTGCTCAATTTGTCAAATCTGTCTTTACATTCTTTCTGGAATGCCTTACATCCTTCGGGCTTTCCTGAAGCTTAGTGTTAACATAATTGAATTGAATGTTCATGTTCTCAAACCTAGTGTTGACACCACTAAACGTTTCATCAAAGTTAGTGTTCATGTCCTTTTTACTCTCCTGAAATTTAGTGTTCAACTTATCATCAAAGTTAGTGTTTATTTCTTCAAACTTATTGTTTAACTTAGTGTCAAAACTAGTATCCAACTCACCGAGTTTAGTGTTCATTGACTCTTTACTATCCTTAAATTTCGCGTCCATCGCTTCTTTAAACTGAAGGCTCATACCTTCCAGGAGCCTCTGTAGCTCTTCATTCAGAGCCATTTCTATATCTGAGATATTATGGGCTACTCTCCTTCACTAAAGGATCCATGAATCTTGACAGACCACTTGTTTATATAAGCTTGCCACGGTGGGTGGGTGGTTATATTGTCGGACTACCAACCCCAAGATTGCAGGTTCGCTCCTGACCATGGTAAGTGATTTTTGAAAGGCGACAAATATCACGACACTCATGTCATACGTTGTTGGCATGTTAAAGAACCCATTTGAATTCAGTAGGCCGTGTTCAATGGCAAAATTAATCCGGGGATTTTCCGCCAACACAAAAGTTCCTCCATTCACTACTTGAATGCGCTGTAGTGTCAAGGAGTTTAGATATCTAACCTCCTTGACTTTCATAGCGTTCAAAAGAACGACGAAATTCGACATGCAAGTTACCCTCTGGGTGCCAATTAACAAAGCTTGCACCAGGCACCCGAGGCCATACGATATTATTATTATTATTATTATTACTTGTTTATACTGAATATGAAAGTCTTCACTAGAGAGATGCGATTTCCTTACGGGTAAACTACGTACCTACCTGTTTAGTACTTCTAATATCACTTCAAAATCAACTTCAACCACAAAGCTAGATAAAAAATAAGTTCAAAAATTCAAAAATGTCTGAAATTTCGAGTTTTACAAAAATTTGAAAAACTCGAGTTTTCCTACGGTTTTCCCTGCAAACCCTACCCCACGTTGGGCGCCATAAATGTTTATATCAGGGGTTTTAGTATTTTTAATTATAGAGCAGGTTTTAATTCAATGCGGTCAGTTACTTTAATTTAATTTAATTGTTGTGTGCACTTATCCTTACATCGACCGACTTTCTTGTCATCCCATGTTCACACACAGCTCTAATTTATAGACCCCTGCTGTTTCCAAAATATTTATAACATTACTTTATTGGCATTCTTATTCTTACAATCCACAGGTCTGAGGTTCTTTAACACTTTCTTCACTGAGCATCCACCCTCTCAGGCTTCGGCATCAGGAAATTTAACTTGAATTACTAATGCCTTCAACTTGCCATGTATTATATCAGTTACCCAAGTGTTCCCTCACACATATTTATACACAATTCATCATGAGTATTATCCATTTGTAACTACACTTAAATGTGAACCATTGTGAACCCCTCGAATTCAGCCTCGTGGGGACCCGCATCCCTTGGGCTCAATTCGCATAATTTCCTTAACCCGTTTCACTCTTTACGGTAAGGAACTAATCCTTTACATAGAATATTTCATTTATATTAATTCTTAAGCCATTATACGGGAGGACCTCCCAACGGATAATAATTACATTTGCAGGTAAATCTTCTGCTTCATATAGTTCATTCAAAACAAACTGTTAAACCCTTATCTGGCGGCCTTAATAGCCCAGTGACGGTCATAATTTGTTCCTGGCTCTCCCCCCGTGTCATAAATCAGCTCTCAAGTGAGCGGCCAGCGTGTTGTCCCTTCACAACAGACCTAACCTAACCCAGTCTTTAGACACCATATGTTTTACTTCTCAACGATGGCCACACGACGCTGTGCCCTGTCTGACCGCTAATAAAATGCACGTATTTCTAAGCCCGTGATGGCTACAACATATACCAACATCCATCCACCATTACGAAGATGTATCTATTCATGTGCATCCTGGCTACATGAGAAACATACTTATTTAATAGTAAGCATTTTATCTTTCACTTTGACACAACAATATCCGACGATTTCTCCCCACAGAACTATAACAGGTCGCCCTTTTGCATGTAACATTATTTATATTTATAGCACTACTTGGAGTCTACTTTATTTTGGCACTTGATTCGGCAACAATCAATATATTCAACTTGGATACTCCAATATTTAATCAATTCAGTTAGGTACCCCCTCAAGGATAGCGAACTTACTTATTACACACATTATTCATTAATTGTGCTCCCTATTATTATTTTTATTTTATCATTTAGCTGGCTTTAATGCCTATGCTGATTTATTCTTTATAATGCCTTTATATTTTATTACCACACTTGGTTCATTAGCGATTTTTCTACCCGGTATTTACTTGACCTTTCTACAATTATCATGTTTTAACTTTACTTCTGAGCATACAAAACTCGATAATTGTTACTTTATATTCAACTTATTACCCTTTTCAAAATTTACATTTATCGTCACTGTTATTTACTTATTATCCAATTATTTCATTAACATCACTTTAAATTGGTTCCTTCCCAAATTTAATATTATAATGGCGAGCGTATCTTCGTATTTCTTTTTTCTTTAATTATTAAAGCAAACACTTAATACGCGCGGCACTTATAATTACGGCCGGACATAACTAATCGCACTTTTAATTTTAACATTATTAAAATTATCACTTTACATGTATATTAATTGACAATTTCACATTCAAAATTTGGGTTTCACAATGGTCACATGCAATACAGTTATTCGTACTCACCCCATTTCGTAGTTATGGATCATCTTCGTGGAAGGTTTCACGCATTATTTGCTGTAATTAGCATATATTACGAATAATATAACA
This sequence comes from Meconema thalassinum, assembly GCA_946902985.2. Lineage (NCBI taxonomy): Eukaryota > Metazoa > Arthropoda > Insecta > Orthoptera > Tettigoniidae > Meconema > Meconema thalassinum. The sequence goes on along the minus strand of OX336388.2, from coordinate 1,200,748,084 downwards.
ACACACTGATTTCCCTTTCACAGAACACATGGCTTTCACTTGGTGACACATATTTGTATATTTGCACATTTCTTCTTAGGACTACTGACACCAATTTGTATATATACCTTTCGAATACACTATTAATTCTTCACACGTATTACCCTTTTTATAATAACACTGGAAAAACACTTCACATGTTTATATATGAAATGAAATGAAAATCCACAGCCTGCTTCCAGTCTCCGACCGGGTCAGGAATGGAATGAATGAAGCCCCCATCTAGCGGCGAGGATATGGACTGTGCCGGCTGCCGAGGCCTGACGCACTCCTCTGGGAGTGTGGTTTAGTCCTACTTCACAACTCTTATTTACACTGCATTGCACTTTGTAATTGTCTGGGTCGCATCTCATTAACGAGCGGTGGCCTCTAACACGTTTCTGGATAACGATTCACTATCCTGGTCCGGATTGTCCTTCAGATCCTATGACTGCTTCCTAGTTCTGTCCTTTTCTTGACTTACAAAGTTCGATCCTTTCCCACCGTTTAAACTACCTGGTTTATGAACATAACGGGGTTCTTTATTCTGCACCGATTGGTTGCGAGAAATTGTTACTTCCTAGATTATATTATTTCACAGTTCGTATTATTCGTTCGTGTTTTGCACCTTTCTCACGCAGTACTTTTACTTATTGCACGTATACTTTATACTTTGGGCGCGTATACTCTTCACACGGTCCTATATTTCCATGGCTTTCATACAAAGACCAATGGGATCCTATCACGGTCCTAGCACTAGCGATACTTTTTGGTTTGCGTGTTCTAACTGGACCTAATTGTTTCCTTTGCTGCGTATTTCCTTGCAGATACTTCTGACTTTGTCAAAAATGTTCTTTCACTCGGCGCCTATCACCGTTCTGATTTGACGTTTGTTATACTTCGAATGTTTATTGTGAATCGAACTCCGTGGCCCTCCCTTTGAGAATCCACGTTCGATTTACGTCCCTACGGCGCGAAATCACGTTCCCTTGAACTGACTCTACTGGAAGCCAGAATTATACCTGTAAAAGCAATACTGTGCTCTCTTGTATCTACGGTGAACTGACTATCGGCTGTACTCTGAAACGACCCTGCCTTATGGTCGGCCAAGACTGAATACTTTCCTTGACTTTGCGTATGATGACGACCAGATGGTTCTGATCCAGCGTGCCCCGCATCAGCGGACACCAAAGACTGAATATACTTAATAATGTTCTTTTGCCCTTTACCGGGCCCAACTTGGCGTAATGACGGCGGTACTTGTCGATACCGGGTGACCTCCTCGGAGATTCACCAAACTGACTGCACGTGATTCAGCATCACGCCCCACTGGACTGAAAAAAAACTGCATACTCTCTGTCTGAAAGCTCGGCTATATATTGAGAACTTGCAAAAATAAATCAATTCGTTCTTCTTCTCGGAGCTAACTTCTGAAGCAAGGGTCGCACGTCTTCGAAAAAATAACCCTTATGTTCCTCATGATCCTAACGTTAAATTCTCCTCTTATTTTCCGAAAATCGATCGGTCACTTTATTTAAATTAAATCAAAAAGACTCCTCAGCTCTGTGGGCGAGTTGGTTTTTTTCCTCTCCTACCAAGGACCGCTTGATAGCCCCGCCTAAATGACGTATTGCTTCGTAAACACTTTTTTTCTATGCATTAATTATTGAATTTTATTCTCTGTTAATTCCTAATTTCCAGGATTATTCTGGTTGACGCCACATTATCTGAACAATTTTGCATAGTTTCCCTAAAAATCAATTATTTCATCATACTGCGGCGTTGTAAGGCACTCCAAGGTTGCCATTTTAATCATGACTCGGCATTCATAGGTGAATTCCTCTTCTCTCTCTTTGCTCGAAAACTTTCCGTTTGCATGACATCACTCGCTGATACTGCATTCATACGCGCTCTCCGTGAGTCTGACACGGCCTGCATGCAATGTATCATGATAGCGGACATTAATTGCGTTTAGTCACTGCATGAGTTGCTCCATGAGGCCTTACTCTTAGTCCATATGACTGTGAATATCTTATGAATATTTTCTCTTTCTGAATTTAAATGTCATAGGTTCGAACCCCCAGTATCCCAGTCGGGTACAGATGGCCCTCTCTAGATTTAAATAAATTTTCGAAAGTGTAAGGAAATTTATTTAACATTTCTCCTGGAATATATTCCATGTATTCCAGTTTCGAACCTATGGTCTCTATTCTTATATGCCAGCTTAAAAATTTCCACTAATTCCTTTAATTTGTATTTTGACCATACTTTTAAGTTTCAAAAGGGAACCCGCTGGTCCTACCCGTTTCATTAGTTCATTCCAACTTTATTCCGTCCAGTCTTCATTCGCCATTTCATTTGTTTATTTTTTTCAGTCGGGTTTAAGTTAACGGTTCCGCTCACACTGTAGTATCTTTCAATGACTCGTCTGGTCTGGCTTGGGCTTCCATTCACTCCCTCCACTTGGGGTGTCCCTTTCAAGTGGGTCGTAAACTTTCCAACACATTGGCACGCGTTCCAATTGTGTGGTAGATGAGTTTTTTTCTGTGTAGTCTTCTATGGAATATCATTTCATTCATTTGTTACTCTGTTTCAGTACTTATTTAACTGTACATTACAAGGTTATTCCATGCGTTTTCTGATGCGACCGGGTATGATATCTCTGTCGAAGCCACTGGTCTTTTCTTGTTCTCTTCCTTTTCGATTTCTGTTATTTTTTCCCTTCTCTTGCTTCTTCTGACCTATGGCTTTTGCCTTCCAAACGGTAACGGACATGCCTTCCCCGTTCAGTCATTTCCCATGACTTAGTCCTCTCCTTCCTTTCTTTCTTTAGTATCTTTTTCTTTCTTGTTATCCAATTGTAGAACTCTTTCGAAACACTTATTTTCCTTCTTTTATTTCCTGTTTCTCATCTCTTTTTCTTTCTTAATTTCCAACAGTAGAATATCTTCGGACTATCCATGTCAGTTGGATTCTTTGCTATTTCTGGCCGTATAATTATAGTGACCTTACTCCTATTAGCGTTATCTTGCGGGTCAGACGCGGCTAACGGTTTCCCTGTCGAATCACATGTAATTTCCCCTTCAGGGAGGTCTCCATTTCTTTGTGGGATATCCGATCTTTCCCAATTCCTCTGGCCTAATTCTTTCTTATTTTCACCAGTTGTTTCATTTGCCTTAATGCGTTCCTTTATACACGCTTGATATTATAATAATTCCTTAGTTCTAGCTTTTAATTGGTCTTCCTTAGACTCAAGACTTTCATTACTGCTTTCCTTATTACCAGTTTTATTTTCAATTCTATCTTCTAAAATTTCTATCTCCTCTTGGATAGTTACATTTACAGTTTCTTCATCACTATTTACAATTTCACCTAGAATTTCTATTTCCGCCTCTAGCTCTGGAATATTCTCTATGATTGACAATTCATCTTTATTTTCAATATCTATTTGCTCATATGTTTCCTCAAGCTCATCTGGATCTTCTATTATTTCCTGAGTGGCTTCTTGATCGGTATATGAGGGTGTGTCTTTTACATGACCCGGGAATTCCACTTCTAACAGAGTTTCCATTACATGATCTATATTAAATTCAGTGGCCCTCTCTAATTCTATTTCTATCGGTAAAACTTCGATTTCTTTAACTACTTCCGTTGATTCTAGACACTTAAAATTCTCTGACAATTTATCAATTTTTTCGCCCATCTCGTTCTGTGACTTTCCATATATCTCTAAATTCTGAGCTATTTGTTCGCCTATCCTTTTCTGTTCTGACAAGATCTGATTTACTTCTGCTTTTATTCCATCGAATTTTTCATTAACGTTACTGTTTATTTTTCCTATTTGACCGCTCAGTTTCTCTTCAAATTGACCTACTATAGTATCAAATTTGAGATTTAATTGCTCTTTATTTTCGGTTTCCATTGTCTTGATCCTTTGATTTACATTATTGTTTATTTTTTCTACTTGGTTGCTTAGTTTCTCTTCGAATTGATCTACTATAGACCCTAATGGATTATCATTTTCTGTTTTCATTTCTTCAAATTTGTTTTCTATCGCTTCGAGCCTACTTTCCACCTTCCCAAAACGTTCGTTTGCCTCCGACTGCGTCTTTGAGATACCACTTACTTTATTATTTATAACATCAATTTTTCCTTGTACCTCTGAAGCATTGTCCTCTGCCTTCTTTTGGACAGCCTCAACTTTAGTATTTAACTCATCAAATTTATTGCTCAATTTGTCAAATCTTTCTTTACATTCTTTCTGGGATGCCTTGGCATCTTTCGGGCTTTCCTGAAGCTTAGTGTTAACATCATTAAATTGAGTGTTCATGTTTTCAAACATAGTGTTGAAACCACTAAACTTTTCATCAAAGTTAGTGTTCATGTCCTTTTTACTCTCCTGAAATTTAGTGTTCAACTTATCATCAAAGTTAGTGTTTATTTCTTCAAACTTATTGTTTAACTTAGTGTCAAAACTAGTATCCAACTCACCGAGTTTAGTGTTAATTGACTCTTTACTATCCTTAAATTTCGCGTCCATCGCTTCTTTAAGCTGAAGGCTCATACCTTCCAGGAGCCTCTGTAGCTCTTCATTCAGAGCCATTTCTATATCTGAGATATTATGGGCTACTCTCCTTCACTAAAGGATCCATGAATCTTGACAGACCACTTGTTTATATAAGCTTGCCACGGTGGGTGAGTGGTTATATTGTCGGACTACCAACCCCAAGATTGCAGGTTCGCTCCTGACCATGATAAGTGATTTTTGAAAGGCGACAAAAATCATGACACTCATGTCATACGTTGTTGGCATGTTAAAGAACCCATTTGAATTCAGTAGGCCGTGTTCAATGGAAAAATTAATCCGGGGATTTTCCGCCAACACGAAAGTTCCTCCATTCACTACTTGAATGCGCTGTAGTGTCAAGGAGTTTAGATATCTAACCTCCTTGACTTTCATAGCGTTCAAAAGAACGACGAAATTCGACATGCAAGTTACCCTCTGGGTGCCAATTAACAAAGCTTGCACCAGGCACCCGAGGCCATACGATATTATTATTATTATTATTATTATTATTACTTGTTTATACTGAATATGAAAGTCTTCACTAGAGAGATTCTATTTCCTTAGGGGTAAACTACGTACGTACCTGTTTAGTGCTTCTAATATCACTTCAAAATCAACTTCATCCACAAAGCAAGATAAAAAATAAGTTCAAAAATTCAAAAATTTCGTAAATTTCGGGTTTTACAAAAATTTGAAAAACTCGAGTTTTCCTACGGTTTTCCCTGCAAACGCTACCCCACGTTAGGCGCCATAAAAGTTTATATCAGGGGTTTTAGTATTTTTAATTATAGAGCAGGTTTTAATTCAATGCGGCCAGTTACTTTAATTTAATTTAATTGTTGTGTGCACTTATCCTTACATCGACCGACTTTCTTGTCATCCCATGTTCACACACAGCTCTAATTTATAGACCCCTGCTGTGCCCGTTTAGGAAAACGGAAATACCGGTCATCTTCCGACTTTCGCTCAGCTCAGGGCGTGTACCATCCTCCCGCTGTCTGACCATATATTCAGAACGTGAACTATAGGGATGTACAAGCTATAAAGGAAACTAAACAAAATCTACTTTACTATCACTTTAATTCACATAAACGATTTAAAACACATCAACTTTACCACACAACGATATGAACATTGGTAACAAATACCCTATCTTAATTGCATAAATGACCCTATTGTTCGTCATTGTCTCTTGCTTTTAGGTCTCAGATTCTCATTAATCTGTTTCCAAAATATTTATAACATTATTTTATTGGCATTCTTATTCTTACAATCCTCAGGTCTGAGGTTCCTTAAGACTTTCTTCACTGATCTTCCACCCTCTCAGGCTTCGGTATCAGGACATTTAACTTGAATTACTAATGCCTTCAACTTGCCATGTATTATATCAGTTACAAATATCAATTTATTTTTACTTGAATCTATCTCTCTTGTCTTGCATATTCATGAAAACCCAAGTGTTCCCTCACACATATTTATACACACTTCATCATGAGTATTATCCATTTGTAACTACACTTAAATGTGAACCATTGTGAATCCTTCGAATTCAGACTTGTGGGGACCCGCATCCCTTGGGCTCAATTCGCATAATTTCCTTAACCCGTTTCACTCATTAAGGTAAGGAACCAATCCTTTACTTAGAATATTTCATTTATATTAATTCTTAAGCCTTTATACGGGAGGACCTCTCCACGGATAATAACTACATTTGCAGGCAAATCTTCTGCTTCATATAGTTCATTCAAAACAAACTGTTAAACCCTTATCTGGCGGCCTTAATAGCCCAGTGACGGTCATAATGAGTTCCTGGCTCTCCCCCTTGTGTCATAAATCAGCTCTCAAGTGAGCGGCCGGCGTGTTGTCCCTTCACAACAGACCTAACCTACCCCAATCTTTAGACACCATATGTTTTACTTCTCAACGATGGCCACACTAATATTGAATATCCAAGGATTTCCTGGCTTATTTTTGCTTTACTTACTGCGCACTGTCTAATTATTCAGTTATCATGCATTACGAGGCGGACTGTTCTATGCTGTCAGGTTATACTTTGTGCATATTTTAAGCCTGCATTGGCTACCATTATAACAGCTGGGATGGAAATAATAATAATAAACTGATCAACCCAGAGACGCTGTGCCCTCTCTGACCGCTAATAAAATGCACGTATTCCTAAGCCCGTGATGGCTACAAACATATCCCAACATCCATCCAGCATTACGAAGATTTATCTGTTCATGTGCATCCTGGCTACATGAGAAACATACTTATTTAATAGTGAGCATTTTATCTTTCACTTTGACACAACAATATCCGACGATTTCTCCCCACAGAACTATAACAGGTCGCCTTATTGCATGTAACATTATTTATATTTATAGCTCTACTTGGAGTCTAATTTATTTCGGCCCTTTAGTCGGCAACAATCAACATATTCAACTTGGATACTTCAATATTTAATCAATTCGGTTAGGTACCCTATCAAGGATAGCGAACTTACTTATTACACATATTATTCATTAATTGTGGTCCCTATTATTATTTCTTTTATCATTTAGCTAGCTTTAATGCCTATGCTGATTTATTCCTTATTATGCCTTTATATTTTATTACCACACTTGGTTCACTAGCGATTTTTCTACCCGGTATTTACTTGACCTTTCAACAATTATATGTTTTAACTTTACTTCTGAGCATACAAAACTCGATAATTGTTACTTTATATTCAACTTATTTCCCTTTTCAAAATTTGCATTTATCGTCACTGTTATTTACTTATTATCCAATTATTTCATTAACATCACTTTAAATTGGTTCCTTCCCACATTTAATATAATAATGGCGTGCGTATCTTCGGGTTTCTTTTATCTTTAATTATTAAAGCAAACACTTAATTTGCGCGGCACTGATCATTACGGCCGGACATTACTAATCGCACTTTTAATTTTAACATTATTAAAATTATCACTTTACATGTATATTAATTGACAATTTCACATTCAAAATTTGGGTTTCACAATGATCACATGCAATACAGTTATTCGTACTCATCCCATTTCGTAGTTATGGATCATCTTCGTGAAAGTTTTCACCCATTATTTCCCGTAATTAGCACATATTACGAATAATATAACAACACACTAATTTCCCTTTCATAGAACACTTGGCTTTCACTTGGTGACACATATTTGTACATTTGCACATTTCTTCTTAGGACTACTGACACCAATTTTTATATATACCTTTCGAATACACTATTAATTCTTCACGCGTATTACTTTTTATAATAACACTGGAAAAACACTTCACATGTTTATATATTAAAAATAAAACCTATTGTGTTTTAGTCCTACTTCACAAATCTTATTTACACTACATTACACTTTGTAATTGTCTGGGTCGCATCTCATTACGAGCGGTGGCCTCCAACACGTTTCTCGATAACGATTCACTATCCTGGTCCGGATTGTCCTTCAGATCCTATGACTGCTTCCTAGTTCTGTCCTTTTCTTGACTAACAAAGTTCGATCCATTCCCATCCTTTAAACTCCCTGGTTTATGAACATAACGGGGTTCTTTATTCTGCACCGATTGGTTGCGAGAAATTGTTACTTCCTAGATTATATTATTTCACAGTTCGTATTATTCGTTCGTGTTTTGCACCTTTCTCACGCAATACTTTTATTTATTGCACGTATACTTTATACTTTGGGCGCGTATACTCTTCTCACGGTCCTATTTTTCCATGGCTTTCATACAAAGACCAATGGGATCCTATCACGGTCCTAACACTAGCGATACTTTTTGGTTTGCGTGTTCTAACTGGACCTAATTGTTTCCTTTGCTGCGTATTTACTTGCCGATACTTCTGACTTTTTCCAAAAATGTTCTTTCACTCGGCGCCTTTCATCGTTCTGATTTGACGTTTGTTATACTTCGAATGTTTATTGTGAATCGAACTCCGTGGCCCTCCCTTTGAGAATCCACGTTCGATTTACGTCCCTACGGCGTGAAATCACATACCCTTGAACTGACTATACTTGAAGCCTGAATTATACTTGTAAAAGCAATACTGTGCTCTCTTGTATCTACGGTGAACTGACTATCGGCTGTACTCTGGCACGTCCCTGCCTTATGGTCGGCCAAGACTGAATACTTTCCTTGACTTTGCGTATGATGACGATCAGATGGTTCTGATCCAGCGTGCCCCGCATCAGCGGACACCAAAGACTGAATATACTTAATAAAGTTCTTTTGCCCCTTACCGGGCCCAACTTGGCGTAATGACTGCGTTACTTGTTGATACCGGGTGACCTCCTCGGAGATTCACCAAACTGACTGCACGTGATACAGCATCACGCACCACTGGACTGAAAAAACTACATACTCTCTGGCTGAAAGCTCGGCTATATATTGAGAACTTGCAAAAATAAATCAATTCGTTCTTCTTCTCGGAGCTATCGTTTGAAGCAAGGGTCGCACGTCTTCGAAAAAATAACCCTTATGTTCCTTGGTACAATTATGGCATGTGTATATTTAAAGCATAGCTAATTTTAGGTGGGTTAATATTAGGTAAGGAAACCAACTGTAACAGCATTGATGTAGGAATGACATGTCATAACGATCATTGTGAATTAACATCCATCAATACACTGACATGTAAGACATTGCAAGTATAAGATTTGAGACGGAAGTACCAGGACATTCGATAAGTAATGGCAACACTGCTATAACATCACAAAGAATATTATTTGGTTAATGTTGACAATACGAACTTCATTTATAGTCTCCTGCCATGCCAACAATACGTTGCCAAATCCTTGGAAGATGACGCTATCCATCTGCAGCACCATTTCTGGATATCTCTCTCACTGTTCGATCTAGAGCTCTCTGGATGTCAACTCTTGATTAAAATCGAAATGCCTCGTGGAGGTTCTTTGATCTTTGAGAATAGGTCATAATCACAAGGGCTTATGTCAGGTGAATTTGTTGGTTGTACGAGTACTTGCTAGTTCCATCTTGTAAACAAATTCCTCACTGTTGCGGCTACATGGCAACGAGCATTGGCATGTAACTCACACAATAGGACTCATAATGGTCGAGTATAACTCGTGGGCACTGAACCACTGGTGTTCGGTCGAGTATCACTCATGGGCACAGAACCACTGGTGCTTGGTCGAGTATCACTCTTGGGCACTGACCCAATGGTGCTCGGTCGAGTATCACACGTGGGCACTGAACCACCCGTGGTCGGCCGAGTATCACTCTTAGGCACTGAACTACTGATGCTCAGTCGAGTATTACTCGTGGGCACTGAACTACTGATGCTCAGTCGAGTATTACTCGTGGGCACTGAACTACTGATGCTCAGTCGAGTATCACGCGTAGTCACTGAACCACTGGTGCTCGGCTGAAGAACGGTTGTGTGCACTGGTTGATTCAATTCAGGATTTCCCGGTGCGTTTATTTACAGGCTTGATTCCCAAGGCCTCCACAGTGTTACAGGATACCAACTGAAGAACAATACTCTTCACAAACATCAACCAATGAAGAAAATAATGCAATACTCAACAGTGAGCAGAGCACGTGTGAACTGTTTGCACCGAAGGAAAGACAGACGTCTATTCTAAAATAAGAGGTATATTGGCAACATTGCGGCAAGGATTTGTTTTGGGGGCTGGATAAATTAAACCCCACTTCCACCTAATGACCACTATCCTCTTAAAATATCCCTCCTGTCGGGCGAGAAGCACTTGAAAGGGGATGAAAATTCAAACAGGAGCCGCTCAATTTACTCGCCGCGCCGGTGGGGATCGGTTGGGCGACGGAACTACAGTATAACCATAGTGTTTTGCTGCCTGGTTCCACCTACGCATCTGTGAAAGAAGGCATGGTCTGACACAATTTTAGAATACTCCATTTCTCTAAAAGTATTCGTCTGATCTGTAAACTAATCACACCGCTGAATGTATTTATAATCAAGTCATGCTTGTTAACCACTCAGCATAATTCCAATCAAAAAGATCATAGTTGGTACCGATATCGTAGGGATAAATAATTAGCGGAAAGGATGTGCAAGTTATTCTATGAGTTTCTCAGTTCAGTATATTTCATAAAGTGCATACAGAATTTAGCTATATTTAACCGTTTAGAAGATATTTGAGAGGGTGTCTTAAATGATATAGATGACTAACCCTGTATAACCGAAAAATTGAAAATTTCGCGAATTAGCGAATTATAGAATAAGATTTTAAATTAATTTTACTGTCGTCTATTATGGGCCAAAGGCCTAGCCGTGTTGGAACACCGGATCCAATGAGAACTCCGCAGTTAAGCAACATTGGGCGCAGTCGGTACTTGGATTGTATGCCGGTTCTAGGCACTGAGCGCTGTTGGACAACATAAGGAGGAGAAGAAAGGCCCTGGCCACCCTACTGCAAGTAAACTCCGGTTGGGGGTAGCCTCTTCGGAGGCTCGGACCTGCCTTCGGGCAGAATACCAATTAATTTAATTAGTCTAGTATGAGCACGCAGCTGTTAACTGCATGAAATAAAGACCACAGTGAACGTTAACGGAGCATGTGGAAAGGGCATAATAACAAAGTCATTGATGCAAAAGTAGTGAAGGTCGTATCTCTTTACATGCCCCGATTCACAACTAATGCTGTTATATTAGAGTGCTATCCAACTAATACGAACAGGGATGATATTTTATGACCCTATTTTCAAACCAGAAGGACGTAATTCACTCACCGGTGCAATACGCGTCTCAGTTACACCAGAAGAGGCCGTCATTAGTAGAAAACCACAACCGCCAGACAGCGAAGATGTCTAGGTCTGTGAACATGCAATCTAACAAGAGACTACGCCATTGCATCTAGAAGCTCTGTCGCAATCGATTACTTGATTAAGCTACTACGTGGTAGTGAATCTAGTTGTGAAGCATACAGCAGCGGTAATTGAAGCAATACGATGTGAGGTACTTATATTATTATGTACATAATCTGATTAACAACTATGTTATGCATTGAGCAAAAGAACGTATTTATAGAGCTGTTAGGAAACATACTGTAGTGTAGTGAGCTCTTTGGGAAACAATTGAAGTGTTGTATTGAATGTAAGAGAATGAAGAGTTGATAATAAACATGCAGTCAGATTGATACATTACATTGGCGACGAGAACGAACTTACGTTTAAAAAAACCATGAATATTAACAAGCCTCCAATTATCGACCCTCATTCTGATCGATCATCGCTAGGACAACGTTGGGTGAAATGGGTGAGATGTTTTGAAAGGTACGTTGTGGCAAATTATATTACGAATGATATACGCAAAAAGCGCTTCTGCTCAATCTCGTTGGTGATGAAGTATCAGATATATTCGATAGCTTGCCCAATACTGGGGTTACTTATTCAGATGCTATAGTTTCTCTTAATTCCCACTTCCTGCCAAAGAAGAATCTTTTTTATGAGGCATATTCTTTTCGTAAGGCCTACCAAAACCGTAATGAAACAATTACTGATTTTTCGGCCAGATTACGGAATCTAGCTTCTACGTGTGAATTTAAGGAACGCTTGGATTTCGAATTAACTATGCAGTTATTAGTGGGTGAAAATTCAGTATCTTTACAAAAGCACATACTGTCCAAGTCTGGCATTAGTTTCATTGCCGCATTAGAGTTCGGCCGGAATGAGGAAATCGTCGCGGCTCAAGCTTTGGATTTTCAGGACAAGCACATGAATCAAAGCGTAAACAAGGTTAAGACAGTAAGAAATAAAACGAAACGTGCGCCTTCAAATAGCCGCTTATGCTTTTATTGTGGTGGAAAATGGCCTCTTTCACAAGGAAAAACCTGTCCTGCAAGGGGTTATGTTTGTAAATTATGCAATAAAACTAATCACTTTGAGAAAGTTTGCAAGAGCACTAAGCAAAAGAAGGATAGAACTCACACTGATACCGGTAACAATATAGATTCTATTGATGGAAGTTCATCAGATTCAGATTCCTCAACTCACTCTAACAGCATAAATAGAGTGTCTGGCAACAGCTCGTCTCCTCCCCGAGTAAAAATTTCCCTTTTGGATAAAAGGATTTCATTTGTTGTGGATACAGGCTGTTCTGTCAACATAATTGATTCTGCAACGTTTGGTTCTCTGAAACCCGTTACGATAACGGAAACAAAGAAACGCTTATTTCCCTAACAATCGAAGACAAAATTGAAACTGTTGGGAAAGTTCTCTGCAACGTTAACCTACAAATCACATTCCACTTTAGCTAAGTTTTATGCAGTTGAAGGACATGGTGATTCTTTGCTGGGCTACCAAACTGCACAAGACCTGAATTGTATTTAAGTCTTGTGTGCCATTTCTTCGGATGAAGTGGAAAAACGTTATCCATCTGTTTTTAACGGTACAGGCAAATTCAAATATGGCAAGATTAAACTGCATATTAATCCTAATGTCCCTCCAGTAGTACAGATGCACAATCGAGTACCATTCCATCTCAGGCCTAAACTTGAAGAAGAGCTTCGTCGCTTGGAAGAGCACGACATCATTGAGCCAATCGTTGGCCCAACAACCTGGGTATCACCAATTGTATTAGTACCCAAGTCAAATAATCCCGAAAAGTTGCGCCTCTGCGTCGATATGCGCGCAGCAAACACTGCAGTTCTGCGCGAGAGACACCAACTGCCGACTATCGATGAGCTAATTGTGTCTTTGCGAGGAGCAGTGATGTTTTCTAAGGTCGATCTGAATGATGGGTTTCACCAATTTGAACTAGACGAGGACTCTAGAAGCATTACCACTTTTTACACCCATACAGGCTTATGGAGATACAAAAGACTTATGTTTGGAATATCTTCAGCCCCAGAGAAGTTTCAGAGTTGCATTCGAAATCTGATATCAGACATCACAAATGCCCGGAATATTTCCGATGACATTCTAATTTTCGGGAAATCAAAGGCTGAACATGATGCAGCCCTGGAAGCAGTTCTAAGAAGATTATCAAATGCTGGCCTCACACTAAATAGAGGAAAATGTGTGTTTTCTGTTGGGAAACTTAGCTTCTTTGGATATGAATTTTCTAAAGATGGTATCCGGGCAGATCCCAGGAAACTTGAAACCATTAGCAGCCTTCCAGAGCCGAAATCAGTATCTGAGGTGCGTAGCTTCTTGGGACCAGTTGCATACTGTGCCCGATTCCTGCCGAATCTGTCCACGATCTCTGCTTCATTACGGGGACTGATAAAGAGGAATGTTCCATGGCAGTGGGGCCATCAGGAAAAATTGGCATTTAACTCCCTTAAAAATAAGTTAAGCCAAAAGTTGAGGAACAACTACTTTGACCCTAATCAGGTCACAGAAGTAATTGTTGACGCTGGACCTGAAGGGCTAGGAGCTATTCTCGTTCAGCCTAAAGACTCAGACCCAGGAGTGGTAGCTTATGCTAGTCGGTCTCTTAGCGCAACAGAGAAGAAGTTTTCTCAAATTGAACGGGAGTTATTAGCCATAACCTGGGCAATAGAACATTTTCGCCTTTATCTCCTAGGTGCCTACTTCAAGGTTATAACTGACCACAAGCCCTTGCTTGGAATACTGTCGACTGATAAGTCCACCACCCCTCGATTGGAAAGATTACGACTTCGCCTTCAAGGATACGATTTCATCTTAATTTATCGCCCAGGAGTCTCTAATCCTTCTGATTACCTCTCTCGTCATCCATTCTCTCCTTCGAGCAAATCCAATCGTGCTGAGAGGTACGTTAATTTTGTTGCTAATCAGGCTGTACCTACTGCATTGTCTAGGGAATTAATTGCCAAGCACACCGAAGAAGTTGTGGTGGCTAATTCTTGCAAATTGAAGAATTCAGATATAATCAAACCTTACATTCCATTACTTCCCGAGATCTGCATCACTCAAGATGGTATTTTGCTAAGAGGTAACAGGATAATCATTCCTAGTTCTCTTCAGAGTAAGGTCATACACCTTGCACACAAGGGCCATCCAGGCTTTGTAAGAACTAAACAGCTCCTCCGTAATTGCTGTTGGTTTCCTGGTATGGACTCGCGAGTTGAAACGAATATCAAGAGTTGCATAGCTTGCCAGGCAACCACTGTAGTTAATCAGCTAGATCCAATCAGATCCACTCCCCTAACTAACCAAGCTTGGACTGAACTTTCTATATATTTTGCTGGTCCCTTCCGTGATAATAAATACCTATTAATCATTATAGATGAATATACTAGGTATCCCCTAGCAGAGACAGTATCTTCAACTAATGCTTCTTCCATGATAAAAATCTTACGTACATGGTTTTCCGAGTTTGGAGTTCCAAGAATGTTGAAGTCTGACAATGGACCGCCTTTTAATAGCCACGAATATTCTACATTTCTTCAAGCAATGGGTATAAAAGCCCGCCATATAACACCTTATTGGCCAGAAGCAAAAAGGAACTCAGAGAGGTTTTTTCGAACGGTAAAAAAAACTATCCAGGCAGCCGTTTTCGAGAAGAAGAATTGGGTAGATGAATTGGATGGCTATCTTCTCAACTATAGAGCTACACCTCATGCAACTACTGGAAAGAGTCCAGCTGAGTTACTCTTCAAGCATCCTTTCAATGTTGGGTTCTTACCCCCTATTGATGAAGCAGAGGAAGACTGGGATGTTAGAGTGGCAGATGCTTCAAACAAAGCAAAACAAGCAGAATACGCAAATACCTCGAGGAACGCAAGGTATTATTCTCTGGCACCTAATGACCTAGTTTTATTGAAGCAACAACCTTTAAACCAATTTTCTCTGGCTTATGATCCAGACACCTACAAAGTAGTATCTGTAACTGGAAATTAGGTAACAGCAGAACGATCAGACCGACAAGTTGTAAGGAATTCTTCCCTGTTCAAGAAGCTCCCACTAGAAGCAGGAGACTCTTCAGAATCTGCACCCCCTGCTGGAGAGGAGGTTAGAGACAATGAAGGCAGTGGATATTCAAATACTGGTACTTTGCGTCTACCAGAGAACCCAACTCCTCTTCGCAGATCGTCTAGAATTACCAAACCGCCGAAGAGACTAGAGGACTATATAACTTCCCGGAAAGGGAGGAATGTAGTGTAGTGAGCTCTTTGGGAAACAATTGAAGTGTTGTATTCAATGTAAGAGATTGAAGGGTTGATAATAAACATGCAGTCAGATTGATACATTACACATACGTGTCAAGTAAATAGCTCCTGGTGCGGATACTCCTCCAGTTATAAATGGCACTTGGTTGAACTTTCCTTTCTTGAGAAGATTCCGAGGATGACCAGGGAGAAATGCTGTCTCGTTCTCCAGACATGGCTCAATGGCTGGCACCCAGCCAGGCGTTGTGCGTGAACCAAGGGAATTCCTAACCTAGAAAAATACAATTTAATATAGAACTAGTTGCTTCGCTACTGATGAGAAATGGATAAATACTTGACATAGGTATCATAACAGGGTCCACACATAATTTAATGTTCCTATTATATGCAAAATAGTGTCCATAATAATTGATGATTTAGCTTATATCTTCATGTATTTATTTCTGAAATACCGGTCTCGAAGTAGCTTTTTAAAGATAATGACCCTATATTCCATGCACGAATGCCATCTCCAGTTTCTGGAACATGCCTAAACAATAGATCGGTCACCACCAATTTATTCAAGGAGGAGGATCCAGAATATATGTTACATTATATTAAAACATTGCCGCGGCTTTGCTATTGGGTATGCTATTTGCAGTGAATCCCATAACTGTATATAGATTCAATTAATATTCCATAGTATAGTTTGTGGCAGGAAGAAGTGTTTATAACACGGTTATTGCACCTTTTAATCATGTTTGTCGTCTTCATCTGTGGTTATCTGCCTGAACGATCTGAAAAGGTACATCACACCTGTGGAATATTGTTTAAAGAGTAGGCAGGGGTTTGTTATAATCTATGATGGAATAGGACTATTGAGATGTGCTCCTTGCAGGCCCATATATTGTTGGACTGTCTCATTAATGATTTACAAGGGAATGTTTTTGAAGTTTGTTTTTCCCTGCGAGCTGCATTTTCAGTAGGTTTCTTTGTAAGCCAGCTATTTGACGAAAAGGAATTATCTGTGAAATTTTGCCATTGCACTAATCTATATACACTTTCTGTTTCTGCGTATCTTGACCGCAGAGGTAAGCAAATTTCCAATCCCCTTTGGCATCCCTAGAAATAAATAAAATAATGAATTTCTCTAATAAGTCTCCCTGAAATTGTACCGAGCGCTCAGGTCAAGTTTGATGTTTGTAACTCAATCGGTTTCGGAGAAATTCTATTTTCTCATACACTATTTTTCACCCCTTGGGAATAATGTTTTGTTAAAGTCTCTTTCTAATTCCTTGCCTGTGAACTAAGAGCACCACTATGCAAGATTCTTCATTTGCAAACAGCGCTCGTGGAGAGTTTAGAAAATGGCTACCGGTACTGTATAGCGAGCTTTAATCTGTTACCGGTATGGAAGAAGTTACGCATTATTTTAGCTTTTAGTGGATAAGTCATGAAGTAGTGTAGTAAAGAAACTGTATATAAATGGCTGCCAATTGTAAGCTTATCTGTGACTAGGCCCCTTAATTAACCGACAACGGAATCTTGGGCCTTACAAAATTTCAGCTCACTTTTTTAAAGAACTGCCGTTTAATTTCATGCCATCTGCAGAGCTCAACGGGGCGTTAACACGGAAATTAGTGATTTCCTGGTAAGCAACTAGGCTACATCTACGGTGAAAATGCCTACCTTCTTTTTTCGAGAAACCTGAATTCTAACTACATATGGTGGGTCCTATTTCATTATGTTGGCTTTTGGCAGATAAAACATTCACAAATAAGGCGAAATTAAATACCGTGTGGGAATTTTATTTCATACGAGGAGAGAAATTAAAATTCGTTAACAAATTTTATTTCGCGCCGGCAGCGAAATTTCATTCGTTTTCATAATATAATTTCGCGATGCTATTTAGTTCCCGCGTCGATTTCGCTTCGAATTAATTTTGGCGCCGACAATATTTATCGTTTCACTCCCATGTATCGCGCTCACGGTGAAAATCAAATATTTTCACCCCCACAGTCATGCATTTCGTTTCGCATGCCAGCCCTGGTTGATAGTACTCATCCCCATTCCTTCTTCGTTTGAGGAAACTGGCCGTGCGATAAAACTGATGGCAACTTTGATTCAACATTTTTACGTTTACTTACAAACTTTTCGGTGCGGTGTTCTGTTCCGGGCACTAGGAGCACTTTTAGGGTTCTTTTAATGTCACTCCGGCGCATAGCTCTGTGTCTTTCTAACAGCGATAGCCCGCCGTTTCTGGAATCACTCAACCCAACGACTTAAGGTGCTCTACTGGTTTATGTAGTCTACCAAAGATATACGTTAAGAAGATCTGTCTATGGATCATTATACACCATTGGAAAGATATACAGGAGTGTTTATGCAGTAAATGTGAACTAAAAAGAAACACGATATGGTGACGTGAGACAAGAACAGTTATTTTGACGGTGATTAGCTTACGTTCAAATTACAATTGTAATAAATAACAATCCTCTCGGCACGCCGGAAGGCGGAGGTGGATTTCACCGGGCAAACTAGGGGATGGGCTATAATAGGCAAAAAGTCCAGGTTTTCGTAGACGATCAGGCCTCATTTATTGCTAGAAAGTATTTTACAATTGGAGCTTAATTAACTTATTTTTTCGTCGGTCTATGCATATTTTTAACATTTTATTATCTTATGGGGACAGTACCCTTCTTGTCATTTTGAGTCCATTTTTTAGCCTACTTTTCACATTTTGCAAAAATGAGGGAAAAGTAGACTTACGAGATCGGGCAAATGTGTGTCTGTCTGTCTGTCTGTCCTACTGTCTGTCTGGCTGTGTGTGTCCCCCCCCCCCTATCAACTCCTAAACCGCTGGAGCAATCGAAACAAAATTTGGTAGGAGTAAATGTCTACACCCGAATATCTCACGGCCATATTTGAAAATGATGTCAGTGCTACCAACTGCTAAAAAATCGCAATTGAAATTTGAGCTCCATGTTGGATATCTTGGAAGGTATGAATGGAAGCTATTTCAAAATTGGCACACGTATAGATAATAATATTGCAGTTTAATTTCCAGGAGGCCATACATGGCAGTTTTGCCAAAATGATTATAAGCCTGCTGATTGGTCCAATTTTTAAATGCATATAACTTCTACACTATCAATTGGAATTCAACCAAATTTCCTATGTTGTATGTGTACATAACCAGATACGACTGAGCGTATTCTTGAGACCCACCAGGGCCACCAACTGTTAATAAATGCTCCTAATTTATTTTATCCAAATACCAATATATCAGAAAGTATGCAAGCCGACAGCATTAAACTATGCAAACGTATAATACCTGACATTCTATATTAATTTGGAGTACCTTATATACGTCAGTGCTACCAACATGATTCTAAGCCTGCTGACAGGTCCAACTTTAAATACATGTAACTTCTATACTATCATTTGGATTTCAACCAAATTTCGTATGTGCTATGTGTACCATAACAGATATGACTATGCGTATTCTTAAGAGCAACCAGGGCTGCCAACTGTTAATATGTGCTGTACCTATTTTTGTTAGCCTAATATCAATATACAGTATCAGAAAGTATGCAAGCCAATAGCTCTAAACTTTGCACACGTATAGTACCTGGCATTCTAGATGAATTTGGAGTAACTGATATACGTCAGTGCTGCCAACATGATTCTAAGCCTGCTGATAGGTCCAATTGTAAAATGCATGTAACTTCTATACTATCTAATGGATTTCATTCAAAATTGGCACAACAATAGATCATATTATTTCAGATTATTTCTGACCAATACATGCATGACATTGTTGCCAACATGATTTTACGTGCACTGTTAGATCCAATGTTTAACTGCATGTAACGTCCATGCTATTCATTGGACTTCAACCAAATTTTGTATTCTGTACCTTAAGAGATGGAACTAAGAATATATTCAGTCATCAGGTCTGCCAACTGTAGTGCTCTATTAGGCAACATTATGCAAAGTGTACAGTATTTCGAACTAATTAGAAATTTTGATATTAGCAACTTAATTTCGTAATTATTCTAGATAGGTTCATATACTGTAGAATAATCATTGGCATGAAAAGTAGGCTCTTTAGTTCGTCACGGAACTTCTTGTTATACTTGTGGTCACACTGTCCTTATGCAAGGTTTCGACACTGATGTGTAACTATCAAACAGTCTGTTACTTCATTACGCAAAATTTTATCTCCCGCAGAGATGTTAGTTGATACCTCAGTTTAGGGGCTGCGACAACGCGGTCATGTAACCCCGTGTACTTTGTGTGTGTGTAGAATCTGTCTGATAAACGGTGTTAATTGTGATGGCTGTATTAGTCTGTAATTCAGGTAAGGACTGCAGACGGTCAATTTCAAGTAGTAGTTCCTTACTTAGCTACCAAATACTACCGTCAACGACACCTAGCTCTGAACCTAGCAACTATATTTCACCGCAACCAGCAACTCGCAACGAACGTTGGAACTTCCCCTCCGAAGGGAAGCATATTGAGGGATTTTTACCTCTCTTAGAAAATCTGATGACTTCGGCCGGCTTTGAACCCGCGACCATGGGCATAGAAGTTCAGCATGCTGCCAGTTACGTCACCGAAGCCGCTTCCCACAGAGTCAGATGGAAAACTGAATGTGATCTCATGCAATGGCGTTGTCATGGCTACCTCTAGTTCATCTCTATAAAAATGAAAGTTTGTCTGTTTTTTCGGAATTTCCACGGAATTTTGAGTTATTAACGCGTTTCAAACTGGTTTATGACGGTTGCGCACAAAAACAAAATTTTTGTCTGTCTGTCTGTCTGTTTGTCTGTTTGTTTGTCTGTGTACAAATTTGCACGCGCATCACTCGAGAACGGCTGAGTGGATCAACGTAAAATTTGGTACAGAAGTCCATCAGAGGCACGAAAGTAATCATTGATGTAACTCTTCTCCGTACCTCTCATAAAAGAGGGCCTACCCCTTAAAATACATGCTGAAATGGGCGTAGAAAAACATGACAAAGCTCATTTTCAGCGTCTCAATGTGAGAAACAAAACTCAGGGGCCCGTCGAAAACCACATTTTAAGGTCCTAAAACCAACACTTTTTGAGATATACCCAGAAAATTAATTTCATTTATTAAGTTATTAAAAGAATGCAAGCCGGTAACCATGGCAACACGATCTCAGAAGTCCATCTATTTCAGTAAGACGCAATGCCATTCCATTTATTACATTACTGGGAACGTTCGCAAACGGCTATAAGGTTATCACGGAACCAACTTAAGCCGTAAAATTCATCACTACGTATGTAATGCGCTTAAGGGGGTCAAGGGGTACTAAAGAACTATTATATCCCGATCCCTATATTATTAAATTATTATTATTATTATTATTATTATTATTATTATTATTATTATTATATTATGGCGTACAAGGACGAGCAAAACTCATTTTCAGCCCCTCAGTGGCTCAGAGGCTACTACGTTTTAAGGCTCTAATACCACGTTTCTGAGATATTCCCAGAAAACTAATTTCATTTAATAAACTAATAATGACCATCTCGTGGCGCAGTGGCTAGCATTGTTGGCTGTCACCCCCGAGGTACCGGGTTCGATCACCGGCTCTGCCAAGAGTTTAAAAGTCTTGGTATGATCTGGTACGGGGTCTCCCAGCCTCGTGATGCAAAATGGAAACTTGCCGGATGTTGTGGTAGGAGGAGGAGTGGAAAGGAACTGGCCACCCTACCACACGCAAACTCCGGCTCGGGATGCCTGGTTAGTAATTCCTTGACTTAGTCAAGGGCTCTTATTCAGGTCGCCTACGTCCCTGGAGGGGATATGGCACTCTTTTATCTTATAAACTAATAAATAGATGAGTACAGAAGAAGACCAAATCAGGAGCTATATAGATATAGTGAGAAAATCACAGATGTGGCCAGGAAGAGACGTCTGGCTTTCTATGGACATGTCTCATGGATGAATCCAACAAGACTAACAAACCGGCTTCTCAACTACAGGGGGAAGAGAAAGAGTGTGACACCGTCGCTAACATTAGTTAACAAGGATATCCAAGAACTGAAGATAATGAAAAGTGATATTAGAAGCCGATCACATCTCTGAAAGATACTTAAACAGAAGAGTTTTCAGGACAGATCACCGTGTAAGAAAACCGGCATCATCTGGACAAAAGAGGGGAGAATGCGCGAATATTGGGCAAACATCAAGTCCCTCGCCAAGCTGAAAAGTTGAACGTCGTGGTCCTTGGCTGGCCCATCCGAAAGAAGAAGAACTAGAAGAAACTAATGAAGTAATGCAAGCCGGTAACCATGACAGCAGTGTCACAAGAGGTGACATCCAACTTTCCATCTATTTCTGTAAGAAGCAATGCCCCTCAATTTATTACATTTTTGTTAAAGTTTGCAAATGGCTATAAGGTTATCGTCGAATCAAACATAGACTGTAAAATTCAACAATGCGATTAAGGGGGTCAAGGGGTACCCTAGAATTTTTACACGTGACTTACACGTGCGATATGCGATATGTTGTACAGAAGGTCTATTATATCTCCAAACAGCAACATTATTTTCAAAAATTCCTGAATTGGAATAGTGTTTTTTGCAGCTTTTGGGAATTTGGGCCATTGGAGGCTAAAAATCCCGAATTTTCATGCACCACGAGCCTTTATAATTTATTAAAGGGGCCTACCTGGGGATGGAAACTTTCCACAACGGTGAGGGCCAGTTTTAATTTGACATATATTGCGTTTCTTCTACGAGGTTTCCAATATTATTGTCAAGTCAGGAAGTACACGTTAGGTGAATTTAGTTTGAGAGCACATTTTAAGTAATCATATTTTTGTCGACAAACGGGTTCATCGTAAAGATGACTTTGTTTGACACTGTGTGTTTGATATATCTATATGTTTTTGTACGCCTATAATTCATGTTCGGGTGCTTTGAGCATCGTAAAATTAGGTATTATAACCATGAGTGAATACACCAATCATTTAGAAAACTTTTCAACGTACTTCTAATAGAAGGGTGGGTATAAGGAACAACTTTTCAAAATACATGCTAAAATAGGCGAAACATGAAAATTCTCCTAGGATGACAAAAGCATATGTTGCGCTTCTCAATGTGTGATACAAAACTAGGGAGTCTATAAAGGGTCTCCGAAAACCACATTTTACGGCCCTTAAATTAACAGTGTCTGCGATATACCCACAAAACTAACTTCGTTCTGATAAACTTATGAAGGAATGACAAGCCCCTAACCATTGGAACAGTATCTCAATTGATAACGTCTGGTTATTAATACCGAAGACCGTTCGAAGAGCGCGTACTTCTGCTAGTCCCTAATCAATTTAGAAGCGTTGTCATGGCAACCTCTGATGGCTCTTGGCATTTTCTCATAATTCCGAAATCATTTTTCTCATCCCTTGGCGTAATGGTGGGTCATATCAAAAAATCTTTCAAACAGTAGTTTTAGGTAATTATTAGGGGAATATTGCCCATTTTGTACGGTTTTGATATTGTGCTTATTACGAGATATATGATTAATGTTTCCCGAAAAAACCTCTTTTTCCCACACCTTTGGTCAATGGCTGGTGCTATCAAAAGACTTCCGTAACATAAATGATTGGCCCTTATCCGACACATAGTATGGAGTTTGAATGGATTCGATATTTCTTATATTAAGAGAGTTTTGGTGATATTTCACTTTTTCGATAAAAGCCCCCCATTTTCACCCCCTTCGAACGATTTTTTCCATTAACGGACTCTACCGAGATTCTAACGGGATACATATTATGTAAACAATTCTAAGTGATTGATACAAAATTACGGCAGTTATCGTGACCACAAGAAACTGATATATATATATATTAGTGCTAGACAAACTACATGAAATCTCCAGTAAAACGGGACTTGATATTTCCTATGAAAAAACACAGTATATGGTAAAATCTCGCAGGTCACTCACTTCAAATATTTAGGAGAAGCCATCCAACACACAGGATTGAACAAAATATCTAATGCAGATAGAATAGTAAAATTGCAGAAGGCATACAAGCTGACATGGAATCATTATAACAAAAGAGCAGTAACTCGTAATGCAAAACTGCGCCATTACGACGCAGTTGTTTTGCCTGAAGCCTTGTACGTGGCAGAAACCACAGTCATTAGAGGAATGACAAGAATTCACGATATTGAGAAACAGGAACGCAAAATTCTTAGGAAAATCCATGGCGCTGTTTTCCGTAATGGAATTGGGTCAAGAGACCAACAAAGGAACTTCATGAAAATACAGATACCATTATAGATAAATTTAGGAAGAGACGTCTGCAGTTCTATGGACACATATATAGGATGGATGAGAACAGACTCACAAAGAAAATTTTCAAATATCGTGAATGCAAGTATATTAAAGACCAGTTGGATAAAAGAAGTACATGAAGACATGTAATTACTTAAAATCTCTGAAGACGACATTAAGGACATAGAACAATTTAGAAATAAAATCAGAAACACGAAAATTGTACAAGTTTCAAGGAGGGACACATCAGGGGAAAATGGACAGAGGAAAGGAAGAAAAAGCACAGTGAACTAATGAAGAGGTTTTGGGAAGAAAAGAAGAGAGGAAAAGGAAGTGAAGCTGTGATTGGCTCAAGTTCTCACGCTCTCCTGAAGGGGAACAATCGGGAATAATAATAATAATAATAATAATAATATATACGAGGCACGTCCAGAAAGTAAGCTCCGTTTGGTAATAAAATTAAATTGTGTACAGATACAGAAAAATATTTATTGCACAACATTCTACACCTCTTAAACTACTTTTCCACATAACTGCCGAACTTTTGCAGGCATTTCTCATAGCGTGGCACGAGTTTTGGATACCTTCTTCATAGAAATTTGCCGCCGACCCGTAAACGAGAGTGAAGACTCCCCTGTAAGATATCCTACTGTTTGGCAACCACTGTTAGGCAAATTGCGTGCTTTCCAGGAGAACTCCTAAACATACGCAGTTCTCCTGGAAAGCACGCAATTTGCCTAACAGTGGTTGCCAAACAGTAGGATATCTTACAGGGGAGTCTTCACTCTCGTTTACGGGTCGGCGGCAAATTTCTATGAAGAAGGTATCCAAAACTCGTGCCACGCTATGAGAAATGCCTGCAAAAGTTCGGCAGTTATGTGGAAAAGTAGTTTAAGAGGTGTAGAATGTTGTGCAATAAATATTTTTTCTGTATCTGTACACAATTTAATTTTATTACCAAACGGAGCTTACTTTCTGGACGTGCCTCGTATATACATAGATATTGAGCCCGCTGTGCTCATGCTCTGTAATAATTTTCCTTGCAACACACTTGCTAATGTAATGCATCATCTTTGAACGCACCCGAAGACCAGCGAATGGCTGGAGATGATTATGGATGTACTTTTGACTTTGAAGAAATGCACGATTTTTCAACTGAGTCCTTGTTAACATGTCTCCATTTTTCACAAGGCTCAGATCATCTCATTTTGTAATTCAGCATATTCTGAACATTCTGGTGAATGTGATTTTATATTATGGTAAGATATTTTACATCGCAGATACGCGAAACGGAAGGAGTTAGTCGCTAAACGACTCATGTATTCACTAGATCCTGTAGGCAGGAGCGCCGCACTACGCACTCGAGTTTGGTTTATCGTCCACACTGAACGTGTGAAATTGTCCGTCTTGTTAGACGAGGAAATAGTCCGCCTGGAAGGCGAGGAAATTATCAACGTTCATCGTTGCGTTTTTATGCGCCAAGTAGTGCCATCGAGTGATATTTAACGCCTGTGTGTGCGTGAATAACGCTACAACGCCGTGGAACACGAGGGACACAAAATATTCTAAAGTCAATAACAAATAACAGTTTATGTGGTTAACTTGAACGCCACAAACAGTGAAAATATTGCAGGCGCTATTGCGAGCATTTTAACCGTGGATTGCTAGGATGCCACGAGATTCAATGTAACAGTAAAATCTGTGAGAACACGCCATGTAGGCGAGATGATAGAAGCTGTGAAAGCAGGCAGTGCATGGGCAATTTGATAATTTCTGCATTGTATAATCTCATTGAGTTTGTTACTGTTAATAATTTTAGCTTCAGTGAAAGCTGTGTTATAATTGTGATTTCTACGAGTGAAAATAACCACCAATCATGTATTATTCGACTGACCACGTGTATGAAGTGATTATTCATCTACCTACGATGGGGATGATGGAGTGAGAACCCCATAATGTGAAGGAGCCGTTCTAAGGAAACTACAATCTGACGGAAGACCCAGAGGTACCGCACGTGGAGGAGATGGACGGACCACTACCACCATGGGAAAGAAGCAGATGACATCATTACGTCGACCACGAGGACGCATCAAGATCCTGGTCATGGATAAGGCCTGGAATGGAGGCCTAGTTTGGACAACCCTTGTCCGGAAATCAGAGGATGATTTTTACCCCTCAGTTCTTTGGAAAGAACGAGGTGATGATGCCTTAAGTCAGTGAGTTTGTTCCTTCTCTCTTTGTACGATTCTTTTTGTGGTGGAGTAGTTTAGTTAAACCAACCGAACTCATCTTGACAGTCAATAGATAGGATTTTGTATTTAGCACTCATTTATTTGTCATTCACTTACAGTGAGAGTTAGCCACCCTTTTGATTGAACATGGTTCAATCGGTGCATTCCTTTGGACATCGAGAGATGTCAAGTCTATTTGCTAGCTAAACGTGACTAGTTTTTGAGCTACTTTGTTTAACCCTGGTATGGGGGATTTTTGTTTGTTTTCTTCGATACGACGATTAGCCGTCATTTTTAGTGGTATTTTTTGTGACACCCATTCATGGTAATTTCATGTCACGCCACTGATCTCTTTAGATTAGGCCGTATCGGTTGATGGTCAACTGAAACCATCAGTTTTGTAAGTATGCTATAAATGTTTCATTATGATGAGCTTTGATGCCATCCAGTTCTTGGTGAAGAACATAGTCAGGGAATTAACTTGTATGCAACTAGAGCATCGAACCCTGGACTAACATCGTATCATTAGCAAACTCAGTAGATGTGAGAATTTGCGTATTTTTCTGTATTATTTGTGTCTAGTGATTTGACACAGGATTTTTGTTGGTTATGATAATGTAAACAATACTTGAAGTGACATCTCTGTCATGTTAAAGACACTCCGATTGAGTGACATTACTACCTTTTACTACTATTTATTCTGAAAGACGTTCTACGTCTTATACTTTACTGCGCGTTTCTACGTAGTACAATTGTGTTATTAGATGTTATATTGGGATAAGCCACAGGCCAGTTCATATAGGACTTTCTTTGGAGAGAACTGATGCCTACATATGAATCTAGTGTTTTGTTAAAGTTGCCTGACTCAACGAAGGTTATGAGCACAAGCTCATTGCTATGAACAGGTGGAGATATTACCCAGCGACCACCGAGTGCAAAGAAGTGAGACGTATTTATTTGAGACCCTAGATGAATGCTTATAGCATCGCTTTCTGTTAGTTTTTTATTTTCATTATTTGGGTGAAGTTCTCAGCAGCCATTTTGTATAAATCAGATGTTTTGATCTTATGATGGGTGACTGGCAAAAGTCTCATGCTTGATCGCTTTGCAAAGCGACTACGTTTGACAATATTTGAGAGTGTACTTATAATATACATATAAGGTTTATTCTTTGTTATTTGACTAGTGAAAGACACCCTTGTTGGAGGCTATTCATGGTATTTTAGTGCTTGTAATGCACGTATGTCCAGACTCAGTTCTGGGACTTGTTATTAACAGGAGGTAACTGAAGAGTTTCCCAGGCCTGTCCGAGGTTAATCAGAAGTGCCGAGTGCCACTGATAACTTGTGTTATTGTATTGTCCGAGCGATGGGAGCTCGTTGAAGGTATCCCGACTGTTATGTCGATGTGGCAGCAGATAAATGATCTCGCAGGAGACGCTGCTGCTCAACCCAGGTGTCCAGGATCGTCAGCACTATCGTCATAAACCGACAATGAATTTAAACCTACGAAATAATAATCAAGTGCATAATTACTCTAATCAAGCTGATAATTAATTAATTGTTTCTGATAATCTTGAAATGCACATTTTGAGCTTGCAGACCGGCACCTCGTGATGTCATACATTTCCTGGCGGAAATGACTTAGGACAGATGACACTATTTTGAGACGGCGGAGTGTTGCTTAACCTTTAGTTCGTAGCTGGTGGAGCACGACACTCATATGATGTAAGTCGCAGTTATAACTACGCCATTGCCAACCTAATTAACACGCACTTCGACGACTTTGGATGCAAAGAGTATTCCAAAACGTGTAGGCAGGGTAATAACATGCATTTCGGTCTTGTGTTTTATTTATATTACAATGTTTGTAATCCCATGTTTACCTTTCTCTATGTTGATGAACACGTAGCTTATAAGTGTGTGTTTAATGTTTTTTTTTCTTGTCTGTAATGTAGATTTGATGTTAATGTTTTGCTTTACGGACGTCATCGCCGTAAATTTTTGTATTCATTGTTAGGACTTAGCTAAAAAATGTAAATAAGGAAATGGTATCATCGTAACTTAGATTTGCTTTTGCTGCACTGTTAAATGTTAATACTGTTAGTAAATTGAACTTTGTAACTTGGATTAGGGATTATTTGCCTACCATTTTCCTAGCGTTGTTGTTGTTGATTATCTTTGTGATTAGATCTTTCGTGAGGGTTTACCTTAGTTTACAGGTAGGGCTTGATTCTTTTTTCTCCTTTTTATATTAGTTTGCGGATTAGCCGATATAAACCCTCCGAACTAGGATACGTGCTTGCTGATTTTAAAATAAATGTGTTCACGAGTTTTACTTAAGCCTGGATGTTTTTCATTTCTCAGTCTAGTTGTTTAGGGTGTATTTTCTTGGGCCGTCTATGACCTTAGCCACCATGTTACCCCAGATCCCCTGGATCATAGTTTCTCGTGCCGCTATGGACTATAAGAAATCCATCCGATCCTCTCGGCACATGGGTCCGGCAGGTGAGGTGTCTGGGAAGCCACTTCGTTTATTGGCAACTCTGACAGCTCCTCTGACGGGCACAATACTGAGCCCGTATTCGTTCATGCTGGTGATATCTTTTGGAAGAAACTTGGATTACAATCTCTGAGAAATTTGGAACGCGTCCTTAAAGCGTGTCTCTGCTTCAGACCCACTTTTGACTTCGTTCCGATGGATAAAATTACATTTCTACAAGATTAAAAATGTACTCTTTAATATGCAAGTTGGACTACTCGTATATTGTAATTCTGCATCATCTACCAGTTGATTTTGGCCTAATATGTATTTATTTTGCGCAAGGGTAAGGTATTGCATCGCAGAAATGCGAATGGAATTTTATTAGTCGCTACATGACTCTAGAAGTAGTCGACGCCGAAACGAATAGTTCCTGTGCGTTTAACGTGTTACGACCTACATTTCTGACGGTCTTGAAGACCTGGGTGAAAGTATTTGTGAAGAAGGACCATCGAGTCCACTATCAACGAGTATAATAGCCATCAAGATTGATTACAGCAGTTATGAGCCTGTGCGGTTATTAAAACCAGTTTTCAGCAACGAGTGATAAGTATTTTCACCAAAATAAGTAAATTCAGCATTTTTGTGCCAAAGCACATCCTTTATGTGAATGCCACATGGTTACATGCATATGCATCCGAAATCTACAAAGTGCAGAAATATCTGCGTAATACTGTGTGAAAGTGAAGTAAAACGCCACTACTATTCTATTAAATCGTGCTGTGTCAAAGCCGATATTTTTACGCCCAAGATTACTTTGATATCTTGGCGATTACCATACACCACGTGTGTAACATCTGTGAGAAAAAATAGAATCTGTTCGCAGACACATGGCCAATTTGTTACACAGTCTGCAATAAATGTAACGCCAGTGTTTGTTAGCATAATCGGGCTAGAATCAGTGATTTACGATAATTTGCTCCATTCTACAAGTATTACCACTATGAAGTTACTTCTACACCACGTGATGCATATTTCAACTATCGCCATGATGTCTCCTATGGCCTAAATCATCACAAGGAGGGGATGTCGACTCCCTAACATCACTATACCATGGAGGCGCACGAGAGGATTATTGGGAATCATGGAAAAGGATCCGAAGACCCTTGCCAAAGTCCAGAGGGAAAGGACTAACCCCTCAGAATTTTCTTTGAGGAACGAGGTGAAAAACTATGGTCGTCGTGAGTCTTGATTCCGATTTTCTTGTCAGGTGATGGGTCAGTGGTGGATTAGATTTAACAACCGTTACTCAAAAACAGTCATTCAGGTAGATTTTAACTCTTGTAATCACCATTCTTGGTGATTTCATCTTCGATTGGCTTCATCACGTTTAGTGTCAAGACCCAGCTCAGAGTTAGACACCAATGATGTAGTTTTACATTGGTGCACAATCTCAAAATATGTAAATTTCGACATCATGGAGCATGAATTTGACGAGGAGCATCACTTTTCACTTCTCAGCTCTGTTTTTGAACAGATGCATGATTTGAGTCCCTTTATTATACTTTACTCGAACGCCACTGTTCGAGCGTATCGTTTATGGATTGGGAGAGGTTTACCCATCCTACAACATTATTGTAAATAGTTTTTGAAGGTCTTAGAACCGTGTGACAGATTCCAGATGAATCATATTTGAGCGTAATGAGTGCTGTAGGTCATAACTCACCCTTAATCCCGAATTACACTACTACGTATCAGTTTACTTATCACCTAAAGTTAAAGTGTTATTACAGAGTCATTCATATTTGTATTAGTGCCCTAAGAGCACGTTGTGTGAACTTTGTACTCCACAGTTGAGTGGAATATCTTTGTCAAAAACAAAACATGTGAAAGAGTTGACTTCGAGTTGCTACTCTTTGCTTTGAGTAACACCACACAAGTCTGTTAATATTTTTACGTGGCCTATTTCAATGCCTTCTACTACATTATATACAATTCACCTGTGGACTGAATATGGTGAATATACGTGTTTTTTTGAATGTGAAATTGACTTTGCTAACGGCATTAACTCACTCTGTGTGAGGGACACTAGCCAAGGCCAGACACATGACAGGTGTTGCTTTCAACTACCGTAAATATTACCCGCAATGCCAAGCTGCGTGATTCTCAATGCGAGACGACAAATGAATGACATAACAATCTTTACATTTTCTTAAGGGATATTTTCTGACCGAGCTGTAGTCGCAGTCTCGATAGTATTTTGATCAAGTAAACTACCGTTTACTAGTATGGGTGACATGGAAAGCCACGAGCTCATGTGATATTTTTTCGCAGTTATGGAAGCGAACAAATGATGTTTTTAATCACTAATGTGATGCTAGTTGAGCTATTATTTGAATGTACCAGACTGGATGTTATTATTCTCACTGTTAAGTGAATGTTTATTCCGTGCGTAGACACGATAGGGTGGGTTACCATGTTTGTTGTGAATTGCCGGCCAGTTTCTAAGCTGAGCGCTAGACTTTGCCGAGGTATTTTCTGAATGTGATCCAGGTGGACACACAGATTACTTGTAATGATTGGTTTTTACGGTCCGTGGCAACGTCCGTGGTGTTATTGTGAATTATGAGGCTAGTATGTTGAGGATATCGTACCAATTTCTTGTTAGCTCCATGTTTAAGCCTGCATCAGACGGTCATTTGACATAAATAAGAACTCGTAAACCTACGATAATAATAATTGCTACTAAGCCATGAACGCTCATTATAAGTAAAACGCTGATATTAAAACGTCAGTTAATTAATAACAGTCAGGTAAACGTTGATCATTATTGCTTTGAGCTGACCGATACATCGTGCGAGCCAGATGTTCATTCCTGAAGGGCCGCGTGCCCTTTTCAGGTGGATCACTGTGTTGAAAGTGAATTCCTTTCATTTGATTACACGATAGATGACAAATGAGAACAAACAATTCACCATTTTGCTGTAGGCAGGTGAATAATATGCTTTTTGTGTGTACTATTGTTTATTTGAAGTGTATAAACCCAATTGTACCCTACTGTTTTTCTTGTAACTACTCTTTGTACAGCTATCATTTGTATGCTTAGAAATGTATTACAATGACTGTTATTAACCTTGTAACTAGTTTTTGCTAACACAGACGCCTAGCGTCGTTGTTGTATGTGATAGGATTTATTTAGCTGAGTTAACATTAAATGTAAATAAGAGGGTAGATGCCAGCTTTATTTAGATTTTTGTCGTCATGTTTGACTGTTTTCTTATAATGTTTTCTCCCGAAAACATTACTCATCTTTGATTTATTCATTAAATTAGGGTTTTTCGCACCACTTCCTAGCTTTGCCTTGATCTTTCTCTTGTAACTAGGACTGATCGAGGGGGTATTCCTTCAAGCTAGCGGTTGTTTCTTCTGTTGTTTATTTTTGATTAGCTATTTGTGGATTAGCCGATTTAGACCCTCAGACCTTAGGCTAGGGGTCTGAATTTCTTAATAAATTATCCTACCAAATTTACTTAAGCCTGGATATTAGTTATTTAGTAGTTTGTTCTTTTGGGGCTGCATTTATTTGGGTGTCTTTGACATTTCATCATGATGGGGACCTGATCTCAAGTGATGCGGAGTCTTGTGCCGGCTAGCCCCACAAGGAGTGCATTCCGATCCTCTTCGGCCATGTTTCTTGAGGGTGAGGTGATCTGGGAGGCCACGCAACGGTTGGTGGTAACCCGATAACCTCCTCTGACGTGCACATAACCTATTAATATTTTTCTGGTGCCCAACCAAGTGGCCAATTTTGGAAATGGAGGCCATCAGCTCCATGTTGTTTTAAAGTGGGCCTTGCTTAATTGGTTATTGACAAATTGTCTGGCCTTTGACGAACTTCAGAGGTCGTACAGCCGTGCAATAGGTCACATGTCATTCTTTCAGATATCAGACCATTGGCGAAGTACAATTACATTAAAATTCAGTTGAGGACTTTGACTTTGCCAGTACTTCGTCCTGAGTAAATTTAACTTAGCTTTGCTTGATTGTTGTTTTGTATCGTAAATGTATAATCAATTTTATCTCCCAATCCAGCAGTATTCGTGAATATTTATGGAGGAACTTTCCGCCCAGACCATCTCCTGTTATAGTGATAAGTTAGGTTTAGACATCTCCATCTCTCTCTCAATTGTATTTATGTTATTATGGACGAGAAGAGATTCAAGATTATGGTTTACCGCATGATGGATCAAATGAACGCAAACTTGGAGGCAAGTATTGCCGTCCTTCGGGGCAATTTCAATGAAAATACGAGAACTTTAAGGGGTGACCTGGACTTAGTTCGAGGGAAGGTCGCTAAGTCCAATAACACTCAAACTCGTAACGCCACCGCTTTAAGAGGTGACATAAACACTGTAAGGGGTGACATAAACAACGTAAGGGGTGAAATTTATGCTGCTAATGCCACTTTGGTCATTAACACACAATCTCTAACCGAGCTGCGAGAAGACATTGAAACTAACCGTGTAGAAGCTAATACTAACTTGTTAGGGGGTTTAGCTGGAGAACGCGCGGATATCATGACTTGTAGAACGGAATTGGAGACTCATCTTGTCGCAATCGATGAGAATATCGAAGGGATGAATACTCGAATGGCAGAGGGCAAGAATGAGTTACAGCAGACTATAGCTAATGTCAGGTAACAGCTAGAGTTGCGAGTCGCTGCCATCGAGGGACGTCTTGAAGAAAACCAGATATTTCACGAAGGTGTTACGAGAGAAGTAGGATTGGTGGGCACAAGCATGAGGCTTATAAGGGGAGTCGCCGTAACAGTGCATAATAACATGAAGGCTAACGCGAAAGATAAGGTTCGTTTTCGTGACGAGCTAACGCAGAGCACACAACTTGTAGACGAATTGAATACAAATCTAGAGGACCTCACACATCAAATGCATGCAAACCATACTGAACTTGCGAGGGAAATAATTACTTTTAAGAAAGAGGTTTCGGAACATAAGACCAACGTCGAGAGCAGCATAGCGCAGGTGGAGACCTGTTTAGCGGACTATAAAGCGGAACAAAAGGCTGAAACCGATTACCTTAGTAAGCGAATTGAGGAAGTCGCAATTAAAGAAAGATTTGAATCATCACGTAATGTCTGGACTACTGTCCAAGAAGTGGATGATCGTCTTCCTGGCAAAATAGAGCGTTTGGTACTTCAACTAAATTCGTTGAGTATGACAGGAGATTCACCAAGTACTCCGGACTTACAGCAAATTGAGCAGTGATTGGAAAGACTTGAAACTCAACCCAAGTCTATCTTATTTGCTACCACACCGACTTATATCCCGATAACTTCGACAAGTACTCACATGATGACGACTGCTGAGACACGTCCTGCCACTAATATTGGGCAGCCTAGCACGTCTAATGCATGGCAGAGTTACTTACCCTCTACTTCTACCGTGGGAAATAATTCTTTTGCACCGTCTACTCAGAACATAGGGATGCAAACGATGTCAACAACACCAAACGTAACTATGACGATGGGACAAAGCCATACTACACCTCTGGAACAACCCAGTAGGCTTAGCCATAATGCACCAGCATTTTCGCCTATGCGGACACCGCATAATCCGAATGTCATAATTATAAGGTCACGAGAGGAGCAACCTGTTCACTTCTCGGGAACTGGAGGTGGTTTGACTCCAGTAGAATTTCTGAACAACGTCGAGTGTTACCTCAGAGATACCATGGTGACACCAGGGCGTGAATTGAGGGTCATCGAACGCTTGATGGATGGACCAGCCAGTACCTGGTTTAGGGCTTTTAGATACTCGTTCAGTGGGTATCAGGACTTTCGTGAGGCACTCTTAAGGACATATTGGTCCAGCGACATCCAGCAAGGAATCCGCGCTGAGATGTATACGAAACGGTATAGTTCGACACAACTTACACGTTATGCGATCTACTTCGCATCACAGCTGGCCAGATTAAGATGTCTGCAACCTCTTTTGGCTGAAGCTGAATTTATCCAGACGATAATCCGCCAATATCCTGCTGATGTCCAGCGAATTTTTATTGCGGCTGATGCCACCTCATTTGTTCAATGCGATTAAATCCTTCACAGGTTGGACTCCAGTAGAGAACAATTCACAATTCATACGCCAAGAGGTGAACCATGAAATGAGCCTAGACAGATTAACTTGACTACGGTTGACAAAGTGAGCCACACCACTACACCGTGACCAACAACAACCGTCGAATCAACAATATTGGAGACGTCGTTCAGAGGGAAATAGCAATCACAGGCGTAACCAGAATGGTGACAGAAACAATAACAACAATAACATTAGACAGCAAAATACGATCAGGCGTGTCTATCGGTACTGAGGGGATTATAGAAGAGACCGTGACCTGCGATACCAGACTGATCGGGATTCGAGAGGGCGTGCGCAGGAGAGCCGCAACTTCAGACGCCAGCTCTGCGATCACGAAGAGAGAGACTGAGCTCGAACTTCGAGGGATCGACAGGACATTCCGGATGACGTACCAGCCTAGTACCTCAACCGAAAAGAGGGAAAAACGCCAAAAACGCAGTGAGGAATGTGGAGATGGACTCCGGAGTAACTGCTGTCATTTTACACTGGGAGCCACTCCAAGAAGACCTCCTGTATGAACGACGAACCACGATCGACGTCCACATCACTCGATTACTATTTATATCTGCTAAGAAAAATGATTACCCGGTTACACTTCTCATTGATACTGGAGCTATGATAAGTATATTATCGGCGAACTTTCAAGCCATTCTGAAAGCTCACACGGAACCAACCGAACTTCCTGTTTCGACAGTGAAAGTTAGGGATATAATCCCGGACAAGACTGCAAAATGTAAGATTCAAGTACTATGTGCATTGGAAATTGGAGGACATGTCTATTTGCACCAATTCCTTGTGTTGAAAGACTAGAAGTACCAAGCGATTTTGAGCGCGGACTTCATGAGAAGGTAGAACGGAGTGATTCACATGGGAGAGAACACGATCCGCTTCGGACCGCACGGCGCCTTTCTGATGGATCTCAGCGAAGAAGAAGAAGAAGGGAATAACGAGATTAATGTCCAGGAAATGTTGGAAACTACGGAAAAAGAAAACACTAAGGAAGAGTGTAGAGATGATTATTGTCATTGGAGATATGAACACTGGAGAGAGGATTGGTGTCTCCAATGCAGCAAAACTTAAAAAGTATCACCAGAATTGATTGTAAGTACCTGAGCAAATAAGAATGCTTGTCCAGAATTATTATTTGAAGCGACGTGGAGGTAAATGAGCCCGTATTCGCTCATGCTGGTGATAGCTTTTGTAAGAAACATGGATTGTAATCTCTGATAATTTTGGAACTTTTGACTTCGTTCCGATGGATGAAAATACATTTATCTCTTCATTACTAGTACCTTCCTGCCATTGCCCCCAGTAATCATTCGTGCTACCCTCATATCAGTTACCTCTAGCTTATGTATGCTAGCGTATATCCCAGCTCTCACTTCCATGAGCGATGTAGTGAGAGTTTTGTTTTGATTTCTTGCAGAAAACTGTAGATTGGGAATCAGAACTCACTGCATTGTATTTTCTACACCTCGACTCTATTTCCTTACCCATTCTACCATTACAGCCTAAGATCCACCTTCTCGAATTTAGTTCCCCCTATTTGGCATTCTATTTTATTCTGTTATTTTCCTACCAACATCACCCTCGTTTTTGAAATGCTGATCTTCATACATTTCTGTTCAAGTTCAAACATGTTGGCTTGTAAACGGAGTCTGTCATTACAACCAGGTCATCAGCATAAGCCTAATAGAATACCAGCTAGCTAGTTTATGTCCTTCAGAAAACGATTCATATATAAAATAAACAGTAATGTTGAAGGATTACAGCCTTGCCTAGCTCCTTTGAACCAAACTCATCCCGCCATCTACTTTCACAGACACCTGATAATCAAAATAAATACTCTATATTGACTTAGCAGCCTTCCCTTGATACCATAATCCCTCAGGATGCTGAGCATCTTTTCCCTTTGTACTCTATTGAACGTCTTCTCTAGTTCTATAGGCAGAACACACGCACACAGTGTGCGCATTTCTCAATAGGGCGCATAATAAAAACTTGATCCTGACACCCGCGTTGTCGTCTAAAACCACACTGGTTTTCATCCATCTTACTCTCGGCCAATGATGGAGCTTTCCTTTCTACAATGACTGAGTACACTTTTCCTGGGACACTATAATTGAAGAAACAGCACAAGTCCACCGAACACAGTTTTGAGAAAATAGCTTTTTTAGTTATTTAATTATTTTTAGCCAGTTTGCCAGTGCTAGAAATGACTCCCAGAAAGGTTGCGTGAGGGTATTGTTTTTTTATGTCTAATTATTTCTTTTAAGGCAATATATAAAGTACTTGGACATATGCCATTTTGCAACTCTGTATATTTATTGAGAAATATAATGACCATTTGAAATAACAATACAAAGATTCTGAGCAAAATACAATAAAATACTGTTATTTATGAACTTCTAATCACTGTCCGTGTCCCAAAGTTAACTGCCACTCTCTGTATTGTCACTAGACTAGTAAGGTTTCCGTACTTCTTTACCAACTTTTGATATGATAACTTAAACTCACTAGGGATACTGTATATATACTACATTATGTCTCTTCCTTTTGGCACTTTCAGAGGTGCTGTTTTGCAACTGCCTTAATTTACTCCCTAAAATAAAAGGACCTCCTCATGGAAACTTATGTTGCTTTGCCCTGTTCATAAAGCATAGCTGTCTTAAGATCTCTATTCTGGTCTCAACTCATTTATGGTGCAAAGTGAACTTGTGCGGTTTTGTATCTACCTTCTTTATTGTTGCAGTCATCCCCGTTATCTTGCTTATAAATTTGGGAGATTACTGCTTTTGTCCAGTCAGAGGGTACCTTTCCTAAATCCCACGTCAGTTCGATTATCCTATGCAACTATTTCATTCCTGCTTTCTCTCCATACTTGACCATTTTTGGCCGAATTTGATGTACACCTACCACTTTGTGACACTGTAGTTTATTTACTACCCTCTTTACTTCCTCCACCATGATCCTGTTCCCTTCCTCATTCTTCTCCTGCCTAAAGAAAGAAAGCCCATCTTCCTTCCAATCACCTGGGGAATTATTATTAAAAACCTTTGATCCCAAATGGACAATTATGTTGGAAAGGATTACAGCAGTTCAAATATCAAAGTGATTTATTTTCTGGTTTTTCGATTTTTGTTTGTTTCATCAATGGTGTTCTCCTTCAAATGGGCATCAACTTCTTGATTTAAAGGATCGTAATTATTTTATATAGTTTAGATGATCGTAGTTGTTCAAATATTAAGTTTGTTCTCTCTCCTTTGCTCCAATGCCACAAACGCTATCATATCACTGGCATTAATTTGGTAAGTTGATAAACGGGTAATAGACTATCATTACGTAACCACGTGGCACTACGGACTATTAAGGGTCTTGGTCTACCAAGCAACCACTAATCTATCATTATGGTGGGATGACGCATGGTAAGCATGAAAGTTCCCCTCGGTGTTAGTGGCCGGGGGTTGTAACATAACTACATTTAATTAATTGAATACCGTATGCGATAATTTTAAGCCGTAAGTGAAGTCACGAAGCCACTTTTCAGTGTTGCCTCTACAAAATATCATTTATACTTTTCAGTCAGTCAACACGCTTTTTGCCCACAATCAGATACATATATATACTTCCCCTAAAGGCGGATGAACCATTTGTGGTCAACGCCGTAGAAAATGTAGCGTCTGTTCTCCAGGTTAGGGGCGGCGCGTACTCCAGAGGAGCGGCCTTGTTACCAACTCTCTGGATCACATCCAGAGTTGTAACTCGGGACCTAGTCCTTTATCGGTGTAACCGTAACTGTCAACCATGGAAAGTCTTTCAAGGAATACACCACCGGCTGAACCTAGAGTTCAGAGAAAGCAGCATTCGGATCCGGTGGGCTGCAACCTACGAGATACCGTGATGTCGGAGGCACGGAAGCATCCCAGTACAACGAGACTCAAACTAATGCAACAGCCAGCATCTACACAAAACTTCAAAGATTTAAAGCTAAAAAAAAAATCTCTTTTTTCTCGACACACATCGTTAACTCTTTGTGCCAAATTGGAAAATTAAAGATTATCACTGACATCATGGACAAACATAAAATTCTAATAATGGCCCTTCAAGAAATAAGGAATAGTGATCAGGACCCAATAGAATCACAAGGGTACCGGCTGTATAAAGGAATCCATGGAAAACGAGTGATGAAAAATTGTCCGCAGTTTGGTAATGGATATCTAATAAATCTCAAAATCATCGATTCAGTCCTGGAATTTAAATCTCAATCCCCCAGACTTGCAACACTAACTTTGAAATCTGCAAATAAAATCTACACAATTGTCAATGTTCATGCTCCCACTCATCGGAAAAATAACACCCTAAAGGATAAAGAAGCAACGCAACAATTCTGGGATCTTTTGGATCAAACTTTAATCAACATACCTCCATCACACGTTAAAATTCTCCTTGGCGATTTCAACGCACAACTAGGACAAGAAAGAAGGTATCGAGATATCATTGGAAAATGGCCAGCCTATAAGAGGACGAATAAAAACGGTCAAACATTGGTTGAATTATGAAGGAATCACAATCTTATCTCAAAATCAATGTACTTTAAAGGGAAACCTCACAAATTAAAAACTTGGAAACATCCTGATTTCCGTAAAGGTGAATGGCAACTGGACCTCGTTTGCATGGATAAATTTCACCATCGATAAGTCTACAATGTCAAAGTCCTAAGGGGGGGAAGACTCAGGGTCAGATCACTATGTTGTTAAGATCAAAATAAAATTAACTCCTAGGGTTAAGAAAAGATGTCCAAATGAGAATAGAAGAATGTTCGACCCAACCACCTTAATAAATAATAGGGAGTACTATAGGAAAACAGGAGAAGGATCTGTCAACACTAATACATTAGAAGAACTGACCACCAAACTAAAATCTATGGCAGAAGAGTTAGCTCCAACAAATCTTAGGAAAAAAGCATGAATGGTGGAATGAAGAATGTGACCAGGCAATTGAGAGAAAACACCAAGCTTAGATAAATCATCAAGCCCAAAAATCCGAAAAATCAAATTTATAACTGATAAAACAAAGAAAGTCAACCCATAAAATCGTCAGACAAACCAAACGAAAACATCTTAAAAATACCTTACAAAAGACAGAAGAGAGTTTCAACAAAAAAACAATCACGAGATTACTATAAAACCTTTGACAAATACCTTAAAAAATATCAACCCCCTACATTGATGCTGAGGGATAAATCTGGAAGGTTGGCTCATAGTAATCAATAAAATACAGAGATCCTTGCAGAGACATTCAACAAACTTTTAAATTGCGATGACCCACTGGAGACGCTGGATGTAAATACCGACACACCCATTTTAGCCACCCCAGATCTAATTGATCCGCCTAGTATCAATGAGGTAGAACTAGTGATTAAGGAACAAAAAAATTATAAGGCATGTGGTGAAGACTTAGTCTTTGCAGAAATCTGGAAAAACTCAGGGAAACCAGCAATCATAAATCTACATCAGCATCTAGTCAAAATGTGGATCTCAGAGAAAATCCCCGAATATTGGACCTCTGGTGTAATTCATCCATTATACAAAAAAGGAGATAAAACTAATCCAGACAATTACAGAGGAATAACCCTTCTGGACTGCACTTACTAAATTTTCTCCCGCATAATTTACAATAGGATAAAAAACATTCTGGAACCACAACTTGGAGAATACCAAGCAGGATTTCGCACATACAGAAGTTGCCCAGACCAAATTCTCAGCCTGAAACTAATAATGGAATATTACAAATACAGAAATAAACAACTGTTTATTTCATTCATAGATTTCAAAAAGGCTTATGATAGTATACACAGACCTACTCTTTTAAAAATTCTCAGATCATATGGCCTTCATCCTAAATTAACAAAAATGATTGAACTAAGTTTAACCAACACAATTTCAAAGGTCAAGTTCAGGGGAGAAATGTCAAGTGCTTTTCCAATAAAAACAGGCCTTAGACAAGGTGACGGATTATCCCCACTACTTTTCAATGTGGCTCTCGATTACATCGTGAAAATTTAGCAAAAAGAAAACCCACCTAAAATCAGAATGTGAGCAAAACCCTCAATAAGAACAAACTACCTAGGGTTTGCAGATGTTTTAGCTCTCTTAGCCCTTGACATGGAAAAAGTTACTGCTCAGATCACCAGTCTCCAGAAAATTGCATTAAAAATATGTTTGAAAATATCTTCTGAGAAAACTGAGATCATGCCAATGAAACCTATTGACATAAAGGAGGTCATCATAAATTATCAAAAAATTAACATAGTTTTACAATTTAAATATCTTGGAGAAATCATTATGCATAACTTAAGCGAAAAAACAACATGGACAAATAGAACCCACAAAATGAAAATAGCACAATTTCTAACCTGGTCAACTTATAACAAACAAGTAGTTCCGTGAAGAACTATACAGCCTATTTCCATATATCCTACTTATGTTAACTGCCACTATGAACACACAAAATTTCAGTTTGATTGCTGTAATAGATTCGTAGATATTGAGAACCGACTAAATATTTCGAAAGGTCGCCTTGTTGGATTTTATATATGTAGGTCCTAGAGTTATGTACTGTTACATGAAGATTATTGTGTACGTGTAGCATTCAAATTTCAATCACATGATTAGGACACAAGAAGTAACAAGGCGATTTTAAAATTTCGCACAGCTGCCATCTTGTGGTTATGGAAACAATTGAAATAAATTAGATGCCAGTGGATTAACATACGTATAAGGATTTACTGTACCACGTTTCACTGCACTAGGATGGTAAAATTGCGAGAAACGTCCAAGTGAATATTTATATTTCGCGTCGCCGCCATGTTGGATTTGTGATCACCAGGTTACTTAAAGTCCTGTTGGTGAACATATGTTCATAGCCCCTATGAACATAAATAAATTCAGTTTGATTTCTATAATAGATTCGTAGATATTCAGAGCCGTCTAAATATTTCGGATGGTCGCCATGTAGGATTGTTAAATGTATAGGTCATAGAGTCATGTACCATTAAAGGAAAATTATTGCGTAGGTTCATTATTCCAACTTTCACTTCGATCGCATGATTACGACACAAGAAATAAAAACTTAATTTTAAAATTCGCACAGCCGCCATTTTGAGGTTATGTAAACAATTGAAGTAAATTGGATACCAGTGCATTACAATGTGTATAAACATTTCCTGTACCAGATTTCATTGCGTTTGGAACATTAAATCGCGAGAAAGGTCTATTAAAATTTTTAATTCGCTTGGCCGCCATGTTCGTTTTGTAGTTAACCGGTTTTTGAAAGTCTTATAGGTGAACTTCCAGTAGTGCCCTTTATCTCCGTACAAAATTTCAGGGTGATACCGCTAATAGTTTCAGAGATATAGAATGCCGGTGAAATATTTCGCACATCCGCCATTTTGTGGCTATGTAAACAATTGAACAAAGTTTGATGTCGGTGCATTACAATGTGTATAAACATATACTGTACCAAGTTTTATTGCGTTTGGTTGGTTAAATCGTGAGAAACGTCTATTTAAAAGTCGCAAATTCGCGTGGCCGCCATGTTGGTTTTGTAGTTACCAGTTTTTCAAAAGTCACATAGGTGAACCTCTAGTAGTTCCCTTTACAACCGTAATAAATTCCAGTGTGATGTCGGTAATAGTTTCGGAGATATTAAATGCTGGTGAAATATTTCGCACAGCCGCCATGTTGGATTGGTGAGACGTAACAAAATTTGAAGGGCACGGTTGAGGTTGCCCGGAATATTGCTATGAACTTACCGAGTTTCATTGAAATCGCTCCAGCCGTTTTAAAGTTATTAGGGACACACACACACACACACACACCTCACACACACGCACACACACGGACAAAAGGTGATCTCAAGCCAATTTTTTTCAAAATTGAAAATAGGCTAAAAATGCTTGTCAATAGGCACTAAGATCCAACACTACAAAACTGTAACTTTGCCCAAAGCCACTTATGCTTGCGAAACCTTGTTCCAAATTAAAAATGAAAGAAGAACTGATCAGCTCCTCAAAACTGAAAGAAGAATTATCAGAACCTGCATAAATAAAAAGTACCAGGTTGAAGGAGTCTGGAGAATCCTCTCCAATGAAACAGTCTATCGACAAATTGACCCAGTTACCAGCACGATGAAGAAGAAAAGAATCTCTTATTTCTTTCACATCCTACGATTACCAGAAAACAGGATTGTACGACAACTAGTGATGAGAGATCTGGGAAAGAAGACTGGAGGGCATTGGATCAAATAAATTCAAGAGGATCTCAAAACAGTTGGACTCGAAATTACAGATGCAGTGAACAAGAATAAAATCACCACCCTTCTTAAGAATCACAAATTTTCAGCAGAAATGATGCACAGACGGCCTGTAGAGATTTCAGACGAATTAAGAACACTGCAATCAGAACGAATGAAGAAGTACTGGGCAGATAAGAAGAATCAAACAATACAACCTTCAAAGAAAAAGTGTACATGGAAGACTCAAGTGGTCCAGTGTGGCCAATAAAGTTAATAATAATATATATATATAAATATATATAACATATATAAATATATATATATATATATATTATATATTATATATATATATATCTACTTAGTATAAAACGATTCTTGGTTGTCACGAGTAACCTCGAGAACCGCTGGATGGTTTTTGATGCGGTTTTCACCATTCCCTAAAGGATATCTTGAGGAAAGTTTCTGTAGAATATAGTTTATTTATGAACAAAGGAAGCCGAACAGTAACGATTTCAGTGAAAAAGTAAAAAAAAACTGGCATCCGTGAGCTTTTTAAGCTTACGCTGGGAAAACCGTTAACAATATCAATATAGTCTGAGTTTAAGTCCAGGAGAACATGTCTCTATCTTCAATACATCGCCCACTATAAGTGTTTTTACGTTTCCATTTCTTCCAACAATATCCATTCAGTTACTGAGGCCACAGTTTACGAGCTAGCTAGGGGCGAGCATATCAGCCCAGTTACGGCCTAGGAAGCGGGCGAGCCTATTACCCCAGATACAGCCAGCAGCAAACTGCTGAGTCTTGTTGAGTTAAGACTTCAGAGAAGAGTGGTTGTGTTTGGAGTTTCCCTGGAAGTGCAACTCGGCCTTTCTTCATTTTGCCTGTGAACTTTTCGTTCCGCAAAATACACAGTCAAGTTAAGATTTGACCGATGGTGGATTTGTGTTTCATGCACCTCGCCATTCTTAAATTACGTCTGACATGAATTCGTTGCACATGCATCTCCATGATAGTATAATTATGATTTTAACCCATCATGCTGAGACGTAAAACGGATAGAGGTCGTAGTTCATTGATATCGAAAGAAAAAAAGCACGTATCACTTAATGCTTTCATAACTGTTCCCTGGCGAAGCTAGTATAAAACATTATTCCGGAAAAATTACATTCTAAGAATATTATCCTGCATTTCCCAGTTTATATGTAAAATAATATTAATACAAGTATTTCTTTTTCTGGAATAGTGTGTTATTACCTTTTTAATACAATTGATGAAAACGCGTGTTGACCAACTGAAAAATATAAATTGATAGTTATAAGCCGGTAACTACCAAAGGCCATTAAAGAACGGATATTTCTGCTAGCAGAACATGTTTCAGAACATAACGTAAAAATAATTGCACATATAGAGTTAAAGGTATTATCTACTCACTTAAAAATAATAA
The DNA here is from genome assembly GCA_946902985.2 of Meconema thalassinum. NCBI lineage: Eukaryota > Metazoa > Arthropoda > Insecta > Orthoptera > Tettigoniidae > Meconema > Meconema thalassinum. The sequence continues at coordinate 1,200,703,473 of OX336388.2, read as the reverse complement.
AGCTTCAGGCGAGGATGGGATAATTGCAGAAATGTGGAAGCTAGTAGATGCTGAATTTTTAATAGCAACGACAAATCTATTTCAGAAAATTTGGATTGAGGAAGCAATTCCAGAAGACTGGTTAATCGCCTTATTTCATCCACCACATAAAAAAGGCTCAAAAATTGATGTCAATAGTTATAGGGGGATCTCATTGTTGTCTGTCACATATCAAATATTTGCCAAATTACTTCTAAACAGACTTGAACCACAGATCGAACCACAGCTTGGCGAGTTCCAAGGTGGTTTCAGAAGGAATACATCGTGTGCAGAACAAATTCTTAGTTTAAAATTGATATTAAAATATTACAACAACAGGCCAAAGAATATCTTTATCTCATTCGTTGATTTTCAGAAAGCGTATGATTCAGTGGATAGGGATACTGTTTTTGACACATTGAAGGAATACCAAGTTGATCAAAAAACCATAAATTTATTAAAACTTACATTAACTAATACGATTTCCAGAGTCAAATTTTTAAATGAAGTTAGCGAGCCCTTCGAGGTAAAAACTGGGCTAAGACAAGGGGACAGTCTATCACCACTGCTTTTCAATTTGGTCTTGGATAAAGTCATGAGGACGTTTTGGGAGAAGAACGATTCAAGTGCTAAAATTGGTACAAAGTCAAAGGTTTAGCATTTGCTGACGACGTAGCTTTGTTTGCTGAGTCAGAGCAAGGAGCTATTAACCAAATCGATCAGTTAAAAGTAACGGCGGAAAAAGCGGGCTTACAGATTTCATTGGTAAAAACAGAGATGATGACAAGTGATCAGAAATACACTAAGAAAATGAGAAAAACAAATTATGGGAGCATCAGGGTCACTGACCGATTTAAATATCTTGGAGAAATAATTAGTAGCAATGGGACGGATAAATTGGCAATTGAGAACAAAAAAAAGGGAAATTGGAAAGATTAAATTTTTGTACAAAAAATATATACAATAAACAGAACCTGTCTATCAATGCAAAATTACGACATTTTAATACAGTTGTTAGACCAGTCATCTTGTACGGTATGGTAACTACAAATATAACCGGAATGGAGAATTTGCTCAAGATAGAAAGGAGAATTTTAAGAAGGATTTATGGTCCTAGGAAAACACAGGAAGGTTATAGACTGAGATCCAATGCAGAAATTTATAGTAAAATCGACAACCTTGAAGTGATGATCAGAAAACGGCGACTTCAGTTCTACGGACATATGATCCGCATGGATTGTTCAAAGTTAAACAAACAATTTTTTGATAAAATATGTAACTATAAAGGGCAAGGAGGCTATGTAAAACAAATGAAAGGAGAACTTCAAAAATTCAAAATTACTGAAGACGATTGTCTAAATCGAATAGATTACAGTAATAAAAATTTTGGCCTCAAAATTCTTGTCGGGGAGAAGAAGAATCTCAACAGAGGAGAATGGATTGCTGAAAGAAGAGCTGGGCAGTCGACCAGAATGAAAGACTTCTGGAAGAGAAAGAAGGAAACTAGACCTATAAAGAAGTGATATTTGCGTGGTCCTTGTTGGCCTGTCCGCGGTGTATATATATATATATTAAGGGCCTTGGTTTACCAAGCATCCTCTGCTCCGCCATTTGATGGAGGGATTAGTCACTTACTAATCTAAAAAAATGAATTAAATACCGGTACGCTTTATTCAGATATAAATAATCTTGGAAGATTGATCTTCAAGTGATTATTTAGAGAATGATTGTCATTAAACATACACTAGCCACTAGTGGACCCATGCGAAAACTCTCGCATAATGGGTTGTGTGCGCCCCATGTGTACACACTACCCGCCCGTCTGTAGTGCTATGCGGGCTGTTCGCGACACAGTTCGGCCAGGGGCTATCTGGGTTGTGTGCGCTCCATGTGTACAGACTACCCACCTTCCTCTAGTGCTATGCGAGCTGTACGCAACACAGTTCTGCCAGAGGCTATCGTCTCGTTTATTTGTTTAAAAGCTCTTTATAAACAAAAAATATATTTCCTTTGACTTATCAAGAGATACAAGATTTTGTCTGTACTATTGAGACGATTTGGAAGATTTTGGTACAAACCACACCTTCTAACTCCCTCTGGTTTAGGAGCTTGAGTTTTGTGAAACATACACCTTAGCGTATTATATAATACGATTGTTTTCTCTCTTCCGTACAAGATAATATAAGAAACTGTTATTATTATTATTATTATTATTATTATTATTATTATTATTATTATTTTCGGTTTATACAGTACATATAACACATTTCTGGTACTTTACAACATAACTATACGGGCTTCAGTGAACCAAAGTATAGTTACGGAAACTGCAACTTCTAAGCTGGAATTTCGCTACCCATGAACTTCCGAACGATTCTGGTTGTTGGTAGAACTACTGCCTTCTGCATTAGTTTGTACAGACGAGTATCCAGATCCAGTTCTTTAAGGCCTTGGAGCAAGGTACTTGGGATCACGCCCGTACTCGACACAATGATAGGTATGGTCTTTACTCGCTCTATATGCCACTGTCTTTTGATAGGGTCGACCAACTCGCTGTATTTGCTGATCTTTTCAATTTGTTTTGACAGGAGATTCTTGTTGTTAGGAATCGCAACATCAATCAATGTAGTTTGCTCGGTTTTCTTGTTTATAACCACCAGATCCGGCCTGTTGTGTGATACCGATTGATCAGTCAAAATAGTTCGGTCCCAATACAGCTTGTATTCATTGTTTTCAAGAACACACTCTGGCTGATATTGGTGGTACGGAACTTTCTTTCCTTTCAGAAGCTGAAACTTATCAGCCAACTCCTGATGCAAGATTTTAGCAACTGCATCATGCCTTTGTTTGTGTTCCGTCGCCAGGAAATATTTACATGCAGATGTAATACGCTGTATTGTTTTTGACTGTTGACATCCGTAGCGGCATTTATCATCTCGTACAGCAGGATCTTTTACAATGAACTTGAGGTAGTTCCTTGTAGGGATGACTTGGTCTTGAATTGCAAGCATAAAACCTTCAGTTTCTGGAAAGATCTGTCCTGAAGTGAGCCAGTAGTTTGACGCAGTTATATCAACATTTGCTTGACTCACCTGATTTGGATGTCTTCCGTGCAAAGGTTTTGCTTTCCATGCTTCCATCTTCTGAAGGTCAGTTGGCATGTGGTGTTGAATCTCCTGTTTACACAAGACCAGTGGCGTTGATCTGTCCGTCTCACTGATGGCTCTGTGAAGTACAGATGACCTCGCTTCTGCGTAGAAGTAATCCCTAAGGCAGACTATCTGTCGTTTCATCTGGTTATCAATGTCAACGAACCCGCGCCCACCTCGGCTTCTGGGTAGAGTCAATCGCTCTATTGAAGATCGTGGGTGGTGTTTCCTTCCTTTTGTGAGCATCGTTCTCATTTTTCGCTCAAGTCCTTCGATGTCCGTTTTACACCATTTGATTATGCCAAAGGAGTAGCTCAGCACAGGTACAGCATACGTGTTAACAGCTTTCACTAGGTTTTTGCTATTCAAGTGCGTTTTTATGATTTGTTTTAATCTTTTGACAAATTCACAGGACAGATATTTCTTTATTGACACATGGTCAATATGCTTAGCTTGGTTTACTCCTAAGTATTTGTAGGTGTCTTCTGCCAACATAGCATTAATATGCTGTCCACCGTCCAGCTCATACCCGGACTTCTGTACTTTTCCTCTCACCACCTTTAGTGTCTGACACTTGTCCAAACCAAACTACATGTGTATGTCTCGTGAGAATGCTTCAACTATTCTTAGCAAGTTGTCCAGATGCGACTCTGTTTCGGCATAGAGTTTAAGGTCGTCCATGTATTGCAGATGATTTAGCAAAGTACCAACTCTCTTTCCAATCTTAATAGAAAAGCCGTAGTGAGTAGAGTTAAGCTGGGTAGATAAAGGATTCATTGCCAGGACAAACCATAAGTGGCTAAGGGAGTCTCCTTGAAAGATGCCTCTCCGAATCGATATATCATCTGTTCGTATATCTCCGCGTGGCGTACTGAGACACAGTCTAGTTTGCCATGCTGACATAACCCTTTCCAAGAAACTGACAAATACCTCATTGCTCATATACGATTGCAGCACTGCTACTAGCCAGTCATGGGGCACAGAATCAAATGCCTTCTTATAATCGATGTACGCCAAATGAAGGTTTCGCTGATTTAAGTGTGCCTGGCCACACACAACTGAGTCAATTATTAGTTGTTCTTTGCACCCTTTTGAACCCTTTTTACAACCTTTCTGTTGTACAGCAATTATATTGTTTCTTTCACAGTGTGCATATATCCTGTTAGCCAGGCATGATGTAATGATCTTATACAACGTGGGCAGACATGTGATGGGACGATATTTTGTAGGATCCCATGTATTCTGAAGATCTTTTGGAAGCAAATATGCGATGCCACGTGTGATGAATTCGGGCAAGCTATCAGGATGAAGGATGGCATCATTAATGAACTCACCTAGTCGATCATGGATGCTCCAGAACTTCTTATACCAAAAATTCTGAATCTGGTCAGGGCCAGGGGCTCTCCAATTCGCTAAGTTGTTGATAACTTCCTTAATAGCATTTGTGGTGAATTTCTCGTGCTGCATTTGCTCAAATCTTTGGGAAGCTTGCTGTTCTTCTCTTACCCAACTTGATTGAGTGTCATGATGAGATGGTATAGACCAGGCGCGGATTCGAGGGGGGGGGGGGGGGGGGTCACGGGGGTCATGACCCCCCCCCCCCCCCCAACGGAGACCAAATTTTTTTGCAATCTCAAAACACGAAAACACAATTACCAGACAAATAAAACTTAACGAATTTTAACTGATAGAACAGTTTTTTTTTCATTTTATTCAATACTGAATTATCTTTATTGGAATTATTATGTTCTGTTTCAACTGTACATATTTACAACTTCAAACCTCTTGTATAAAAACTATTAGTTATACAACAAAATCAACTCGTCTATTTTGTTTAGCAAACCTTATGATTACTGAATCTATATTTATAGTGATGTCACGATGAATGTGCAGCAATGCACGGATAGGAAACTGGGGCTTTTTTCGCACCAACATTTTTTGCCGACGTCCAAACTGCAAGCTTGGTTGGCAATTTAAGCTGTGACTTTCTCCCTTTGTCGGTATCAACTCGACTTGCCGAAACTGTAACGTACCTTGATCCTTTTCTCGAAGCTCGATGAAAAAGTCTCAAAACACGCCGTTGCAATTTGTAGGAATATTTTTGGTGCGCTAAACGCATCAAATTTCTATCCATGAAGCTTGCAAAAAAACTGGTCTGGTTTTGTACGTTTGGTTATTTTGTGATTGCGTTTTTAGTGATACCATTTTTCTTAACAATTTCAGTTCTCTGACCCCCCCCCCCCCCCCAAGCCAAACTCTAGATCGAATCTCTGCCCCCCCCCCCAAAAACGAAACTCTAGATCCGCGCCTGGTATAGACAGTTGTTTGCCCCAAAATTCTTGAACTTCTTCTTTATTCGGATAGTTTTTGTCCGCAGAAACCTTTATCTTAGCCAGAGTCTGATAGAATCTTCTCTCTGAATTGGCGAAAAGGAAGTTATCTTTCTTCCTCTTCATACTCTCCCTATACTTTGCAAGTCTGGTGGATAAAACAGACAGCCTTTGTTTCAAGGTATCTAAGCACTGTTCATGTGTTGAATTCGGTACATCTCGCTGTGTGTGGTCTGTGTTTTGTCTCATTATATGCTCAGCTTTCCTCAGTACCTTTCTTGTTCTTGTACCACGAACATATTGTGTCATTTTAGCAATATCTGCCATGAGCTGTTCAATCCTTCCAACAAGTCTCCTTTCCCAGTTTGGCATCGATGGCATTTGCTTTTTCCGTTCATGTTGTCCAATACCCATAGCTCTCACAACAGTTACTGCACCACAGTAAATAATAGTATGAAGGGATTCCAGATTGGCAGATGATTCAACATGTTCCGGCGAAACATCCCGATTCATGATACTCAGTATCTTTGTCAGATTACTTGAACCATTGATTTTCGGTATTTTCGGCCTGCAATTTGTTTCAGTTCCATAAAACTCTATGACTGTAGTCATCATTTCATTCTTCAACATTCCAATTTGGTGATGATCGATAATTTGCATGGAAACTGGATCTACTTCTTGAAGGTTCTGGCTATCAGCTTGTGCCGACTCCATTTCTTCAGGAAAACTGTTCTGAGTGTCTCCATTCACACCTTCCTTCTCACGCCATACCTCCTCTTTAATGGAGTTCATTCTGGCTTCAGGGATAAGATTATTCCGGAGAATAGCCCTGTATTGATCAGATACTCCCTGTTCGGTCACAGTTAGTTCAGGGTAATGCAACCGAAATTCAGAATGTGAGCGTTGCCTATAACCAACTGAATTCTGCCCGAAGTCAGTAACCCTAAAATAAGTGCGTATTATGGTTTCATTCATGACATTTGTCCATTTAATACGCTGTCGTGGCAGTCCTGCCTGGGTGAGCACAGGTTGAGTTACCTGTGCAGCACCTTCAGCAGGTGAAGTACTAGGTAATGATTCACTTCCCTGCCCAGGCTCATCTTGCAAACGCTTGTCGGCTATAGTGATTTCGGGATCTTGCCCGGTAGGGGCCCGCCTGTTCAGCCCTCTACCACCGGCGGCTCGCATACTGTCACGTCCAGCACCGGCTCCAGACGTGCCCTGGCACTCCCCAGGCAGCGGCATTTCATCCGAGGCATTACTCGTAAATTTCTCCATCATGATGCATTAGATGGGTTTGCCTTCTATACCTACAGGCAGGTTTTGTTATCAGCCGTCCCTAACATGGGATACATACGCTGTTGGTAGCCGCCCGTTCCGGGTCAGACGCTACAATTGTAGGTTTAATTTTGGAGTTTTCCATCTCCTAAGCAGATTGCCTTCACTATGGCTCAGGAGTCCTGCCTACCCCATTTAATATATCTCGTCATTTCTGGTTAGCACACACCATGTCATTGCAGATTTCTCACAACTCACATTATATAAACGGTATAATTATCGTGCCGAGATATTGCTTTTATTACAATTAGTAGACGTCATTTAAGTGCAAATGACCAGCAGAGAAGGAATACAAACAAGATTGAATATAGGCTACCGTATTGTGCCCATGTGGAGTGGCCCAGTTATCGAACCCATATCCTTTTAGGAGGAATTAAGGTGAATTTTAGAACAGATTTCTAAAGATTGAGTAGGGTTAATACAGAATCGTGTTGCGTGACGCATGGATAAGTTGTCTAACCCAAGATTACCAGGCCACAGCTGCGGGATGATGTCATGAACAGTCATCGGAGACCAGGTTACGCACCCGATAAAAAAAGATCTGGATGAATTCCATTGAGTAGAGAGAGAAGGAGTTGTCGGAAAAAGCCCTTACTCGACAGTAAAATGACAACGCCGCAATCATGTAAGAAGAGAAATAATGAAAAATTAGTGTGTTGCGGTCTTTAAACTAAAGTAATGACCCCGTCATTGGTAATAATCCAGGGAAAGAGATTTTTGAGAAGGGATAAAGTTATTAACAATTGCGCAAGAAAGAAGTGTCAAGTCAGCACTACGCAATTAGTTATTCCCCACCCAGAAGGAAGTGGAGAGGGAAAATAAGAAATTACTACCCTCTCATTTGAGGAGCTAAATTATTTTTTGTCAGACTTTCCACGATCGATTTTTCAGATAATTTGTATCACTGAGACGTTCAAGACGTTAGCTACCAGTTGATAATTTTTTCAAGGTCGTGCGACCATTATTTTGGAAAATAATTTTTGGAAGAACGGAAACTTATTTATTTTTACCAGAATCAGATATAAGGGCCATGAGCCCAAGCCAAGTCATGCAGTTTTAGTCAGTCCAGTGGGGGTGCGATGCTGTATCACCAACAGTACATGCAGTTTACAACAGACCTCGAACGGAGGTGCTGCATCATGCAGTAATCATCAGACCACGTAGTGTCGTGCTGCTTCATAGTACCTACAGTATTATTCCGTCCGGTGGGACGCGACTTCGTATCATGACGTGGAAGCACTCCAGAGGGAGGTACTGTTCCAACATTCATCAGTGTCGCCACGCAGTAAAGCATCGAAATTCTTGTCAAAAGGAAAAGCATCGCCAAACTTCGAACATTATTAGTCTACGGACTTATGCCAAGTATTGCACTTTGAGCAACATACGTTAGCCGGCGAGGGCAATCGAAACCCAGACACCAGTATTTGAAGTTACGGCGTAGTGTTTCAAAAGTATACGAGACATTATTAGAGAAGTGGAACTCTAAACATTTTTACGCAGTGCGTTAAGGAACCACAATAGGGTCGAAAATAGCTAGCACCTAATTTTCCTGAATTGAGAAGGTTAGCGTGATAAGTGGCGATAGATTCAGAAGTCTACAAATAGACATCAGTAGCCACGTGGAATTACAGGAAGGACGTGGGAAGTTATTCCACCAAGTAAAGACAATTGGGGAGCGCCATATAGTTAGTACAGCGACTCCAGGAGTAAACGTTAAACCATAGACCGTTTACCCTATAAACAATTGCAAACCGAACGAGACATTATTAACGTGCAAGAATTGTAAGTGCCGATAAATAGATACCAAAAGTAGGAGAAACTTCGTAGCCAAGGAGGGGAAATATAGGACGAGACTGTCAATCACCCAATTAGGAATCAGGAGGCAGCGGTTTAAATTGCACCCCTAGGATCTGGATCGAAGGAATTCACGTGTGAAAGGCAGTGTTAAATGCCACAAAGTGAAATTCATTGTGTAAATATAATTTGTTAGTGAAATCGTATATATTTTAGTGATTCTCTTTTTAGTGTTTATGAAATAATGAATGTAATCCCTCAAATCAATTTAAGTGTGTGTAATATGTATGAACCAGAGGGAAATGTAATCAGTGATAATGTAAGCGTCGATATGGAGTGAGAAGTCAGCGTGGGAAAATGTCACGTCGCTGGGATCCAGGCAGCTTAGCTGGATAAAATAATGTGAGTAAAACCAAATTTCATTATGTATTTTGGACCCGGGAAACTCTTGTAATGATAGTGACCATGGAGAAAGTATTCTTCAACATTGAAAATCAGGGATGTAGATAACTGTGAAATAATGAGAAATGTGTGATCTGAACAGTGAATTGATAATGAAAGAAATAATTACTTAAATGTAAAATGTATAATCAAAGAAATAGTATTCAGTGGAATACCAATAAATGAAAAGGAATAATGTTGTTTAAATGCAAGCAGGATAATAATAATAATAATAATAATAATAATAATAATAATAATAATGAAATAAATGAATAAATTGTTGAATTGATATTCAAGTATGAACCGTTATGTGCTGAATAATAATAATAATGATAAAGATAATTACTGAACCAGTTGTGTTCTTGTAAAATGAAAGTCAAGGTTGCTTCAAAGCAAAAACTATTATTTTTGAACGAAGGAATTAATTATGTTGGAATAAATATTTGCTTTGAAAGGCATCAGGAACGTACTAATTTTCGCCAGTGAGCGCTTATATTATTAATTGTCACGCTAGTAAATGCATTGAAATAAGGCTATGAGATTATGATTGTGGGAACCAGCTGGAAACGGTAAATGATTATGTATGTATTTGCCATGACCAACGTTGAAGGGTGATAAGTTTGTTATTGTTTGAGCGCAAGGCATAGAGCATACGCCTCCCTGAACGCCGCTGTTATTATTCGGACGAGTGGTCAGATACCATCGTCCCAAGTATAAGCCCTAAGTTCTCGAAAATGGAGGTGTCCTAGAGACAGGCCAGAGAATCGAACTAGTATTCTCTTACGTCGGAAACCCCTTAATTACTGTTGGTTTTATTGAATTCTTACCTACCAGTGATGAATCTCCGCAATTATAATTATACCTGAGCCAAAGAATTAGGTCAGTAGACCCTCATATTGTTTTGTTAAATGAAATGTGAAGTGATGTCTCTCACAGCTATAAGAGTAAATGCTTATTTAAAAGCCAGTTGTAGTATCGTTCTAAAGGAAGGGAAGGGCGAGTTCCCCCTCCCAGTCATAAATCAACGCCTTGAGAGTATTGACGTTAATGAAGGTCACTGTTGGTTAGGCTTGTATTGCAGCCAGAAGATGTCTGCGGTCTGCCATTGTATAAACATTTTTAAATGGACCGGTAATTAGTACCGAGTTCTTGCTTGATTATTTATCCTTGCTGTCGCAGTTCAGATCCGCATTAACTGAATATTTAATTGTCATTTAAGACAATAATGGAAATCCCTTTGTATTGTTGCATTTTATATGCTATTGTTCCCAGGTAATGGTTGGAAATATCAGGTAGCCGGGAGTCTATCTTGAGTTGAGTAAATCAGTAGTTTCCAAGGCTTGTGGTACATGAGTTTCCCGAGGACAAATGCAATTTGGTAGTGTTGGAAAGAGTGATGATACATTGTGAGTATCATGTGGAATCCAATAAATGATCTTTGTTGACACCATTGTAAACATTAACTCAAATTTGTAATAATATTCAAGTTAAGAATATTTAAAGTATTTTGAATAGATATTTCTATGTAATGATTTTTACCGAGACTTTTAAAAGCTCGTTTTGAGTAATTTTTGTATTGATGCTAAATGGAAGTGAGAGCAGTTTTGATAATTTTGTTAGGTTCAGTGGAACCTCAAATAGTGATTTTTATAAATTAATGTTGTAATTGTTCCTTGTTCATTAGAACAAGTGTGAAGCTTATTCAGTTTATTATTTTTGTTTATAGCGCCTAATTTTGAATTAAATAGTTTTATAGTAGGATTTTGTATTTTACTTCATTGAAGTGTTATCCTAAGCTTGATCCTATGATGTGTGAATCACTCAGTGGGAGGACGTTCTATGCCCCGAATATATAAGACTGAGCAGTTGGACAGTGATTTGCATATTTTTTGTACGCAAGGGCACATGGGGGGAATAGAAATAATGTGACTGGATCAATGCTTTATGGAACACAAGAAGTCGGTCATAAGATCAAAGGTAAATACTGACAGGCTAGCCATAACAACATAAAATTAACTGACCGCATTCGGACCATGATAAACTCACACCAAGCAGCCCCGTGAACCCCCCCCCCTAACATTTTATGGCGCCCAACGTGGGGAAATCGGCAGTCTAAACCACCCCCGGATTAGTTTTCGAAAACTTGTATTTTAGGCTGATGTCTCACGGAGGGTGGCCAAGTGCATACTCTCTGTAGCACACGATATAACATTTTTATGGCACCCGTGAACTTCGGGGCTGAGGTTTTCGTGGAAAACCCCGAGTTTTACTTGAAAAGTTCAAAATTTTCATTTTTAAAAATAAAGGGTTTTTTCAAAAATTTTGAATTTTTAGGAAATCACTTCCATAATGATTTTGATGTGTCAATGAGTTAATATACGAGACGGGTACGACTCAAGTGAGCACCCGTACTGAAATAAAGTGTGGAGAAGGGACCACAAATGGATTCAAGGTATCATCTCTCACGCATGAACCAGTGTTGAGGCAGAGTAGCCCACTATATTCTTTGAATAAGATTGTAAAATGGTAAGTCAGGAGCAGAGGCAGAAGCTCTTAGACTACATTAATGAAGGTAAAAGTGAAGTTGAAAAATGGTACCCAACTAAGGAAAATGTGGAAATTTCCTTAAAACGCATGCGTGCATCTAGAGGCATAGTTGCACGAAGAGAAGGTAACATGTCTTTGGAAAATAAGGTAATGGTAGAGCTAATGGAGCTCTCAAATAAGAATGAAACATGTAAACAGATTCCAGGGGAATAAGTGCAACGTAAAGTTGATGATAATTAGGGGAACGTTAAGTCTCAGTTAGAAACGCATGTTCAAGCAGGATTCGAAGCCGATAGCGAAAAGAATGATAGTTGTAGCAGTCCATATCAGGAAAAAGTAGAAATAGTGACCTGGGATGAAATAAAAAAATTGTTAAAGGAAGTTAAAGAAATAGAGAATGGATTGACTAAAATAATTTTTAAATGGTATGGTATCCATACAGAAATTCGATATCGAGATCTGGACAAGAATAGGTATATTGAGGAAAAACAGGATCAGGGGAAAAGAGACATAGGGAAAATAAGGAAGGTAATAAAGGAACTCTTTGATAAAACATCAGTGATGACTGTGCAGGAGTTAGCGGAAATAAGAAAAACTAGACTTCCCGAATTTAAAGAAAGGTTAGAGGCCGCCCAGAAAACGTATAGGGAATATATACTAGCGCGGGACCTCGAATCAAAAGAAGTAGTTGTCCAAGTTGAAAGTAACACAGCAAAAATTGCGGAAAAGGAAATAACGGTGCCTGAGGAGCCCGAAACTTGTCCTGATTTAGTGGAAATAGGGAAAGAAGCAGAAGTCGTAAGGACTCAAATGATAATCCCTATGGAAATATATAGAATTACTGAACCCCAAATAGAGAGTGTCGTCGAGGCACGAATGGAAATAGAAATTCAGGATGCAATAGAAATTAAACTTGAAAGTGAAATTCAAGATAAAGAAAGAAAGAAAGAAAGCTATATGAGAGTGAGGAAAATCTCAAGCTAATAAATTCTGAAAAACAAGATGAATTGGTAATAATAGAAAATATTCCAGAAGCGGAAGAAGAAATGAAAAGCCCAGAGGAAATGGCAAACAGTGGTGAGAAGATTGAAAATGTAAATATTAAAGAAGATATAGAATTCCGAAAAGAGGATTCCGAGTAAAGATCAGGAAAATGAAAGGCCAATTCAGGGAAATAGGAATGACAATAGGGAATCGAGAGATAACGAATTTAAGGACAGACTTGTGTGAATATTACTGGAATATCAAGCAAACATGGAGAAACGTAAGGAGGCAGGGCAAGTTGAAATAAAAACACAGAATGGATGTGATATTAAGGAAGACCACTCTTATGCAAAGAACGAGCATGAAGAGAAATCAGAGGAAACATCTTTTAAGGCAGAAGTGGACTGTGAAAATGAGGTCGCAGATAATAATGTTGAATCCCAAAATGTAATGCTACAAGAAACCAGAGAAATTCCAGAGGAAAACCATGAGTCCGAGGAAGATAAAATGGAATTGGAAATTCAAGAAAAAGATTTGGAAAATAATTCCGAGCAGAAAGATGAAATTCAAATCCAAGAAAATGATAGTGATAATTTTGAGTCTGAAGAAGAACTGAAGGCAAAAATGATGGAACTATTATTAAGATATCAGGCATGTAGGGAGGAACGTAAGAAGGCAATGCCAGTTGAAATAGAGGCAGACTCTAACGTCAGGAAATAAATCCTTATAAGGAAGGGGTAAATAAAGGGGGATAATAAAGAAAAGGTAGGAGTTATCCCTGAAAGAGAACCGTTAACCTTAGCAGGTTCGCACGAAGATGACAATAACAGTCAGATCAGTATGATAAGACGGCCAGAAACAGCTAAGAATCCCATGGAGAGAGACAATCCAAAAGCATGGTATAGCTGGAAGTTGAGAAGAAAGAAACTAAAGAACAGAAATAAAAGAAAGGGAAAAACACAGAAGGGTACGACCTATGCGAAACCATCTGAACGATGGAATGAAAGGAAGGAAAAGAAAGGAGATATCCTCGAAGAGCTCCGTAATTGGAAGAGCAGGAAAAAGAAATTTTGGGAAAATGTCATCTCGATACGAGATGAAGAAAAAGGGAAGAGAACAGAAGAGGACCAACGGGGTAGGACTAGCTCACATCCGTGGTGCCCAAACAATATGAATGTACATTATAAGTATTAGAGATGGAAGAAACATTCAAAGAAGGGAGGAGAAAAACCGGCACAATGCCTAAACAATGAAAAAAGGAACCTTGTCTGACGCATGTCTGGAGTGCACGCCAGACTGTGGGGAAGCCAAGGGACACTTGATCGAGACAGGATATTTATGACCTTAAGTGGAGACGTCCGCTTAAAGGGAATGAATAAAGGAAGCCCAATTGAGACCATAGCAAGCCAGTGAAAGGAGCTGCTTATAAAACAAATAGGAGTTTTTAAAACACGATCCAGAGAGGGAACGTGAACGGGGAACAGTCAATTGTGAATTTGGACTTGAAAGAATATATTTCAAGATGAAAGAAATAAATGAACAAATTAGAGGAGAAAAGTAAAATTGGTGGAAAGAGAATAAGGAAATAAGGATACGGGTAGGGAGTAGTGGGATGGGGAGACTTCCATCTATAATCGCGCGTGTGCTTGAATACGTATGGCTATCTTGGAAAAAGTTGGTGGTGGGGGAGGACTAGGGTCGAGTGAGGCGTCGTTTAGATGGTATTTTTTCCGCTCTAATTGATGGTGAGGTTATTTTTTAAAATGGGTGAAATTTGGAAACGCAATTTGAGGTAAACGTGCGTTATTAACATTTTGGTGATATTTAATGAGCTTGTAAGTCTAAAACGATGTGTTGTTTAGGAACGGGGTGACGTCCTATTTGCTAAGAATGTGTGTTGATTTTTTTTATATTTTTAAATTCTTGTTTTTGGATTTTTGATTATTTTGGAAACGGTGAATGTTGTGCTTTGATCTTAATGAAAGGTGGGTAAGCCCTCTAGTTGGGCAGCAAGTTTCAAGGGTGTAGGAGGGGAAAAATGATAGCCTACTTTCTCGCGAACATTGGCGATAATTGGCGAATGGATGGTCGGATTTTAACGAATGATGTATTGTTGGCGGTCGGATGACATGCTCTTTGCTAAGAATGTGTGTTGGTATTATTTTTTTTTTGAAAATTCCTGGTTTTGGATTTTTGATTATTTTGGAAACGGTGAATTCCGTGAAAAAGTTTGTTTGACGTTAATGAAAGGTGGGTATGCCCTCTAGGTGGGCAGCAAGTTTCTAGTGTGTATGCCAAAAGAAAATGAATTTTGAAAAATGCTGACTATTTTGGAAACGGTTAACTTGACGAAAAAAGTTTGTCTGTGATGAATAGTTGCTATTTACTCTCTCTCTCTACCCGCACCATAAATTTGAAGTCGCTAGGTGAAAAACCTATGCACGTTTTACACTTATCTTGCAAGTCGCGTGTGTGCTTGAATACGCATGGCTATGTTGGGAAAAGGTTAGGTGGTGAGGGAGGACTAGGGTCGAGTGAGGGGTCGTTTAGATGATATTTTTTCCGCTCTATTTGCCGGTGAGGTTATTTTTTTACAATGGGTGGAATTTGGAAACGCAATGTGAGGTAAACGTGCGTTTTTAACATTTTGGCGATATTTAATGAAAGTGTTAATGACGTGTATTAGGTTATTTTTTTGTATTGTCGTTTGTAAGTAGGTGGGCTTTTTAAATGATTATTTATAGATGAGTTTTTTTTAAATATTTATTAAGAACCAAAAAACTAATAGGTCATCCGCTTTTTAGTATCTCGCTAACCAATAATCGGATTTAAACATATGGGGTGTCGTAGGACTCGTGGTGAACTCCCCTTTTCTATGGACGGGGTATATGCACCCCCAAATAAAAACTACCCTTACTCGGGGGTGAAATAGTAATTTCTTGTATACATGAGTACTTGGAGTGGGCTTTTGTAAGAGAGCGGGCTTTATAAATGATTATTTATAGATGAGGTATTTTTAAAATATTTATTAAGAACCAAAAAAACTAATAGGTCATCCGCTTTTTAGTATCTCGCTAACCAATAGTTAGATTTAAACATATGGGGTGACGTAGGACTCGTGGTGAACTCCCCATTTTTATGGACGAGGTATGTCCACCCCAAAATAAAAACTACCCTTACCCACAGGTAAATAATAATTTTTGTATGTATGCACACCGACGGCTTTTGTCAAAAGGGCATAACTACAGTTTTGTTAATATATTCTGAACCCCTGATGGGATTTTGCCATAGGCAGCATCCTAGACCTTGGGGTGACGCCCCGTTTTTTGAATATATGATTCATTTTTGTCAAAAGAGCCTAACTACACTTTTGTTAATATCTCGCAAACCAATCATGCTAGGGTCTAGTGTGAGGGGTCCTAGCACTTGGGGCGACGTCCCCGTTTGGGGGGTGAAACTACCCCCTCCCCAAAATTGAAAATTCAATATCTTTGAAACTAAGAACCCTAAAATTAGGCGTGATAGCTTTAAAAATAGTTGATGATATAGGCTTTTACCTAGATTGGTCATTTCACCCCTAAAACAGTAAATAGTCATGTTATGGGAAAAAGGTGTTAAACACTTAAAATGATAAATGAACCTAAGATCATTACTTTTGATGAAAAATAGCACGGGGGTGGAATCTACCCCAAAATTGAAAAATTGATATCTTGGAAACTAAGATCCGTAAAATTAGGTGTGATGGCTTAAAAAATTGGCCATGAAATAGGCTTTTACCTGGATAGATCATTTCACCCCTAAAACAGAAAATAGTGATTTTACAGGGGGGAGGTGTTAAGCGTGTAAAAATGATAATTGAATCTGAGATTTTTTTTAATGAAAAATAGTAGGAGGGTAAAAAGAACCCCCCAAATTTAAAAATCTATATCTTGCAAACGAAGAAGCCTAAAGTTAGGTGTGATAGTTGAAAAAATACATGATGACATATGCTTTTACCTTGATAGGTTATTTGACGCCTAAAACAGGAAAATAGTCATGTTACAGTGGGAAGATGTATTAAACTCCTCAAAAGCATATTCGTTTAGTGAAACCACGCTTTAATGAACATGTGTATGAATTATTATTATTATTATTATTATTATTATTATTATTATTATTATTATTATTATTATTATGGAATTATGGATCAATGTGTGTATAGGTAACTAACCAGTAGGCTAATAGTAAACATTTGTATGAGTTGTTGTTGAAGAAGTAAGGAAGGCCGACCCTTTGGCATGGCCCATGAATTGACCCAAAAGTTTAACCTGTCAAAACTCAGTGTACCCTGTTCCAGCCCTTAGACCGGAGATAAAATGTCTTGGTGGAGCGCTGAAATCGAACCTGGACCTCTGTCATGACTGCTCAGTTATAATAATATTATAATAAATAATTGATTTTATAAAGGGAGAGAGAGACACGCTTTAATGCTTTCGCTAGCTCCAGTCTGCAAACATATACTAGCTTGCTGAACTAGTAAGACTTGCTGATAAGAGCTGTGCAGTGTTGTCAGATTTCTTGTTTGGCTGATTCTGCAACTTCAGTTTAAATGGTGCCGCACATGTCAATGTTTACCTGGCTACACGCAGCATAACTGTAATTCAAATAAAGATCATGAAGTTGTTGATAATAATAATAATAATGATGATGATGATGATTGTTGTTTTAAGGGGGATTTAACATATAGGTAATCAGCCCCTAATGATTAAGATGAAAATAAAATGTAAACTATAAGTAAAACTAACGACACACTAATAGACTAGGAAAAGAAATCGATGACAAAAGAACAATAAGGCAAATAAAGGAATAAAAACGCCCTCAAGAATGTGGATTGAGGGAGTTGGAAGGAGAGGCATGAAAGACAGATAGAAAAGTAAAAGAGGAGAGGTTGTGCCCCAGACGTAATGGATAAAGAGGATGAATACTGGACTCAGCTCAGAAATCCCTTGGGGTCGCCAACTTCCAAACTGATCAGCCGTAAGCCTCTTGAGGGTGTAGCCATATGTAGAGTGCACCACAATTGGTGAGGGTATATACACCGTACCTTCTTGAGGGGCTTCAGCAAAAGGCAGGAAATAACATGAAAATCAAAACAAGGCTGCCTCCTCACACAAGTAGGATATCAGAAAAAAAAATAAACAAGGGCCAATTAAGTTGCAAAAGGAAGAGACTCCCTAGGCCTCGGATACCCTAATAATGTCAGGGTGGGTAGAGAACATGAGTTGAGCAAGTGTGGTCGACAGGAAAGAAGACAGAGAAGAGCCTAGCACAAGTCAGTGGAAGCAATGACGAACTCAGCTGGGACTCCGTGGTCGTCAACATACATGAAACGAGATATGACTCCCAGGGGTGGAATTAAAGACCTCTTTTGTTTTATGTCACTGGCTTTTAAGGACGGTAACATATGGCATGCCTTTATAATGCGATACTGGTCCTAGGATATGCAAAATTGTATTAGATACTCAGCTAATAATAGTGTGCATGACCATTATTATTTTTCCTAAGTACAGTACATGGGACTGATAACCATGATTTTACAAGCCCCTAAGTGAGACAAAAACAAATTATTTTCATTTTCCAATGAGTTGGGGTGAGGTGAGGTGAGTTTTCGATACACCAAACTGATATGGTTTCCCACTTCTACTCCAGGCAAATGTACATTTAATGTTAAGAATAGTGAAATGGTTTGCAACTGTCCAATGCTAGGACCTGATTAGCGGCTTTTAAAGATGGAATGAAATGGAGTACACTTCCCCCAAAACTAACAATAGGAGCGATCCCCCACAACAGCCATTCATATAGTCAATATAACTGGCTATGCACTTCAGGTCATGACGGTCTTCTGTCCAATCCTATCCCTTGGCGGTGAAAGGCACACTCTAATACAACCATAATAGTGACAGGTTGTCTGTTAAATACCTAACTATCTCCAGATTTACCTTGAATTTTTCGTAAAATCCACTAAATTTTCCTCAAACCGATTCAAATGACACAAAATTCTAGAAAAATCCAACAAATGACTATCACATTTATTGAAATTCCATTGTTTTACCTAAGAATGGTTTAAACTACCTGAAATTGATATAAATTTACATACAAATATATGAAAATTCACTAAAATTTTACCAAACTTACCCAAAGTGGGCTACAAACCATGAAATTTATCCAATTTTTTTGGAAATTCACTAGATGTGCTCGAAAATTCCATAATATCGCCTTTACATGTATGTTTTATTGTTGTTGTACTAGTTGTTGTTTCGTTTACCACACTCCCTGCAGACAAATACCTGAACATGACTTTCTCTTAGGCTAGGACCTCCACATTGGACGTGATAGTTGAGTTTCATCTTCCATAAACTCGTCTCTGAGGTGGGTGTCAGAAGAGGCATACAGCTGTAAAAACCACACCCTGGCATAGACTTTAATAACCTCTTACGTTGAGGTTCCTAACACTAACGACATTGAATGATTCAACGGTTTCCTTTTCACAATTCCTGTCCATACGTTCCTCTTCAAGGTTGCTAAAATGCAATTAAATTTAATAAATACCTTCAGATGGTTTAATTTGATTAATGATATGGTGTTGATGATTGATATATACGTTAAGACTAATTTTTTAGGTCTTGACTGGCCTTGCAATAAAAATTGACTAACCAAACATGTGTTACCTATCAGGGAAACATTTTGGCCACTATGTCGGTTATAGACCAATCAGTACAGTTCTAGTAATAAGACCGAAATACAACACAAACAATGAGCGCGCGTGGTGGCTGAGATTCATACGTACTGTCGGTTATATAGCTTTTTGGAATGTATATGACATATGGTTTACTTTAAGGTTTGGATATCCCATTAAAGATATTCCTACAATAAATTATCTTCAAATGGTCATTGTTTGGTATGAAAATATGTATTATATGATATTTAATGAAAACAATTATGATTTATTAAATGAGTATACGTTTAATGTATTCTTATTTAATGTATGCACTCGAGACACTATCGACCAAAATACAGCACTATCTGGAATGTATATTGCATACCTAGAGGTTTGGTGATCCCATTAAAGGTATTCCGACAATAAATGATTTTTCAGTTGTCGTTTTATGCCATGAAAATATTTTAGAAGTAGTTATTTTAATGACCAACAGAGTTGACTTTTAAGAAGGTAGAGAGAGCCCTATGTGAAATGTAGGATAACATGTAACATGTTATACATATTTGACAACTGTAAGGCTTGTGATTTTTAAGATGCCTTTATACCTATATTAATCACCCAGTTTACAAGACAGATAACTGTAATGTTAAGGAAAAAAACTGAAACAAAACAAAAATCTGCATTGAAAACCCAAAAAGTGTTTGAGCATATATATACTGGGGAAAAAGTTTTGTAAACACTGATGTCCAACAAGACTAATTAAATCAGTAACTGTCAGGGTGGTCGAGTGGTTAAGGCGTTTGACTTAAGATCAAATTTCCAAATATATAAGGAAGCAAGGGTTCGAACCCCTTCCTTAACACAACTATTGCTTGAACATGCAAGAAAACAAGAAATATACACAAACTATGTTTATTAATTTAATCAAAATATTTCTTTTTACAAGAGATAGACACACAGAATACAGCTCTTGGTTGTTTATGATTTCTTTTAAACATAACACATGTTGAAAATTATTTTTAGGGGATCGAGGGGGGGGGGGGTGCGTTGCTACGTTGAACCATCACACAATAATAGCAGCTTTACGAAGTTCATCTTCTATATTTAATAGCTCATCCTCATAACCAATATGACCAACCTGTTTACAGGCATGCAAGAGCTGTAGACGTTCGACTAATATATTAGGATCATTCCATTTACTATTTTTTTATGGATGGTTTCAAATACTTGGGAAGCAGTTCATCATTATCACCATCATCATGATTATCATCCTCATGATTATAATCATCATCATAATGATGATGATCATCATCGATATCATTACCATCATAATTTCCACCTGTGTCCACACTCTGTTCAATGGTTTGAGTTGCCTTTGACAGTGTTGAAAGCTTCTTTTTAGATGTGCTAGAGTGCTTTAACATTGTTATGTTATTATTATCACCATTACCATGCTTTTCACCTTTCCCCACCAACTTCTTCATGGAGTGTGTTGTCTCTGATAGAGTTGAGGAATTTTGAGATGTGTGTGGGTGTCTCAACATGGGTTTAAGGGAGGTGTTGAAGGTCTCTCATTAGACAACTCGCTAACAGCATGAGTGCGTTGTAGTGTATTAAACTTGAGGTTAATATTATCTTGAGCAGGACAATCTTTTTCTTCAACTTGTTTTTTTTTCTGGTTTTGGGTGTTCCTTACTTTTAGTCTAGCATGATTATTAAGTTTACAATCATGATTATTTGAAGAAAGTAGGTCCAATTCTTTTGTCTTAAGCATTCCTCGACACTGTTTCGATCGTTGCTTTGTAAAGAGCCAAATAACAGTTCAATTTGTATTGCTTCGTTTCACAATATATGCATATCCTTTGTAGTATGCATAAGGCTTACCACTCCTAATCACTGATACTTTCATATCAACTGTCAAGCACAAACTAATCTCTAGTAAAGACAACTTGGTAATAACAACAATAGCTTAATGTGGGAGCATATATATATATATATGCAAAAAGTGGGAGCAAAAGTGGCAGCAAATGTGGGAGAAAAAAAACTTTGAGCAAA
The DNA here is from genome assembly GCA_946902985.2 of Meconema thalassinum. Lineage (NCBI taxonomy): Eukaryota > Metazoa > Arthropoda > Insecta > Orthoptera > Tettigoniidae > Meconema > Meconema thalassinum. Next base: position 1,200,682,120 of record OX336388.2, on the reverse strand, counting down.
AAGTGGGAGCAAATATGGGATCAAATGCGGGAGCAAGGCAAATATAAAAAGTGGGAGCAAATATGCTAACAAATATGCCAACAAATATGCCAGCAAAAGAAAATACACAAGTCAAGATAGTTTAAAGAGCAATGAAAATATGGAAGCAAATATGAGAGCAAAAGTGGTGTCTTTCTAAAACAACTGGACATAAGAAACTTAGTCATAACCTAACCTAACCTAACCTAGCCTCACCTAACCTAACCTAACCTAATATCACCTAACCTAACCTAACCTCACCTAACCTAACTTCACCTAACCTAACCCAACTTCACATAACCTAACCTAACTTCACCTAACCTAACTAGACTCAACTTTACCTAACCTAACCTATGATAACTTGACCTAACCTAACTTTACCTAACCTAACTTCACCTAACCTAACCTTCCACCTCTGAGATCAAAATTAAATTCTGAGCATAGTTGAGTTGAAACCCAAGACCTCAGGGATAACACCCAAGTACACTAGCCACTACACCGCGAGATGGGCAAATTATCATGCAACACAACGCAAAAAATAAAAGTTTCCTGTAGTGTAACTCATTTGCTGACAACCATAGTTGGGAATTCAAACCCAAGACCTCAGGACTTTTGTTTTGAACATTATGAGAAATATTATTCCATTTACATTTTGCTGCTGCTTATAGTTATAAGAGTTGGCATTAATAAGGGAGCAAAAAGTGGGAGCCAAAAAAAGTGGAAGCCAATATGGGAGCAAAAGTGGGAGCAAATATGGGGGCAAATGTGGGAGACAATATGGGAGCAAAAGTGGGAACAAATATGGGAGCAAATGTGTGAGCGATTTAGCTCACCTCGGATATCACCAGTGAGTGTTCATATCCACCGCTAGGTGGCGGAAACATACTTTGCGTGTTGTATGTAACTATCTTACAAAGTTTGACTGCATGCAAAACGTGCTTGTATAAGCTGTGCATATAATTTTAATATACAATTAACACTACTTGTTCAGAACTAACATGTATAGCCTTTTCTAGGGTATATAGAGGATCCTTAGCATGAAAGACTGACTAACCCAGGAGTGTAAAGTCTTGCCATATGCAGTAAGCACCTGTTGGCAGAAAATGGTTCCTGATAATAACGGACTTAATGAATATGAAACTTGTTTTGAGTGTCGTCTTAACTCCTATTTTATACGTTGTGATACGTGTAAGGATTTAAGACGACACAAACGTCTTTTGGGTGTTATCTTTTGAGTGGGAGCAAAAGGGGGAACAAATATGGGAGCAAATGTGTGAGCGATTTGTGTCCATGAAGACACAAACGTCTTTTGGGTGTTGTCTTTTGAGTGTCGTCTTAAATCCTTACACGTATCACAACGTATAAAGTAGGATTTAATGCGACACTCAAAACACGTTTCATATTCATTAAGTCCGTTATTATAAGGAACCATTTTCTGCCAACAGGTGCTTACTGCATATGACAAGGCTTCACACTCCTGGGTTAGTCAGTTTTCATGCTAAGGATCCTCTATATACCCTAGAAAAGGCTATACATGTTAGTTCTGAACAAGTAGTGTTAATTGTATATTAAAATTATATGCACAGCTTATACAAGCACGTTTTGCATGCAGTCAAACTTTGTAAGATAGTTACATACAACACGCAAAGTATGTTTCCGCCACCTAGCGGTGGATATGAACACTCACTGGTGATATCCGAGGTGAGCTGATTTGCTCACACATTTGCTCTCATATTTGTTCCCACTTTTGCTCCCATATTGGCTTCCACATTTGCCCCCTTATTTGCTCCCACTTTTGCACCCATATTGGCTCCCATATTGGCTTCCACTTTTTTTTGCTCCCACTTTCTGCTCCCTTATTAATGTCAACTCTTATAACTCTAAGCAGCAGCAAAATGTAAATGGAATAATATTTCTCATAATGTTCAAAACAAAAGTCCTGAGGTCTTGGATTTGAATTCCCAACTATGGTTTTCAGCAAATGAGTTACACTACAGGAAACTTTTATTTTTTTTGCGTTGTGTTGCATGATAATTTGCCCATCTCACGGTGTAGTGGCTAGTGTACTTGGGTGTTATCCCTGAGGTCTTGGGTTCCAACTCAACTATGCTCAGAATTTAATTTTGATCTCAGAGTTGGAAGGTTAGGTTAGGGGAAGTTAGGTTAGGTAAAGTTAGGTTAGGTCAAGTTATCATAGGTTAGGTTAGGTTAGGTAAAGTTGAGTCTAGTTAGGTTAGGTGAAGTTAGGTTAGGTTAGGTGAAGTTGGGTTAGGTTAGGAGAGGTTAGGTGAAGTTAGGTTAGGTGAGGTTAGGTTAGGTTAGGTGATATTAGGTTAGGTTAGGTTAGGTTAGGTGAGGTTAGGTTAGGTTAGGTTAGGTTATGACTAAGTTTGTTATGTCTAGTTGTTTTAGAAAAACACCACATTTGCTCCCATATTTTCTTTGCACTTTAAACAATCTTGACTTGTGTATTTACTTTCGCTGGCATATTTGTTGACATATTTGATACCATATTTGCTCCCACTTTTTGCTCAAGGTTTTTTTTCTCCCACATTTGCTGCCACTTTTGCTCCCACTTTTTACCCCCTACCTTTGCTCCCACTTTTTGCATATATATATATATATATGCTCCCACATTAAGCTATTGTTGTTATTACCAAGTTGTCTTTACTAGAGATTAGTTTGTGCTTGACAGTTGATATGAAAGTATCAGTGACTAGGAATGGTAAGCCTTATGCATACTACAAAGGATATGCATATATTGTGAAACGAAGCAATACAAATGGAACTGTTATTTGGCTCTTTTCAAAGCAACGATCGAAACAGTGTCGAGGAATCCTTAAGACAAAAGAATTGGACATACTTTCTTCAAACAATCATGATTGTAAACTTAATAATTATGCTAGACTAAAAGTAAGGAAAACCCAAACCAAAGCAAAAACCTAGTTCAAGAAAAAGATAGTGCTGCTCAAGATAATATTAACCTCATGTTTAATACACTACAACGCACTCATGCTGTTAGCTAGTTGTCTAATGAGAAACTTTCTACACCTCCTGTAAAACCGATGTTGAGACACCCACCCGCAACTCAAAATCCCTCAACTCTATCAGAGAAAAAACACTCCGTGAAGAAGTTGATGGGGAAAGGTGAAAAGCATGGTAATGGTGATAATATTAGCATAACAATGTTAAAGCACTCCAGCACATCTAAAAAGAAGCTTTCAACACTATCAAGGGCAACTCAAACCATTGAACTGAGTGATGGTAATGATATCGATGATGATTATCATCATTATGAAGATGATTATAATCATGAGGATGATAATCAAGATGATGGTGATAATGATGAACTGCTTCCCACGTTTTTGAAACCATTCATAAAAAATAGCAAATGGAATGATCCTAATGTACTAGTCGAACGTCTACAGCACTTGCATGCCTGTAAAGAGTTTGGTCATATTGGTTATGAGGAAGAGCTATTAAATATAGACGGTGAACTTCGTGAAGCTGCTATTATTGTGTGATGGGTCTACGTAGCAACAACCCCCATCCCCTAAAAATAATTTTCAACATGTGTTATGTTTAAAAGAAATCATAAACAACCAAGAGCTGTATTCTGTGTGTCTATCTCTTGTAAAAAGAAATATTTTGATTAAATTAATAAACATAGTTTGTGTATATTTCTTGTTTTCTTGCATGTTCAAGCAATAGTTATGTTAAGGAAGTGGTTCGAACCCTTGCTTCCTTATATATTTGGAAATTTGATCTTAAGTCAAACGCCTTAACCACTCGACCACCCTGACAGTTACTGATTTAATTATTCTTGTTGGACATCAGTGTTTACAAAACTTTTTCCCCAGTATATATATGCTCAAACACTTTTTGGGTTTTCAATGCAGATTTTTGTTTTGTTTCAGTTTTTTCCTTAACATTACAGTTATCTGTCTTGTAAACTGGGTGATTAATATAGGTATAAAGGCATCTTAAAAATCACAAGCCTTACAGTTGTCACATATCATGTATAACATGTTACATGTTATCCTACATTTCACATAGGGAAACAGTCAACTCTCTTGGTCATTAAAATAACTACTTGTAAAATATTTTATGCCATAAAGAGACAACTTAAAAATCATTTATTGTAGGAATACCTTTAATGGGATCACCAAACCTTTAAGTATGCAATATACATTCCAGATAGTGCTGTATTTTGGTCGATAGTGTCTCGCGTGCATACATTAAATAAGAATACATTAAATGTATACATATTTAATAAATCATAATTGTTTTCATTAAATATCATATAATACATATTTTCACACCAATCAATGACCATTTGAAGATCATTTATTGTAGGAATATCTTTAATGGGATCTCCAAACCTTAAAGTAAACCATATGTCATATACAATCCACATAGCTATATAGCCGACAGTACGTATGAATCTCAGCCACCGCACGCGCTCATTGTTTGTGTTGAATTTCTGTCTTATTACTAGAACTGTACTGATTGGTCAATAACCAACATAGTGGCCTAAATGTTTCCCTGATAAGTTACTCATGTTTGGTGAGTCAATTTTTATTGCAAGGCCAGTCAAGACCTAAAAAATTAGTCTTAACGTATATATCAATTATCAACACCATATCATTAATCAAATTAAACCATCTGAAGGTATTTATTAAATTTAATTGCATTTTAGCAACCTTGACGAGGAAAGTATGGACAGGAATTGTGAAAAGGAAACCGTTGAATCATTCAATGTCGTTAGTGTTAGGAACCTCAACGTGAGAGGTTATCAAAGTCTATGTCAGGGTGAGGTTTTATACCTGGATGCCGTTTCTGACATCCCACCTCAGAGACGAGTTTATGGAAGATGAAACTCAACTATCACGTCCAATGTGGAGGTCCTAGCCTAAGAGAAAGTCATGTTCAGGTATTTGTCTGCAGAGAGTGTGGTAAACGAAACAACAACAACAACAAGTACAACAACAATAAATGCATGCATGTAAAAGCAATATTATGGAATTTTCGAGTACATCCAGTGAATTTCAAAAAAAAAATGGATAAATTTAATGGTTTGTAGCCCACTTTGGGTAAGTTTGGTAAAATTTTAGTGAATTTTCATATATTTGTATGTAAATTTATATCAATTTCAGGTAGTTTAAACCATTCTTAGGCAAAACAATGGAATTTCAATAAATCTGATAGTAATTTGTTGGATTTTGCTAGAATTTTGTGTCATTTGAGTCAGTTTGCGGAAAATTTAGTGGATTTTACGAAAAATTCAAGGTAAATCTGGAGATAGTTAGGTATTTAACAGATAACCTGTCACTATTATGGTTGTATTAGGGTGTGCCTTTCACCGCCAAGGGATAGGATTGGACAGAAGACCGTCATGACCTGAAGTGCATAGCCATTTATATTGACTTTAAGAATGACTGTTGTGGGGGATCGAACACTCCTATTGTTAGTTTTGGGGGAAGTGTACTCCGTTCCATTCCATTTTTAAAAGCCGCTCATCAGGTCCTAGCATTGGACAGTTGCAAACCATTTCACTATTCTTAGCATTAAATGTACAGTTGCCTGGAGTAGAAGTGGGAAACCACATCAGTTTGGTGTATAGAAAACTCACCTCACCTCACCCCAACTCATTGGAAAATGAAAATAATTTGTTTTCGTCTTACTTAGGGGTTTGGAAAATCATGGTTATCAGTCCCATGTACTGTACTTAGGAAAAATAATAATGGTCATGCACACTATTATTTGCTGAGTATCTAATACAATTTTGCATACTCTAGGACCAGTATCGCATTATAAAGGCATGCCATACGTTAACGTCCTTAAAAGCTAGTGATATAAAACAAAAGAGGTCTTTAATTCCACCCCTGGGAGTCATATCTATTGTCATGTAGGTTGGCGACCACGGAGTTCCAGCTGGGTTCGTCATTGCTTCCACTGACTTGTGCTAGGCTCTTCTCTGTCTTCTTTCCTGTCGACCACACTTGCTCAACTCTTGTTCTCTACCGACCCCGACAATATTAGGGTATCCAAGGCCTAGGGAGTCTCTTCCTTTTGCAACTTAATTGGCCCTTGTTTATTTTTTTTTCTGATATCCTACTTGTGTCAGGAGGCAGCCTTGTTTTGATTTTCATGTTATTTCCTGCCTTTTGCTGAAGCCCCTCAATAAGGTACGGTATATATACCCCCACCACTTGTGGACGCTCTACATATGGCAACACCCTCAAGGGGCTTATGGCTGATCAGTTTGGAAGTTGGCGACCCCAAGGGATATCTGAGATGAGTCCAGTTTTCCTTCTATTTATCCATTACGTCTGGGGCACAACCTCTCCTCTTTAATTTTCTATCTGCCTTTCATGCCTCTCCTTCCAACTCCCTCAATCCACATTCTTGAAGGCCTTTTTATTCCTTTATTTGCCTTATTGTTCTTTTGTCATCGATTTCTTTTCCTAGTCTATTGGTGTGTAGTTAGTTTTACTTATAGTTTACATTTTATTTTCATCTTAACCATTAGGGGCTGATTACCTATATGTTAAATCCCCCTTAAAACAACAATCATCATCATCATCATCATTATTATTATTATTATTATCATCATCATCATTATCTTTATTTGAATTACAGTTATGCTGCGTGTAGCCAGGTAAACATTGACATGTGCGGCACCATTTAAACTCAAGTTGCAGAATCTGCCAAACAAGAAATCTGACAAACCTGCACAGCTCTTATCAGCAAGTCTTCCTAGTTCAGCAAGCTAGTATATGTTGGCAGACTGGAGCTAGCGAAAGCATTAAAGTGTGTGTCTCTCTCTCTTTATAAAATCAATTATTTATTATAATATTATTATAACTGAGTAGTCATGACAGAGGTCCACGTTCGATTTCAGCGCTCTACCAAGACATTTTATCTCCGGTCTAAGGGCTGGAACAGGGTACATTGTGTCTTGACAGGTAAAACTTTGGGGTCAATTCATGGGCCATGCCAAAGGGTTGGCCTTCCTGGCTTCTTCAACAACTCATACAAAGGTTAACTATTAGCCTACAGGTTAGTTACCTATACACACATTAATCCATAATTACATAATAATAATGCGGCAGAGACTCTAACAATGAACAAGAAAAGTCTAATGGAAAAACTAGAGGCGAAAGAAAGAAAGATTTTGAGGAAAATCCTGGATCCTATCAAAGAAAACAGCGAGTACACAAGGCGTCACAACCACGAATTATACAAGCACGTGGAGAAGATCAGTGACACGATTCGAAAAAGAAGGATTGCCTTTTATAGCCACGTGACACGAATGAGCCCAGGCAGGATATCAAAACGGATATTGACGTACTTTCAGGATAAGAAAACCAAAGGGGCATGGTTCACGGAAGTTGAGAGATCTACGTGAAATGGAAATTTCCCCTGAAGATATCCAGGAGCGTGTTCCACTTCAGGAAAAACTACGTACGCACAAAGGTTTCCAGGAAAAGCCGAAGCTGAAGACAGGGAAGGTGTGGTCCCAAGAGAGAAAAGAACAACACCGGAGACGAATGCGGGAACACTGGGCGGTAGTTAAAGCTCGGAAGAAGAGACAGTTGAACTGACGTGGTCCCTAGTTGGCCGAATCGAAGAAAGAATAATAATAATAATAATAATTCATACACATGTCCATTAAAGCATGGTTTCACAAAACGAATATGCTTTTGAGGAGTTTAATACATCTTCCCACTGTAACATGACTATTTTCCTTTTTTAGGCGTCAAATAACCTATCAAGGTAAAAGCGTATGTCATCATGTATTTTTTCAACTATCACACCTAACTTTAGGCTTCTTCGTTTGCAAGATATAGATTTTTTCAATTTGGGGGGGTAGTTTTTACCCTCCTACTATTTTTATGGAAAAAACAAAAAGATCTCAGATTCAATTATCATTTTTACACGTTTAACACCTCCCCCCCTGTAAAATCACTATTTTCTATTTTAGGGGCGAAATGATCTATCCAGGTAAAAGCCTATGTCATGGCCAATTTTTTAAGCCATCACACCTAATTTTACGGATCTTAGTTTCCAAGATATCAATTTTTCAATTTTGGGGTTGTTTCCACCCCCGTAGTATTTTTTCACAAAAAAAAGATCTTAGGTTCATTTATCATTTTTAATTGTTTAACACTTTTTTTCCCCATTACATGACTATTTACTGTTTTAGGGGTGAAATGAACAATCTAGGTAAAAGCCTATATCATCAACTATTTTTAAAGCTATCACGCCTAATTTTAGGGTTCTTAGTTTCAATGATATTGAATTTTCAATTTTGGGGGGTAGTTTCAAACCCAAACGGGGACGTCGCCCCAAGTGCTAGGACCCCTCATACAAGACCCTAGCATGATTGGTTTGCGAGATATTAACAAAAGTGTAGTTAGGCTCTTTTGACAAAAATGAATCATATATTCAAAAAACGGGGCGTCACCCCAAGGTCTAGGATGCTGCCTATGGCAAAATCCCATCAGGGGTTCAGAAAATATTAACAAAACTGTAGTCAGGCCCTTTTGACAAAAGCCGTCGGTGTGCAAACAAACAAAAATTATTATTTACCCGTGGGTAAGGGTAGTTTTTATTTTGGGGTGGACATACCTCGTCCATAAAAAAGGGGTGTTCACCACGAGTCCTACGTCACCCCATATGTTTAAATCTAATTATTGGTTAGCGAGATACTAAAAAACGGATGACCTATTAGTTTTTGGTTCTTAATAAATATAAAAAACTCATCTATAAATAATCATTTATAAAGCCCGCTCTCTTACAAAAGCCCACTCCAAGTGCTCATGCATACAAAAAATTACTATTTCACCCCCGGGTAAGGGTAGTTTTTATTTGGGGGTGCATATACCCCGACCATAGAAAAGGGGAGTTCACCACGAGTCCTACGACACCCTATATGTTTAAATCCGATTATTGTTTAGCGAAATACTAAAAAGCAGATGACCTATTAGTTTTTTTTTGTTCTTTTAAATATTTAAAAAACTCATCTATAAATAATCATTTAAAAAGCCCACCTACTTACAAACGACAATACAAAAATATAACATAATACACGTCCCTAACACTTTTATTAAATATCGCCAAAATGTTAAAAACACACGTTTACCTCAAATTGCGTGTCCAAATTCCACCCTTTGTAAAAAATAACCTCACCATCTATTGAGCGGAAAAAATTCCATCTAAACGACCCCTCACTCGACCCTAGTCCTCCCCCACCACCTAACCTTTTCCCAACATAGCCATGCGTATTCAAGCACACACGCGACTTGCAAGAGAAGTGTAAAACTTGCATAGGTTTTTCACCTAGCGACTTCAAATTCATGGTGTGGGTAGAGAGAGTAAATAGCAACCATTCATCACAAACAAACTATTTTCGTCAAGTTCACTTTTTCCAAAATAACCAGCTTTTTTCAAAATTCATTTCTTTTGGTATACACACTTGAAACTTGCTGCCCACCTAGAGGGCATACCCACCTTTCATTAACGTCAAACAAACTTTTTCACGAAATTCACCGTTTCCTAATTATCATAAATCCAAAACCAAGAATTTTCAAAAAAATAAAAAATTCCAACACACATTCCTAGCAAAGAGCATGTTCTCCCAACACCAACAATACCTCATTCCTTAAAATCCGACCATCCATTCGCCAATTATCGCCAATGTTCGCGAGAAAGTAGGCAATCATTTTTTTCTCTACTACACCCTTGAAACTTGCTGCCCACCTAGAGGGCATACCCACCTTTCATTAACGTCAAACAAGCTTTTTCAGAACATTCACCGTTTCCAAAATAATCAAAAATCCAAAAACAAGAATTTTCGTTTTTTTTTAATCAACACACATTCTTAGCAAAGAGGACGTCACCCCGTTCCTAAACAACACATCGTGCTAGACTTACAAGCTCATTAAATATCACCAAAATGTTAAAAACGCACGTTTACTTCAAATTGCGTTTCAGAATTTCTCCCATTTTAAAAAATCACCTCACCATCAAATAGAGCGGAAAACATACCATCTAAACGACACCTCACTCGACCCTATTCCTCATCTACCACAAAATATTTCCAAGATAGCCATACGTTTTCAAGCACACGCGCGATTATAGGTAGAACCCTCCCCATCCCACTAGTGTAGGGATAGACCACACCCGTAAGGAATAAAGTATTCTGAAGACAGATAGTCCAAAAATTAAGTGAAAGAAGAATGGTAGGGACAGAGCGTTCCTGGCCTACACCATTACCGGATATGACTCTAACATAGAAAACACGAATCATCGAGGGATTCTAAGGAAAAATGAGTCCAGAAGTACTGTGAGATAACGTGATGGCTTCGATAATGAATGAAGGAAATTTTCTCTGGAAAATACTTAAATAAATTTCCTCATGCTTCGAAAATTTATTTACCTAGGACGAGGTGATTTTTGCCCATGTGGAGTGGCCCAATTATCGAACCCATATCCTTTTATGAGAGAAAAGGAGGAATTAAGGTGAATTTAAAACAGATTTCTAAAGATTGAGGAGGGTTAATAGAGAATTGTGTTGCATGACGCATGGATAAGTTGTGTAACCCAAGATTACCAGGCCACAGCTGCGGGATGATGTCATGAACAGTCATCGGAGACCAGGTTACGCACCCGATAAAAATAGATCTGGAAGAATTCCATTGAGTAGAGAGAGAAGGAGTTGTCGGAAAAAGCCCTTACTCGACAGTAAAATGACAACGCCGCAATCATGTAAGAAGAGAAATAATTAAAAATTAGCGTGTTGCGGGCATGAAACTAAAGTAATGACACCGTCTTTGTTAATAATCCTGGGAAAGAGATTTTCGAGAAGGGATACAGTTATTAACAATTGCTCAAGAAAGAAGTGTCAAGTCAGCACTACGCAATTAGTTATTCCCCACGCCAGAAGGCAGTGGAGAGGGAAAATAAGAAATTACTACCCTCTCATTTGAGGAGCTAAATTATTTTTTGTCAGACTTGCCACGATCGATTTTTCAGATAATTAGTATCATTGAGACGTTCAAGGCGTTAGCTACCAGAAGATAATTTTTTCAAGATCGTGCGACCATTATTTTGGGAAATAATTTTTGGAAGAACGGAAACTTATTTATTTTTACCAGAATCAGATATAAGGGCCATGAGCCCAAGCCAAGTCATGCAGTTTTAGTCAGTCCAGTGGGGGCGCGACGCTGTATCACCTACAGTACATGCAGTTTACAACACCTCGAACGGAGGTGCTGCATCATGCAGTAATCATCAGACCATGTACGGTCATGCTGCTTCATAGCACCTACAGTATTATTCCGTCCAGCGGGACGCGACTTCGTATCATGACGTGGAAGTACTCCAGAGGGAGGTACTATTCCAACATTCGTCAGTGTCGCCGCGCAGTAAAGCATCGAAATCCTTGTCAAAAGGAAAAGCATCGCCAAACTTCGAACATTATTAGTCTACGGACTTATGCCAAGAATTGCACTTTGAGCAACATACGTTAGCCGGCGAGGGCAATCGAAACCCAGACACCAGTATTTGAAGTTACGTCGTAGTGTTTCAAAAGTATATGAGACATTATTAGAGAAGTGGAACTCTAAACATTTTTACGCAGTGCGTTAAGGAACCACAATAGGGACGAAAATAGCTAGCACCTAATTTTCCTGAATTGAGGAGGTTAGCGTGATAAGTGGCGATAGATTCAGAAGTCTACAAATAGACATCAGTAGCCACGTGGAATTACAGGAAGGACGTGGGAAGTTATTCCACCAAGTAAAGACAATTGGGGAGCGCCATATAGTTAGTACAGCGACTCCAGGAGTAAACGTTTAACCATAGACCGTTTACCCTATAAACAATTGCAAACCGAACGAGACATTGTTAACGTGCAGGAATTGTAAGTGCCGATAAATAGATACCAGAAGTAGGAGAAACTTCGTAGCCAAGGAGGGGAAATATAGAACGAGACTGTCAATCACCCAATTAGGAATCAGGAGGCAGCGGTTTAAATTGCACCCCTAGGATCTGGATCGAAGGAATTCACGTGTGAAAGGCAGTGTTAAATGCCACAAAGTGAAATTCATTGTGTAAATATAATTTGTTAGTGAAATCGTATATATATTAGTGATTCTCTTTTTAGTGTTTATGAAATAATGAATGTAATCCCTCAAATCAATTTAAGTGTGTGCAATATGTATGAACCAGAGGGAAATGTAATCATTGATAATGTAAGTGTCGATATGGAGTGAGAAGTCAGCGTGGGCAAAATGTCACGTCGCTGGGATCCAGGCAGCTTAGCTGGATAAAATAATGTGAGTAAAACCAAATTTCATTATAAATTTTGGACCCGGGAAACTCTTGTAATGATAGTGACCATGGAGAAAGTGTTCTCCAACATTGAAAATCAGGGATGTAGATAACTGTGTAATAATGAGAAATGTGTGATCTGAACAGTGAATTGATAATGAAAGAAATAATTACTTAAATGTAAAATGTATAATCAAAGAAATAGTATTCAGTGGAATACCAATAAATGAAAAGGACTAATGTTGTTTAAATGCAAACAGGATAATAATAATAATGAAATAAATGAATAAATTGTTGAATTGATATTCAAGTATGAGCCGTTATGTGCTGAATAATAATAATAATAATAATAATAATGATAAAGATAATTACTGAACCAGTTGTGTTCTTGTAAAATGAAAGTCAAGATTGCGTCAAAGGAAAAACTATTATTTTTGAACGAAGGAATTCATTATGTTGGAATAAATATTTGCTTTGAAAGGCATCACGAACGTACTAATAATTGTCGCCAGTGAGCGCTTATATTATTAATTGTCACGCTAGTAAATGCAGTGAAATAAGGCTAGGAGATTACGATTGTGGGGACCAGCTGGAAACGGTAAATGTATATGTGTGTATTTGCCATGACAAACTTTGAAGGGTGCTAAGTTTATTATTGTTTGAGCGCAAGGGACAGAGCATATGCCTCCCTGAAAGCCGCTGTTATTATTCGGACGAGTGGTCAGATACCACCGTCCCATGTGTAAGCCCTAAGTCAGCGGTTCCCAAAATGTGCGCCGCGGCGCCCCGGTGCGCCGCAAGCTAGTGCCAGGTGCGCCGCCGTTGTCTACCAAAAAGGCCTACTACAAAACTTTGCGCCTCGGTACGTTTTTGTCGTTGTAAGCTCTTGCATTTGGGGTTACGCGCCGTGAACGTTGCCCGGCGGCCTCTATGTGTACGCGTCCGTGTACGTTATCTAGTCTAGCGTTCTACTCTACATCCAGCGCAGCCTGCAATCGCGGCCAGCATGTCATTCTATTTTTGGAACTCGTTGCTAGGCAACGGAACTACCTTCGTGTATTTTCGGAAATCGTCGTACGTCCTCGGCAAACAGTCCACTGCTTGCGTTCCAGTTTCTGCTATTGTTTTGTTTTCAGTTGTCAGTTGTTATTGGCAGTGTTCAGGTGTTCTGCACGTCACGCACAAGTGAAGTAAATTATCAAAGTAGTGAAGCTGTTGTTTTTTTCTGTTTTTTTCAATTGTTAGTTATTAAATTTTTCGTTAAAATGAAAAGATTCTTATCGTCAAATAAAACTGAACAAGGAAGTAAGCAAAGTAGTGCGTCCGCATCAACTTCTTCGAAGAGTGATGCCGATACTACTGAGGCAGCTGAGGGAAGCCATAAACCAAAATACAGAAAATATGACGATAAGTATTTAGATTTTGGTTTTTCTTGTATTGAAATTAATAATCAAGAGCGCCCACAATGTGTTGTTTGCATGAAGGTTTTATCTGTTGAATCTATGCTGCCTATCAAACTAAAACGGCATTTAGAAACTGTCCACCCAAACATGGTTGGGAAACCAAGAGAGTTTTTTCAAAGAAAGCAAACTGATGCAGTAAAACAAAAGGCTTCTTTTTCTAAACATTCCAAAGCCAACAGCGATGCTCTTTTAGCTTCATACAAAGTGGCATATCGCATTGCAAAATGCAAAAACCTCACACAATTGCGGAAGAGCTGATTTTACCTGCTGCTGTTGACATGGCAAAGATAATGATCGGTGAGGAAGGAGGGAAACAGCTTCTTAAAATTCCTCTGTCAAACAATACAATAAGCAGGAGGATTGATGACATATCTGAGGATATTAGCAACCTACTTATAAATAGTTTGAGAGGTAAAGAGTTCGGAATTCAATTAGATGAGGCTACTGACAGTCACAAGGACGCTCATTTAATTTGCTACGTTAGGAATGTGAATGATAAACAGTTGATAGAAGACTTGTTGCTTTGTAAAGAAATTGAAGGAGGCACCTCTGGTAAAGAATTGTTTGATATTGTTGACGGTTTTATGGCAGAGAATGATATTAACTGGGAAAACTGTGTTGGGGTGTGTACTGATGGTGGCCGGTCAATGGCAGGCCACTACAAAGGACTGCAATCTCGCATTCGAGCAAAAGTCCCAAATGCTGTTTGGACACACTATATTATACACCGAGAAGCACTGGCAGCAGAAAAGATCAGTTCAGAGTTAAGTGCAGCTTTAAAAACCGTGATACAAGTAATAAACTTAATCAAAACAAGACCAATGAAGGCCCGGTTTTTTTAAAACTATGTGATGACACAGGCGCTCAACACTCATCGCTTTTGTACTATAGCAGTGCGCGATGGCTATCTCTGGGCAATTCTCTCCTAAGAGTGTTTGAACTGAGACAAGAAATCCACATGTTTCTGAGTGAAGAAAATAATGTTCTTGCTGATATTTTTATTGATGAAAGTTTTCTCCTTAAACTGGCGTTCCTGACAGACATTTTTGAACTTTTGAACATTCTTAACAAGTCTTTGCAGGGGAACAATACAGATATTTTTCAAATGACTAGTAAAGTTGAAGCATTCAAGAAGAAACTTATGCTTTGGGAAAAAAAGTTTGAAGAATGGAGATTGTTCGGTGTTTTCATCTTTGAACCAGTTTCTACAAGAAAACGATTTTACTCAGAAAGAAAAAATGAAAAATATGTTGACTCAGCAATTATCTCAATTAGAGAGTTATTTTGAAGACTACCTGCCAAAAGATGAAATCAAAGCGCAGCAGTGGGTAAACGACCCTTTTCAAACTGAAATACCTCAACACTTCAGTAATGAAGAAGCAGAACAGCTGATTGACATTTCGACGGACTTGTCATTGAAATCACAATTTCAGTCCCAATCCCAGTTTGAGTTTTGGAGTGGTATTGAAAACGAATTTCCAGTGTTGAGCAAGAAGGCTTTGCGTGCTGTTATTCCGTTTGCCAGTTCTTACCTTTGCGAGTGTGGTTTTTCCTCTGTTGCAGTGATGAAATCCAAGTATAGAGCAAACTTAAAATTGAAAAAGAAATTCGGGTTACTCTATCAAAATTTACTCCCAGGAACAATCAACTTATAATAGACAAACAAGCGCATCTCTCCCATTGAAACAGAAAATTATGGACTTTGTTAATTTATGTGTAATTTTTTCAATTTGGCACTTAATTTATGTTCATTTATGTTTTCGAATTTTTTAGTTTGTGTTTTTTAGAGTTGTGTTTTTCTAATGTTTGTTTCAAGTAGATTTTTTCCAATAAATCATGTATTTTTACAACTCTCGTATGTTAAATATCATTTCTTGACCTCTGTAAGAACAAGGAAAACCTGTTACACTTTGTCAGCAACTGACCAATCTGTGAGAAATGTTTAAAATCCTAAATTGTCTGTTGTTATAAAAATATTAACAATTTTATTTACAATTTTATGTAAAAATATATTAACAATTAACTATTCAAAAGAGAAATTTAAAATGTAATGCAATGCATAATGGGTAAATTATACTAGGTGCACCGCCAAGCCATGTTTGTACTGAAAGGGAGCCGTGGGTTAAAAAATTTTGGGAACCTCTGCCCTAAGTCCTCGAAAATGGAGGTGTCCTAGAGGCAGGCCAGAGAATCGAACTAGTATTCCCTTACGTCGGAACCCACTTAATTACTATAGGTTTTATTGAATTCATACCTACCAGTGATGAATCTCCGCAATTATAATTATACCTGGGCCAAAGAATTAGGTCAATAAAACCTCATATTGTTTTGTTAAATGAAAAGTGAAGTGATGTCTCTCCAAGCTATAAGAGTAAATGCTTGTTTAAAAGCCAGTTGTAGTATCGTTCTAAAGGAAGGGAAGGGCGAGTTCCCCCTCCCAGTCATAAATCAAAGTCTTGAGGGTCTTGACGTTAATGAAGGTCACTGTTGGGGTAGGCTTGTATTGCAGCCAGAAGATGTCTGCGGTCTGCCATTGTATAAACATTTTTAAATGGACCGGTAATTAGTACCGAGTTCTTGCTTGATTATTTATCCTTGCTGTGGCAGTTCAGATCCGCATTAACTGAATATTTAATTGTCATTTAAGACAATAATGGAAATCCCTTTGTATTGTTGCATTTTATATGCTATTGTTCCCAGGTAATGGTTGGAAATATCAGGTAGCCGGGAGTCTATCTTGAGTTGAGTAAATCAGTAGTTTCCAAGGCTTGTGGTACATGAGTTTCCCGAGGACAAATGCAATTTGGTAGTGTTGGAATGAGAGATGATACATTGTGAGTATCATGTGGAATCCAATAAATGATCTTTGTTGACACCATTGTAAATATTAACTCAAATTTGTAATAATATTCAAGTTAAGAATATTTAAAATATTTTGAATAGATAATTCTATGTAATGATTTTTACCGAGACTTTTAGAGCTCGTTTTGAGTAATTTTTGTATTGATGCTAAATGGAAGTGAGAGCAGTTTTGATAATTTTGTTAGGTTCAGTGGAACCTCAAATAGTGATTTTTATAAATTAATGTTGTAATTGTTCCTTGTTCATTAGAACAAGTGTGAAGCTTATTCAGTTTATTATGTTTGTTTGTAGCGCCTAATTTTGATTAATTAAATAGTTTTAAAGTAGGATTTTGAATTTTATTTCATTGAAGTGTTATCCTAAGCTTGATCCTATAATGTGTGAATCACTCAGTGGGAGGACGTTCTATGCCCCGAATATATAAGACTGAGCAGTTGGACAGTGATTTGCATATTTCTTGTATGCAAGGGCACAGTATGTAGCAAATACGTGTAACCTAATTTTGTAGGTTAAGCAGATGTAAACTTCACTATTCGTAATATTTACACGAACACAGTCCGATTACCTCCAGAAATTATATGAAGTGTATAATAAATGGGCTTGAGACTTCCCATTTACACACAAAACACCGTACATAACCCATTTCGAGAAGGCATTTGTGGTTATATGGCACTGTAACTAACAATGTAGCAACCACGACATGAATGTTAACAAATATTTCGCAGCTGTATTTTGATGATTATGACGTTGATATATCCACAAGCACTATAACACACACTTGTTTTCGACAAGAGTCCTTAAAAATCACCATAGAAATCGTAAACTAACAATATAAACGTGTAAAACTTACTGAAAAAGCGGAAATGCGAGGAGCTCAAAACAAGGACTCTACAGCATTATTATTATTATAGTTTATTGTTTGACAACATTATCACGGCAAATACCGGCTACATTTTCTGTTACAGCCTGGTTCGGCCTTAGCAAGGAACCATCTGTACTGAGACAATTACGATTACACTGTTCAGAGACTTCACATCCATGTCGTGCCCGCAGTCTTCACGAGTCTCCTTCATTTGTAGGATGAGCTAAATTCCCATCTGGATCATCGAGCTTTGCTGAGTATTCGGCCAGGGCATTGTCACCAAGGAACTTCCTAACAATATGGCATGTGTTTAACAGAACTGCCTTCTGAAGTTCAATATATATCTGCGGGTGCAGATTCAATATTGATAGACTCCTGTGCAGGCGCGGATCTAGAGTTTGGTTTTGGGGGGGGTCAGAGAATCGATGTAGAGTTTGGCCTTGCGGGGGGGGGGGGGCGGGGGGTTGGGGGGGGTCGGGCGGGGGGGGGGGTCAGGGAATCGAAATTGTTAAGAAAAATGGTATCACTAAAAACGCAATCACAAAATAACCAAACGTACAAAACCAGACCAATTTTTTTTGCAAGCTACATGGATAGAAATTTGATGCGTTTAGCGCACCAAAAATATTCGTACAAATTGCAACGGCGTGTTTTGCGACTTTTACATCGAGCTTCGAGAAAAGTATCAAGGTACGTTACAGTTTCGGCAAGTCGAGTTGGTACCGACAAAGGGAGAAAGTCACAGCTTATATTGCCAACCAAGGTTGCGGTTTGGAAGTCAGCAAAAATTTTTGGTGCGAAAAAAGCCCCAGTTTCCTATCCGTGCATTGCTGCACATTCATCGTGACATCACTATAAACATCGATTCGGTAATCACAAGGTTTGCTAAACAAAATAGACGAGTTGATTTTGTTGTATAACTAATAGTTTTTATACAAAAGGTTTGAAGTTGTAAATATGTACAGTTGTAACAGAACATAATAATTCCAATAAAGATAATTCAGTATTGAATAAAATGAAAGAAAAAAAACTGTTTTTCAGTTAAAATTCGTTAAGTTTTATTTGTCTGGTAATTGTGTTTTCGTTTTTTGAGTTTGAAAAAAAATTTGGTCTCCGTTTGGGGGGGGTCATGACCCCCGTGACCCCCCCCTTGAATCCGCGCCTGCTCCTGTGGAGAGTTTTCGGTATAACACCAGTACACGATACAATTATTGGGATGGTAGTCACCGAATCAAGTTTCCACATCTGCTTTATCTCAATTGCCAGCTCTGTGTACTTAGATATTTTAGTAGCAGCTGTTGTTTGGATGTTTTGAGTGTTGGGACATGCGATATATATCAGTAATGCCTCTCTGTGTTCTTTATTGATGACAGTGATATCTGGCCGGTTGTTACTGACTGCAACATCTGTCACAACTCCTCTGTCCCAATAGAGCTTGTGTGTGGCATTTTCGAGTACTGCAGATGGTGTGTATTTCCAATAGGGGACGGAGCTTTGAAGAAATTTGTACTTCAAGGCCAGTTTCTGGTGGATAATGTTGGCAACTTGATCGTGTCGATGTTTGTAGTCAGTGTTGGCAAGGTGGAAACAACCTGATATAACGTGTTGAATGGTCTCACTACATTTGCCACAGCGGCGATACTTCTCACTCTCTGTTGTTGGATCTTTTATGATAAATTTCCGATAGCTTCGAGTAGCAAAAACTTGGTCTTGGATAGCTACAACAATTCCCTCTGTTTCCAGAAAGAGGGCCGAGTGGGTCAGCCATGCGTGCGACGCTAACTTGTCGATGTGAGGCTGGTCCAACTCATGTGGAAACTTCCCATGAAGCGCCTTCTGTTTCCAATTCCCGATCTTGTATTCAGTAGTTTTCATTTCTTTTACTGGTGGATCTAAAGATGACAGATGGAGCGGTGTGTAATTATCATCAGCTGAAGATACAGTGTGATGGAGCGGGGATGTTTCTCCTTTGTTGTGGAAAAATGCACGCAGAGTTGTCACTTGTTTTGTATGAAGGTTCATGATGTCTATCAGTCCTCTACCACCTTCAGACCGAGGTAGAGTCAGGCGCTCTGTTGCTGATTTCGGATGGTGCATACGATGGCGTGATAAAAGCACCGATGTTTTTCGTTGCAGATCGTGCAGTTCAGTTTGAGTCCACCTGATTATACCAAAGGAGTATGTAACTACGGGCATTGCAAATGTGTTAACTGCCTTAATGATATGTTTAGCGCTAAGTTTTGAAGAGAGAACACTGCGAAGTCGTGAAGTATACTGCTCAGTTATGTTCTTCTTGATATCACCATGTCTGAGACGGGTACTCTGGGTGAACCCAAGATATTTGTACAATGCGCCTTCCTCCAACGGCTGAATACTTCTCTGTCCCTCTCCAACAGGTATTCCTTGTGCGAGCCTCTAATAACAGTCTGTGTTCTGCACTTATCAAAACCAAACTGCATATGGATATCTGAAGAAAAGCTCTGAGTGATAGAGATTATATATTGTAGGTGCGCTTTAGTTGATGCATACAGTTTAATGTCATCCATGTAAAGAATATGGTTCATCTTGTACGCTTCACCTTGATTACCCTTAATACTAAATCCGTAGTTGCTACTGTTCAGGATTTGCGAGAGAGGATTCAATGCCAGACAAAACCAGAGTGGGCTTAGCGAGTCTCCTTGGAAAATTCCTCGGCGAATCGGTATTAATGAAGATGTTAAACGAGTGCCACCCACTGTAAGTTGGAGGGCAGTGCTCCATGAAACCATTGCGCACTTCAGGAAGTTCACTATAATAGGGTTGACGTTGTAAATCTCCAAGCTCTGTATAAGCCATGTATGAGGCACGGAATCGAAAGCTTTTTGGTAATCAATAACGCAGGTATAAAGATTTCGTGATCTACGGCAGGCCTGCTCTAATGCCACGGCATCAATATTGAGCTGTTCCTTACATCCTTGAGAATTCCTTCTGCAACCCTTTTGCTCCTCTGCGAGAATGGCGTTTTTCTCACAATGCGCACGAATTCGATTTGCAATAATGAATGTAATAATCTTATAAAAGTTTGGCAAGCAGGTGATGGGGCGATATTTAGATTGTTTGTGATTTTAGAGTCATTTGGCTTGAGATAGGTTAACCCTCTGGCTAGGAAAACTGGAAATGCAGCAGGATTTTCCAAAAAACATTGTATGTGAATAGCCAGTAAACGGTGGGTACATGTGAGCCTTTTATAGTAGTAATTATGGATTCGGTCAATTCCAGGTGCTTTCCAATTCTGTAGGCTGCTGATGACCTGGCGTAGTTCCTCAACATCAACGTCTGTATGTGCCATTTGATTTATTCGTCTGGTAGCATTCTCTATTATTATTATTAGTATTATTATTATTAGTATTATTATTATTATTATTATTATTATTATCATCATCATCATCATTACCATTGAAGATAAAATTCAAATACAAACATTCTTACCCAACATCCACGAACGCTATTTGCAATTTCTTGTAACTTCTCATACTTCACGGTTCTTAAGTATTGCACTAGTTCCTGAGAACGGTCACCATAGTAGCCAAGTGCTCTGCCTAAGAGAAAGGCTTGTTTTCTTGGGTACCGGGCTAATGCCCAAGGATTTGATGCTGAACCGGCATGAGTAATGGCTTTGTGGAACAGTCCTGAAATTTAGAATGTTACTGTTAGATATACAGATAAACACTTAACAGTGACACTGCAAATATTTCTGAAACAAAGATACATTAACATTAAACTCCATTACTTAGCCGTTGAGCCTGGATTAGATGATTGACAGCTTGACCATAGAGGAGTGTTTGTCAGAACGACACAAGTGACTTGGTGAACTTCGATTGACAGGCGCACGACTCGAATGATTTTATTGTATCTCATGTATGTACCGCGATTCAAAAGAAATGTAAAATAATAATAATAATAATAGTTAGTTAGTCATTGTTGTTTTAAGGGGCGGAACTACGAGGTCATCTGCCCCTAATAATAATAATAATAATAATAATAATAATAATAAGTGAGAAATGCACGTGAATGAAGTCAAAGAATTAGACCATCGAAGCGAAAAAGTAGAGGAAGGTTCCATGAAACTGACACTAGCCAACAGGATTCCGTGATACTAACGCTCATTGCGGTATAAATTAATTGATTACAGCAATTAAATAGAGAAAATGTTTACATTAAAATGTAGAGAAAAAAATTCGCTAATTATCTGATAATTTTAC
This sequence comes from Meconema thalassinum, assembly GCA_946902985.2. Lineage (NCBI taxonomy): Eukaryota > Metazoa > Arthropoda > Insecta > Orthoptera > Tettigoniidae > Meconema > Meconema thalassinum. The sequence goes on along the minus strand of OX336388.2, from coordinate 1,200,660,335 downwards.
TACGTGAGAAGATTGACATATTTAAGAAAAGCGGGATATTTTCGTGCACAAACATTGCCAATTTGGCTAGGAAGGTGGGGAAATGATTTTGGTGATACACTCTCGTTAGCACAAGGGAGCAACCAAGCGCTGCGTGCTTTTTTGAAATCTGCGAAATAAATAGAAGTGTGAGACTTAAATATTTTACTGAGTGTGGGAGAAGAGAATTATTAGACCGGAAATCGACCATGTTACCTCCGCTACTTGATAACAGAGCACCGATACAAATGATACAGTATCATTGGACTTGTAAAACTTTTGATAATAGATTCCACGGCTAATTCAACAGTACCGGTACTTGAAAATATATTTTCGGTAGATATACCCCAGTACAAGAGACGAGTTCATCGCACCAGTTATATTGAGTCAACTAGTTAATTTCTATTGACTATGAATTTCGAAACGACAAATGTGTTCACCTAGTAGTGAAATCATGAAAACCTGTGTTGTGTTTTGTTTGTGAAGTATTTATAAAATCCCATGTATTTCGTTGATTCATATATGCCGAAGTGGTGAAGTATATTATTAGACTTACCAAACATTTTGTAGATTTAGGCAAGGTATCGCGGATTTAGCCTTAATGCCTAAAACCTTACCATTTTTTTTTTTCAAAAACGTTATTAATTGATTCAGACAATCAAAGCCAGATGAAATTATTTTTAAGAACTGAATTTATTTCACAAATATGTAGTAATTTAATTTCTTTGTTACTTTTTTGAAACCTTTCCTTTAATTTACCACTAAATATTGAGCTGAGTCTACCATACAGATAGAAGCTTAAACCATATAGTTGAGATCTTGAATAAACACAGACTATGCCCATTAACAAGCACTCATTGGTCTTTGGAAAATATAAAATACATCCTTGTGACACTAATAATAGCTGTATTAGACTTTTCACCACTTGTTGGCCGTATTAGATGTAGGAAAAATGCAGATGGCCATGTTGTCTATGTGAAAAGTGGATGAGCATAAGAGAGAAAAGATGTGTATTCTTAACAGAATGTTCTGTAATAAAAGTATTTAATAATAATTTAACAATGTGTACTGACAGGGCTGAAGTCCCTTTTTCTTATAAGATATTAAGTTACAAGTTTCGTCACTACGGATCAAACAACATGGCTACTAACATGAGGAACAAGAACAATTTTTAGAAGTCAATTTAAAATCAATACTATTGTATGTATCTGAATAATTTAAAATCACCTGTGGAATTACCTATCGGCTGTGGCTTTTCATAAACTGGTGTCTGCGAAGAATAATGAACTTATGCCTGAAGCAATCGCGAATGAAGGTGTGTGGATACGAGCCTCGTAGTACCAGATCCGAATACAAATGGAGAGGAGAAAATAGAAGTGGATTGGACATACTCTTCAGATATCGGATGTAAGCATAGGAAACAAACTCTCTTTGGGATCCACAAGGTAATAGGAGAAGGGGAAGACCTAAACAGCCATGGAGCCGCACAATAGATTAAAAAAAAGGTCGACAACAGGGAAATTCATGGAGAGAGGTGACGAGGATTGCAACAGAGTGTATGAACATGATGTACCTGTAGACATTGGAGACAGGATATGAAACTCGACTCCAGCTGCACCAGAACCACTACCAATGATGGTTACACAGTTAGGGTCTCCTCCAAATGCTCCAATATTCCCTCGTAACCATTTAAGAACTGCCGCTTGGTCCTTGAGTCCATTGTTGCCTGGGGATGCACGGTCTTCTGTACTAAGAAATCCTGGAAACAGTCATTTTATTTAAATATTGATTGGTACGGTAGTAAATTAGATAACTTGGGTTAAATCTGTCACTCGTATGGGGTATATTCATTGCTACTCGTATATATTTTGCCCCGTTTAGTCCGAAGTACCAAGTGACTGGGAGCCACTTAGCCACCATGAGACTCCTTTCCAAACGAATCATATAGGGAGGGGTTGAGATGTGCACCTAGACTAGCTCCGCACAAGCCCCGTATTTCTTTAATGAGAGGCGTTACCTCAAACTAGCCCAGGATGTAGGCCTACACCCACAAGGAAAAACGAAGCTACTAAAAATATGCCTATACATTTATTTTAAAATTCAGATTCATATCCTACTTGATAGAGGATCCCCTGGCTGATCCATCATTAAACTAGCTCTAAATAAAAATAATAATCCCTCAACAAATTCCCTAAAAATATCCTCTAACGAAGTCCCAACAACGAAAACAACCTGCAATCAAACTGAATACGTGACACGTAAAGACGACCCTACTCAAATACAAATGTCCCCTTAAGAATAAGAATAATCACACCTGATCCTACTGCCAAATCAAACTTCATTCTGCTACATTAATTCAAGTTACATTTAATCATACAGTAACGATAGAATATCTAAGTTTTGAAGGTGTCGCATACAACAATTATCTTTACTTTACAGTAATCATCCTAGCTATCCGGTTTACGTTAAAAATTAACTAAATTACGTTAAAATCCCCATGGGATAAGAATCAAAAATAAAACAAAAACAAATCTAAATCATATTCCATGACATCCAACAAGAATATATTTACAGACAAAGTATTTACCCAGGTTGGGAAAATCAAACATAAAATCAAACACTCCTTCTGTTGCATTTGAGCCCTTCCTACCCTGGTGTCTCACTCTTTGTGACTACACCGCCATCTGGTTGGGTGGAAAATGTTAAGTTGGTGGCTGCGAAGATTAATGACAATCCTGACTCATGCCACTGATCAAATCATGCCTATGATATCCAACGTACTCTCATGACATGTGATCACAAATTGTCAAAAGAGGGTAAGTCCTGTCTCACAAACTCTAGTAGCGCGAATAGGCAAAGTCGCGGTTGCCTGTCCAAAAATAATAAAAATAATAATTATTATTTAAAGATTGGTTGGTTCTTCAGTTTAGAGGCTGCGACAACGCGGTCATGTAGAACCGTGTACTTTGGGTGTGTTTATAATCTGTCTGACAACCGGTGTTAATTGTGATGGCTGTATTAGTGTGCGTTATCTGTAATTCAGGTAAGGACTGCAGACGATCAATTTCAAGTAGTTCCTACTTTTGCTACCGAATGCTACCGTCAACAACACCAAGCTGTGAACTTGGATACTAGATGCCACCGCAACTGGCACCTGGCAGCGAACATTGAAACTAATACCGATTTAATCAAATCTCACCTACAAATTTAGCTTCACACAATTGTAGTTAGTGGAAGGTTCTTTCACTTTACTTCCCCTCCGAAAGAACCATACTGTGGGATTTTTAGCGCTTAAAAAATTTCCGACGTCTTCATCCGGGTTTGAACTCGCGATCTTGAGCATAGCAGCTCAGCATGCTACCAACTACGCCACCATTTAAAGATTAGAATTCATTCTTGTTGAGTTGGGAGGCGTAGAGGTAATTTTATGTCACATTTTATTCATGGTATTCGACTTATTATTATTATATTTCATTATTAATTTTCCAAGCGTATCCCTTGTGTTAATTACATCTCATTATTATCGTTGATTAATTCCTCTTCATCTAATATCCACAATCGTCATCATCAACTTCAACATCAAATGACAACTTGCATTTCCATTAAGCAACACCCATAATCTCACATGCCATCTGGTCATGTGACTAATCCTTCAATAATAGCTTCACACTATGCTCACTTCAAATCAGCCGTCATGGTCTTAATCCAATGATGCTACAAAATGTATAATACGTAATTATCTCTCAAATACAAAACATCATCCTGCAACAAGGATCTAAGTACTATAAGCAACGCTTCAGAATTACTCATAATGGCTGTCACTGACGTTCCTAATTGATTATGAATATTCCCGAATGGGAAGGTTTTTGTTTTATGAAAGGGAGCTTGACTTCCGTAGCACATTGGCATCGCTCGTGACATCAATACTACTTGTATTTTGTGTCTTGCGATGGCCTTCTCAGAATGTGCTAGCCACGCATATTGGTGAGGTGTGTCTGTACCAACTGACGAGCCCAACGGCACACTGGGGCGAGTTTGAGTTTGAGTTGACCGGACCAATTTTATCATATTAATTGATACTTCCTAATTGATACAAGATTTATTTAAATATTTGCAACAGGCTCTCAAATACTACAGAATTCCATTCTGCTCTGTTCTGCCTTCACTCTATTAATATGGAAAAAATGTGTCAAAATGTCCTTCTCAAGAATAATACATTGGACCATCGGACCACGAACCGTTCGTACTCTCTACAACTCCTCGTGTCTTTCCTGTCAAAGTCTTTGAATGCAATCTGATATCATCATTAGTGCGTTGCTTCCCACGGTGGGTGAGTGGTCAACGTGTCGGTCTACTAACCCTAAGCTTGCAGGTTCGCTCCTGGCCGTGGTAAGTGATTTTTGAAAGACGACAAAAATTACGACACCATGCCATACGATGTTGGCATGTAAAAGAACCCATTTGAATTGAGTAGGCCGTGTTCATAATGGCAAAATTAATCTCGGGAGTTTCCGCCAACACCAAGTTCCTCATTTCTCTACTAGAAAGCGCAATAGTGTTCAAGGAGCTTAGATATCTAACCTCCTTGACTTTCAAAGTGCTTCAAGGAACAACGAAATTCGATATGCAAGCTACCCTTTGGGTGTCAAAAAACAAAGCTTGCACCCGGCAGCCAGGGCCATACGATATTATTATTATTATTATTATTAATTGTATGATTATTATTATTATTATTAGTGCGTTAGGAGTTTCATTTCTATAAGCTTGCAGTCTCCACGGCTAAATCGGCCTGGAACTGGTTTCTCACTTGCACGCCAAAATGCACAGTCTTGGAACGTTAAAGATAACATTATTCTGGTACAATACTGTTGCCTACAAAATCTCAGCGTAACCTCGCTGGATCCCTTCACAATGAAAAAAAATGGCCGGTTGCCTTCCTAATTGATACAACGATCTTCAGCAGCGGTCTTAACTAAACATGTAAAACTAAAACATAAAAATTCTGCTTACATAATATCGTGGTGTAAGAGAATGATGTGGCTCCCAACATACTAGATCTGATGCGACCACAGGTACAGAAATGTTAATAAAAATAACTTTATTGCAGCCAAATGGCCATATATTAGGTACATTCAAGTTTTACAGTAGTCCATAAGGGATTTTTCTCGCTTGGTGCATTTGCTGAAATGATATCGCTCGCAGTGACCTTCACACAGCTTACAAACGCACTGCTCAGATGGTTCATGATAGCCCTGTCGAGTACATAGCTTGTGGTGAAAACCATATATTGCCAACCTAGTTAGAGCGCACCGCATGTCATTATTTGGTCCAGACCAGCTACGATTGAGCATGGCATCAGTCGAGTAAAACTCCAGGTCGATGTCGTAGACTCACATGTTACTTCTTCGTCGTACGGAGTTCGAAATGAAGTTTCCATCCTTCCATCATATTGGCTGCGGTAATAACCTCCGTCATGTGTTACCATCCATCCTTCCTCTTTCAGTGAATAGTTTAGGGCATTCCTCTACCCTATGTAGAATACAGATCAGCTTGGACAATACCATGTGATTGGTACGAGGTGCATGGTTGGACCTCATGGTTTCAACGAAGCACAGAATTGAACTAAAGATGTATTCTTCTCGAACTAGACTACACTGCTTTTACACTTGGCAGATCTTTTACTAAAAATGACCATAAATTTTCTGCCTGACACAGAATCTACTTGAGTGCTTTTTAGCGCTCTGATATAAATTTACTGGCAACTTTGCCGTAAAAAAAACAACACACGATCTTGCGTGTCTTAAGCGAAAAAAATTAATCGGTCAAGCAGTTCGTGGATTTAGTGGTCCACCCAAAATTAAGTTCGTTCAAATTATTCAGATCAATTAATATGGTGCTATTACGGCACACGTTTTTCTATGAAAATGTACCGTTTACTAAAAATTTCAATGTTTCACTGTTCAATTAAATACCTAGTTCACCGTGCTTCGCACGTAATGAATAGTTTGAATTTCACTTTGATCACATCAAAAGTGCAAGTCTCCCACAATGATTAACAGGATTCTAAATACTGCAACTCAAGTTCGAGTATAACGAGGTGCGGTTTCTCTCGATCCGTTAACTCCCGAACGATGAGATGCACTGTCGCCCGGTATAATGGCTGTCCGCTATGCCCATTTTCCCTGCAGCGGAAGTGGTCAAGTTAACACTGGGTATTCGAAGTTATCCCTTCTGGAGTGTGATAAACATTTCCATATTAGCATATTGTACACGCGTTTTACCAATAATAATTTCCTTTCTAGTACAGCAGAAAACCATAATGATCAAATAATTCCTTCCGGTTCTCTCAGGTTGCTGAGGTCACGTGTCCCGGTGGGTAGGGTACATTCATAAGTTTCTGTAGTTAGTTCCCTGGGTGGCAAGACATTTTTGGTGAGTTTTCTCAAATTTCACATTTTTGAAACTGAGATTCCAGGCTCATACTTCTCTTTCCTCTCAATTAAAGATCTGGAATAGGAGAACTTTTATTTCCACTGTCTCGTTGTTTCAATTAATATATTACACATACTTTCAAGTTAGCGGCATAGATGATATCGATTGTAGTCATTCCCTAGTTTGTCGTTCGTTTTTCTATTAGGATTCTCCTAATATCCATGGCCTCCACTTTCTTCGTCATCGCAACTTGTCCATCCTCCATCTTCTTCATCCATTCAGCTTCAGCCTGGTTCATCCTCTCGCTAATTTCTCTGAATTTATTCGAGCTCATTGATGATTCTGCCACTGGCATTATTTGGTGAATATCCGCTATGGTTTTCACTTGGTTAGGTTTTCGAGTGTCCTCTAATCTAACTCGTGGTGTCTCGTTTTTTCTCTCCTTGTTATGGTTTTGATGATTCCTTGGCGTTTTGGAATGATCCCACTCTTCTCTCCTTCTTCTTCGGAGTTTCTGAAGGTAGTGTTGAGATTCACGGGCTCTTCTTGCCAATCTCTATCAAATAATTGTTGGGGTTGACCTTGTCCATCTTGCCTTGGTTGATACGATCGTCTATCACCATTCCAATTGTTCCTATAGGCACGACGCGACTGTATCCTCCATCGTTTGGTTGTCATTTATATGGGTTTCGGGGTTAAATATATCCTACCCTACGATTATTGTCATTATGAGCGTTCCGGTAGTTCGGAGCCCTACTCCTGCAGTAAGGGTTATAATTATTTTCCCGATTGTTTCTAAACGGACCATTCTGTTCCTGTTGCCCTTGAAAATTATTCTGATTAAGGTAGTTCCATTTCGGCAGATGGTTTCTGTTAGCGATTTGAACTGTTCTGTCCACTTGTGTTACGTTCAGTTCCCTAACTTCAACATTTCTACGTCTGACGTGCATAAACTCTCCATTAGTGATATCGAGTTTGCGGAGTATTGTATCTCATTCTATGAACGTTGTAGCTTTTGAAGCAATCATAGTGTTTTTACGTCTGGTGGGATATTGTCGGATTATTGTTTGAATCAAATCCTGTTCTAACAATGGTGGTTGGAGGTACTGCAATTTCGCTTGTTGAACAGTAATATAACTAGCGTATCGGGTGGGTTGAGTTTTTGAGTAACGTTTGACATACATTTCCGCCCTAACGTTTTGTTGGATATCCGTGGACCAGTACGTTCGCAATAAGGCATCTTTGAAATCGTCGATCGTCTGATAGAATAGTTGAACGCTCGAAACTACACTAAACATTGGCCCTCAAGGAGTCGTTCGCAGTTCTCTTTCGGGTGCAACCATTTATTCATTGAGATAATATTCTACGTTTCTCAATAATTCAACTGGGCTTAAAGGGCCTGTTCCCGAAAATGTACGAGGACGATCTACAGGTGACTTAATAACTACCATCCCTGATCCTGACGTTTGCTGTGATGAGGGTGTCCTCATCTGGAACATTGGTCTCGGTTGGTAAGTGTTAGTATTTTTTGTCGGTTGAGTTGGAGTGGATTTGTGACGTTCAGCTATCTTGTCCATGAGTCTACTCTCGAGCTGTGATAAATCAGGTGATAAAATATGGGGTAACAATTCTAAGGTCGTAACACATTATACAGACATTGTCTCCATTTCAGAAAAATTGTGTTATTAGGAGAGCTTGAGCATCAAATCAAAGCTCAGGTAGAAGTCACTAACTGAAATTCGTCGAATGAAACACTTATAAAATATGTACAGGAATATTTTAGTCCTCCATTGTGGTACACATTCCCAATGGCTTGTTCAATGAAACATAAATGTGAGATGATCATTTTCATGAAATAGCAATCGTATTATCTATAATTTACGATAACTGCACTACAATTATTGGGCATCTGACCCCGTAATTTTGTATGCACAAATGCTATCCATGATTCTTGAATGCAACATTTATACCAAGATGTTCAGTAAAGAACATATAGCCTACTTTCTCCTAAATGCATGGGTATTGTTATTACTCTTTGTCCTTTTCAAGGAGTATAATTGGATGTTGGTTGTAGTAGCTTGTTGAAATGCAACGTGTTAAACGGATATTAGACATGAATATGAGGTGCCCTTTGCTAGTGCTACCTCTGTACAAAGTGTCATTCAATTCGGTTTCACCGTATTTGAATTGATATGGTGAATCGATTTGCACATATACATGGCCGCTATCTGCAAACTATTGGGCTGATGACCTAGTAGTTCAGTCAAAAGATGCTTACCACAAAAAGGCATGTTGTTACAAAGTTTGGTAAAGATCAAGTAATTAGGTTGGTCGTAATTTGATTTAAGCTTTTAACATTTGGGTGGCCGCCATTAAGTTTCCGTCAAGATGGTGGCGATATAAAACATGACCCTGAGGTGCCCTTTGCTAGTGCTACCTCTGTACCAAATTTCGTTCAATTCGGTTTTACCGTGTTAGAATTGATAGAGGGAATCGATTTGCACACATACATGGCCGCCACATGCAAACTATTGGACGGATAACCTTGTAGCTTGGTTAAAGAACGCTCCTCAAATAAAGGTATCCTTCTTCAAAATTTGGTAGAGATCATATGATTGGTTTGGTCGTAATTTGATTTAAGCTTTTAACATTTGGGTGGCCGCCATTACGTTTCTGTCAAGATGGCGGCGATATAACACATGACACTGAGGTGCCCTTTGCTAGTGCTTCCTCTATACCATTTTTTAAAATTCGGTTTCACCGTGTTTGAATAGATAGGGGGAATCGATTTGCACACATACATAGCCGCCTTCCGCAAATTATTGGACTGATGACTTTGTAGTTCAGTCAAAAGATTCTTCGTACATAAAGGTATAATGTTGCAATATTTGGTAGAGATCAGATGATTAGGTTGGTCGTAAGTTGATTTAAACTTTTAACATTTGGGTGGCCGCCATTACGTTTCCGTCGAGATGGCGTCAATATAAAACATGACACTGAGGTGTACTTTGCTAGTATACCTCAGTACCAAATTTCGTTGAATTCGGTATCACCGTCTTTCAATAGATAGGAGGAATCGATTTGCGCACATACATGGCCACCATTCGCAAATTATTGGGCTGATGGCCTTGTAGTTTGGTCAAAGGATTTTTCGTACATGAAGATATAATGTTGCAAAAATTGGTAGAGATCAGATTATTAGGTTGGTCGTAATTTGATTTAAGCTTTCAACATTTGGGTGGTCGCCATTGCGTTTTCGTAAAGATGGGGGCGATATAAAATTTGACACTGAGGTGCTCTTTGATAGTGCTACCTCTGTACCAAATTTCGTTCAATTCGGTTTCACCGTGTTTGAATTGATAGGGGGGGGGGCAGACATTCAGAGTACACACACAAACTCACACACACACACACAGACAGACACACAATTTTTCGCCCTGTGTTGATCTCATTAGTCTACTTTCATTTTTTGCAAAAATCGAAAGTAGGCTAAAAATGTACCAGCATATTATATTCATTGTACTAGTAGGCTACCTTTTATCAACATTTGCTACGATATGATCAGTAGATGCTAACAAGCGTTCATATTAGAGGGTTTAACGAGCCCTATGTATCCTGTATTATGGAGCACTACATTACCAGAACTTTCAGTCATAGGAGTACTGAAATCGAATTATTCCATGACGGGCCAAGGAATTCTTCTCTAAGGAATTGACATATGCATGCCTGTGATTTACAACCCCGGCCGAAGTCGTCGTTTTTTTTTTTTTTTTTTTAGTCGTTTACCTTCCAGGTTGGCGGAACCCACGGACTCAGCGAGGGAACTCACCACTACCGCCTCCACGGGCAGTGTCCTAGAGCTGGGAACATCGAATAGGAAGGGATACAACTGGTGAGGTCGGATTGGCACCTCGCCCAAGCGGCCTCACCTTAAAAGCGAACAGGGGCCTCATGAGGGAAGGTAAGGGATGGTAAGGATGGATAGGCAAGGAAGAGGGAAGGAGGCGGCCGTGGCCTTGAAGAAGGTACTGTCCCCGTTTACCTGGATAGTAGGCTGTCAGATATCCGCCCCCTCAATCGGATTGCCAATTATCAATCGCACCGGCACAGTTACATCAATGAAAATGGCACTGACAGATACTATCGAGATAAGAGCACAGAAATTCACATGAAATCATTGTGGAACACACCAAAATAGACGGGGGTGTATACTTACCGTTGCTTACCTCTTAATTATCTCGGGGTTTGAGTTGACAACAGGATCACTAAAAGTCTGTTCACACAATAATCTCCGCCATGACATTTAAAAATGAACCAGAAACGAAGACGAGAACTTTGAACTGTACAAAAGCTTTATTTCTAATAAAGGGTCTGATTTTCCTAACACAACAAAATATACGTGGCTATCAGTAGCCCAAGTCAATCTGACTACGTCCTCCAGTAGGACTTGCAAAATTATTATACAACATGATATAAAACATTTTAGCTCCCAAGAGCTCCAAATAACGTAATATTCATAACACTATTGGATTGGAAAAGGACGTCAGGGTGTGACATATATAGAGCATTTGTTTCCTTTTAATAAACAAGAGAATGATATTTATAGTCGCAAGGCCGGAGTGTACGACCTCACTCTCTGAAAACCATATGTTGACACAGCTGCGGGCTACCTTCCAGCCTGCTGCATACTGGTCAAATGCACTCCCTTCTCACACGCTATGTTACGTAAGAATCCAGCCTGCACTCTCAAGCTTTTAAATGTCTTACAAGACAACTCACATTATATTTACGCAAATCTTTCAAGTACTTTGATCACATCCTAATGGATCATTACATTAATTTCTTAAACTTGTTAACTTCAATCCAAATGTTTAACTAGCTCTTAAATGTTTATAACAAAATCAGATAAATTATTTATAACAATTCGAAATTGTTTATAATATTTGTCAAAGACAATAAAAATATTATAAGCACGCCTTTAACATCACTCTCGTTTCATATTATTTTCAAAAATATTTACAACAATTATTTACAATATTAACATTTAAATTGTTTAAATTATTAATTTAATAAATACATTAGCCACATGTTCATTCGGTTGGTAATTTTATAATCCTGTTTAATATAATCGACCAATGAAGGTTAGTTATACATATTAATGTCACAATCCGGTTTAATAAAGTTCTTTTAATAATGATTTGTGACGGCAACCTTCATTCATAATCTTGTCTCAAATTCTTTCAAAACTCGTGTTAATTATAACAGTAAATCACTTGATTAATTTTCAACGAACTATAACAATCTTACTCCAGCGGAAAATCCTTCGCTAACAAGTTAATGCACAATCTGCATTAAAAATATGCCCAAAATCATCATATATTAATCTATATGGCATTTACAACTTTCACATCACTTACAAAACTTCCACAAATAATTCTTTAACATTTATTCCTGTGGGAACTTCCTTCATATTCAAGGGCATTATATCTCAGCGACTTTCAACACGCGCTGCACTAGCGATTATACATTCATAGTTCCAATTAAAAATTTTATAATCATAATAGTTTCAAAACTGTTTTTCTATTTAACCTTCGTAGATTTCATTCATGAACTGAAATGAAGTCAAAACTTGCCAATCACAAACAAATTTAATAGTGAATACGCTTATATACGCCTATCTGGTCAATCAAAATTTAAGATTAACATCTTAAAAGAAAATTGTAGTATGAAAATACTATCTTCAAATAAAGTGCGACTAAACTGCAAAGTAGTCGAATAGAATCCAATTAGACTGGGGAATGCAAACATCGTCATATAATTCTCTAATTGAGAAAAACTCCTAACAAAAGTACTTGACTTTAATGCATTCAATAATTCATTATTAACATTACTCTTTCACAAAATTGTCTATGATGCAATGTTCATTCATAACTGACGATAAATGTCTGTGTTGCAATCAATACAAATAACGACTAGTATTTCCAAGATCGTCGATCACGTAAGATTTTAACGCTCTAAAATCATTTAAATGTTCTTCCTTCTTGATGATGACAGAAAATTGTTCAAAGTAATTAAACTGGGGTTGAATTACTTTAATAAAATGACACGCTGTCTGAATTTAAATCTGCCATAAAAATCATTAACTTACAGTCAAATCGTGACTACAAAAAAAATTAATTACTGAAAAATCTAAATATCAGTCTCAACTGATTCAAAATCGTTAACTATGCCCATGACATAACAATGTCTTAATAAATTGACGAAAAATGCAAAACTCAATAAGATGTACTGAGAATAAGAATCTCAACAAGAAAATAAGGCAAAATACATGAGGATAAAAATATGGGAAAAATGGTTGCTCAAACATTACTAGGTTACTCAAATACAATAAACGTTCACGACTACCTTATCTGCCGATTGACGTTCCAGAGGAAAATTCCCCAAAGAAGACTGCTGATGGATCCATTTCACCACGTTAAAGCTGAGCTCCATCCTCGAAATAGGAAATAGCACCCTCGGAGAATCGAACTGCTTCCTTCTCCGTGAATCGCTCTGCTCCTCGAATACGAATAGACATCCTTCCGGCAATAATCTTCATTGTGAGTCGGGACTACCCTGACCTCTCTTGAAAAATTCCCTGAAGTTCCAGTAGACAATCATCATGACGTTTTGTAGAAATTTCCGAAGAAATTATTCATATTCAGAGTATGAAATTGTTTCTATGGCTGTTCGATGGTATTCAGCCTTTACTTACGAAACATGGGTGTAGATGGTATTCACCGCATGTTCGCTTGTGTGGAATAGCATTTAGCGAAGTTCCATGTCGCTATCTTACTCCATTGAAGTATGTCCCAATTGCAATAAGCCTTCTTAGCCCTCCATTCGCTCTTCAGTTGTAGTGTCAGAAGAACAAACTGCCGTATTCAAATGCTCCATTATACTGTATCGTTCTATCACCAAGCAATCTGAAGTCTTTCTACTCCACTCGCAGCGTTAGCCTTGCGTTTATTCTGGCTTATACAAAAGTGTTTCTCTAGAGGCGAGATAATCACATTTGCCAGTCGTACAAAAGTGCTAATATCTTTTGAAGTACTCGGTCGAAATTGTTCAGCTTTTCTCTATAATTGCATGTAGTACTGCACAATACAATTATGTTATCGTAGACCGCTAACTGTTTGAAGTTAAACTTATATAAGCTTTCTAAGGTCCGTTTCAACTTCACCTAGTTTGACCTGTATCTCGTTAACATAGTGGCCTCGCCACGCGTTATAAAAACGATTCTTTTCACTTGCTGTTCACTTTGATGTCTCACTATATTGAATGTATAATAAACTGACTTTCACAAATACTTCGATGATCTGAGCATTAGATCTCAGAATGATCAGCGAACGAACGAGAAGAGAAGAGAAGAGGCTCCTTTCTTCTGCGCAAGCCCTTTTATTACCTTCTCGAGGGGCGTTACCATCCCTTCCAAAGCGTGATACTACGTCATCGCTAGAACTTCCAACTTCGTTAATACATGACGGATTTTCAAAATTCAAAAACTGAAAATAAATTTCACCAAAATTCCAAATCAATGCTTTTACTGCAAATGGATTTCCACAATTCTGCATTCAAAAAGTCATAAAAATACCATAGTTTCAGCAATCTCCGTCTTCCTTTAAACTATCGTTCATTGGTTCATGCCTCTCCTCCAATAGCATAGTTTCTTCCTCAGCAGAATTCCTCGTTTCCTGCGACTGCGTCGTACATCTTGGAACATTCTGGACTAAAATGCTGACGTCACTGAGAATCTCAGCTCAAGTAGCTTGCTGGCATAACATTTACGTCATCCGTGCTTACGTCATGACTACCCACGTCATAACTATGACAGCCATAACTCTAATCATAATTTCAAATATAGCCACCGTGGTCTTTACATAATTCAATTACGGGGGCATTCTCCTCCCACCACGTTTTAAAAACAGTTGCAAATTGTTTTTAAACTCAATGTTACAAGTATCTCAACTCTCTTGAACACGAAATTGAATTATTACTGGCTTACTCTAGGATGATATTTCCTCTATGTTCCTTAATCATATAATTTTCTTCTACTCTGGGTTGTATGTGGTTAATGTATTCTTTCCTCTCTAATTCCTCTTCTGACCAGTGTTTCTATTTTCTAAGTTCTGCTGGCTCGTAGAAGGACCAGGATCGATTACAACATCCTGCCTTTTCCTTTGATTGTCAGCTTCTTTATCCCTTAATTCTTTTAAGTATTGCTGGCTTTCCTTTTCTCTTTGCTGATATTGTTCAGGTGTCATAACCTCACTTTGAGTATTCTGGCTTCTATTTTGGTTTTGGTTATTCCTATTATAGTTACGATTATACCCATTATTGTTATAATATCTGCCTCTTCCATTATAGTTTCCTCGGTTGTAGTTCCAACCTCTTCTCTGTTGATATGGTCGGTAACCTTGTGATCTGTAATTTCTAAACTGATTATTCCTGTGAGGACCTACATTGTCAGTTTTCTCCTCCTCTGGCTTGTCAGTTTGTTGGACTTGGTCCATGTATACCGTATTGATTTCCTTATACTCTTGCCTTTGACCTTTCTGGACTACGTTAGGCATTGGACTTGTGTAGTCTAACCTTCTTAGTAATTCATCCATGCTGGATAAATCCCTGATGTTGGACGAAATTATAAGTCTCCTCACCTCAACTGGCAGCATACGAGAAATCGCATCTATTAGTTGCTCCGTGGACAATGGTGGTTGCAAAAATCTCAAGCGGGACAACTGACTCGTAAAGAAATCAGCGTACCTCGTTGGAAGAGTACCTGAGTATTTTCTTGAATATACCTCCGCTCTTAACGAATTCTGCGCTTCTATGGACCAAAATCGTTTGATTAATGCCTCTGCAAACTCGTCAAAGTTGCTGAATGTATATCTAAAAGCTCTAAACCATTCAAGGGGTCCTCCAATCAGATATCTCTCTACAATCTTCATCTCTCTCTCTCTGGGAATGTGAGCTTCGATGAAATAATCTTTGAGATTCCTTACATACTCTATAGGTGTCAAACTATCAGTATTACTGAATTTTTGTGGTTTGTCCTCGAAATTCCTAATGACCGTCACGTTCCTCGGATATGAATCCGGATAGTTTTTCCCACTATCTCGATAATTCCACTCAGATTCCATATTCCTCTCGTCATCCTCCTCTCTGAATCTGGATACACGTTCTTCAGGAGTCACGTCTCTTTCTTCTAGATCTAGGTGACATCTTCTGGTATGCTTCCTGTTCAATTCGCAAGCTAAGCCTTCTGTATCCTTGTCGGTGATTTCTGTTAAGACTTTCTTGACTATCTCTTCCTTGTAGTTCTCCATTAAACTAGCCTCTCCTAACTTCAAATTTTTCAGTTAACTCGTCGTTTCGTTTACGTCAGAGACAACTTTATGAATTTGATTCTCTAATGTAGATTTTAAAGTTTGCATATCCTGATCTAGTTGTGTTCTATCGTCAACTTGTTTTTCGGATAGCGAATTTATCCTGACGCTTAAATCTTTTCTAACCTGTACTACCTCATTATTAATTTCTATCTGCGTACTGGCAAGTTTTCTTTCAATCCTTTCCTGAATTTGGGTTACATGTTCCCCACTTGACTTATTCCACTCGTCTTTCCATACCGCTACGTTTGCTGTTAACATCTCGGCTATGTCTACTTCGATATCCTCTTTTAATACTCTATTGTGGTCTAATACCTGTGTTCTCATGACCTCTACGTCATACTTCAACTCTGCTAAAGACGTTGTTGTTCTAACCGATTCATCGACTAACCTAGTCGTTAATGCAGTTATATTACGCGTACAAAGAGTTTTTGAGTTTTCGATTTCTTCCCTGACTTTATTGACATCAGTTTGGACTTTAGTGATATCTACGAAAACTGTGTTGACCTCTACCTGAATCTTAGTTACATCACTTTGCACCTCAGTTATATCCGCATGAATATTGTTAATGTCTACCTGAACATTAGATACATCTGTTCTAGCTTTTTGAATTTCTTTCTGGACTTCCTCGACCTTGTCTTGGACAGTCGCTACATCGTTTTTGACAACAACTACTTCGGCTCTAGCACAAGAAATATCCCCTCGGACATTAGCTACATCTAAATTTAACATTGTAAGGTCCCTCTGTACCTTAGACACATCATTTTTAACATCATCAACACTTTTATGCACAATAGATACATCTTTATGGACATTAGACACGTCTGTGCGCATGTCCGTTACAGTATTTTCAATTCCTAGGGTATTAATCTGTAAACGCGACATATTATCCTCCAAATTAGCAGCACTAGTATGAAGAACCTTCATATTCTCCTCCATTCTTGTATTTAAATTACTAGCATTCTCCTCCATTCGACTAGTATTCCTAGCTTCCATCTCCTTTATACTACTATTCAAATTAGCAGACATATTACTAGCATTCTCCTCCATCCTTGCATTCAAATTAGTAGCATTTTCCTCCATCATCTGCTTCATGTTAGCAGACATCTCCTCTAACATTTTCTTCAAACTTTCATCTGCCATTACAATATTATTCAAAATGGATTGCTGTAGGGACATACATCAAAAGAGCAAAATAACAACGTTTGAGCAACACTTTTCACCATATATATAATTTTTGATCAATTTTCTGTCTTAAATCTAACTTATAACTACCTTATAATTAATATTCGAAGATACTTCATGTTGAAACAAACTCAAGCACATGTTCAAATTTCTCTGGCTCATTTTAAAATATCCTAACACAAATAATTTACATTTACAATCCAAATAATTAATTTTATCTTTAATATGACTAAAATGTCATAAGCCGGTCAAATAAAATAAGATTCCAGATTATAGGCGATTTTTCTAAGTTTCCAGCCCATTTAACCTTTCTCAAGTTGTATAAGATCTGATCTTTTCTGAGTGTAATTTTCCTAATACAATACAACATTTAATTCCTATATAATCACACTCTTAAATACTACAATTGGCCTAGACATCTAACAAAGAATCAACCTCTTTATTTGAGTCTAATCGAACCTCACGTTTTAGGTTTGTCAATCTTTCTGGTGTTCAACCTGGTGATCCAGTGTTGTTGAACACGCCCCACACGTTGATTGCGCCAATCTTTCTGTCCCCGTTTACCTGGATAGTAGGCTGTCAGATATCCGCCCCCTCAATCGGATTGCCAATTATCAATCGCACCGGCACAGTTACATCAATGAAAATGGCACTGACAGATACTATCGAGATAAGAGCACAGAAATTCACATGAAATCATTGTGGAACACACCAAAATAGACGGGGGTGTATACTTACCGTTGCTTACCTCTTAATTATCTCGGGGTTTGAGTTGACAACAGGATCACTAAAAGTCTGTTCACACAATAATCTCCGCCATGACATTTAAAAATGAACCAGAAACGAAGACGAGAACTTTGAACTGTACAAAAGCTTTATTTCTAATAAAGGGTCTGATTTTCCTAACACAACAAAATATACGTGGCTATCAGTAGCCCAAGTCAATCTGACTACGTCCTCCAGTAGGACTTGCAAAATTATTATACAACATGATATAAAACATTTTAGCTCCCAAGAGCTCCAAATAACGTAATATTCATAACACTATTGGATTGGAAAAGGACGTCAGGGTGTGACATATATAGAGCATTTGTTTCCTTTTAATAAACAAGAGAATGATATTTATAGTCGCAAGGCCGGAGTGTACGACCTCACTCTCTGAAAACCATATGTTGACACAGCTGCGGGCTACCTTCCAGCCTGCTGCATACTGGTCAAATGCACTCCCTTCTCACACGCTATGTTACGTAAGAATCCAGCCTGCACTCTCAAGCTTTTAAATGTCTTACAAGACAACTCACATTATATTTACGCAAATCTTTCAAGTACTTTGATCACATCCTAATGGATCGTTACATTAATTTCTTAAACTTGTTAACTTCAATCCAAATGTTTAACTAGCTCTTAAATGTTTATAACAAAATCAGATAAATTATTTATAACAATTCGAAATTGTTTATAATATTTGTCAAAGACAATAAAAATATTATAAGCACGCCTTTAACATCACTCTCGTTTCATATTATTTTCAAAAATATTTACAACAATTATTTACAATATTAACATTTAAATTGTTTAAATTATTAATTTAATAAATACATTAGCCACATGTTCATTCGGTTGGTAATTTTATAATCCTGTTTAATATAATCGACCAATGAAGGTTAGTTATACATATTAATGTCACAATCCGGTTTAATAAAGTTCTTTTAATAATGATTTGTGACGGCAACCTTCATTCATAATCTTGTCTCAAATTCTTTCAAAACTCGTGTTAATTATAACAGTAAATCACTTGATTAATTTTCAACGAACTATAACAATCTTACTCCAGCGGAAAATCCTTCGCTAACAAGTTAATGCACAATCTGCATTAAAAATATGCCCAAAATCATCATATATTAATCTATATGGCATTTACAACTTTCACATCACTTACAAAACTTCCACAAATAATTCTTTAACATTTATTCCTGTGGGAACTTCCTTCATATTCAAGGGCATTATATCTCAGCGACTTTCAACACGCGCTGCACTAGCGATTATACATTCATAGTTCCAATTAAAAATTTTATAATCATAATAGTTTCAAAACTGTTTTTCTATTTAACCTTCGTAGATTTCATTCATGAACTGAAATGAAGTCAAAACTTGCCAATCACAAACAAATTTAATAGTGAATACGCTTATATACGCCTATCTGGTCAATCAAAATTTAAGATTAACATCTTAAAAGAAAATTGTAGTATGAAAATACTATCTTCAAATAAAGTGCGACTAAACTGCAAAGTAGTCGAATAGAATCCAATTAGACTGGGGAATGCAAACATCGTCATATAATTCTCTAATTGAGAAAAACTCCTAACAAAAGTACTTGACTTTAATGCATTCAATAATTCATTATTAACATTACTCTTTCACAAAATTGTCTATGATGCAATGTTCATTCATAACTGACGATAAATGTCTGTGTTGCAATCAATACAAATAACGACTAGTATTTCCAAGATCGTCGATCACGTAAGATTTTAACGCTCTAAAATCATTTAAATGTTCTTCCTTCTTGATGATGACAGAAAATTGTTCAAAGTAATTAAACTGGGGTTGAATTACTTTAATAAAATGACACGCTGTCTGAATTTAAATCTGCCATAAAAATCATTAACTTACAGTCAAATCGTGACTACAAAAAAAATTAATTACTGAAAAATCTAAATATCAGTCTCAACTGATTCAAAATCGTTAACTATGCCCATGACATAACAATGTCTTAATAAATTGACGAAAAATGCAAAACTCAATAAGATGTACTGAGAATAAGAATCTCAACAAGAAAATAAGGCAAAATACATGAGGATAAAAATATGGGAAAAATGGTTGCTCAAACATTACTAGGTTACTCAAATACAATAAACGTTCACGACTACCTTATCTGCCGATTGACGTTCCAGAGGAAAATTCCCCAAAGAAGACTGCTGATGGATCCATTTCACCACGTTAAAGCTGAGCTCCATCCTCGAAATAGGAAATAGCACCCTCGGAGAATCGAACTGCTTCCTTCTCCGTGAATCGCTCTGCTCCTCGAATACGAATAGACATCCTTCCGGCAATAATCTTCATTGTGAGTCGGGACTACCCTGACCTCTCTTGAAAAATTCCCTGAAGTTCCAGTAGACAATCATCATGACGTTTTGTAGAAATTTCCGAAGAAATTATTCATATTCAGAGTATGAAATTGTTTCTATGGCTGTTCGATGGTATTCAGCCTTTACTTACGAAACATGGGTGTAGATGGTATTCACCGCATGTTCGCTTGTGTGGAATAGCATTTAGCGAAGTTCCATGTCGCTATCTTACTCCATTGAAGTATGTCCCAATTGCAATAAGCCTTCTTAGCCCTCCATTCGCTCTTCAGTTGTAGTGTCAGAAGAACAAACTGCCGTATTCAAATGCTCCATTATACTGTATCGTTCTATCACCAAGCAATCTGAAGTCTTTCTACTCCACTCGCAGCGTTAGCCTTGCGTTTATTCTGGCTTATACAAAAGTGTTTCTCTAGAGGCGAGATAATCACATTTGCCAGTCGTACAAAAGTGCTAATATCTTTTGAAGTACTCGGTCGAAATTGTTCAGCTTTTCTCTATAATTGCATGTAGTACTGCACAATACAATTATGTTATCGTAGACCGCTAACTGTTTGAAGTTAAACTTATATAAGCTTTCTAAGGTCCGTTTCAACTTCACCTAGTTTGACCTGTATCTCGTTAACATAGTGGCCTCGCCACGCGTTATAAAAACGATTCTTTTCACTTGCTGTTCACTTTGATGTCTCACTATATTGAATGTATAATAAACTGACTTTCACAAATACTTCGATGATCTGAGCATTAGATCTCAGAATGATCAGCGAACGAACGAGAAGAGAAGAGAAGAGGCTCCTTTCTTCTGCGCAAGCCCTTTTATTACCTTCTCGAGGGGCGTTACCATCCCTTCCAAAGCGTGATACTACGTCATCGCTAGAACTTCCAACTTCGTTAATACATGACGGATTTTCAAAATTCAAAAACTGAAAATAAATTTCACCAAAATTCCAAATCAATGCTTTTACTGCAAATGGATTTCCACAATTCTGCATTCAAAAAGTCATAAAAATACCATAGTTTCAGCAATCTCCGTCTTCCTTTAAACTATCGTTCATTGGTTCATGCCTCTCCTCCAATAGCATAGTTTCTTCCTCAGCAGAATTCCTCGTTTCCTGCGACTGCGTCGTACATCTTGGAACATTCTGGACTAAAATGCTGACGTCACTGAGAATCTCAGCTCAAGTAGCTTGCTGGCATAACATTTACGTCATCCGTGCTTACGTCATGACTACCCACGTCATAACTATGACAGCCATAACTCTAATCATAATTTCAAATATAGCCACCGTGGTCTTTACATAATTCAATTACGGGGGCAGTACCATCCCGGCATTTGCCCGAAGACGAAGTGGGAAACCACAGAAAACCACTTCGAGGATGGCTGAGGGGGAATCGAACCCCCTCTACTCATTTGGGCCACCCGAGGCTGAGTAGACCCCGTTCCAGTCCTCGTACCACTTGTCAAATTTCGTGGCAGAGCCGGGAATCGAACCCAGGACCTCCGGGGCAGCAGCTAAACATGCTGACCGCTACGCTACGGAGGCAACCGGATGTTTTAAGAGCGTTAAAAATCCCTCAGTATGACTTCCTTCGGAGGGGAAATAAAGCCTGCGGTCCCATGGCATATATGTATGGCATGTTAAAGAACCTTCCACTAATTACACCTGTGTGAAGCTAAATTAGGTTAGAAATGTAAACAACGCTCAGGTTCTTACGTTCGTCGCGAGGAGCCGACTGCGGTGGCGTCTAGTAGCCAAGTTCTGAACAAGTAGTTGTTGACGGTGGCGTTTGGCGGCAAATGTAGGAACTACTTGAAAAATTCAAAGTATGCAGTCCTTACTTGAATTAAGAAACAGAAACACACACGTATCCAGTCATGACAATTTACACCGTTTATCAGACAGATTCTGCACACACCCAAAGTACACGGGGCTACATGACCGCGTCGTCGCAGCCCCTAAACTGAGGAACCAACCAACCATTCCATGACGGGTCAACGGAATTCTTCTTTGAAGAATTAACATATGCACCTCCTGTGATTTACAAACCCTTACCTATAGATTTGTGTATGCATGGGTTTAGCTAATGCCATTGGTTCACTATACTAGGTTTCACAGAGATCTTCCTTGACAAGTTAGACGAATTCATATATCAGGAATTGACATGCTCGCCATCTATAATTTGTGACAAATGACCAAGAGGTTTATATACCTTAATGCTTAGATTCTAGTATCGGCGTCCCAGTAATAATAATAATAATATCGTATGGCCTCGGGTGCCTGGTGCAAGCTTTGTTATTTGACACCCAGAGGGTAGCTTGCATGTCGAATTTCATCGTTCCTTTGAACGCTATGAAAGTCAAGGAGGTTAGATATCTAAACTCCTTGACACTACAGCGCTTTCAAGTAGAGAATGGAGGAACTTTGTGTTGGCGGAAAATCCCGAGATTAATTTTGTCAATGAACACGGCCCACTGAATTCAAATGGGTTCTTTAACATGCCAACAACGTATGACATGAGTATCGTGATTTTTGTCGCCTTCAAAAATCACTTACCATGGCCAGGGGCGAACCTGCAGTCTTGGGGTTGGTAGTCCGACACTATAACCACTCACCCAGTGATCCGATCATACAGTGACAAATTCCGTGAATTAATGTACGAGGAATCGTCATGCGAGCCATCTATAATTTAAGAGCCATATATGTATGCACCAGTAGTTAGTAGTGGCTCGTTACAAAGTATGAAGCTTCACTTTAACCGCTCAATTAGAATAAAAAGTAAAATATGTTTTTGAATATTTGCACAGCTGTTATCTTGAAAATTTGAAAATAATTATTGAATTATATTAGGCACCACTACATTAATCTCTAAACAAATATTGGGTGATTAACTCGCCAGTTTTTTTTTTTTTTTTTTTTTTTTTTTAGAATTTGAAGTTCACGTGGTCGCGATGCTGCTTTGTGCTTACCATGTTTTTGTAAATCACATAATTAAGTAACTTTCTAACAGCGTACAAAATGTCAGGTTGATTGCTGCAATGTTTTCTGAAATATTCAGTGCCACTGAAATATTACGCGAGGCCGCTATGTTGGTTTGGTGACACTAAAATTTGTGAGGCTAGTTCGGGGTCGGTTTGGGTGGTAGTAGCAAGTCTTAACCATGTTTCATTGAAATCAACTCTGCAGCCAGTCAAAATTTATTGGTGGGTACACTCGCATACACCCACACACACACACACACACACACACACGGACAAAATGTGATTTCATAAGCCCGTTATTAAATGAGGAAAATAGGCTAATATTCATATTAGCGTCAAGTAAGGCAAACTTTTAGCATTTAATTGTACGAACAGATAGTACAGGTGTATTAAGAACTTACCATAGATACCAACACGAAAGTTGCAAGTGACAAACACGATACCCTTTTTGACCAGGAACTCCGGGTTATACAGAGTCGTGTTGCCAGATCCAACCTGAAAAGATCCGCCATGGAAGAACACCATGACTGGCTGCAGGTATGAGGGATTTATCTGGAAAAAGATTAACACGTTCAAACAAACATCTTTTATTCGATCTATGAGGTATGGAATAGTCATTGCCATCGTAATGTTCAGGCCGTAAGGCTCCTACTTTGACGTCACGCCTAGGGTCGTTATTGTCGCAGCAGCAGGCAGATAGATCCCTTCACACGCAGTCACTTCAAACCGAATATAAATTACGCTCCCGCTTCAAGACGTACAAAAATAGCAATATTATTTAGGGCTGATTGGCACTTCCATCCGTTACCACTACATACGTCTAATTATCACTCCGCGTGTTCGAACCCGGCCGATATGGCATTATTCGAGTGAACAAAGTGGTATATTGTCGCTACATTTATTAGGACGTTGAAACACACAAACAGGGGTAAATTGCAGTGATTTGTCGTCGAGAATAAGATTTATTCTTGGCCATTTTCTCGTTGTTTACCGCTTTGAAAAGGTTTATGGTAGATGGCTGAGAAAACCCCACATCACTCTTGGCTATTCAACAGATCACATTCTAAACTGCTCGTGGATGACAAAGCACAATGTAACCTATCTCTAACTGTAATCAATGCATAGGCCACCCTCAAGGTGAATTAAACGGGGCTTATCCTAACAGCACTTATTTTCTATGACTCAATCTAACTTGTTTCTTGTATCAGGAATTTACGAGTTGTAATATTGAAATCAGGTATCAATATCCTACGTACACCAGGTGCTAACAATCCCATTAATGTAAATACAGTAGCCTACATAAATGCTGCCACGAAAACACTATCTTGTTCACTTGAGCTTCATCGAGAGACCATTCTCACAATTAATGTAACTTGGACTGACTTCGATATTAGCTATTCACTCCCGAAGTATCTTACTTTCAGGGAAATGTTAACACACACTATTGTATTCCCCGTAATGCACAAATAATTTATAGGAATGTTGTGTTTGCATTGCTTTCTTAAAGTGTCATGGTGGGGAAGGAGAAGCATGGCACATAATCATTTCTTTCATAATACCAGTAGTTGCAATAAAAAAAACTTTTGGCATACCTGCGACCTGGGACGGAGGTTTCCTGAACTAACAACATTTTATTACCAACCAAAAAACCTTGTATGAGTCGAAATAATAAGTGATATAGAGGTCCTAACTAAAACATAACCTTCAGTGATCTGCCCCTCTTAACACAGATTAAAGAATACAAATTTGGAATTAAATTTAAAATTTTGAGGTGGACACCTAAATTCAAAAAGACCAAAAATTAATAAAACAAAAACAAAAAAAGAAATAAAAATAAAAGTTATCAAAATAAATAAAAATTACGGTAAACAACCGGGTGAGTTAGCCGTGGTCGTTACGGCACGACTGCTGACAGTCGCTCACATCCGGGAGGCGAGGAGGTTCGAATCCCCCCGCTGACAACCTTAAAGATGGTCCTCTGTGGTTTCCCCTCTTCCTTCCAGGCAAATGCCGGGGTTGGTCCCTAACTATAGGCCACAGCCGCTACCTTCAACTCCTTGACCTTACATTCAAACTTTCCTCCCCAGACAACACTCCACACGTGACGGTACGTGTAGCTCACCCATTGGGTGTCCGCATCGGAGCAGCTACAAACTTGGCGAGCCGAACATGTCCTCGGACACTCCCGGCACTAAAGGCCATACGCTTAAAAAAAAGGAAAAACAAAACATTATCATTCAAAAACGAACAAGTCGTTGAGTCAATGTTCACTGGAGAATTTAGATTGCTGGCCCTAACCCACTCTCATTTATAAAGCGGATAACGCGATCAGCAGCCACCGCGTCATCGGCTAATATAAGTTTGAGTGTCGTCTGCAAACCAAGGTTTCTTCGTAAGTCAGCAAGATTCACACACGCAGTGAAAATGTGGGCCGCGGTGAAAACGGCTCCACAGGTACAAAGTAGGGGTCTTCCCTTCTCATCAGATACGAGTGGGTGGATCTTGTATGACCTATCCTTAGCCTACACAAAATGACGGACTCTCTCCGTGACCGGAAAGAGCTCCGCCACAAGCGAGTAGTTCCCTTGATCGCTCTCAATTTACTGGGCAGTGGGTCAGCTAGCCACTGACTCTCCAAAAATGCCAGAACTTGTAGGCGTAACTGAGAGCGAATATCTCTAGCGGGTACCTCCATTGGTTGAGGTGGTAGTGATACCGCCTCTTTTGCAGCTTGATCCGCTAACTCATTTCCCGCAATTCCCATGTGGCTTGGAAGCCACAGAAAGGTGATTCGAGTGTCAGCGTGGCACAGCCCGGCTAGTAGGTCGTGGATACGCTGCACTAGGGGGTGTTGCGGGAAACATGTAGCAATTGACTGCAACGAACTCAAAGAGTCGGTACACACGAGAAAGTGGATTCGTGCATCCTGTACTGCAAACTGCAGAGCTTCATAGATGGCAACGAGCTCCGGAGTAAACACACTACAGGCCTCAGGCAAAGAGATCTTGTTATTTGCACCATTAATAACGTAAGCACAATCCGCTTTCTCGTCCACCGGTAAACGGAGGCATCCGTGTTCACCTTAGGACCTCGGTGCAGATCTAACCACGAGGCCGGTTGGCGTACCCCTGGTGGTGTAGGTCCCGAAGAGAGCTTGATAGGTCGGGTGTGCTTGCCTATTGAGGAACGGAAGCTCATTTCATAATGGCAGTACGAGTTTGAAATGTCACTGAATTTTGACGTGCGTTGAGGCGTGAGTTTGCAACGAAAACTTCGATACGTTTGACAAGTTCACGGATTTGTGATAAGTTTCAGACGCACGAATCACTCTAGATCACGCACAATCGAGTTGCTCGACCGCTATCCCATTAACCGCTTTGCACGTCCCTACTAACCAAACTTGGCACCTACAATCTCAGGCGCCTTTTTCCAGCTCCGATTACTAACAATAGTAAATCTATATAACCTGCATAAATGTGAATTTTTGTTGGTTTGTTTATCTGACTGATATTTATACACATCTATACGGTACTATTTCACCGAACTGAACCAAATTTACACATTTACCTTTTGAAACAATGCGAGTAACACTGCCTACTTGACATTGGGACAGCCCAATCCATTCCCCAGATTTAAGCCCTTTGGCACATATACGAAATATTGAATTTGTCGTAGATGGACCAATCTATGCTCATTTCATGCATCGCAATGCAAGAAGCTAAACTAAGATTTCTGAGGCCTTTTAAATCAGTTATCATCACCCAGCTTATATGTAGGCCACATATGTCTGTTAGGTAGTCAGCCCGAAGGCTGGTTGGATCCTCAAAAAGTACCGCCGTTACGTTATGTGAGTAGATACCCACAAAAACCCAAGGCAGCGCTATTTTGAGGCGTTCTAGGCAAGAAGAGGAGTGAGGTAGTTTGCCATTGCTTTCCTCACTGAGTCAGAACAGTAGTCCTAACCCTATGAGTTGAACCTTTCACAGCATTCACAGGCACTGACTGTGTCCCGAATGCCATATATATTAACGAAATATCCGGTATCAGTGTAAGTGCGATGGTTTTGGGGGAGAACATTGAGGTTATCAGATGCAATAGTGGTTTCAAAATTACTTTGAAGGACTCCAATCATTCTCCTACAGCGCTACGTGGCGAAACATGACACTATTGCCCCCTAACCAGGGCCTTTTATAACTACCGGACCTGGCACAGGTGGAAGGACGGGGGAACCATGTCTGACGATTGTAGTGTTCACGCTTTGTCTATATGGTGAGTGGTTTTGTTTACGATGTGATAGTGGTGTGAATAATTTCGCTTAGCAATCGTCTCCCTTCATTATCTGTGCTTATTGATTATTGCTTAATGATATTACACGTTCGTGTAAGTAAATGTCTGCATTAGTCCTTCATAAAAACGAGATACTGGTGCCATCTCTTTCTCTTGTGATACCATCAATTCTACTGCCAAACAGTGCATAAGTCTATTTATTATTCTGTTTGGGGTTTATAAATTACTAGTAGTAGTGCCCGGCTTCGCCCGTTGGATTTATTTGTTTAATGGATGATAATGAAATACTACTACTGAACTGACACACGATACTTAAACTAACAAAAAAAATATATATAATTTTTATGGTGGTGGTGGTGGTAGTGCGGTTGATAAGTAGTACAGTCTAATGGACGTAATATTCAGGTCACTTTCTTCTAATGATATTGATAATAATGAATGGGGAAACTGCTATTTACTACCTACAGTACTGACACATGAAATTTACAAACGAATTGAAAAATATGATTAGAAAGAGTAAGTGAAATATAAGACACTGCCTAGGGCCTATATCTCATTGGCTGTTACAAAATTAGAGACAAATAGTGTCGTCTTTTGTCACATAGCGCAGTAGGAAAATAATCAGAGTACTTTGGAAAACTTCGGCTGTCCCGAGCTCCTGAGGTAGCAATAGTGTCATTAATCGCCACATAGCACTCAAGGATAAGGATCGGAATAAATGAAAGTAAATTAGAAAGCACCAACGCTTTTTGCAGCTGATAACCTCAATGTATTGCACCAACACCATCGCCCTTATACAGAGGCATACTATTTTCATGATGATAACTGTTTTAAGGGGCCTAAGGAATCTTTTTGCACTAATTAATCCCCGTGACTGCAATTTATAAGTAGCGCCACATGTGCTTTCATTTCACGAGTTTACGTGAGACAGAGTTACGGGTGATTATTGTCTTACGTGATTTCCGGCGATAACTTTGTTCCGGACACAAACACTCCTTCATCTGTTGTGTGTAGTCGTCATTTTGAGAGTCCCGCGCCGTAGCAAGTCCAGACATCGTAAGTTCGAAACTATCCTGAGTGTGGTTTTTCTACACTATGTCCAAGCAAATGCCGGGATAGTACTTGATCACTGCTAGTAACGCACATGATAGGGACTTCTTTGCCTCTGAGACCTACGATGATATCCAATTAACTATGGAATCAACCGTCCAGTGCATAACCATTAGTTATCATTTGAAAAGTGGGTATCATAATGTTTTCTTGCGATTCTGTTGAATCATTCTTCAGTACTTCCCCCAGGGTCTCACGACTAATGGGATGTGGGTTTGGTGACCACGGGACCGCAGCTGAGTGCGGCATTGCTTTCACTTCCTTGTGCCGGGCTCCCTTCTGTCATATTCCTTGTCGACCACCCTTGGTCACCTCTCGTTCACTTACGACATTACGACACTCCCCCTCCTTCAAGGGCTTACAACTTGTGGGACGCTGGTTAGCGATCAGGGGAAACCCAGCTGAGTTTGCGATTGCTCCACTTAATTGTGCCGGGGTCCTCTCACACATGTGCGAAATGATTCAGCTTACCGCAGATCGAGCACTTCTTACCCCAGGCTGGGCACTGGTTTATAGGATGAAACATCTTGCATCCATGACAGGACTTGCGTCCTTGTTGATACTGCGGCTGACTTGACTGCTGTGCTGCCATCAGCTGGGTCGACTTGTGACTGCTTGGCAGCGACACACTCCAAGATTGTGCACCGTCTCTGGATTGTCCTGCTGCACCTAGCTGCTTTCCTCTCTGCCTTTGTTAGGTTTGTTGTTTATTTGTCGTCGCCTTCATCACGTTCACCTTAGTCTCTGCGCATGATGTTTTCAGTTGCGTCTGGGATACTTCTGCGGCTTTACAAATGTTCACGCATTTTCGAGAAGTTACTCAAATGGCAGGATATCAGGAGAGAAAGAAATTAACAACTCGACGAAAGTGAACTCAAGAAGAGAAGGAACGACACTCTAGAAGGATGAAGGAAATTTGAAATCAATGGAAATCGAATACAATGAAAAATATCCAAAGTTGATTCATCGTACCCTCCAAATGGGTTATTCGAAAGAGGAAGAAGAAGACTACTAATTAGCACCACATAAAGTCTTTCTCGACTGAGTTTCTTTCGTTGGTAAATTGTCGTTTTAAGGGTCCTAACATCCAGGTTGGTAAATTACATGTGCCAGTATTTAGTATTCGTTTACAGTTTCATTATCAGTATCATTAGGGGCAAATGATCTGGATATTACATCCATGATATTACTAATCACCACCACATAAGTCTTCCTCGACTGTGATTTTAAAAATGTTTTTTCTATTACTCTATTTTGCAAGTTAGATGCGTCAGTTCAGTAATAAATTTCATTATAATCACTTGGAGTGTTATCTCACCACGGAGCTTATATTATTTTAATATAATTACCTTTGGTGTGAAGACATTGAGGTAGAGACAGTCTTCACAGCCTATGACTGCCCCGGAGTCATCAGTTTGTGTACAAATGCTGCCTTCTTCTAACGCATGCCGTATTCCATTCCAGCTGTCTGGGGGTTGTGGAGCCTGTGGACAGGAACTAACAGTTATTAATTTGACAACATTTGGTTAACTATTTAGAAGAGTATTCTAATTATTTTACAAATTCTATTCTACTGTATATCTACCATCTTAGTTAATAAAATACTCTAAATTTAAACGTACAAGTACCTTTCAAGTGACGTTATTCAAAACTGAAGGTGCTGAGCTTAAATGTAACCGTTGGAGATGAGTGTAGTTTTAAGGGTCGGGATTTCTAAAGACCTTCACTTTCAGATATGGAAGAATACGTATTACTAAGCACACGTACCATTTAACATAAATAATAATTTCTAAATCATTATAATTACAAGAACGTACTGCAGTTGAGTCCTCGGAAATCAGAAAATCATCGGGCATTCTCCTGTATTTCTTAACTATC
The DNA here is from genome assembly GCA_946902985.2 of Meconema thalassinum. Taxonomy (NCBI): domain Eukaryota; kingdom Metazoa; phylum Arthropoda; class Insecta; order Orthoptera; family Tettigoniidae; genus Meconema; species Meconema thalassinum. The sequence goes on along the minus strand of OX336388.2, from coordinate 1,200,629,877 downwards.
ACAGGCAAAACAGTACAACTCTTTCCAGAAATTCTTGTGGGCTGTGCCCACCAAATGATAAGATTTGCTGAAACCTCTAGAGTCACTATTGAGAATGTTTCCGTGATACACCACAAATAAATTAATTTAGATTACAATCTCAAAATTATGCCTGTCAATTATATTATAATTTTATAGAATTGTGTAACCAAATGTACATGTGTTTCTCTTTATTACGCATACGCCTGTTATAAACACAATAAATACAAATAAATAAATAAATAACAAGTAGTTCCGTGAAGAACTATATAGCCTATTTTCATATATCCTACTGATATTAAGAGCCTCTATCAACATACAAAATTTCAGTTTGATTGTTGTGATAGATTCGTAAATATTGAGAACCGTCTGAATATTTCAGATGGTCGCCAGGTTAGATTTTTATTTATGTACTATTACCTGAAGATTATTGTGCACGTGTGGTATTCAAACTTCAATCGCTTGATTAAGACACAAGAAATTAAAACGAGATTTTAAAATTTCGCACATCTGCCATCTTGTGGTTATGAAAACAATTGAAATAAATTTGGTGCCAGTGGATTAACATTTGTATAAGCATTTACCGTGCAAAGTTTCACTGCACTCGGATGGTTAAATCGCGAGAAACGTCCATTTAAATATGTATACTTCGCATCGCTGCCATGTTGGATTTGTGCTCACCAGGTTACTGAAAGTCCTATAGGTGAGCTTATGTTCATAGCCTCTATGAACATTTAAAATATCAGTTTGATTGCAGTAAAAGATTCGTAGATATTGAGAACCGTTAATATATTTCGGATGCTCACCATTTTGGATTGTTATATGTATAGGCCATATAGTTATGTACCATTAAAGGGAAATTATTGTGTAGGTTCATTTTTCAAACTTTTACTTCGATCGCATGATTACGACACAAGAAATAAAAACTTAATTTTAAAATTTCGCACAGCCTCCATCTTGAAGTTATGTAAACAATTGAACTAAATTAGATGGCAGTGCATTACAATATGTATAATCATTTACTGTACCACATTTCACTGCGTTACGATGGTTAAATCACGAGAAAAGTCTATTAAAATATTTCAACTTCGCTTGGCTCCCATGTTCGTTTTATACTTTACAGGTATTTGAAAGTTACATAGATAAACTTGTAGCAGTACCCTTTATCATCGTACAAAAGTTCAAGGTGATATCTGTAATAGTTTCGGTGATATAGAATTCCAGTGAAAAATTTCGCACAGCCGCCATTTTGAGGTTATGTAAACAATTGAACTAAATCAGACGCCAGTGCATTACAATGTGTATAAACATTTGCTGGACCAGTTTCATTACGTTTGGATGGTTAAATCGCGAGAAAAGTATGTTTAAAAGTCTCAATTTCGCTTGGCAGCCATGTTGGTTTTGTAGTTATCATATTTTTGAAAGTCTCATAGGTAAACTTCTAGTAGCGCCCTTTATCTCCGTACAAAATTTCAGGGTGATATCTGTAATAGTTTCGGAGATACTGAATGCTGGTGATATATTTCGCACAGCCGCCATGTTGGATTGGTGAGATAAAAAAATTGAAGGGCACGATCGGGGTCGGCCAGAATGGTGCTATGATCTTACCGTGTTTCATTGAAATCTCTCCAGCCGTTTAGAAGGTATTAGGGGAGGGGGGACGACATACAGGCGAATCACACACACAGACACACGGACGAAAGGTGGTCTCATAAGCCTATTTTTTTCACAAAATGAAAATAGCCTAAGAATGTTCTCATTTCTAAAGTATTGCCTATGGTACTATATACAGAGTCATTCGCCCAAGTTGTTACTCCTCATACTACTATGCACGCCCTGGGCGATTTTATGCCTAATTTCCTCTTATTTATCTCGATTACTCTGCATCATAGACTAAAATAGGATACATGAATTCGTTAATGTCTTTGCAGTAAATTTGAAACTTCACTTGATCAATTAATTCTGGTTTTATTTAGTGGAACGGTTTTGGTTGGTTGGTTGGTTGGTTCCTTAGTTTTGGGGCTGCGACAACGCGGTCATGTAGCCCCGTGTACTTGGGGTGTGTGTAGAATTTGTCTGATAACCGGTGTTAATTGTGATGGCTGTATTAATGTGTGTTATCTGCGATTCAGGTAGAAGGACTGCAGACGATTATTTTTTTCAAGTACAGTAGTTCCTACTTTTGCTATCATCCACGACACCTAGCTGCGGACGCGCCTACTAAATGACATCGCAGTCAGCACCTGGCGGCGAACGTTGGAACTAATAAAGCGTTATCGAACTAACCTACACATTGTATCTTCCACAAGTGTAGTTAGTGGAAGGTTCTTTTCCATGCCATAAATCCATGACATGGGACCACAGGCTTTACTTCCCCTCCGAAGGAAGGCATACTGAGGGATTTTTAAGGCTCTTAAAATATCCCGACGACTTCGGCTGGGTTTGAACCCGCGATCATGGGCATAGAAGCTCAGCATGCTACCAACTACACCACCGAAGCTGCTTGGAACGATTTTGTAGCCATGCAAGTGGTGCCAATTGTCCATGCCAGTGAGCCACACGAGTCTCGTTTCAGTCAACATTTCAAAACGTAAGCAAGGAGATTTGTATTTAACGTCTTAAAATTAGAGGTTTCGCTGCACAATATGCTAAAAAAAAAGTGTATCTTGTATTTATACGGTACGACGTTATTGAATCAACTTTTTAAATCATAAAATGACAATGGTTGTAATGCAAGCGATAATTTTGGTTCAAGGACTAAATGTTCTTAGATTAACACCTGCATACACTGCAATTAATTTGAATACCGCTCCCGTACATTGCCTATCCAGCCGACCAGTCTACCTTGTCTGCTTCCGTTGTGTAAGGTGATACCCTATCTCATGACATATCCATGTGAGGATATCAATGCTTGTGTTCTGTTTGTTGGATGAGGTGGCCATGTCAACATTTTATACCCTCTGAAGAGCTACATGAAAGTAGATCGCTTGCATGAATATTTAGGCGTAGCTTAATACAAGTGTGAACATAACATAACTTGCTTGAAGCCAGATAGGTGGCCACCACTTGGATAATTCTTCTTGTAGACCAGAATACAATTCTGACTATGCCTTGCAGTGCACCACCACTACCAACAACAACCAGGACAATAAGAACGACAACTACAATAACAACAGAAGTGGCAGGAACAATAACAATGCCAGTAATATGAGTTTATGAAGACAGGGACATCTGCTGTTTCTAGAAGCCTGCAATGGTAGTTTTCTACTATTCTGATTATCTCACAAATAAAGGCAAATATAACCACTAAAAAACTCTCTGCATAAATAAGGTCATGCTGCACATTTTGGAATATTGAGTAAGGCATCATTCACAACGTACCTTAAATCTAAGTTTCCCCACGGGGGGCCGGGCATAACGAATTCCCAAGAATTTGTAGTAATATTTTCCAGATTCCGATGTTTCTTGCTTTCCCAAAACCTTGCCATAATCTGTTTTCACGACGGGGTTGTAAAATCCAAGCACACCATGAAGAATTGCCAGCAGGAGAACGACTAATAAAGCCATATTGCTACCTGAAAGAGAAAAATTAAGACATCTTTAAAAAATAGACAGTTACTGTACCTTAGTAACCCATTTGTGTACAAATAGCATGAGGCAGGGTTAGAGCAACATGATGCTCGATACTTATTAGCCTCCTCAGCGCAGAGACATGATCCTTTCAAGAACAATAAGAGAGTTCCATTCTCCTCTTCTCATTGAGAAAATCTCATCCAATGGTATCACTTTCGAATTTATTAATTAAAAATATTGTGAAAACAAGTTTATGAGATGTATGCGGAAAATTGGCCGTTTGTGTGACTCATTTATTAGCTTCAGAGCAGTTACACCAAACTAAAGAAAAGTATTCTTGTATCAAACCCTGATTAGGGACATTTGTTTGATAGAAATTCCAGTTGTTCCTTTGCTGCTGACTGCAGATAGGAAACAATTGAAAATTTGACGCTGGGATCGGTAGCTCTGAAACTAATCACCGTAACGAAACGAAACTCCCAACAACTTGGACAGGCTAATAGCTTTTAAGTTTCGTAATATACTAAAATGCCTTTCTTTTTCACTCTTACATAAATCCATACAAATATCACAATATTTCATTATTTTGTATTCAGGGTACGTTACCAATATCTGAATCACATGTTCACTTATCTATAACTAGCAGTAGTGCCCGGCTTCGCCCGGTGGATTTATTTGTTTTATGGATGGTAATGAATACTACTACAGAACTAGCACAAGATACGTAAACTGACAGAAAAAAACAATTAAATATAATTTTGTTGGTGGTGGTTGTAGTGTGGGTGATAAGTAGTACAGTATAATGGACGTAACTTTCAGGTCATTTTCCCGTAATGATAATAATTATAATAATGAAGAGGGAAAAGGCTATTTACTAACTACAGCACTTACACATGTAATTTACTAACAAATTTAAACAAATGATTATAAAGAGGAGAAAGTGAAATAAAAGACACTGCCTAGGACATATATCTCATTGGCTGTTAGAAATGTAGAGACCAAAATGTCGTCTTTTGTCGCATAGTGCCGTAGGAAAATATTCAGAACACTTTGGACACTTCGGCTGTCCCTTGCTCCTGAGGTAGCAATAGTATCATTTATCGCCACATAGCTCTCAAGGATAAATTTCGGAATAAATTAAGGTAAATTTGAAAGCACCAACGCTTATTGCATCTAATAACCTCAATGTACTGCACCAACACCATTGCACTTATACAGAGGCATAATATGTTCATGATGATAACTGTTTTAAGGGGCCTAAGAAATCTTTTTGACCTAATTACTCCCCGTGACTGCAATTTATAAGCAGCGCAGGATTTAACTATTTTCGGAATTCTGCACCAGAACACTGGTAGGGGCGACATGATGCAGCCCGAATTGCCAGTCAACAATAGACTTATTCAAATACTCTAACATTTACACTACTATCATGACGAATGAAAGAGAAAGTGAGAAAACTCATCAAGTTCAAGCGCGCCCCGCCAGGCAGCGTTGGAGGGGGCAAGTTCCACGCTGCCGGTGTCAGCTCATCTGGTCTTAGGGATGCTGCTAAGGGAAACGAATGACTTTGTAACTAATACTCTTTTAAAAAGTAATTAGCGATTACAATTAAAATAGCACGGCAAGGCACAATGGAAAATATAATTCACGGAAATAAGAACTACGGTATTCAGTACATGTTACGAAAAGCACAGATTCCTGGAGTATACAGACACAGATTAAAAAAAGAACATAATCCCCAGCATATTAAAACAAGCACTCATAAACTATTTAAAGTAACACTCTACTTACCAATTCATTTTGTCGGCTACTGGACTTTCGAAAGCTTGCGTGAAGACTTGGCGGATGTTCGAGATTGCAAATCTCGGCGGATTTCCTTCGTCCTGAAGAAAAATCGGCACTTTAAATAATGATAAACAAGTCTGGGGATAACATCCATGACATGCTGAAGACAACAGCCAGCTCCTGAAGGATCAACTGAAATTGTTTCTATGGAATCGATGCAATCAAAAAATATTTCGCTCCACATCGATTTTGAGTTTAATTTTCCGGTAATTACTTTCTCGGCCTGGAAAAGAATGTCACATACACTTCTCGAAGGACGTGTTAGAAACACTTCATTGTTCATTGAGCCGTAGTCCTTTATTTCGGTAAGAACTGAAAATTTATTTAGATTATTGTCACGTAGAGAATGAGCACAAGGCGAACACTTAATAAATTTAGAAGAGTGCTTAACAACATAGCCAGCCATATGGTACACTAAACACTTATCAATCGAAGAGTCTCGAACTGCGCTGTCAAATTCAGGTACAGAGCTTTCCCAGTCTTCGATATTTACTGCATCTCGAACCACAATTTTTTCCTTAATGGAAGTTTCCACTGATTCCTTCACTGTCTTGTTATGCACTTCCACATTCCGGGCTAATATACGCATCTGATTAACATACGAGGTCAAGATCTGCTCCCGTTTAGGTTCACAATTTCCACCAACATTTAAAGCCTGTTTTATAGGGACGTATATACATTGAAGTAGATGCAAATGAAGGAAATCTATTGTCGATGGATGATCATCTGAACTGAAAGACCGCATAATTCCGAATTGCCGTTCCAAGGGATCTTGGGTGAGCTTTCCTGTCAACACATACTTATAACCTTTCTCCCAAAGCCATTCACACATCTCCAAAGTACTCTGTAGGGTTACTACTAGTGATTCCAAGGTTCTATTGGAGGCAAAGGTGTTATTGGTAGATCTCACGGTCTGAAGAAAATTAACAATAGCTGTATGAGAAGGTGAACCTTTACGAAGAGCCTGAGACGGAATGAATGCATTCAGTGCATCAGCAACAACATTTATATCACTGTCTCAGTGTCCTCACTACCTTGTAATCCTGCCAGTCCCATTTCTCGATAAAATTTAATACCTTTGGCAACACTGTCACTGAAAAGTTGGAATGCAAGCCTAGCGTTCATTCTCTGGAAAGATGATGGGTCTAAATGAGCAACTGTCAGCTTGGGACATGCTCTAAGCCCAGCATACCCTGAGAGATCTTCTTTGAACAGTTCCCTATAAAAATTGAAATTAATAATTTTGTCATTATAGAGAAGTTCTACTTTATCATGAAAGTGGTTTCTTATGCATTTCAATACATGAACGAAGTCGGAGAAAGCCCAGATCTTTCTCGTAACATCTGCAGGATTAAGGATGTGAGGTTGTAGAGAGCTTGTCTTGCCACTAACTCCTAACGATCTCCAGGCCTTTTTATTTGTCTGACTACCATCACAAGTAAAGCCAACCACCCTCGCCCCAGCCTCTTCTAACTGCAAAATCACATGTATTAAAATTTTTGCGAGAATGTCCCCTGGAGTAGCATTTCTGCTTGCATAAACAGCAACTGGCTGCACCCAATTATGCATGAATGGTACGAACATAAACACTAGAGCGTGATTTGCAAGTACGTTCTTCTGGAGGTCAGGTGTGTGTTCACCTAAATCAACTAATCCATCTACTTTATGAGAAAAACTATTAAACTGGATTTCTTCTCGTAGCTTCACTTCATCGAAAATTACAACACCGTAACGTGAATTATCATTCTTTTCTTCCTTAAAATAGTCTGAAATAGCATTTATACTATGCGTATTAACTCCATAAGGGCACTTAAGTCCTTTACAAAATTTTCTCAAGTAACTTTCTGAGGGCAGAGGTAAGAGATTATGTCGCCGACAATGACGAAATCCTTTCGGTGATTTTATTCTCAACAATAAACTCTCTAAAATGAATTAATTGCTGTACCTCATACCATTGGGAGATTTTACCTGGCATTTCTTGAGCATAGTGTCTATTATCATCTTTTCCTTCTTGCTAAGGTGTTTGTTATCTTTGTAATTAAATGCATGTGAATGTCGAACCTGCTTCTCCAGCAAATTAATTCTCGATTTTGCTGAGTTGAGGCAGGATCTAACGAGAATTAAATTACGGTTAGCATTCTTTAGGCGCCTTTTGAGCAATATTATAGTCTTTTCAGCATCGGTAAGTACACTAGAATGACCCAAATTCTTATCAACATTAGACTGACCTTTTAATGCCTCATTCGTTGCTTCACTCCCATCTTCAATCTTCTTTCTTCTCTTCCTGGTGGTATCGAGATTCTTTTTCCTGTTAGGAGCTTTACGGGACTTATTCTCACTTGACAGGTACTTCGGTAAATTAGGGAAAATATGAGGCACTGCTCCAGGACGTAACTTCCACCTCATACGAGAGATTTTCACTTCTTCACCATTCACTATAAAATTATCTGATTTTACTATCAAATCATCCGAGAAATGAATTTGACAAATTCTACTACTACGCGTTAACTTCGTATCCTTTCGTGGAATAGCTCTGGCCCATTTTTCAAATTGATTTGTATCCTTCGGTGGTGAAAAAAATCTTATATCGTCAACTACTCGACCATACCCTGACTTGCAGCCAGGTACAAAACAATAAGGCATGTTGAACTATTAAATGAACCAAGCCACATAAGAAATATGTTTGAAGTACACAAAACACAAAACGCTGATGTACACAAGACACAATGAACTGAATTTAAGAACTGAAAGCAAAGAAAATTCAATTTAATTCACACAAATATCTCACACAGTAACTTCTCGCGCACTTTCTATGCCCCGGCTCGCCGGAAACACAGCACGTGTTGGACATAATCGCTTGCAGTGCTTGTAGCGGCGGGACCAGAAACTACCGTGCTAAATTGGCGGAGTCCTCACACTAGGTCCTTCTATTCGTCATGCTACTACGGACATGAATGGTTCTAGGGCCTTAATACGCAGTTTTCAAGTTAATTTTGTTTGCTATTCTAAATATAGGGAATGGAGAGCGTTGTCCAAAATATCAAGTGGACAGTGTTACCAGCAGGGTTTTAAAGTGTATGTAAAATTTGGTGCAATTAGGAGGAACGGTGTAGATTTGTGATAAACGGCCTAAAAGCAGGGAATGGAGTGGTCTGTCCGAAATTTCAAACAAGCAGTGTTACTAGTCGGGTTCCAAAGGGAACGTATGTGAAATTTGGTTCAAATCGGTTGAAAGGTGTAGATTTGTGCCAAATGCAGGGAATGGACTGGTCTGTCATAAATTTCATGTAGACCAGTGGTTATTAACCGGTGGTCCGCGGGAGAAAAAGACCAGCACGTATAAAAAAGTGGCCAATAAATTGGGATTTCGAAAACGATGTGCGTTGAACGAGAATCGTCCGAATGTATTCGCGGCGATGACTATCAGGCTTTGAATTGAAATATCTTTTAAAATAAGTGTTATTGAGGAAGTGTTATGCCTACAACTGATAAGGTGTATTGGAGAGGGGGGGGGGAGAGGGAAGGAGGGGTGGTCCCTACATGATTCAATTTCACCCTGGGTGGTCCGCATACTTCTACGGGTTCAGAACCACTGATGTAGACAGTGTTACTCGCAGGGTTCCAAAGGGTATGTGTACACATTTTGGTTCAGATCGGTGAAACGGTGTAGATTTGTGCCAAAGGGCCTAAATGCACGGAATGGAGTGGTCTGTCCGAAATTTCAAGCAGACAGTGTTACTCGTCTGGTTCCAGAGGGTACGGTAAGTATGTGAAATTTGGATCTAATCGGTGAAAAGGTGTAGCTTTGTTTGCTATTCTAAATATAGGGAATGGAGAGCGTTGTCCGAAATCTAAAGTGGACAGTGTCACCCGCAGGGTTCCAAAGGGTAAGTAAACAAAATGTGGTTCAGATCGGTGAAACGGTGTAGGTTGTGCCAAAGGACCTAAAAGCAGGGAATGGAGTGGTCTGTCCGAAATTTCAAACAAGCAGTGTTACTAGTCGGGTTCCAAAGGGAACGTATGTGAAATTTGGTTCAAATCGGTTGAAAGGTGTAGATTTGTGCCAAATGCAGGGAATGGACTGGTCTGTCAAATTTCATCTAGACAGTGTTACTCGCAGGGTTCCAAAGGGTAAGTATACAAATTTTGGTTCAGATCGGTGAAACGGTGTACGTATCACTAACCATAACGCCAGCGTACGCGGATAAAGCTGTTCGGGAGCGCTTGTTCTTCCGACTTACTGAACAAAAATCAATATTTAAGGTTACCTGTGAGGTGTAGCCTAATACTACATAGCCTAAACTATTCCTCTTGAATCTGGCTATCAAAATCGAAAAGAATTTTTCGAATCCGACTGGTAGTTCCAAAGAAGAGCACGTTTAAACACACAAATAAACAAACAAAAAAATCATCTTTATTATATTAGTATAGATTTGTGTTCATAAATATTGTCTACGATAAGGCCATACTCCGTGTGAGTCGCCTCATCACAGTGGCGTAGCCAAGAGGGGTTTACTCGGGGTTAGAACCTCCCCATTGTAAAATCGGCATGGTTGTGATTTGTGTCTGTTTCACTACCTCGCCGGCTACTTGGTGATTACAGTTGTCGTCTTTCGGCCTGACTCCACATTTGAGGCTAGAAACGTGTTCATGACAACGTATAACCACAGAACATCTACACAGTCGCGAAGCTTGGCTCATATTTTCTACCTGCGCGCCTCACGCGTCAACAATGCTCTCACGCAGCCAGCAATCACGTGCCGACTGTGCTGTGTAGGTGAATGTTATTGTTGCTGGATTTACTGTATGTTAGCATTGTGTAACAGTTATATCTTGTGTTTTACAAGAGGAGATGTGCAGTGCAATCAACAGATCAAATATTAAAAGCCATATTTCAGTGTTGCTAAGTAGCGGCTTCGGTGGCGCAGTTGGTAGCATGCTGAACTGCTGTGCCCAAGATCGCGGGTTCAAACCCAGCCGAAGTCGATAGATTATTTAAGAGCGTTAAAATCCTTCAGTATGCCTTCCTTCAGAGGGGAAGTAAAGCCGGCGGTCCCATGTCATAGATTTATGGCATGTAAAAGATCCCTCCACTCACTAAACTTGTGTGAAGCTAAATTTCTAGGTTAGATTTCGTTGAAACGCTCTAACAAACTTCCAACGTTCACCACTAGGTGTTAGTGACATCTGGTAGCGAGAGTTCAAACTACCTGAAATTGAATGGAACCTTAGCTCACCCCATGGGTGTCCCTTTGAAGCAGCTACATCCTCTGGCCAGTCGAACATGTCCTCGGACAGTCCCGGCACTAAAAGGCATACGCTAAATAAAAATAAAGTGTTGCTAAGTAACCTATAGAATCGCTTTTCAGTTGTACGGTACCCGATTAGATTAGGCGGGGAGGGACAATTTATCTCCTAGTACATGAAATAAAAATGCATGAATGGTTTATACACTTATTAAAACATTTCTCGTATAGAGGGATGGGGGTTGTGTGAGAAACGTTTTTTTAAGTGTATACATAATTATTGTATTATGAATTATACAGGGAAAATAATTGGGTATATTCGTGTTGACCTACTGGGAAGTCATTCTATTAATGTAGACTGTTCAAATAACAATAAGAAGACACCCGAGCGTCAAAAGGACCCTAAAAGTAAGACTTGAGCTATGGATTTTAGGCTAGTATTATAAAGCTTTTCAATCCAACAACGGAACTAGGTCTTTAACTGGTTATAAATCAATAATAATGTTATTGGTTTTACGTCCCTTTTAACTACTGCGGCTTTTAGAGACGCCGGGGTGACGGAATTTTGCCCTGATGGGAATCTTTAACGTGCCAATAAATCTACAGACACGGCTCCCTTGCATTTACTCACCCTCAAATGCCAGCTGACTGCTCCAGGATTAGATCTTGCAACCTTGGGCAGAGCAGGCGAGAACGTTACCGCTGAGCCACGCAGTCATTCGGTTATAAATCAGAAGCATATCTCGGTAGGATATCTATGCGTGGCTTCGTAGTCGGTAGCATACTGAACTGCTATGCCCAAGATCGCGGGTTTGAACCCGGCCGAATTCGTCGTATTTTAAGAGAGCTAAAATCCTTCAGTAGCCTATGCCTTCATTTGGAGGAGAAGTGAAGCCGGGGGGCCCTTGTCATAGATTTATGGAATGTAAAAGAACCTACCACTACCAATGGTAGTGTGTAGGCTACTCAAAATTTGTAGGTTATTTGGTTAGACACACTCTATCAAGTTCCAACGTTCACCACTGGGTGTCAGTGACAGTGGCGTCTGGTAGCCAAAGTTGGAACTAATTGAAATTGGGGAGCCTTTGGGCGTTCAATTGAAATGCCCTGCTATGGCCATTGGCTGAAATTAAAATATAAATAATATCAATGCATTTTGAAAATTAAGAAAATTAAACGTAAATGATGTCACCTCAAACACGTGCCGATATTTTAATTTTCAGGTGTACAAAATGGCTTTCAAATAGTCAGAGAGTTGATTTAATAAATAAAAATGTAGACTATTTTGTACAATAATATAAACTTCTTCTCGAATCGTTTTGAAGTAAGCCAATTTATGTCGTCAGGATAATGCTCACAAACTTAGATGTGGTACACTGTTTGTTCATTCTCTTATGAAATACTTGGTCTCCCACATGACTGCTGTGAAGGTACGGTACACAATATTGTTATTGTTGAATTCTTTTTTTGTAAAATTGACATTGTATTATATTCTCAAGTTCAGGAATGAAAGTTTTCAAAATCACTGAAAAAGTAAGAAGTACTTACAATATTGAGCCATTTAAGACCTTAAGATCTTTTTATACTTTTCGTTTCACAAATCACACGGATATTATTTTAATTAATTATAATGTTAACTTACTCAATTTTACGAAAGAACTAGCTTTTGATACGGTTAAGAATTTGGTATAGCATAGCTATTTACAATTATAACCATACTAGTAACCCACCCCGTCTCCACCCGGTATATTTAACGGTTTACCCAGCGTAAGCTTGAAAGGCGTACGGGCGGCAGGTCCCACACGCAATTGAGAAAAGCCGAGGTAAACAGCGAAACTCCAAACTCATATACTCTTCTCTGAAGTCTTAACTCGACACGACTCGAAATTTGATGCTGGCCGAAGCTGGGGTGATAGACTCGCTCCCTACCTCGTAAACTCACTCCGAAACTAGTAATTTATATTTCCACTGGAGTTTGTTGGCAGAAATTAAAGCGTAAAATCACTTATAGTGGATGATGTATTAATGATAGAGATATGCTGTCGCGGACCCTTTTGTAGAACTTTTCATGCTGACCAATTCTTTCACTCATAGTTGGCCTATATAGAAATTTTTAACGTTTTATCCAGAGTAAGCTGAAATGGCGCACGGGCGGCAGGTTTTCCTTCGACTCGATTCACTGAAATCGTTACTGCTTGGCTTCCTGTGGTACCAATGAATGTTTTTCTACAGAAACCATCCACGAGAAATCCTTTACAGAATGGTGAAAACCGCATCAAAATCCATCCAGTGGTTCTCGTGATTACGCGTTACATCCAAGAATCGAGGACTCTGTTTTATAATACAGTATGTCGAGATGCCCGCGACTATCATTGAAACAAATACATGAATTTATAACTAGTATGGGTTATTAATTCCACGTAAGAATCATTAAATACGTCATACAACTGTACCTAGGGATATTTGCAGAAGACTGACTAGTAAAAACAGAGCATTTTCTTATGTTCCCATGAATTAAAAGTGTAGAGTATATCAACATTGTGATTTGACATGACTTATGTTTACAATGGAAATAATCACTCAGGTGAGTTAAAATTCATAAAACCCCTACAAAAGTGAAGTCATCAGTCCCGCGAATAACGCGCTCAAGGAAGCTTGCTGGCCGCCACGAGCGCCAGTGTCACTCCACCTACCAAAAGGATGCAATTTCGTAACACAGCGAGCTTCGTGACTCTGTATTTTAGACTGTGGTAGTACAACTCCAGCCTCCCAGGTTTGCCAATCTAACTTTTCCCCCGCGAAATATAGCTTATTTCAAACTGAGGCTAGCGCCAAATAATTTTGAATCCCACATAGTGGAACAATATTAGCTTTTTTTTCTTTCTTATCTTGGCGGGAGATGTAAATTAATCTAGTTTTTTTATTAAATACTAGCTGTACCCGGCATGCGTTGCAATGCCAATAAAAGAAAGTGTTGGCGTTGTAACTTTGTTTGTTGAAGTGCTTTCGGATTCCCAATATTCATTTATTTCCCGTTAACCACCTCTATACTATTGTAAAATTGATTTCCTATCTCAAAAAAGAATAACCGTGGGAGCGTGCTCAACAACTCACCAAAGTTTCATCGCAATGAAATGAATGGTATATGAACGCATACGGGACTTTGTTGAAACGATTCACGCGCCTTCACTCATTTGTTGAATCTTCTTGTGCGCCACCCTTTGAAAAACGGATTTACTAATTCAAACACCTTCGCAGGACTCTACTCAACTCACCAACGTTTTATGACAATCGGATGAACGGTATATGAACGCATACGGAACTTGGTTGAAACGTTTCACGCTCTGTCGCTCATTAGTTGAATCTACTCGTGCGCTACCAATTGTAAAATGGATTTACTAAATCAGAAATCTTTGCGGGAGTGGAAACAACATTTCTCTAAATTTCATTGCAATCGCATGAATGGTATATGAACGCATACGATTTTTTTAAACGATACGCGCACCGTTACTCATTTGTTGAATCTACTCATGCGCTACCTATTGTAAAAAGGATTTACTAAGTCAGAATCCTTTCCTTGAGTGTGCACAACAATTCAACCAAAGATTCATAGCAATCGGATGAATGGTATTTGAATGCTAAGGGACTTTGTTTAAGCGAAAGGCGTGCCGTCGATCATTTGTGGAATCAACTTGTGCGATAGGCCTACCTATTGTAAAGTGGATGTACTAAGCCAGAAACCTTCCCTCAAGTGTACACAACATCTCACCCAAGTTTCATCGCTATCAGACGAATAGTATATGAACGCATACGGGATTTTGTCTAAACGATTCACGCGCCTTCACTCATTTGTTGAATCTTCTTGTGCGCCACCCTTTGAAAAACGGATTTACTAATTCATACACCTTCGCAGGACTGTACTCAACTCACCAACGTTTTATGACAATCGGATGAACGGTATATGAACGCATACGGAACTTGGTTGAAACGATTCACGCTCTGTCACTCATTAGTTGAATCTACTCGTGCGCTACCAATTGTAAAATGGATTTACTAAATCAGAAATCTTTGCGGGAGTGGAAACAACATTTCTCTAAATTTCATTGCAATCGCATGAATGGTATATGAACGCATACGAATTTTTTAAAACGATACGCGCGCCGTTACTCATTTGTTGAATCTACTCGTGCGCTACCTATTGTAAAATGGATTTACTAAGTCAGAAACCTTTCCTGGAGTGTGCACAACAATTCAACCAGAGATTCATAGCAATCGGATGAATGGTATTTGAATGCTAAGGGACTTTGTTTAAGCGAAACGCGTGCCGTCGATCATTTGTTGAATCAACTTGTGCGATAGGCCTACCTATTGTAAAGTGGATGTACTAAGCCGGAAACCTTCCCTGGCGTGTACACAACAACTCATGAACGTTTCATCGCAATCGGATGAATGGCATATGAACGCATACGGGACTTTGTTGAAACGCTTCGCGCGTCGTCGCTCATTTGTTGAATCTACTCGTGCCCTACCTATCGTAAAGTGGATTTACTGAGCCAGAAACCTTGTCTGAAGTGTACACAACCTCTCTCCCAAGTTTCATCGCTATCGGATGAATGGTATGTGAACGCATACAGGACTTTGTTGAAACGCTTCGCCCGTCGTCACTCATTTGTTGAATCTACTCATGCGCTACGTTCTGTTAAGTGGATTTAATAAGCCTGAAACCTTCCCTGAAGTGTACACAACATCTCACCCAAGTTCCATCGCTATCAGACGAATAGTATATGAACGCATACGGGACTTTGTTGAAACGCTTCGCGAGTCGTCGCTCATTTGTTGAATCTACTCGTGCGCTACCTATTATAACATGGATTTATTAAGCCAGAAACCTTGCCTGTAGTGTACACAACCTCTCATCCAAGTTACATCGCTATCGGACGAATGGTATGTGAACGCATACAGGACTTTGTTGAAACGCTTCACCCGTCGTCGCTCATTTGTTGAATCTACTCGTGCGCTACCTATTATTAAGTGGATTTACTAAGCCAGAAACCTTCCCTGAAGTGTACAGAACATCTCACCCAAGTTTTATCGCAATGGGATGAATTGTATATGAACGCATGTGGGACTTTCTTGAAACAAACGCACGCCATTTTGTTGACGCTACTCGCGCGCCATCTATTGTAAATTGGATTTACTACGCCTATAACTTTCCCGGGACTGTGCACAATAACTCACCAAAATTTGATCGCAATCGGATGAATTGTATATGAACGCATCGCCATTACGCATTTGTTTAAAATACTTGCGCGCTATCTATTGTGAAATGGATTAACTATGCCTATGAAACTCCCGAAAGTGTGTACAAGAACTCACCAAAATTTGTTCGCAATCGGATGAATGGTTTATGAACGCATAAAAGACGAACAGACAGACATTCCTTTTTATATATATACTAGCAGAAGTACCCATTCTTCGAACGGTCATCGGTATTGATAACCAGGCTTAATCAATTGAGCTACTGTTGCAATGGTTAGAGACTTGGAACCTGTTTCTCGACAAAGAAAAATGATTAGTTAAAATATGCTCTGAAACTAAATTTACCTAACGTGTACTTCCCGACGTGAAAAAACAAGAAGTTCCGTGAAGAACTATACAGCCTACTTTTCATGTCAATGATTATTCTACAGTATATGAACCTATCTAGAATAATGACGAAATTAAGTTGGTAATATCGAATTATCTAATTAGTTCAAAATATACCTGGTATAATGTAGCCTAATAGAGCACTACAGTTGGCAGCCCTGGTAACTGAATATATTCTTAGTTCCATCTCTTAAGGTACAGAATACAAAATTTGGTTGAAGTCCAATGGACGTTACGTGCAGTTAGACATTGTATCTATCAGCACGCGTAAAAGCATGTTGCCAACAATACCATGCGTGTGCTGGTCAGAAATAATCTGAAATATTATGATATCTTGTTGTGCCAATTTTGGATGAAATCCATTTGTTAGTATAGAAGTTACATGTATTTTAAAAATTGACATATCAGCAGGCATATAATCATGTTGGCAGCACTGCCTTGTATTAATTACTCCAAATTAATCTAGAATGTCAGGTGCTATACGTGTGCAAAATATAGAGCTGTTGGCTTGCATACTTTCTGATATATTGATATTAGGGTAAAAAAATAGACAGCATTTATTAACAGTCGGCAGCCCTGATTGCTCTTAACAATACTTATAGTCATGTCTGTTATGGTACATATTACACATACGAAATTTGGTTGAAATCCAACTGATAGTATAGAAGTTACATGTATTTAAAAATTGGTACTATCAGCAGGCTTATAATCATGTTGGTAGAACTGACGTATATAAGTTACTCCAAATTAATCTAAAATGTCAGAATATACGTGTGCATAGTTTAAAGCTGTTGGCTTGCATACTTTCTGATATATTGGTATTTGGATTTAAAAAAATAGATAGAGCAATTATTAACAGTTGGCTGCCCTGGTGGCTCTTAAGAATACGCTCAGTCATATCTGTTTATGTACAGATATTACATACAAAATTTGGTTGAAATCCAATTGATAGTGTAGAAGGTATATGCATTTAAACATTGGACCTATCAGAAGGCTTAAAATTATTTTGGCAACACTGTCATGGTTGGCCTCCTGCAAATTAAACTAAAATAGTATTATCTACATGTGTGCCAATTTTGGAATAGCTCCCATGCATACCTTGCAAGATATCCAACATGGAGCTCAAATTTCTAGTGCGTTTTTCGGCAGTTGGTAGCACTGACATCATTTTCAAATATGGACGTGAGATATTCCGGTGCACATCTTTACTCATACTAAATTTGGTTTTGATTGCTGCAGCCGTTTAGGAGTTGATAGGGGGGGACACACACACACAGCTAGACAGACAGACAGACAGAAGGACAGACAGACAGACACACATTTTCCCGGATCGATCTCATAAGTCTACTTTTTCATCATTTTTGCAAAATGTGAAAAGTAGGCTAAAAATGAAAACCTCGTAGACGAAACGCAATACACGTCAAATAAAACTGACCTTCACGGTTGTGTCAAGTCCCCATCCAGAGGAAGACCCCTTTAATAAATTATAAAGTCTTGTGGTGCATGAAAATTCAGGTTTTTTAGACTCCAATGGCCCAAATTCCTAAAAGAAGAAAAGAAGAAAAACTACCGTATTTCAATTCAGGAATTTTTGAAAATAATGTTTCTGTTTGGAGATATAATAGACCTTCTGTACGACATAACGCACATTTAAGTCGTGTGAAAAAAATCTAGGTTGCCCCTTGACCCCCTAGCGCATTGATGAATTTTACAGTTTTAGTTGATTCCGTAATAACCTTATAGCCATTTGCAAACATTCACAGAAATTTCATAAATGGAGTGGCTTTACTTCTTGCAGAAATAGATAGAAAGTTGTATGTCACCTTTTCAGATATTGTTGTCATGGTTACTGGCTTGCATTCCTTCATTAGTTTATTAAATGAAATTAGTTTTCTGGGAATATCTCAGAAACTGATGGTTTTAGAGCCTTAAAATGTACTTTTCGGGGACCCTTTACTGCTATTTAGGGGCACTGAGTTTTGTTTCTGACACCAAGGGGCCGAAAATAAGCTTTGTCTCGTCGTTGTAGGCCGTAGTTTAATAATAATAATTATAATAATAATATGACAATATAGGGATAGGAATATAATAGACCTTCCGTACCACAACCGAACGTGTAAATCGCGTGAAAAAAATATCTAGAGTACCCCTTGACCCCCTTAAGCGCATTATATGACATTGATGAATTTTACAGCTTAATTTGGTTCCGTTATAACCTTATAGCCGCTTGCAAACTATCTCAGTAATGTAATAAATGGAATTGTATTGCGTCTTACAGCAACAGATGGACCTGTGAGATTCCGTTGCCATGGTAACCGGCTTGCATTCTTTCGTTATTGTATTAACTTAAATGAAATTAGTTTCCTGGAAATATCTCAAAAAACTGTTGATTTTAGGGCCTTAAAATGTGGTTTTCTGGGTCCCTTTAGGGCCCCCGAGTTTCGTTTCTCACATTGAGGTGCTGAAAATGAGCTTTGTCTCGCCCGTCTACGCCTATTTCAGCAAGTATTTTAAGGGGGTAGGCCCCCTTTTATGAGAGGTACAGAGAAGAGTTACATCAATGATTAGTGTCGTGCCTCTGAAGTATATCTGTACCAAATTTTACGTTGATCCACCCAGCCGTTCTCGAGTTATAAGGGAACAACAACTTTGTCCACAGACAGACAGACAAAAAAATTATTTTCTCGCGCATCCGTCATAAAACAGTCTGAAACGCGTAAATAACGCAAATTTCCGTAGAAATTCAGAAAAAAGACAGACAAACTTTCATTCTTATATATAGAGAGATAAGATAACGCGTTTTAATAAGGACTTAGAAAATTCTATTTGTGGGATCGTTATTAACTTCTTGAGCTTGAGAACGCCGTCAGCAGAGTTGCTTCATATAAGGTTAATACAAAATTCCCCGAATTACGGTTATCTCCCGGTTACGAATGAGTGAAATTTATCGCATGTATAGTGTAAGCAAGTGAACCTTTTCTCCGGCTGCAAGTAGCATTTGTAAGGTAAAAAGGACTTAGTAGGTGACAAAAATCTTCGAAAATGATATTTTAGGTGTTCAGGGCTAATTGCAACATAAAGCACAAGATCTTGTTGAAAAACTGAATAAACATAAAAATGAGTAGCCTATTGTATAACTCATAAATCAACATGATACACCGTGAGAGGACATGCTCACTTTTGCTGAGACTTCAGTAAATGTTTTCTCTTGTTGAGAGATACGCAGTCTTCATGTTGGTAGCACAGATAGTATCGAGTTTATTTTGTTCCTGTCAGGGGAACAGTAATGTTCTAGATTTACCATTTCAGTCAAAAATTAACTTCATTTTTTTCAGAACTGTTTTGTTGTTGTTGTTGTTGTTGTTGTTGTTGTTGTTGTTGTTGTTGTTGTCTTTTGTGCATATTGTATTGCTCGAAAACGTCGGAGCAAAATACATGAAACTTTTCTTGTGTAATAATATCTCATTGAGAAATGGAAATACTTGTAGAGTTGATGTTAATTCATTTGAGGGGCTCGAGACATCTTGGTCATCAGCCCCGTATAGTTGGGTGTGTGTTGAAGTTGTCGGGCAACCTGTATTGCTGCTATGATTGTAGTAATGTGTGTGAATGTATCGGGGACAGGGATGGGGTAGACGCTCCGGGACTTGAAGTAAGACACAATCCCGGCAATTTGCTGTAGGGAGTGTGGAAAAAACCGGGTGAAAACAAACTCAGGATAACCGCTGTAGCACCGGGATTCGAACCTACGATATCCGTACTTACTGCAGCAGCCCTCGCAGCCATTGTGCACGTTTGACTAGCGCGGCTACGCCGCGGGACGAAATGCTTATAGAATTTGGCTTCGAGTATCTATAACCCCCCATCGGCCGATCCTGGCTACACTACTGCCTCATCAGTGTATTTCTTGATTAGTAAGTGCTTCGGGAATGGATACAATGTCTGTAAGAGGCGGCTGGGAACACAGGATGGGGTGAGTTGGGATGTGATCCCTCGACCGCACATGTGAGGAATACAAGCTATAGGATGACGAGGTAGAAAAGAATGTTTCAATGCGCAAGCGCACCAAAGTAGAGGAGAGTGTTTCCAGCTCCCTTGTCTCTCCACTGCTAGTCTTTCTTTTGCGCATGTGCGTTAGGTAGGGGAAGTGTCTCTCTCTCTTTCTCGCTCCTACTGGTTTCTTTGTCGTTTGACTGTGAGCTTGTGCAAGGTGGAGTCGTAGTGCCAAGTGGGGAAAGCTCTACAGCAGCAACTTACAGTGCGTCCCGCCCCCAACATTCTTTTCTACCTGGTCATTCTATAAGTACCGACTTTATACTGAGGGGGTAGACATAGGGGACCGGCACTGTGATTAATAGTAGAATATAGTTAGTTGCTAATGGTGGATCGGTTATCTTTTTATAGATAGTTTTTATCGCGGCGAGCTCAAATTTTACGAGTGTTCTATGCATATGTAGTTGAGTCAATATTGTTTTTTTTCTTCCTTGTGATTCTTCTTTCTTTTGTGTGTGTTTCCCTCGGTCCGTGCGCTGTTTTTTCTTTTATCGCCATCACAAAGTAATACTGTATAATACATAGTTTTGTTGTTGAAGCAGGTTTTGGAAATATGGACGATAATACGTGCTAATTTACTTATGCCTCTTCAGATTTAGTGCCCCATCACGCTGTCGTAAAGTTCCATTTCACGATCGAATTCATTAAAATTCAAACATCTCACTGTGCTGGGCAAAATAAATGTTGACCCCATTTTTACAGAAGATCTGTTACGCCACTGCACTGTTGGTTTACCTCTGCATGGGTTGATTAGTCCACTAAATAAAGTCTGATGATAGTATATTGTGGTATTAAAAGTGCTAATATTATCTGCAGGTAATTGCGGAACACCCTATAGTTCAATATTCTCAAAGGGCACGACATTCAGTAACAGCTTATGTGCGTTTGCCATTCTCCAAAGTTGAAGTCATTAATAATACACTGTCCCATCACGATGTCGAAAAGTTCACGAAGTTAATCACCAACTGTTCCTTTCAATGTGTCGAATCCCCGCGGTTGCCAGTAATGTAGCACGCATAATGCATTAGCATTCCAGTATATTGTAATGTGTAAGTAGCTCAAGCTTATAACACACGTACGCTCCTATCAACTCATAGCATAGCCTGCTAGTTATTAATAGACAGAACGGTAATACCAAAGTCACTGTACACATTTGCGTGGTTAATCGCAGTTTTAATAGTGGATTCAACACTGTGAAATTTCAAGTTCAAATGCAAGCGTTTCGGTTACACACCAGCGTAGCACGTGAAGAAATACAATCCCTCTTTACGAACCTGTTGAGCCCGTAGCACGACACGAACCGAACTATATCTTCCCATTGTGTGCGTCTATCGATTGCAAACTCTTGGCACACAGCTTGAGCTAGGTAAAATAACTGTTAGCTGCCCGCATTGGCAAGGCTCGTTAACCGCTGGTGCTGTATTGTAAAAACTTAGTAACTCGCTGTTCGCATAATAATAAAGCAAGCACTGTAACTTCCCTCGGTCTGTAAGTTTTGCGACTCTAACTTCACTCGAGCCGTGAATCTTAACAATTGCAACTTCCCTCGGTCTGTAAGTTTTAGCGACTCTAACTTCACTCGAGCTGTGAATTCAAGCAACTGTAATCCAGCTAACTCCCTGGCTGCTTGGCTCGACATCCCGCGTGGAGGAGTTCGATCCCTTGACGTCACGTATTCTCCTCCCGCGCTCCTATCAATAATTCTCCATCTTCAACCAAGCTTCTTGAAAGACTTATTAAATCACGGGAAAGTGAAGTATTTATCCACGTTGATATTTCCATTATATCTGCTCGATAACATGCCGCAATATACATTTCTCAAGTTATAAATTGACATCAAAATCTCTAGTTCCCGGCATGCATATTGCCCTTGAGGTGGCGATCCGTTCCTTCTTGCTGGCCTGACGTCACGCCCCCACAAATTGTTGTATCCGCCCTCAGCGACCTCTATTCTAGCTCGAAATTTGAAACTGGGACAGCGCAGCCCATCTCGCCAGAGTCACATCGGGTACAGTATATATAATGCTCAGTCTGGCTGATGAAAAGTAACAACCAGATATGTTTACAATGTGTATATTAAGGCTTTCACGGCCCGGATTATATAAATAATTCATATTTTTTGGGCTAATGCCCAAAACATATGAATTATTTAGATATGTTTACAGTTAATTTTTTCTTTAATTATGTTTTTGTAAATTGATGATGTTTCATTTAAATTTGTGGATAGATTGTTTCGGCAGACGATCCTTTTTAGGTTGAGGAATCCATACTCCAGAGGTTAATGGATGTTTGATTTTGTTGAGCCCATAATATCAAGTCATATTTATTATTATCATTGAAAATGAAAATCCACAGCCTGCTTCCAGTCTCCGACCGGGTCAGGAATGGAATGAATGAAGCCCCCATCTAGCGGCGAGGATATGAACTGTGCCGGCTGCCGAGGCCTGACGCACTCCTCTGGGGCAATGATTAAATGAATGACAGATGAAATGAAATGATAGTGGAGAGTGTTGCTGGAATGAAATTTTGACAGGGAAAACCGGAGTACCCGGAGAAAAACCTGTCTGCCTCCGTTTTGTCCAGCACAGATCTCACATGGAGTGACCGAGATTTGAACCACGGACCCAGTGGTGAGAGGCCGGCGTGCTGCCGCCTAAGCCACGGAGGCTTCTATTATTATCATTATTATTATTATTATTATTTATATTCATTTTTATTTTATCTGGGCTAATTATTATCATTATTGTTATTATTACCTTTATTCCAGAAGTCATGTTTGTATTTACCTTTTGTTTATTAGGGAGATCATGTATCTCGTGATAGCTGTTGTCTGGACAATTATGGACTTTTAGATTTGAGGACAGCTGATCGGGGATTTAACACAGCTTAATTAATTTTTCTGGATTGTTAGGGAGGTATTTTCTTTTCCTTTTCCAATGGTCAGCCTCTATGGTTGTATTATTATTATATCATTTTTGTCCTTATGGACAGTGTTTGAACTTAAATGTCTCATGTGACATAATTTTCACTTCTCTCCCATCTTCCTCTTCTCTTCCCGAAATCTCTTCATCCCTTGAGTGTGCTCGGTTCCGTTGTTCTGTCCACAATGTTCCCGTCTTCTTCTTTCATTTCCTTTACATGTTGTATTCTTAATTTTGTTTCTGAATTCTCCTCTGTCTCCAATTGTCTCCAATTATTGGCCTATCGATCACCTTCTGCCTTAAGTCTTCCTCTACTTCCTGATACCAATTAGTTTACCTGCTTGAGATGTTTACTGCATCAAAGATTTTCTTTGTAAGTCTGCTTTTTTCATTCTCTGTATGTGCCCGTAAAACGTTAGTCTGCGTTTTCAGATCATATCGGTGAGTCTGTCTGTGTACTCGTATAGCTCTTTGGAAGGTCTTTTCATCTCTGTGTATTGCTCCAAATATATTTCTGAGAATTTTGCGTTCTATTTTTTCAATTTCTATGAGGCTTGATGCTCCAATTGTTTTCGTTTCTGACGCATATAGTAGTACGACTCTTTGGTTGTGTAGGTTTTATTATTATTATTATTATTGCTATTTTCTTTTTATTGTAACTTATTTTCCTCCAGTTCTTGTTTTATTATAGTACATTTGGTTGTTTTCTTGGGCATTTAATTTAAATTTATATGTTTAGTTGTGTGTGTAATTAGGATGTTTATTTAGATTAAGTTAACTTTGTGAAGTTTGAAGACATTTTTCAGTGTTGGCTTACTAAACTTAAGTTTGGTGCTTTTCTGTCGGTCAACACGAATGTACCCAAGAGAGTTGGGTTATACCCTATTCCTGAAGAAAATACATGAGATCTCTTGCAATTTTTTCACGATTAGGGAATAACCCAACTCCTTTGGGTACATTCGTGTTGACCGACTGAAAAGCACCAAACTTTAGTTAGTAAACTTTGTTAGCAAAACTGTGTGTGCTCATTTTATAGAATAGTAATTCCTATATTTCCACTTTGACCTATATTAGCTTTTATGTTCGACCCTAACTATTATATGTCAGAAAACTGTATCTTAATGATGGTTCACTTTTGCGAATATATTTAGTAGTTATGTGTGCTATCACCACAGCTGTAACTGATTACTGGTAGTCTTCAGCGCGGCCACTCTACATCGACAGCCGACCAAGTATGGTTCAATTGCTGGCACCTACACTATCAACGAGGAGCTAGTAAAATAAAATTATTTCTTCAAATCGATTTAGTTCCGTTGCATAGTTTCGCCGTGATTTTGAACATTATTCTATCAGCTCGAACATCTACGAGCCAAGGTACAATGTGACTGAGGAATAGAAAGATTTCTGTGAATATGAAATGTGGACTTACACTTTCTCCTCACTACAAGAACACTAGTCCTTGTGATGTCAACGCAGGATGTCCTACTACATCCATATCAAGTCCTCCAAGAGCGTCGGACGAACATCCAGCTATTACACAAATTCTGTCACTTTCCTAAAGGGATATCCCCTTCCCCTGACGATATCTGTGTTAGTATGCAACTTATTCATCATCAATTACCTTTTTCCACCCTAACCCCTCCACTTTACTCTGACTGTCCACCATCCTTCCCCAACCACTGAACTCCACTCCAGGTTCCGTTCTCTCACACTATCATTCACCAAATCAATCCACCGTACTCCAGGTCTTCCTCATCCTCTCTTTCCAGTTATCCGTCTCTCCATCACTTGTTTCGACATTCTTCTAACATTCATCCTTTTTACATGTCCATGCCATCTCAATCTGTTCTGCTCCAGCTTCTGTACATTCGCATCCTTTCGAGTGTCTTCATTTCTGTCTCTCTCTCCTAGTCTTCTGTACCATACTCCTCAGGAATTTAATTTCGACTGCCTGTATTCTACTTTGATCTCTCCTCGTCTTTGGCCAAGTTTCTGCTCCATACATTCTGACCTACCTCTGCTCCTTCACTCAGCAAACTACAACTCTCTACTTCTGTACACACTTAATACACCATAGCTCATCAAACATTACAAGTGGAAGACAGCTGACCTACCTCTGTTCCTTCACTCAGCAAACTACAACTCTCTACTACTGTAAACACTTAATAGCCTACACCATAGCTCACCAAAACACGACAAGTGGAAGACAGCTGACCTACCTCTGTTCCTTCACTCAGCAAACTACAACTCTCTACTACTGTAAACATTTAATACACCATAGCTCATCAAACACTACAAGTGGTAGACAGCTGACCTATCTCTGTTCCCTCACTCAGCAAACTACAACTCTCTACTACTGTAAACACTTAATGAGACATCGCTCATCAAACACTACAAGTGGAAGACAGCTGACCTACCTCTGCTCCTTCACTCAGCAAACTACAACTCTCTACTACTGTAAACACTTCATAAACCATAGCACATCAAACACTACAAGTGGAAGACAGCTGACCTACCTCACTTCCTTCGCTCAGCAAACTACAACTCTCTACTACTGTAAACACTTAATAAACCTTAGCTCATCAAACACAACAAGTGGATCACAGCTGACCTACCTCAGTTCCTTCGCTCAGCAAACTACAAATCTCTACTACTGTAAACACTTATTAAACCATAGCTCAACAAACACTACAACTGGAAGACAGCTGACCTACCTCTGCTCCTTCACTCAGCAAACTACAACTCTCTACTACTGTAAACACTTAATAAACCATTGCTTATCAAACACTACAAGTGGAAGACAGCTGACCTATCTCTGTTCCCTCACTCAACAAACTACAAATCTCTACTACTGTAAACACTTAATAAACCTTAGCCTATCAAACACTACATGTGGAAGACAGCTGACCTACCTCTGATCCTTCACTCAGCAAACTACAACTCTCTACTACTGTAAACACTTAATAAACCATAGCACATCAAACACTACAAGTGGAAGACAGCCGACCTACCTCTGCTCCTTCACTCAGCAAACTACAACTCTCTACTACAGTAAACACTTCATAAACCATAACACATCAAACACTACAAGTGGAAGACAGCTGACCTACCTCTGCTCCTTCAGTCAGCAAACTGGTTCATGACAGTCTACTCGGTACTGACCTTGCACAGCGTTACTATATCGGGGCGTGTTAACGTACGTTATGTGGTATCCAATTTGTGTCATATGTAGGTTATCTTACCTGCAGAAGCTCACGTACATTAACTGAGATTATTCACAGGTGTTGTGAATGACTCCATCTGACCAGGCTACTTCGTTCTTTGAAGTTGTTATATAAAAATTGTTCTTTTTGACAATTCGTTTGAGGGGTTTGAAACACCTCCTACATCAAGCCCATGTACTTGGGTGTGTGTTATGTTTGTGTGATGACCTTTCTCTCCGCGGTACCATAACTGTAGCTTCAAAGATTGGGTTAGATGATCGGGACTTGAATCTAGGTACCATCCCGGAATTTGGCAGGAGGGAACGTGAAAATCCCCAGAGGAAAAACGCACTTTATGATGGCTGCTGTCAGCATAAGGATTCGAATCTTTGATCTTCAGACTTTAAGCAGTCATGGTGAGAGAATTTTGTCGAGCGGGGCGTAGTGAAAATATTAATAGTAATAGTAATAATAATAATAAATATACAGTAAAAGGTAGACCTCCGTGGCTTAGGCGGCAGCACACCGGCCTCTCACCGCTGGGTCCGTGGTTCAAATCCCGGGCACTCCATGTGAGATCTGTGCTGGACAAAACGGAGGCAGACAGGTTTTTCTCCGGGTACTCCGGTTTTCCCTGTCAAAATTTCATTCCAGCCACACTCTCCACTATCATTTCATTTCATCTGTCATTCATTTAATCATTGCCCCAGAGGAGTGCGTCAGGCCTCGGCAGCCGGCACAGTTCATATCCTCGCCGCTAGTTGGGGGCTTCATTCATTCCATTCTTGACCCGGTCGGAGACTGGAAGCAAGCTGTGGATTTTCATTATACAGTAAAAGCAATAATAGATAGTATTAGGGCCTATAATATTAATATTAATGAAAATCATACACACGGAGAAATGTATAATCTTGAATAGCTAATGGATTCCAATACCTCTAAGAAGGCTTTGTATCACGGATCAGGTAAATTGAAACTAACTAAATATGTCGACAAAAATAAATCAATATCCATTAACGGCAAGATACGACTTTACCGCATAGTAATACGACCGAGGCTCTAATATGGCGCAAAATGCCTTGCTATGAATAGAAGGTGTCTGATCGAGAAATTAGAAATAAGAATGAGACAGATATTGAGAAATATCCTAGGTCCAATCAAAGAAAATGGTGAATTCAGAAGACTGACACAACACAATCATGAACTCTACACATAAGTAAACAAGAAGTTCCGTGACGAACTAAAGAGCCAACTTTTCTTAAAATTTAAGATTCATGTCAATGATTAATCTAAATGGATCTATCTAGAATAATGACGAAATTTAGTTGGTAATATCTAAATTTCTAATTAGTTCGAAATAGTGTATACCTGGCATAATGTAGCCTAATAGAGAACTACAGTTGGCAGCCCTGGTGACTGAGTATATTCTTAGTTCCATCTCTTAAGGTACAGAATACACAATTTGGTTGAAGTCCAATGGAAAGCATGGACGTTCCATGCAGTTAAACATTGCATCTGACAGCGCGCGTAAAAACATGTTGGCATCAATGACATACATATATTGGTCAGAAATAATCTGAAATAATATGATCTATTGTTTTGGCAATTTAGAATGAAATCCATTAGTTAGTAGAGAAGTTACATGCATTTTAAAATTGGACCTATCAGCAGGCTTAGAATCATGTTGGCAGCACTGGCGTAGGCCTATATTAGTTACTCCAAATTAATCTAGAATGCCAGGTACTATACGTGCACAAAGTTTAGAGCTATTGGCTTGCATACTTTCTGATATATTGATATTAGGGTAACAAAAATAGAGACAGTATTTATTAACAGTTGGCAGCCCTGGTTGCTCTTATATATACGCATAGTCATATCTGTTATGGTACACATAACACACACGAAATTTGGTTTAAATCCAAATGATAGTATAGAAGTTACGTGTATTTAAAGTTGGACCTCTCAGCAGGCTTAGAATCATGTTGGTAGCACTGACGTATATAAGTTACTCCAAATTAATATAGAATGTCAGGTACTATAGTTTCAAGCTGTCTGCTTGCATACTTTCTGATATATTGGTATTTGGATAAAAACAATAAGGAGTGCATTTATTAACAGTTGGCAGCCCTGGTGGCTCTTAAGGATATGCTCATTTATATCTGTGTATGTACACATTGTACATACGAAATTTGGTTGAATTCCAATTGATAGTGTAGAAGTGATATGCATTTTAAAATTGGACCTATCAGCAAGCTTATAATCATTTTGGCAACACTGCCATATATGGCCTCCTGGAAATTAAACAGCAATATTATTATCTATACATGTGCCAATTTTGAAATAGCTCCCATTCATACCTTCCAAGATATCCAACATGGAGCTCAAATTTCAATTGCGTTTTTTGAGCAGTTGGTAGCACTGACATCATTTTCAAATATGGCCGTGAGATATTCAGGTATAGATCTTTACTCCTACCAAATTTTGTTTCGATTGCTCCAGCCGTTTAGGAGTTGATAGGGGGGGACACACACACAGCCAGACAGACAGACAGACAGACAGACAGACAGAAGGACAGACAGACACACACACATTTGCCCGATCTCATAAGTCTACTTTTTCCTCATTTTTGCAAAATCTGAAAAGTAGGCTAAAAATATCACGGACACCTTTCATAGGAGGAGGATTGTTATTCTATTGCCAAATTGCTGGTATGAGTTCTATCAGATTGAGCAATAGGATCTACAGCTCCTTTCTGAAAAGAAAGAAAAACCCCACTCGGCCCGCCGGAAGGCGAAGGTAGATTTCACCGGGCAAAGAAAATATATAGAATTCACTAAATTTGCCAATTGTTGTATACCTACGAACGTTCTACATGTTTAGCATACAAGAAGACCAATCGTATAATGCCGATAACATTTTGCTCTTAGCTTAAGAGTGGGTCATATAAAGAATTCTTTCCGACAACATTTTAAAATAATATTTAGAGGACTATTGAATGGTTTTGTTATTTTTTCTCTGAAACCTCCTTTTTCCCCGCCCGTTTGGTCAATTTTTAGGGTTATCAAATAGGCTAACTTTACTGCGATATTACACTTTTTCTAAAAAGGCCCCCCATTTCCAGCCCCTTGGTCCGATTTTTCCCATTAACAATTTCAACCTAGATTATGAATGGTTATAGTATGTATAAATTTCAACGCTGTTAGTGCAAAATGATGGTATACAGTATATCGTATCTACAAGAAAGTGACATATACACTGGTGGAAACAAATATCCCAACACCATGAAGAAACAAATCCTCTCGGACGTCGGAAGGCGGAGGTAGATTTCAGCAAGCAAACTAGGGGATAGGCGAAAATAGGCAAAATATGGAGGTTTTCGTAGAAGGACCAGACTTCATTTTTTCCCCTCTCATTATGACAATTGGAGCGTAATAAACTTTTTTACGTCTTTTTATGCATATTTTTAACATTTTATTGTCTTATGGGGACGGTACACTTTCCGTCATTTGGGGTCTATTTTTTATACTGGTGGTCACACTGTCCTTTTGCAAGGTTTCGACCCTGATGTGTAACTCTCTAAGGGTCTATTACTTCTTAACGCAAATTATCATCTCCCACAGAGAGGTTGGTTGGTTCCTCAGTTTAGGGGCTGCAACAACGCGGTCATGTAGCCCCGTGTCTTTGGGTGTATGTGGAATCTGTCTGATATCCGGTGTTAATTGTGATGGCTGTATTAGTGAGTGTTAACTATCATTCAGGTAAGAACTGCTGACGATCAATTTCAAGTTGTTCCTACTCTTGCTACCAAATGCTACCGTCAACGACACCTAGCTGCGAACTTGGCTACTGATGCCACCGCAACCAGCACCTGGCGACGAACGTTGGAACTTAGAGCGTTAATAAAATCTAACCTACAAATTTTGTTTCACACAGTTGTACGTAGTTAGTGGACGGTTCTTTTACATGCCATAAATCAATGACTTGGACCCGACGGCTTTACTTCCCCTCCGAAGGGAGAATATTGAGGGATTTTTAACGCTCTTAAAAATCCGACGACTTCGATCAGGTTTGAACCCACTATCTTGTGCATAGAAGCTCAGCATGCTACAACTACGCCACCGAAGCCCACAGTGACAGTTGGAAAACTGAATGTATTCTCGTTCAGTGGCGTTGTCATCGCAACCTCTCGTGGCTCTTCCCTCACCAATTTGGCTTTTTTTTTATAATTCCGAAATAATTTTGCTCATCCCTTGTCGTAACGGTGGGTCAAATCAAAAATTCTATGAGACAAAAGTTTTAGGTAATAATTAGAGGAATATTTACCATTTTTGTTTCTCTAAAAATCCAATTTTTTCCACCCCGTTGGTCAATGGTTGGTGCTATCATAAAACTTTACTAACATATATTTTTTGCTTTTATCCAAAGAATAGTATGAGCTTTAAATGAATTCGATGTTTCACGTATGAAGAGAATTATAGCGATATTTAATGTTTTCGAAAAAGGTCCCTCATTTTCCCCCCGTTCGTCCGATTTTGCCCAATAAGGAACTCGACCAAGATTTAAAAATATATATATTATGTAAAAAGTTGAAAGTGATTGGTGCAAAATCGCGGTAGCTTTCGTGTCAGGAAGAAAGTGATACACATACATATTGTGCCCGTCAGACAAGGTCACCATAGGATCATCTGCCGCAGATGGCCCTTCTGGGTTCCGTACACTCCGAACCCACACACTGAAGGATCGGGTGCGTCCTCAGACTAGGTCCGGCACGAGGCTGATAGCTCAGGGTGATCAGGTCAGTGGGGAAAAAGTCATAGACGGCCCGAGGAAACACAACCCCAAAACACAAAGCTAGAAATAAATAGTCCAGATTTATGGAAACCCCGTTAATAATTTATTGTAAAAACAACAAACTCCTATCCTATTTCAGAGGGTTGAATATCTCGGGTAGCCCGCAAATCTAAAAAATAAATAGATCTCCTAAACTGAATTTAAATTAAGCCCTCTGGAAGTCCTTCTTACAGATAAATGCAATAGCAAGCAAACTAAGAACGTGACACGCAAAATTCGCCCTAAGCAAATACAGGCAATTTAAGTGACAAATACGACTAGTGATAGGTGGTGAATCTACAAGGCAAGACATTTAATTTGCTCTCAAGGCTAGGTTTATTTACATTTAAAGCAATAATAAGTATAAACTACGTTACGTGGTGTCACATCTAACATTTACATTTACGTAAGTTCATTTAGCTAATCCTGTCTGAAGTTAATACGAGATGTTAAGCATCCGTAGCGAAGAAAAAATCAAAGCCGAAACAACCAAGCAATCACCAAAAAACCAGCAGTTATACACACTTGAGTAAGGTTGGAGTAAGTAATGCATTCTTAAATCTCTCAATAATTATTAAATACCCCCCTGCCTACGATGATCAGGAAACGCTCCTTGCGTCTTATGGTCATCTCAGTGAGTATAAAATAGGGTGGTGAGACCGCAGTAAAAATAACGGCTTACGTCCACCGTTTTGAAGGTACAAAGCTAAATCATTTATAAAAATTCACACCTTACTGAGAAACATCTGTGTACAAAGTAGCAACATTGTAGCATTAACGGTTTTGGAGATATTAATTATTTATTTTTCAAAATCACGGTTCCAAAAATAATTGTCCACATGATGCAATTTTCATTTTATGGATCCAATAAATGTATACATAATTCTCTGAATTTAGATTTAAAAAATCTGTCATATGCTTTTTGAAATTGATGATTCGAAAGCTTCAGAATTATTTTTCAAATTTAATTCAGAGTTTTTGCTTGAGATTTTGAAGCAAATTCAAATTCAATTTAATATTGCTAAGCAACTGTGATGATTCGTCTAAATCGCGTATGTCATATTTTTACATATGTAATTAACAATCTTAATTTTTAATATCAAGCCATTTGAGTGAAAATTGCATCATGTGGACAGTTTTGAAACTTGTGTAACATTAAAAAAATCACTTGTGAGTAAGAGCAGTTTAAAGATTCACCACACCTAAAAATGTATTTCTCAATAACTGCAGCATACAATGAACCTTCAGATGCCTCTTTCCTACCTTCTTGAACAATTCTTCGCAGGTTTTGCATCTTCCTTGACATTTTAATAACGCCTTTGCTAGACTCGACACTACGCTGTACACGACGTTTGTCCCTAACAGCACAAAGTTTTTTAGAAGATCCACTAAGCTGTTCCCCTTTGACTGCTCCTTTCAGTTCATTAGTGATTATACACCCCATATTAAAGTCACATACACCAGAAATCAAAGAAATTTTTCTTCGAAACGAAGGTTTCTTTAGGGCACTTGCACCAAATTAAACTATGTAAACTCTCATTTGCATTTTGGGGCTCGTAAAAGTATCTGCACAGCACTCCCCACAAGCACCACCATTTACTGTGATTTTTGAGGCAAACTCAACAGGATTTTGAATACTGACAGTCATTGACTGGGAATCACACACACAACATTTCACACTTTTGAACAATTCCTGACATACACTGTGATGAACTACCATGTAATCTGCCTCGTTACCTGTTACATTTGAGCTTGAGGTGATTGGATCTTCTGCAGTGCCAATAAAAAGTCCCAATTTATTTTCACTAGCTGAGCAAGCACTTGCTACAGAGGTATTTACATCCTCTTTTGTGTCCTGACACTGATCACACAAAGGCAAATCACTAACTTGGTTTGACACAGTTTCAAGGTTATGTTTTCAGCGGTTCTTCACTAAATTCCTACCCTTATTATAACCACGTTTCTTTCCTTTCTTGCTGGTATTACATATTGTATTCATTTTCAAGTAAGTTTATATCCCGAACTAAACTATTATCTACAACAACAACTGACCTAACCACGATGGTATGGAAGCTAATAAAACTATCACTAACACTAAAATAAACACGTAAAGCTACCCAAAGAGCTAAACTAAATAAATACCTTAATTACTATATATACTATGTACTTGAATGACAAACTAAGCCTACAATTTCACAAAATTGCTTTCCAACGCGTAAACTCAACGCGATGCAGATGTAAACATTGAATACAGCAACTTCCTTCCAATTGAAAAACAATGCACAATCAGCAGTCTTGCCAATCTAGAGTGCCCCATAGCACGAAATTTACTCCTACGGCAAAGCATAATACTGTGGATGTGAGAGAATAAAGTTAGAGAACAAAATAAGAAACCACGGTGGGCGTGGACCATGCTGTATTCAAGCTAGCGAGAATCACGAGCGCGCGACTCTTTAAATAATGACGTCACGGCGCTAAATGGCTCAAATATTACAAAGTGAACCAGGATTATGATAGTAATAGGTCTAAAGATAATAGAAACATAAAAATCAGGAAATCATATTTCTCATCATTTTCGATTATATTTTCACAGATGCATTCCTTTAAATCTCTCAATAATTATTAAATACCCTCCTACCTACGCTGATCAGGAAACGCTCCTTGCGCCTGATGGTCATCTCAGTGATTGTAAATTAGGGAGGTGAGACCGCAGTAAAAACTTCGGCTTTCATCACATGGTTGCGGAATATTCACGCCTTACAGGGTTTACATGGCATGGGCAACGTCGAAGTCACAAAAAAGTGTCAGCTCGGTATAAGGAATGTGAAAAAACAGAATATCAGCTGCTCCACAGTGTCGGTCATCCAATAAAATATAAGTTCAAATTTAGAGCCATTCAACGTTTTATTTAGAAGTTTAGTAAGATTAATTTAGAAAAAATAGATTCATGATTTATTTCAATATTATTTGTCAATATTATCCCTACAGTGTAAGTTTATGGCTCTAATGACCATTATAACACTCGACGATAACAGCAAAAACACTGTTATGTGGATGTCAGCTCGACGAAAAACACGTATTACCTCTAAACAGGCAACTCAATAATTCGCGCCAATAAACGGCGGATACCTGCGGCCCACGGCTCGCTTAACTTTCGGTCAATGAGTCGAAAAAGCAAACATCATTGCCAGAAGAATATACCAGATATGGGTGATCAGCTACCCTATCATCATAAGGGTCTCTCAAGACACAACAATAACATTATTACTAACCGTATACATCATCTGGTCAGGTCTTACAAATTCACACTAACGTGAATGAATTCCTATAATATCTGATAATTACATAAAGTGCACACCAATATGTGTGTTACACTCTCTCTGGCTAAACATGGCCTCAAACATGACGTGAATGAATCAAAAATAGTGAATAATTATAATGCTTAATAGCGACATCTCTTCCGTAACAGAAATTAACATGGGCAGTCAACATTCATACAAGTCTAATCAGTCTGCCGTTGTTTCAATAAAACATTGCCTGCCGGGAAAACAAATCACAGTCGCGCTCACAGCTGGCAAGCGCGGCACGCTGCTCGTAGCCTGACAAAGTACGCTTCAAATCGCTCCTAATATTCAGTCAGAATCCCATTTTTATTATAATGAGCTGCACAAACTGCAGTCCTATGTGCAAGCTCAATTCCTAATGATACACTTTTAGTATGCTTGTAGTTCAACAGTAGATAAGATTTCAGATGCACGCATAAAATTGTCCACTCCTACCAAAGAATACTAACCGGGAGTATCTTCATTCCGCGCCAGCGTGCAATGCTCAACTGGGCATTGATAACAGCTGTTTGCGTTCCTTAGCACATAATTCAGGACACTTGTACCGTTCCTCCAGGTACTCTCCATAATGTTTAAACCAATATGATGCTTCCCAAGCATTGAAATAAAGTAATAACCAACAGCATTTACAATTCAGGTGTTGTTAAATTGATACGACCTGCTATGATCGCATTCTGAGGTCGTACGCCTGCTCTCAATGAAACCAAAACTCTTGGAAATAGAATGTAGTTGCTTCAGAATTAAACCAATAAAATTCATAACTTCAAAACGATGGTGTAGGACCTCAAATCCGTAAAAATTTTACGACTAGTGTCACGATTCTAACCAAAGCATTTACGATGGCAGTTCAGCTGCATCGTTGACAGATGTACAAGTAAAGGATAGTCCACACCAAAGTTAATGAACAATGTTCATGAACAATGTTAATGAAAACATTTCTCAACATGTGTACTAAACTAGTTTTGGTGGCATCTTCCTATGGCTTACCTGAGTTCTGAGTGTCTACACAGCGCTCACTAACATATTGCAGTGTTATACAGTCAAGCCTTGACCAGAGAAGCATGTAGGAAAAATCTGAAATACTGTATATCCTAAGTACATCCTACCTAAGCTGGTTGTTTAGTGCGGCATTATTCTAGTCAAAAAGAGGTTATATCCTTAACATGGTTGGAATATGTGAAACTCACATTATTTGCGTATTGGACTCATCCGTGCCTTCGAGCTATGGCCAAGAGCATAGGCCTGAGCTCGATCCTCGGCTTTGCTATTTGGCATCTCATTCATCCTTTATGCGGGTTTCGATATCAGCCACCCCCTCTCCATGGGTGGGTTTTATTGCATTATTCCCATCACTTTCTAATGGACTGTATACGGTTCCACGTGGTTGGATAAAATTTCCATGTTGGTTTCGGTCACACTTTCACTGATTCTAGAAGTACTGTTTACAACACTGACTTTACACAATTGGGGGCTCTGACGCATCCCGAATGCGAAGACTCCCTTCAGTGTATTGTAAATATAGTGTAAGGCATGGATAATTAAATATGAAATTAAATTAAATGAAATCGCAGACAATTCCTAAAATTGACCATGTGTCTGCCACAGCTTCTACAGACACGTGGGTAGTGACGACTCACACAATTTACTACTTTCCAATTGTAGCGCATACGATCACCGCGATCCACACTCCTTTCTTCTTCACAATTATACTGAATTACAATGTTTCAAGCATATGCTGATCAGAATTTAATAAACTTGCACAGTCTGATGAATAATTAAATGACTTGGGCTCACCGCGTGGTTTATAGTACCACGCATTCGACTACTCTCCTCCTTCCAGAATTCACAAAATACGTATGTAATAAATATTCCCTTACGTGTCTTGGGTGAAGTGTAACTGAACGCCTTACGCTTCCACGGTACACTTTAAAAATCTTGTGCACTTTCGTTGTAGTCAATTAATTTCTCGAACACAAAACCGTGCCTCCATCTTGGGAGTACAAATCGGAACAACCTGTCGTCTTCACGACGATCAAGGAGTGTAGATGCTGGAAGTACTACTGCAATCGATTAGTGTCTGGAGTCCCGTGATCGCATCTCGGCGATATTAATACCAAAACATTACCTCAAAAGGAACTTCGTTTTATCCAAATATGGCCTGATAAAAACTCTCAGTGTAGCAATCTCTTGAAATAAAATCCTGCAGATTAAAGACAAAATAATGTACTCCAAAAAATGGAACGGTCGGTTACCATCGAAGTCATGCCAAGTGAGTGGGTCAGGTTCGATCTCTCGATGGGTCGTTCTGGCCGGTGTAAGTTGCAATACACATCTCACAGAACTTTCAATATCACCAGACATGAGGCTTACGGGCTTACGACTAGTACTTCAATCCATCTACAGTGCTCATCTTGACAGTACATTCTGCAGTACTAAGCCAGTCAGACATAATCCTTTAATTAGTGTAACGTGTTTTTCGAGGGGTTTTTATGCAACTGGCATAAGTCAGTAGGAAGCCATTCTATATTTATTTACGCGGCAAATTGTTCAGCCAAGAGAATTTTTCATGTTAATTTATTATTATTATTAATTTATTATAATTATTATTAAGGTATTTTCGGAGCATTTTATAAAAATTATTAGCATTCAGATAGGTTTTCTATGTCTTAGAAAACGCTATCAAGCAAATTATTACGAACGACAATATCATAGAAAATTATGTGATTGCGGAATTTTACGGAGTTTTCGTCAGTTCGGATATTTTGAGAGACATGAGTCACTGGAAATTCATATACAGGATTAATCTTGTCGGGAAGCATGACGCAATCTTGGGTCGCATCGTCAAGAAAAGGCGAATAGTTGGAACGGAATACGACTTCTCCCTCCCGCCGAGTGTAATGAGCCAGAGTGGGGATCTAGCGCGTAGGGAGCAGCCAATCAGTGGAGACCACGTAAGCTGGAAGTTGAGACTGGAGTGGGGAGCCAACGTGTGCATATATCGTTCGGCGCGGCGTGGAACGAGGGGCGGACGGACTTGGACTTGATCGAGAGAGGTCACGCTACTGCAGGAGAGAGCCGACTGAGTACTTCAGGACTTCACCGCGGGGAGCGCTTCGGCGAGCCCCGCCAGACCAGTCTTCGCCCAGCCGGCACGAGCTCACCAGCCAAGGACGTCAGGAGTCCTAAGCAACTGCTGCCAGCCAGGACCGCCAAGGCCCGTCAGCCCGCACTCATCTCATCACCGCACTTCATCATTTCATTCCCCAACCAGTTCTGGGCTATCCAGACTTAGGGTTAGGTTAGGGCACGCCGTGAGTCAGGGACCCGTTCGTGTCGGATCATCCCGCGCTCACTAGTTCGATCTTAGATTTTATCCCCCCATCTCATATATAGGCTAGCACCAGGCCAAATCCAAAAGAGCTTTTTGTCTGACTCTGAAAGAGCAATTTGTCTGGCAACTCCTCTTGGCTCTGGTGCGAACCCTATTATTTATAAGCTACTCTACTTCAACTATCCCTCATCATGTTTCGCCAGCTATCACCCGTCACTCCCATCGCCACTTCATCCAACACCCCCCGCCGCATTCTACCCCATACCGCGCTGACCCGACTCTTGCGCGATTACGTGAACCCGGATATAAGCCCAGCGCTTACCGGCAGCCCGTTCGCCTTGTCAAGGGATCCCCTAATCATTGCGCTAGCGCCCCAATCATCCCCGGTGTATGGCACGCCTGCCTCACAACTGCGCCTCAGAGGCAAAGTCGTAAGCGTGACCCAGGTGCCTCCCGCGCCCTGCAGCCCGCTAACGGAAGAGCCCACGCAGATTACACCCGCTGCGCCCCAGCCCACACACGGCACCCCAGCGAGGCTGTCGAGTTGCGGAGACTTCCCGGACGGCTGCCTGGACTTGCCCAGCAGTCCGCCAATGGGAGAGCCCGACTCTCGCCTCGTCGCGCCAGCGACACCACTAGGCGCGGCATTGGTGCCAACAGGGGCAGAAGGCAAGGAGACGCCCATCCTGGAGACCACAAGACCGGCAGCGAAAGCTAATCCCAGCTCTAATGTCACTGGTCATCGACTTGAAAAGCCACGCGACTGACCCCAACCCTACGGGAGGCCGGTTAGTAATGGACGTGCCGCCTGACCAGCCACGTCGCAAGAAAGCCGGTATTACCAAAGGGGGGGGGGGGCAAGTCAAAGGCCCCCAAATTGGCAGCCCAGCAGTCCCAGTCTCCGACTAGCACGGCGACTCCAACCACAGGCCTAGGCCCGGAAGGAGCTCCGCCAGCGACATCGTCGAGCGGGAAGGCTGGCAATGGCACCCTAGCAAAGGTTAAGAAGCTAGCACCAGCGCGGACTTCCAAACCTGTGCAGGGAAAAACCAAACAAAAGCCCTCCACGCAACCTGGAGCCCCTGAACTCAGGAAACAGACTCCAGAGCTTGGGGAACAGGAGGAGGGCTTCACACCGGTCCTGTCGAGGAGGGAGAAAACTGATGCCAAGAGGCAAGCCCAAGCGGCTAATGCTGAAGACGGGCAGAGGCGGAGTGGTTCGCGGGACTCGTCCGGCTCGACCACTTCCACTTTCCCCGACAGACCGCGCAGGCCACAGCCTAAAAAGCCGCCGCCACTCACGCTCTATACTACTGACATACACAACATCGATCTGGGACTTGTAACGGCACTCCCACATGAGTACCGTAACAAGTACCACTTCAAAACCCCCAAGCGAGACCCCGGCACATCTGTCTGGCTTCTATGTGATAGCTGGAAGGCTTACCACTTCTGCATAGAGTACCTGGAAACCGTTAATGCGCCGTACTCACAGATCGTTTCAGCCAAGCCTGTAAAGCGATATGTGCTGCGCACACCGGCAAACCAGAAGACGTGTGCCGACCTCGCAGCCGCATTTAAAGCGATAAATTTCCCAGTGGAAAATATCGAACCGATGCGCACAAAGTCCTCCCGCATACACTCCCCTCTGTACTTGGTGACAATCACGGCGGGGCCGGAAGCGGACAGCATACTACATGTAAAAATGCTGGCTCGCATGGAGGTGAGTATCACCCCATACCGGACTCCCACGCATGCGCCGCAATGCACCAATTGTCAAAGGTTGGGTCACACCTCCAATTGGTGCCACGATAGGCCTTGCTGCAGGCGCTGCGCGGAAGGACACCACTCCGCCAAATGCCCATTTGGACCCTATGAGGCAAACTCCAAGTGCAGAAACTGCAAGGGACCACACGCGGCTAATTTTAGGAACTGCCCCACCCGCAAGGCATACGAAGCCAACAGGCGAAACACGGTGCAAACTGGTGCGCATCAAGGTGGCATGCACCAGGCACGTGGAGGCCCTTCAGGCACCAAGGCATCATCAATGCCTATAGGCCCATCAGGCAGGACCGAAACCAGATTTGAAGGGGGGACACAGCCATCCAGTAACAGAGACCCACACCCAAACACTGAGATCAATCCTCAGCCCAGCATCTCCACCTGCCCAGACCCGATCTCAGTGACCCCTCCCAAGGAACAAAGGAAGAAGAAGGTCCGTTCCAAACGCCCCAAAAATACCGAAGCAAAGACCACCACGGCTGCGGAGCAAACGAGAGAAGCCCAACAGGCTTCTAGCTCCATCCCTTGCCAGCCAAATGAAGCCGCATCGCCCCCAGCTACTCTCCTCCCTATTGCCCCCACCCCTCCCTCAAACACAGCCACTCAGGCCAGCCCACCACTGGATCAGGATCCCAGCTCCATCTGGGACAAAATCAATGCTTTCCTAAATCAACTCTTTCCAGGGTTGACGATGGGAACATTGTGCCAGGCCGTGATGGCGCTAATTATGCAGCTTATCACGGCCCCTATGAACCAGTGGATGAGCATTTTCACCACATTTATTAACACCACCTTCACATCCCGTCATGGATAATACACCTGACCTACCTGAAGGGAACGAGGGGAACCCAAATAATACCCCCAACTATACACACACGGACGGAATCCGCGTTCTAAATTGGAACGCCGATGGAGTCCGCAAAAAGAAAACAGAACTCGCGTTATTCCTCCAAACCCATGACATACACGTGGCGCTTATTACCGAAACTCACTTACAGCCCAGCCAGAAATTCACCGTAAGAGGCTTCCACACAGTAAGACGAGATCGCCGCGAACACACGGATATGTCGAAAGGAGGAGTGGCAGTACTGGTCCGTAAAGAAATAGCTCACATGGAACTAGACAAACCAGAATTGCAAACACTCGAGGCCTGCGGCATCCGCTTGCCTGTGCAAGGTACATACCTGAATATTTATTCAGTGTACAATCACACCAACCGGATAAATACACAGGACATAGAGACCCTATTCAAAACTGGCACTCATACCATACTTGGAGGGGATTTCAATTCCAAAAGTGCTCACTGGGGATGTCTCCGCCCCAATCACTCGGGGAGGAGGCTTTATGCGCATATGATAGCCAATGACTACATAGTCGCTGCCCCCAACGAGCCAACCTTCGTACCGCAACGTAATTCGACGGACATTGCTGACATTCTGGACATTTGCCTGATGAATCAGGTAACGCTCAGTCACAGAATCAGTGTGATAAATGACCTCTCGTCTAATCACAAGCCAACGATTATTACACTTGCGACCCCCCCCCCTGAAGTCATCGAAACTGGAACCAGGCCCATACGCAACTATAAGGCTGCTAACTGGAACCAGTTCAAGGCCATACTAGACCAAGAACTAGATGGCAAAGATGACATGCCACTAAACACTAATCAGGAGCTAGACACTGCCGTGGAAACCCTGGTTTCAGCCATCCAAGTCGCCTTGGACACAAGTGTTCCCCGTGTAAACACCCGCGAGCGAAAGCCGGAAATACCAGCACGCATCCGGGCACTAATAAGGGAAAGGAACAACATAAGGCGGGACTGGACGAAATACCACAGGGACCACGACAGAGTCAGGAAACATCAGCTTAATGTTGAAATCCAGAACGCTCTACATGAACATCGGTGCAGCTCTTGGGGTAATCTCATATCAAAATTTGGTACCAACCCCACAGAAAATACACCATCAGTGTGGCCCCTCGCGAGACACTTCACCCGCGAAACCCATCAGGTGCCGACCCTAGAAACACCGACAGGACCGGCCTATTCGACACGGGACAAACTGGAGGCCCTAGCGAACTCCCTAGAGGAAGCATTTACTCCCAACGATACACCCTCTAACCCGGAGTTCACGCTCAGGATGGATGCAAAGGTTAATGACTACATAACCAATGCACCCAAGCCGGAAGTCCGCAAAACCAATATTCACGAAATTAAGTGGATCATCCGGCACCTCCCCAATCGAAAAGCCCCGGGCCCAGACAACCTACAGAATATAGTTCTGAAGTGGTTGTCTGATAAGGCTCTGCGAATACTAACCTCCATCTTCAATGCAATGCTCACGCTACAGTACTACCCTGTGTGCTGGAAGCAAGCAAAAATATTAGTATTCGGCAAACCGGGCAAAAACAAGACAAATCCCGACAACTACCGCCCAATAAGCCTACTAGACTCACTAAGCAAAGTATTCGAGAAAATACTGCTAAAGAGAATAGTAGCGCACGTTAAGGAAAATGGACTGCTCAGAAACGAACAGTTCGGGTTTCGGAACCACCACTCCTCAACGCAGCAGCTTATGAGGCTGGTCGAAAACGCCACGGTTGGGTTCAACCAAAAACGCGACACCGGAGCTGTCTTCCTAGACATCCAGAAAGCTTTCGACAAGGTGTGGCACACAGGCCTCTTAGCCAAGCTAATAGACTGTAATTTCCACCCGGCCTACATACGACTCATCCAGTCATATCTAGAAGGCCGCACATTCCAGGTTGATATTCTGAACGTGCTGTCCACTAAGCGACAGATCAGAGCAGGCGTCCCGCAGGGGAGTATTATAGCTCCCGTGCTGTTCAGCCTGTACATCAATGACATGCCAACACCAGCAGGAGCTTTAACTACGTTATACCTCTATGCTGATGACTCGGCTATGACAGCCCAACACTTCCGCATAGCCAGCATTCGAAAACGGCTGCAGGAAGCGCTATGGGCCCTGGAACCCTATTTCCGAGACTGGCGGATTAAAGTCAACGTGGACAAAAGCCAGGCGGTTCTCTTCACCAAGAAGAACCGTATCACACGCCGACCTGAATCCATCCGGCCACTCACACTATTTGCGCGCGACATACCATGGACGAGCACAGTTAAGTATCTAGGAGTAACCCTAGATGCTAAACTAACCATGCTGCACCATGTCAAAACACTACAGCGCAAAGCCAACATGCGATTACTGCAGCTTTACCCATTCCTAAATAGGAAGAGTCGCCTCGACAAGACGCTGGGCGTAAACATGTATAAAGCCCTCATAAGGCCCATTATGTACGCCAGCCCTGTATGGGGTTACACAGCTAAGTCGAACCTCAAAAAAGCTGCAGATGATCCAAAACAAATGCTTGCGGTTAGCACAAAAGCTCCCGCGGGATACACCCACGCGGGAGCTAGAACGCATAACAAATACGCCAAGCATCAAAGCCTTTGTCCGTCAACTTGCACTAAGGTCACAACGCTCCAGGCGCTATTCGGCAAACCCACTCGTAAGAGCCCTTGGCCGACACGATATGGGCCGAAATAGCAAATACCCTACCCCTCGACACATTCTCTTCAGGTAAAGTCAGGAAAGGTAGGTGCTATGAGTAGCGCAAAGCGGCACTAACCCCAGGGACATGCAACACAAATGTCACCCCCAAAATACACATCCCATGGAATTCTCCCATGGATAACCCCAACACCACATTCCCAAGGAAGTCCTTGGAAACGGCTCAGGCCAACCAAGGCGGCCGCACGCGCTCCCCTTGCTGCATACATGAAGTGTATATATTTATGTGTAGAAATTGTCTATGTCCATGTGCACGTCTGACTCTCTGTTTCAGTTTGTTTCTATGTTTCAGCTTAAGTTTAGTTTTAAAAAAATGAATTAGTTTTAAAAACCCTTCCCCTGGCTTGCCGAAAGGATAGCCAAGGGGAGGACTATTAATAATCATTAGCTTATAGTTTCAG
This sequence comes from Meconema thalassinum, assembly GCA_946902985.2. Lineage (NCBI taxonomy): Eukaryota > Metazoa > Arthropoda > Insecta > Orthoptera > Tettigoniidae > Meconema > Meconema thalassinum. The sequence continues at coordinate 1,200,586,097 of OX336388.2, read as the reverse complement.
GACGAGTGTATGCAGCGGCGGAGTGATTGATATAACAACCATCAGCTATGTCCAGGACACGAGAGAAGAAGCCCCTGTTCGCAGGCGTGGCTCCCCTCTCCGGATCACGGAGACTTGGTACTAGGACGCTCTAGGCGGGCGGACTGTGCTCCGAACCTAACCCCGGAAGTACGGTTCGTCCGCCATTGCGGACGCGCTAGTCCCAGCAGTGCCAAGCCAACTGATTCCCACAAATACTAATCTAGGCGAGGAAACGGATTTTGCAACTGTTGCATGATACACCTCCCGTACTAACAAAACCTACTCATTTCCATACCCACATTATCCTTGCATGTGGCAATAACCAAGCCGCCAGGTTTTACGTGTAGACAATCTTTCCTTTCTGCCTATGCGGTTTTCCCTGGCCCTACAATCTTACCCTTATATATGAGTACATATTTATATGTGCTCATATATAAACATATACCTATGTTAACATCTACCAATTATGCCTGGTAAATCGCGACCGCGATGGGACAGGCACAAAGTCCTAAAAGACATTCCTTTTATCCAATCCCCTATGCTTTCTCTTCTACTATCGTAGACTAACTGCATGTCGGAGGCACCAGTAGTAAGGTCGGGTGTCACGCGGGGGGTGCGGGTACCTTTTCGCCCCCCCCCGAAAAAAAAAGTGGAACGAGGACTTTCTGTGTAAGACAAAAGCAGTACGGTTGCAAGTGCGTGTCTCTCCGATGTTCCGTGGAGTGGGGGACTATCTGTGTAGAACGTAACGAGTACGGATGCACGCGGGAGTCGCTCCGATGTTCCGTGGAGTGGAGGACTAACTTTTGTAAAACTTAACCAGTGTGCTTGTACGAGTGTTTGGGTCCGATGTACGGACCATAGAATTATCTAATCTACCAGAATATCATCAAATAACGAAGAAGATGGCGACGTCCAGGAGACTGTGGGAAGCACACAGCATCATCCAGTACGAGGGAAATGCTTTAGCAATTTCCAGTGGTAAGCGCAAATGACGCAGAAATACGCTATCTCTCATTTTTCTTTGTTTTACATTTCATATTTCAGTAACTTCATAGCTTGGAAGTAAGAGTAAAATCAATTTATCAGACTCCGTTTTCACGTAATTTTCTATCGGTAATATTAAAATCGCAACGCTCCCATTTAAATTTTATACTTATTATTATTATTATTATTATTATTAATTTTGCTATACTTGTTTTATATAATAAATTCATTTCTTTTACAATGCAATCTTTGCTTTCAGTAGGTAGCATAAGATATAGACCAATTCCTTCTCCTGATACAATTGTTTGTTGGGTTAATGATCAAATCATACCACGATCTGAGTGAATAGAGTCTTGAAGGTGTTCTGCCAGAGCTAGACGTTGTTAAATACAAATTTATATTTCAACATTGCGTTGAGGTCTTGGCGCCCAATAAAACAACATAGCATAGGCAAAGGTAAACAGTTACATTTATCTCCCAACAGTTAGGGGCAGTCAAACCATTACACTTGTACGCTCAACGTGAGGGCAATAGAAAACGTTACATTAGGATTCAATTCAGGGTGTTAAATGGACTAAAGGACATGTCCAATATCGAGTTCACGCATCGCATCAGCGAATTCAGGGGACGTAAACTGTGATCCGTGGTCGGTCAACAAGAATTGTGGCTTTCCTGCCTCCGGTATCACCTGGGGTTTAATCCGCTGAATTATCTGGTGTGCTGTCGCCTTCTGAATTGGCTGAAGCATGGTATATTTAGTAAACACGTCCATGGTTACTACAACGTAACGGTTCCCACGTCTGGACTTTTGAATGGGCCCATAAATGTCCTGGGCTTATAATTCCCTAGGTTGAGTAGGCTCGGTGGCTCATGTAATAACTGCGACGTGTACTTGTTACGCTGGCATGCGTCGCAAGCACGTTAACAGCGTCTCTCGTAGAGCCCATGTTTCTCCAAACAAATGTCTGGTGGATCGTTGCCATCGTCTTGTCCGTGCCTCCATGACCAATGGATAAGTGCACTATCTCAATAATTAAATTTTGATATCACTGGGGAATTATGGCGCGCAACAGGGTGTGATCTGGATCCAAAACTTTATCCAGCACCCTCTGATACATTACATATTCAGCTGAACTAGCGGCAGTCTTGGCGTAATCGAGGTTCTGAACATCCATCCTTCCTGTCAGATAACGTATGAACTTGAGCAGCTGGCAGATGTTTCAACCATCTTAAGTGTTCCTCGCACTCTCTCTCGACGTCAATGGCATTAAGGGTTGGTTCAGGATTGCGGCTTAGAATATCCGTCAGCACATTCTCTTTCCCTGGTCGATGTTCTATCGTAATGTCAAACTGCCGGATAAATAAAGTGCAACGAGTTATACGATCATTTGCCAGTCATGTCTTAAGTACAAAGGTAAGTGCGTTGCGGTCTGTAGGAACAATAATACGTTGTCCCCATAACAACTTCCTCCACCGCTCCAGAGCATAAATAACAGCTAGTGCTTCCAGTTCCATCGTAAAGTAATTTCCTTCGTGCGGTCGACGTTTCCGACTGTGGAAAGCGATGCAGTGCCTCTTATGGTCCTCATCCTCTTGTAAATAAATCGCGGTGATTCCAGTGGTGGATGCATCAGTTTCTAGAATTATGTTGCGTGAATAATCAGGGTATTAAAGAGTAATACTGTCAACGAGCATCTGCTTCGCCTGTCCGAATGCAAATTCGCATTCAGGATGCCAGGCTCATCTGGAGTTTTTCTTAAATAACTTTTGCAGCCGAGTGACTGTCTCGGAATAACGTGGACAGTGCGCAGAAAAAGATTGGGTTATGCCAGGGAACTGCGTTGGGAACACGTTGGGTTTGGGGAACTCAGAAATCGCTTGGATTTTCACCGGGTTTGGTCGATATCCATCTCCACTTATAATATGTCCCATAAATTTTATCTCCAATCAGAAGAATTTACCTTGAAATTGGCGAAGCGCAAGTTTTCAAATACGAGCCGAAGAGTTCGAAAGTGCTCTTCTTCGGTCTCGGACGCGATGATTTTGTCATCAACGTAACATAAAATCCTCTCCTTCACTTCAGGCGTTAAATTGGTATCTAGTGCTCTAATTAATGCTGCACCTGCGTTTTTGAGGCCGAAAGGTAAATTACAAAACACATAGGTAGTTTGGCCGAAAAGGAAACTTCTGTATGTGATCAGAAAGTTTAATGTGATAGTAGGATTGTGACAAATCAAGAGAAGTTAAGTACTTCTTCCCTTTAAATTTCCTCAGGATGTCACGGATTCTATGTGGTCTGTCGTGTTCAGGCACCAGGCGCTCTTTCAGAGCCCTAGCATCGAGACATAGTCGGAGACTTCCGTCCGTCTTCACTACAGTAGTCAGAGGGTTCACGTATGAAGAAGGAGCTTTACGTATTATATTAGCTTCCTCCATTTCTTTCAATTTTGGTCCTGCTTCCTCCAGCTGCTTCTCGTTGATTGGGTACACCTTTTGCTGGAATGGTGAGTCGTCTAACACTATCAAATCGTATTCATAATTCTCGATAACCCCAGGAGTGGTATCAATTGCTGAATTCTTCCGATAACTTATCCAGTTCTTCTCTCACGTGCGGTGGTTCTCGCTCCATGAACTTAAGTTCCTCCTGCACATCGGAGATTACCATTTCATCCAATAATATCAACATACTTATGGTCCCAGTACCGTCCTTATTCCCTTCCATAGCACACATCGGAATAGATTCAAATTGTTCAAACTGGACCGTGTTAGCCATCAAATGTATAACTCCTTCATATTTCCTCATGAAGTCAGCTCCAAGTATGACTTCATACCTGTGGTCCTTAAGTACCAGAAATGAATATATGAATAAGTGACCTCCAATTTCCATCTCGCTTAGAATCAGGCCTTTGCACTTGACCGTGCGGTCTGGAATAATCCCTCGAACTTTTACTGTCGAGACAGGGAGTTCTGTTACCTTGGTTTTCTCTCTTAAAGCGGCATAGAAATCTGCCGAAATGACGCTGATCATCGACCCTGTATCAACGAGCATATTGACAGAAATGTGGTTAATTTGTACGACAACCATCGGTAGTTCTGTCAGTATGGCGTGGTTCGTCGTTCGTCGTTCCTGTTGTAGGTCTTCCTGAACAGGCTCCCAGAGCAGCACAACTGCTGTTACCCTGATGCGTTGCTCAGTCACCTTTATTGCCTTTGAGAAATCAGCGTTTTTTATGAGGCCAGAGGCTCCTGGCTGATTACGTACCGGTGATCCCTCTCGTCTCTCCTGTAACTCCCGCGGTGTGCGATCTCGCCCTTCTTCTCGCCTTCCCCGTAATTGGCGGATATATTCCTCACACTCTCTGGCACGTCCTTGCCAATCTCTTGTATCGAGGATCTCTGTGAAGGCGATATCCTCCGCTGTATCAATAGTCTCGCCTGATTGTACCACGATTCCGAGTGTTTTGGTAATTCCCTCGAGGTCTATTATTCTGGCGTTGGTCTCCACGATTTCTCTGGGAATCGTATCGGCATCCCCACTGATTCTCGTACTCGTACCTCCTATTTCTGTCATGTGGTATTACAAAGGTCTGAAATGGCCTTCTGTAAGGTCCTTTGGCCTCGAGGCTTCCCCGGTCCCGGTATCGGTGCTGGTGTTTGCATAGTCTTGTCAATTGAAGTGACTATGACATCACGCGTCTCCACTCTGTGTCGGTGTGGTGTATATTACACGCTACTCGAGTCAAGTCCGCGCAACAGCTGGTCGCATTCTATGAATAACGTAACTTTCTTTTTGACTCTGAGAGTCGCACATTTTTTCCGAATTGACTGAATTATATTAAGAACAAAGTTCCAAATGGTTCCGCCTCGTCAATACTGTTTATTAAAATGTCGTGATACAATCACCTGTCTTTTAACACATGGTACATGTTTCAACGTCTAACTCGTATTGACGTCTTCATCAGCTTAAATATTTGGGCAGCACTTAAAATATTCCCTTTATATACTGGGTGTAGTTAAAAATTGTACATAAAACACACCTAGATCACTGTAACACATTAAAAAGTTGTTAAAACATTTTCTTATGTTAAAAGCTTAATAAAATCCTCAGCCGGGCTTGGCAGTCTTTCTTGGTTTACTTCTAATGATAGCTTCAAAAGCCCAAGCAAGGGGTGACCATTCCCAACTGGAAAGAAATGAAACTATGTATGAGAGAAAGAAGTGGTAGATAAAATAATACTTTAAAAACCCTAAATGTTATAAGAGTTTAGTGCTTTTCAGTCGGTCAACACGAATGTACCCAAAAGAGATGGGTTATGCCCTAATCCTGAATTAAATTACATGAGATTAATAAAACACTAGGATGACCAGTTTCGATCGTCAAGCGATCATCATCAGATCCAATACACTTAGGCTATAAAATCTATGTTTGAAATACAGGTATTTCAAACATAGATTTTATAGCCTAAGTGTATTGGATCTGATGGTGATCGCTTGACGATCGAAACTGGTCATCCTAGTGTTTTATTAATCTCATGTAATTTATTTCAGGATTAGGGCATAACCCATCTCTTTTGGGTACATTCGTGTTGACCGACTGAAAAGCACTAAACTCTTGTTTACTAAGGCAACACTGAAAATATGGCTTCAAACACCACAAACCTAAATGTTATATAAAGACTTACGATGTAATGCGGCAATGAGCTAACAGGGCCGTGCTGAGTCGGACGGAGACAGTGCTGTACTGAAACGGTGTGTCAACATGGAAGCAACAAGCAAGACAATAGGGGCGGAAGAGGAGAGGGGTGAGAGTTCGGGAGTGTTTTGGTCTGGAATGGGGAAGGGGGGAAGGGGACTTATGGAGTATGTTTAGGGGAATGTAACATGGATCAACGGTTGTGGATTTATTTCTATGGTGGTTTATATTTTGTTTTGTAATGGATTAACGTTTCATAGAGTAGGTTGTTTTCGAAATGAATCTCATTAAGATTCGTTAGGGGGGCGGTCTTTTGGGCTAAATCGATTTCAATTTCTTCTAAGATGTTCATTGTAGTTCCTTTATTTGCTCGATGTAAGATTCTCATATCGTTGTTAATGTCTGTGAACTCATGTTTGGTATCTTTCATGTGATTTGCCATGGCGGAAAATTTATTGTACTTAATGGCATTGAAATGTTCACCATATCTTGTTATAAATGCTCTACCTGTTTGTCCACAATAATTAGCGTCGCATTTAGCACATTTCAACATATACCCACCTGATTTACTGAATTTGTTCGTATGGTTCAATTTATTAGTATTGAATAAAATATTATTGTTCGTGTTAGAAGTTCTATATGCTATTCTTAGTCCACACTTTTTGAAAATATTTGAAATACTATAAGTTTTGGTGCTGAAATACGTGAAAGTCGCGTATTTGGGCTGCTCTTTTTGTTCCGGCGTTAGGCGGGTGACCGGTTTGTTTTTAAGCTTGCTGATAATATTGTTGACAAACAGGGATGTGAATCCGTTTACCTTGGCAATCTGTTTAATGATTTTTATTTCTTCATTTAGATCTGTTTTGCTTAAAGGGAGGGGAAAGATTCATTTCGAAAACAACGTACTCTATGAAACGTTAATCCATTACAAAACAAAATATAAACCACCATAGAAATAAATCCACAACCCTTGATCCATGTTACATTCCCCTAAACATACTCCATAACCCCCCCCCCCCCCCCCCTTCCCCCCTTCCCCACTCCAGACCAAAACACTCCCGAACTCTCACCCCTCTCCTCTTCCGCCCCTATTGTCTTGCTTGTTGCTTCCATGTTGACACACCGTTTCAGTACAGCACTGTCTCCGTCCGACTCAGCACGGCCCTGTTAGCTCATTGCCGCATTACATCGTAAGTCTTTATATAACATTTAGGGTTTTTAAAGTATTATTTTATCTACCACTTCTTTCTCTCATACATAGTTACATTTCTTTCCAGTTGGGAATGGTCACCCCTTGCTTGGTCTTTTGATGCTAACATTAGAAATAAACCAAGAAAGACTGCCAAGCCCGGCTGAGGATTTTATTAAGCTTTTAACATAAGAAAAGGTTTTAACAACTTTTTAATGTGTTACAGTGATCTATGTGTGTTTTATGTACAATTTTTAACTACACCCAGTATATAAAGGGAATGTTTTAAGTGCTGCCCAAATATTTAAGCTGATGAAGACGTCAATACGAGTTAGACGTTGAAACATGTACCATGTGTTAAAAGACAGGTGATTGTATCACGACATTTTAATAAACAGTATTGACGAGGCGGAACCATTTGGAACTTTGTTCTTAATATAACGTAACTTTCACTGCAATCAAGATCTTTTGTATTTCAGGCGGGTATTGGGCGTATGATGGTTTGGATCAGCTCGCTCTCATGCAGTGGTGGTTGTAAACATTGCAACTTTGCCAATTGAGTCGCAAAGTAATTTGCGTATTTGCTGAGCTGATTAGAGCTGTATCTCTTAGTGTACATTCAGAGAAAGATGACCTCGTAGTTCCGCCCCTTAAAACAACAATAATTAACTAGTGTACATCTCCGCACGTATGTTTTTTTGTATGTCGCTGGACCAGTATGTACGCAACAGAGCTTCTCGGAACTCCTGGTATCCTGTAAAGGAATAGCGGAAGGCCCTAAACCAGACAGCCGCTAGTTCGTCCAAAAGCTTCTCTGTCTCTCGGAGTTCTCTACCGGGAGTGACTATTGTACCTCTTAGATAGGCCTCCACGTTTCTGGGAAATTCTACGGGAGTGATGCCTAATGTTCCCGAAAATCGTGCAGATTTTCGTCCTGTGCACGGATGATCATGACATTGCTCTACGTTTGTGGGGCCAACATCGGCGCATCAAATCTAAGTCTGGTCGGTTTTGTTTCCCACGATGGCGTTTCAGTTTTCTTTCTCTGAGGTGTTATTTCTGGTTGTGTGGTATCGGTTTCGGTTATCACCTGATCCTCTATTCTCTTCAAGTCTTTGTTCGAGTTGTTCAATATCAGGTGTAATCAAGCTGGGTGATTCAGTCTTGAATGTGCTTATCTGGAGTTCGATTCCCTCAATTTTTTCCTTCAAACATGAATCGACTTTCTCTACAGTCTGTCTCATAGAATCAGTGTTTTTCTTAGCTCTCTTTCTGTAAACACTCTCATCGAGATAGCCTCCTTCTCGATGTGCTTCCGTAAGAAGTCCACATCACCCTAAACATTTGTCATACTCGCTTCGATCCGATCCTGCCTTTCGTTGAGCTCGCTTTTGTCAAAGTCTAAATCGACTCGCATTTCTTCCCGCGTAGTATGCATTTGGACTTTTAATTCTTCAAACTTGACAGTCATATCAGCTATATGTTTGGTGTTATTTGCCATCTCACTCCTAAATTCCAAGAGATCGGCTACGGCTGCCTTCATATTCCAATTTACTGCTAAAGCAACTCCTCGCATTAGCCCTAGTCCAGTGTTGACTAAGACAATGTCTCGTCTCATTGTCTGAACGAAATCATTCGCTTTTTTGAATTAATCCTCCATTATATTTACTCGATCTTTAAGTTCGGTCGTCGAGTCTCTCAACTCTTTTCTCAGACCAATTGAACATTCGTTTCCTTTTGTCCAAGTAGCCTCCAGTTCAATCCGTGTCTCATCCCTATTCCTTTTCAGATCTTCTTTAATATGAGTGATAGCACCGTCAAATCTCTCGCTGTCTCCGTCTAAGTTGACGTTTACAGTGTCCAAACTATCTTGCAGTTCACCCTTGATTGTAGTGTTTTAGATCCCTTATTTGGGGGTGGCAGGATCTAAACCGGAAGAGTTATTGTGTTGATTTAGAAGGAAATGTCTAAAAGGGGGTAGCTTCCCGTAGTCGGGCAAGCTGACCAGTGTAGCGTGTTGTTTAGTGTTAGGGTGCTCCTATAAATGAGGTAGGAGTATTTTAGGGGATGGAACTCAATGCAAGGGTCACTGTGCTGGGCGTCCAGCTGGCTGGTTAGATAATCGACTTGTACGCGTCAGCTATATGGCGCGGGACACTCCTAGCAGGCAGGCCGGTACGGGAATACGATGGTGCTTGCGCTAGCAAGTATCTGGCTACTATAAGTCACGTCTAATAGTGACGGAGAGTTCAGGAAGGGAGTTAGGGCGTAAAGAAGCGTGTAAACAGTAATGCAGGTGTGATGTACTGACCAAGTGTTTATTGGTCAGTAATAATGGAATTGTGAGTCCCTTTTAAGGGATGTAGTGATGTTACAATGTGTACAAACTTGTCTATACAAATTGGGAGTAAGGTTACAAAGTTATAGGATTCTGAACACGTTCTGACTCACTCACCTGATGATACCAGCGTAGCCTCCGGCCGTCACACTGTAAGACTGATAATTGAGAGAGCCTCTGACCTCCTTAAGACTCCCTTTTATATTCTTCGGCGCTACGCTGTCAGCATTGTGATGGCATAGCTGCCCTAGTTAATAGTGCTGTTTGTAATAGTTATGCAAGGATTGGGCCAGCTTTCCAGGATGGCAAGCTGTCCTTGCGGTGTTGATAGATGTTGGTCTGGCTTTACAAGGATTGCCAGTTAGGAGATTTAAATAGATGATGGGGGGATGGTCTCCAAGGGGTGCGTACCCCTGGGGTACTGTACAAGCCTCTTTCCCTATTTAGTTCGCGTCCCCGCGAACGGGAACGGAACTTGGGGTTGGGATGTTGATGTTATAGATGTAGTCGATGTGGTTGTTTTTGAAGTCCCCTCGTATCTTCTGTAGATGTCTTCCTCGTCGTCGTGATGTCGTGCTGATGTGTGTGCGTGAGATCAGCTCGTGTTCAGAGGGGAGGGTTATGGGATATACATATATACATAACATTGACATTGGCATAAAAATATTGCAACAGAAATTGACATATATAAAAATATTGCAACAGAAATTGACATTTGCATAAAAATATTGCAACAGAAATTGACATTGGCATAAAAAATATTGCAACAGAAATTGACATTGGCATAAAAAATATTGCAACAGAAATTGACATTGGCATAAAAAATATTGCAACTGAAATTGACATTGGCATTTTGGAAGTTTGATGGAGAAAAAACATTACATGGTGCTGATGGTACATTGTTGTGCAGGGAGGAAAAAAACCCAGGGCCGAACGGAAAAAGGGAAAAAGTGCTCCCTGCAATAAGAAAGGTAGAATAAAATAGGAAAATGGGTGTTCCAGGGTATAATTTAAGGGAAATATTCAAAAGACATTTATTGGTTTGGGATAAAACGGAACACCCTGACAAATGGGGAAGTTAGAAGAAAGAAAATTGAAAGAAAACAAATCACAGACATTGTGTACATGGAATCTTGATAAACAAACAAACATATATAGTGTTTAATGTACTATGTTGCGATTCTGACATTTAGGAATATTGTCGATTTCCAGTGGAATAATTGCCCGTGGGCGAATGAATTTGTATGAAATTTACCCTTGAAAATTATGAATTACAATGACCTTATGTCTAGTGGAGTAATTGCCCGTGGGCGCATGACTTTGTATTAAGTTTACCCTTTAAAATTATTAATTACAGTGGTCTAATGAAGCCTCCGTGGCTTAGGCGGCAGCACGCTGGCCTCTCACCGCTGGGTCCGTGGTTCAAATCCCGGTCACTCCATGTGAGATCTGTGCTGGACAGAACGGAGGCAGACAGGTTTTTCTCCGGGTACTCCGGTTTTCCCTGTCAAACTTTCATTCCAGCAACACTCTCCACTATCATTTCATTTCATCTGTCATTCATTTACTCATTGCCCCAGAGGAGTGCGTCAGGCCTCGGCAGCCGGCACAGTTCATATCCTCGCCGCTAGATGGGGGCTTCATTCCTTCCATTCCTGACCCGGTCGGAGACTGGAAGCAGGCTGTGGATTTTCATTCAATTACAGTGGTCTAATATCTAACTTAAGCGCGCTAATCCCTTATAATTCTAGTTTTTGTTTGGTACCTCGCGTGCACGCTACCCGTTTGTACGTACGCTTGCCGTCTCACGGCTGATCCTGTACGGCCACTTCTTGGTACGGTATAGTGGTCGTACCGCTTGCAATGTATTCTTAATACCTAATCTGTGAAGCATCCTCTGTGGGTGAATGCTTTCACACTTGACAATGAGAGTCGCTGCCACAAATCGGTTGCGCCCTCATTGTCGTAATCTGCGTCGCATTTTGACGCTTTATGTGTTTCTGTTTAGTTGATCTGCCAGCAAGCCTGGTACCCCACAGGCACCAGTCCTGCTGTGCAGATTTTTTTTTTGAGTGTGTAGCTGAAAAAAAAATGTGGTGAGTGTGTGAGAGTGTGTTGGGATTAGTGCAAGTTGACGTATATAAAAAAAAATAGTACACAATCATGGCATGCCGTAAATAATATGACACTGCTATATGGTAGTGAAATTCCTGTCACCAGTTTCCTGTATCTGGTGACGATGCCTGGGAAAAAATGGCGAGGTTTAGAAAAAACATATTAGTATGACATATTTTCTATGTCGCTTCCTGTGTCATTGTTTTTACTGGCTGAAGCTCTTCTTTCTCTGAAAAAAAAAATAGCATGATTAATGTTAATTTGCTGCATGGCCGGGCTTACCCTATACGGTGCCGTAATGCCGTTTCTTAATTTGATTATACCTATTTTACTATATTATATATTATCCTATATTATAGTGTATTGTCGGACTTACCCTGATGACGGGTTTGGCGGTCATCAGGAGCCGAACGGCTTAATCTTAATACTATTTATCTTAATTATGATTAAAAATAATGGCTGTTATGACTAATCCGAATAGGTGGCCTTACTCTATTGCCGAAATGTGCTGTGCCATTACCTGGCAACAGCGGTTAATGAATTTGCTTAATCCTAAGTTGCGTACCAAAGTGCAACTGTCTTATTGGCTAAATTTGGACCAGAACGATCGCTTGAGGCAATTTACTTCCTCAGGGCACCACCCGTACGAGTCCTAGAAACACCGGTTGTCTCTAGGGTCGCCGGATTCCGTTCCCTTAATTCTAGATGTCGACGCTTATCAACTAGTATTAACCTAGTCGCAGGCGGCTTACGGTGCCCCTGAGCAAACCGTTTCGCCCGCTGTATTTATCAGTTCTTTACCGTTGCCTTTGCGTATGTAGTCGTAGTTGGGTCTGCCCACTGTAACCCCTGTAGACAGCTCGTTGCATGTCTATTTAATGCCCTCTGCCTGCCCGCTGCGTCGCCATTTAGGTGGGCATTGGACATAGTCCAATGGCATAATGTTATCTTCGCCTTCATTGGCAATCGTAGTCTGCTTTTCGCAGTAATATTTCTCTTCGCCTTTATCGGCCGCAGTAGTATGCTTTTCGCAATAATATTTCTCTTCGCCTTTATCGGCCGCAGTAGTATGCTTTTCGCAATAATATTTCTCTTTGCCTTTATCGGCCGCAGTAGTATGCTTTTCGCATTAATATTTCACTCCAACGCAAAGGAGTCTTGCTTCCCGCTATAGAAGCCCTAATTACTTAAATTTAACTAGAAGTCTAGTCATAGGTTGGGTCGTCTCTAGGGTCATCCCCTGAGTTCGGCGCGGAGTGAGCTATTTCTCCCACCATCCTCAGAAAGACTTCCCTGCAGGTCTTGGCTTCGACGACCGTGGCACAGAGTGGGTGTAGCATCCCTTCCTCCCAGGGGCAGTTTACGCGCACCTAGGATTCCAGAGCTTGCCCGGCCAGGCCGCGAGTGCCTTAACCTTACGTGGTTCGTCTGTTTGGTCTGGTCGTGGAGTTAAGTAAGGTCACTGAGCTGTTGAGCCAACTGGGGTAAGGGTCCACGTCACCTTCCCCAGCTCTGCTCCAGTGTGGTGCCTCTGGCCTTCGGCTTGTGCCGCTATCATCCATCAGAGTGTTTCAGATTCCTTTGCAAAAAAAATATGGGCGTAACCTGTGTAAATAATTTAATCTTTGTGTAAAATGTAAAATATTTCCAGTGTTGTGGGGTTGTAGAGCTTCTAAGTACATAGACTACTTCTGGTCTACCATTGCTACGTCAGCTTTCCAGCGATAATGCTCTGTTAACCCTTTATGGAGGTGTTAGTAGGGTCTATGACGTCAGGTACCCTGTTATTAGGATCTGGGGATAGTTATTTGTAGAGTGGGCTGAAAGCATGGTAGGAAGGGGTTGTGCATCTTTGGGCTCAAATAAATGGTGGCCTTGAGCCGGTAATGCTACTAGGATTGCTCCTACAATGAGTGGATTGGGGCAGGTAATTCCCGGGATTGCAAAAATATGAAAATTCCATGCAGGTTTGATAGTAATATCCCTGGTAAATGGATGGGATACTCATGCATGTATCTGGATATGAGGCGTCTGCACTCATGTACGGATAGGTGTAGGTTGAGGCATAATACTAATATATTCCTGTCATGCGGGAGTATTTAATTAACAAAAAATGGTTAATATATATAATTGTGGCCTCATCTCTAATTTGGAGATGCGCATTATGCTTATTTAATGTTTGCCGACCCACCCCTAATACTCAGGTGGTAGCATCGTGATCCAAGGCGTAGTAGGCCTTCTCTTTAGAAGCATGAAGTCTATGAACCCCTTGTGTATACTCTGTAATGTAGTGTAGCTGTTTTGGTCGTGTTCATGTGTCTGCGTTGGTTATGTTGGACGTGAGAAGGTTATTGGAAGGGAGTAAGGTGGTACGCTGGTAGCCTGTGCTCCTGTCATCCTCCCATGGTCCATGTTTGCTTTCTATCCGCGCCTTGGGATAGTAAAGCTTCACGACCTAATCTGGTCTGCCATTTGTAGTGTGAATGTGGCCAGTGGTCGTAGTGCGACTGGCCATGTCCTAATCGCCTGGAATGGTTTATTTTAGGAATAGAATCGCGAAAAGAAGTTATTGGGGGGGGGAGGTCTTGTGTCCTCAGAGCCCCTGTCTGTGTTCGCTTCTAAATTGTGAGCGCGTGTGTGTGTGCCTATGTTCCGCTACACCACGCGGACGGTTGGTCTGTTACAGGCTAAGTCGTAATATGTATCGCGTGTATGGGCGGGAGGTGCCCGTGGCCTGTCAACGTCTTTGCGAACGTGCTCTTATGGGCCCAAGGTATGTTCCGATCTGTCACGTCTTGTCCATTGCTAAATGTTTTTGCAGTGTTAAAAAAATGTATGGTGTTATAATTGTTTTGCGTTTGTAATTTCATGGTCAATGCCGATAAACAATAGTGTCTTGTCACCAGCGGTATTGCAATGTGACGAAGTCAACCAGTCAGCAGTTTGTATGTGTAATGTCAGGCTGGGATGTTATGTATGTCATCCGCCGGCATGTGCTTTCCTGCACGTATGCGAGTGTTGTCATTGTTCTAGATTCCTGGCGGACTAATGTAGCAATTCGTACTATTTGCTAATACTATTGTGTGGTCACTATTCCGTAAGACCTTCGTCTTATGAAATTTCTATGCCTGTGTCTGGGAAATATATTTTCCATGTCAGGTGTATTTGAAATTTTATGCCTGGCTTTTGGCCGAAGGAAATGTAGTATTATCTGGTTGTGTGGTTGTATGGGCTAATTTCAGTGTGATTGGAAGCCTGGATAGCTGTTTTCCTGGTGTCCGATTTTCGCTGGGATTTGAACCCGTGACCTTATGTCATTCTCTGTGTTCTATGTTTGCGTTGTGTTTCAGGGATTGAGGTGTCCCCAGTGTGGTTTTTGCTTGTGTTTCTCGTACCAAAAATACCGTTGGCTAGTTAGTTTTTGGTACGAGTGTGGTGTGTGATCATGGGTTCGGACCCGGGGTGCTGTAAAGGCTTGTTACGACGGTATTTGTGCCGTCCATATTATGTTCCATGTACCGTGTATTTGCAATGCGCAAATGAAAGTACGCATACCTGGGCAGAGTTTGTATGTTTTTGAATTCTCCTCGCAGTGTAATTTGAGGATTTGTGGGGTTCTAGACCTGGCCTAAATTATGTCGTGTGCTCTGCTCTGAGAGCCGCTAGTATATTGCCGTCTGTGAGCGTGCAGGTCATTCATGAGACCTGTGTTATCGCCGAGCGCGGCGGTATTGGATTACAATGTCATGCGTGCTCACGTGTTACTTGTTTCGACAATGCTGCATGTCCGGCACGTGTGTGTCTAATCGGCTTGCTCTCTGTGACTGTGAGTAGTGCTTTTCGCATTGTAAAAAAAAGAAGGAAACTTGTAGTTTAACATGACCGTTAATCTGTAGATCATGAGCCACGGGACTTCCGTTTTACGTGGAATCCAAACCACAGGCCATGGCATTTCACTTCGAAAGTCTCACATGCATTGGCCGCACTGTAAAAGAACCTCTCATTACTTACATTTGTGTCCCCAAAGTTTGTGTTACTTGTAACGTGGGTCAAGTATATTCCTATCCATTGTTCAAAATGTCGTTATACACGAGTGTCTCCGGGCCGCTAGTCGCCTGTTTGGTGACTATGCGCCGGAGGTGATTTTGTTGTTTTTCATTTATGACCATCTGTTAGTGGAACTGTCCCAATCTATTTTAGCTTCCTACTCTTCTATCCTAGAACTGGATAGCTACCCGACCTTATGTTCCTGGTATTCAGAAGGTTGCGGGTTTGGAGACCGTCTTTTCTCAGAGTAATTGTTTCTGGCGCCATTCTAGGCTGTGTCTCCGGGACAGTTCTGGTGAGTGTTAGGATCGTATCCCGGTTCGGTCAGTGAGGTCTGAAGGCTATTTCTTGGCCTTCTTTCCACGTCTGCCAGCGGGATCATTTCCTTTTCTTTTAGTAGTGTGCCCGCCTGTACGTGTAGGTGTGTGAGCTTGGCGTGTATGATATGCCTTCATACGGCGGGCGTGAATAGTGTCTTTAATGAGTTTCCTCCCATGGCGCACGCTGACTATATAATTTAGGTCAGATAACTTCCTGCAGACTTTGAAGGGACCTGACCAGCGTGGCAGGAGGAATTCGGACACGTTTTTCTTACGGGCAGAATTGGAGACCATGACTAATTGCCCGGGTGTGTATACCACGGTCTTCCTATTCCGATCGTACCGCTCTTTTTGTTTCTTCTGAGCCGCGGCTATGTTCTTCCTAGCGTTCATTCGAGCTATCTGTAAGTGCTCCAGCCGGGCAGCGTTGTCCGTGTAAGTGTCCTGTGGGATACATATATTGTCTATGGGACTTCTGGGTGTGTATCCGTGCAGTAGGAAGTGTGGAGAGTGTTTCGTAGCCGTGGATATAGAGGTATTATAACTAAAAGTAATGGCTTGCAGGTATTCATCCCAGTCTGTTCCTGCGTCCTCTGTAAATTTGGCCAGCGCTATTCCAAGTATTTTGTTCATACTCTCCGTGAGTCCGTTGGTTTGCGGGGAAAAACTCGTGGTAGTGTATGCCTTAATCCTGAGTATCTCCAGAAACTGTTGGAGCACTCTCGTGGTGAAAATAGTACCTCTGTCGGATAATAAGGTTTGGAATAGGCCGTATCGTGTAACTATATCAAATAGGAATTCGGCTATGCTGTTCGTGTCTGCTTTGGGAACAGCCTTTGTAATCATGTATCGTGTGAGATACTCGGTGGATACCGAGGAGGGTAGTGTGGCCTATCCTGTGGGGGAGGAGTTGTTGGCCGCTGCGGAGGGTAGTAATTTTCCTCCCTCCCGTAGCGTCTCCTCTCTGCGTACCCCCTGTCCCTCTCAGGATAATAGCGTTCTTGTGTGCCTTCGTGCTCGTCCCTTAGCGGTCTCCCGCCTGCTTGGATGGCAGCTATGGTCAGTTTCTCCATCCTGTCCACTAATTCGTCCATTTTGTCGTTAGTGTCGTCTTTTTGTGTTTGGAAGTGCAGATCCACGGCTTTTTCCGTAGCCTTTTCCGTGATCTTTCTCCCCTCCTCTATGGTCTTTATGTTATTTAACATATGTTGGACCGTGGGGTTGTTCATTATGCACAGCTTTTCCACTATGGCTGGTCTGAGGCCCTGCATTAACAGCTTGACTTTCTGTTTATTTGTCATGGCTGCATTGTACTTGTCGCACATTATCAACTTTACGTTGATGTATGCCTGGGCGCTTTCTTTGGGTCCCTGTGACCTCTGTCTAATCTGGTCATAGAGATCGTCATCGTCTGGTATGAGCTGGAACTCATCCTTCAAGAGTAAAGCGGTTTCCTCCCATGTGGCAGCTTCTAGTGTGTCCTCATGGAGCTCATACCATGTCATGGCCGCCTTTGTGAGGTAAGCAGGAAGGAGCCGTTTCCTAACTTCCTCGCTCCAACCATTGATCCTGGCCGTTCTATTGAAGGCCTTGAGGTATTCCTCAGGATCCTGGCCTTCCCCCGTGAACTTTGTGGGGTGGATCATGGGGTACTCAGTGTGTCTGTTCATTTCGTTCTCGGCTGTGTCTCGTTGGCTGTGTAGTGATTCTGATCTGTTTGTGCCGTTCGCACCGCTGTCGTGTGCCGAGGTGTTTGGGCTATTTAGAGGGGAATTAGCCTCGCTTCCCGTGTACGACACCTGTGTTATGTTACCAGGTGGCTCGTCACCTGATATGTCTGTGCTGATGGATGGTGTGTTGTCGTACTGTGTGGATTTGACTATGTGTACGGTCCTGTCTAAATCCTGTTTTACTGTTTCCAAAATAGTGTGGATGTCAAGAACTGCTTCTGTCGTATGATTATTGGACTTGATAGTGTCTGTCTCTAGTAGCTCTGTAATGCGCTCGAGCAGATTACTGGCTTTCTGCTCTGTGATTTGCAGTTGCTGCAACAATAGGGGATGGAGTGCTGGCAGGCAATCTACTTCACTAGCGCTGGATACTGGTGACTCTTGTGTGTGTTCACTGGCCTGTGACCGTGTAAAATGTATAACTTGTGCTGCGGCGGTAGGGTGTTGAGCACGGATCTGTGATGCTTTGAATTCAAGGTCCCTGAGAAGTTGTACTGCAGTCTGGTCAGTTATTAAGTCACTGTTCCTAATTTTTAGTTTTGGCAGGAGTGGAGTCGTACTAGCCGACAAATGGTGCGCAAAGTCTCTTAGTGTAGTTCTAAATGTGGACATCTAATTTCCACCGCGTTTACACTATGGGGCGAATGGGGGTTTGTGTAATAATACAAACTCCTATATGTATATAAAAAAATGTGTGACGTAATATAAGGTCAAAAAAAATTTTTCAGTCTCGCTTGGCTATATGCGGTACGGGCCGTTTTTACTACGAGGGCTCGTTGGTTGAGTCCTGTTCTACTGTGCGTAGTACCCGGCCTCCACCATCTGTTTTAGATCCCTTATTTGGGGGTGGCAGGATCTAAAACGGAAGAGTTATTGTGTTGATTTAGAAGGAAATGTCTAAAAGGGGGTAGCTTCCCGTAGTCGGGCAAGCTGACCAGTGTAGCGTGTTGTTTAGTGTTAGGGTGCTCCTATAAATGAGGTAGGAGTATTTTAGGGGATGGAACTCAATGCAAGAGTCACTGTGCTGGGCGTCCAGCTGGCTGGTTAGATAATCGACTTGTACGCGTCAGCTATATGGCGCGGGCCGTTTCTAGCAGGCAGGCCGGTACGGGAATACGATGGGGCTTGCGCTAGCAAGTATCTGGCTACTATAAGTCACGTCTAATAGTGACGGAGAGTTCAGGAAGGGAGTTAGGGCGTAAAGAAGCGTGTAAACAGTAATGCAGGTGTGATGTACTGACCAAGTGTTTATTGGTCAGTAATAATGGAATTGTGAGTCCCTTTTAAGGGATGTAGTGATGTTACAATGTGTACAAACTTGTCTATACAAATTGGGAGTAAGGTTACAAAGTTATAGGATTCTGAACACGTTCTGACTCACTCACCTGATGATACCAGCGTAGCCTCCGGCCGTCACACTGTAAGACTGATAATTGAGAGAGCCTCTGACCTCCTTAAGACTCCCTTTTATATTCTTCGGCGCTATGCTGTCAGCATTGTGATGGCATAGCTGCCCTAGTTAATAGTGTGTCGCTGTTTGTAATAGTTATGCAAGGATTGGGCCAGCTTTCCAGGATGGCAAGCTGTCCTTGCGGTGTTGATAGATGTTGGTCTGGCTTTACAAGGATTGCCAGTTAGGAGATTTAAATAGATGATGGGGGGGATGGTCTCCAAGGGGTGCGTACCCCTGGGGTACTGTACAGTAGTGTCCAAGCCTGCTAACCTAGTATTAACATCGTCTCTCTGATTCAAAATATATTTTCTATGGCAGCTAACCCAGCTAAGAAGTGAGTATTCGCTTCGGCCCTGTAAGCTTTCATCCCACCTCTGATATTGCCAACAGCAGCGGCATTGTGACATATATCAGCTCTAACAATGTCTAGTGTTTCAGTGTCAGCTTCTAGATTGGACCTAATATTGCCGAGGTTACCCCTAACATTGTCTATATCACCTCTGGCATTGTCTATATCACCTCTGGCATTGTCTATATCACCTCTGACATTGCCTAGTGTTGCAGTGTTGTTATTCAATGTCACTGTATTCGCCTCAATCGACAGAAGTAACTCTCCCAACATCTGGGCCATCATGCCCCTGATAATCTCAACATCCATAATTTCACAGACAGAGAGAAAAATGAGTGAGGGACACCATCACCACCACACATAAATAATTGGGTAAAACCTCTGGGTCAAAGTTAGAATTTTTAAAATAAATTCAACGGTTATCACTGGAATCTACCAATTAACTGACTCTGCTTTATCCAACAACAAAAAGCAAGCAAAGAATCAGTTACATTTTTTAAGGATAAGGCAGTAGGAAGACAAAACAACATATTCGGAATTTTAAATATCACTTCTGGCTCACCGCATGGTCTAACATCATGGAAGAATGTCATGCGACCTACTGAACAGCAGTGCGAATTCTCAATTCGTCCCAGACCTGTCAGATTGCCATAACACATAAAATATCAGATCGTTTCAAATACAAAAACAAGACATCCACTCCTCACACGTCGATTTCCTCATTTTGTTGGTCGCCAAAATACACTCTATCCTGTATGTGCCCGTCAGACAAGTTCGACAGGGGATCATCTGTCACCCTCCTTCCTGCCTACGCTGATCAGGAAACACTCCTTGCGCCTGATGGTCATCTGAGTTAACTGTTTACAACACTGACTTTACACAATCGCAGACTATTTCCAATAATGACCGTGTGTCTGCCACAGCTTCTACAGATACGTGGGTAGTGTCGACTCACATAATTTACTACTTTCAAATTGTATCGCATACCATCACTGCGATCCACAATTCTTTCTTCTCCACAATGATACTGAATTACAATGTTTCAAGCATGTGCTGATGAGAATTAATTAAACTTGCACAGTCTGATGAATAATAAAATAACTTGGGCTCACAACGTGGTTTATAGTACCACGCATTCGACTACTCTCCTCCTTCCAGAATTCACAAAATACTTGTGTAATTTAAATATTCTCTTACGCGTCTTGGGTGACGTGTAACTGAACGCCTTACACTTCCACGGTACACTTTAAAACTCTCGTGCATTTTTTTGTAGTCAATTGATCTCTCGCACACGAAAACGTGCCTCCATCTTGGGATTAGAAATCGGAACAATCTGTCGTCTGCAATTGAATAGTATCTGGACTCTCGCGTTTGCACATCTGCGATGTTAATACCAAAACATTACGGTAAAAGAAACTCCGTTTTATCTTAATATGACCTGATAAAGACTCTCAGTGAAGCAAATTCTTTAAATGAAATCTTGCAGTTTAAAGAAAAAATAATGTACTCCAAAAATGGAACTGTCGGTTACCACCGAAGTCATGCCAAATAAGTCGGTCAGATTCGATGTCTTGATGGTTCGTTTTGGCTGGTGTAAGTTGCAATACAGATCTCACAGGCTTACGGACTCAATATTGGGCCCGTTTGAGGAGATTACCTGGTCACCACCAACCGTGTACGGCCTCCCAGATGACCTCTTCCTCCGAACACATACCGACGAAGAGGATTGGAGTGCAAACCAAAAGGGCTCGCTGGCTGTGAGACTCCCCTGTCCTAAGGATCAGGTTCCCATCATGATTTGCAAAGTCATAGACACCCTGGTAATACACTCCCACAAAAAACAAGCTACAAAAGAAAGTAGTCCACTCTTAAGTAAAGATCCTTGGAATTGTTTATTTATAAAATCCAACCCCTAGCCTAGGATCCGGGGGCATAAAATCGGCTAATCCGCTATCTAATCAAAAAAACAAACAAAAAGAAAAACTAACCCCTAAACTATAAAATTAAACCCTCGCGATCAGCTCTAATTACAAACAAAGGTTGGGTAAATCTGAGGAAAATGGTACAAAATCATAATTGAAATTACAATAGAAAAGGTAACGATGTTCTAGAAAGAATCATCGTGCCATAAATAACTAGTCACATATGACTGCAAAAATCTAAATGATGCTAAGACCATCCCGCATTTACATTTAATGTTTATCTGTCTGAGCTAAACCTTGAATTACAGCAACATCGGATCCAAATGTCCGTGTACAAATTAAACAAAACTAGTATAACAGTCATTTCATTACAATCATACACATAACAAAATAGTGATACAACAACACTACAAAAAAATAACAGTAGGGTTCACATAGGGAAAATACACTAAAATAAATTCAGAACACACAATAATTCTTCTTCTTACCCTGCCTACTTCGAAATGGAGACTGTTCCATCCATCATCTAAAGTGTATGCGAATTCAGACAAGGCATGCTTTTGAAGCATGTCAAAGCAAACATGTGGTACACGATCCACTAGTTGACTACCCTTAGGTCAGCAACTGATTCATGTCAAGTTTAACCATGTATTTCTCTAGAATTCCCCTCCTAGGGATATTTTTCTCAAGCACGTTGCCTTGGTCAAAAATGAAAACAATCATGATCAAAGTTAAACAGTTGATTTAAGTTTAATTGAAGTTTTAACCCAGGTCGATTTAATAAAAAATTATATTTCATGATTTAGGTTTTGATTATTACTATCATTGTTTAAGAGTATTATTGAATGACCGACAATGCAAGGCTAATGGACTGAAAACTAAACACAACAGAATGCAAGTGGCACCTGTTTGTCAACAATAACACAAGTTATAATTCCTAATCGTAAGTCTTTTACAGTTCCTTATGAGATGTATGATTCGAATAATCATGGCAACGTTGAGCACCAAGCGGCTCCAATATCATAAAGATATGATTTAGTCCACAATAAAACTTCTCCAGATGGACAAGCAAAGTTCCATCTAAATACCATTCCCAAATATCTAAACGTGTCCTCCACGGGATCACGCAAGAATTCACCTTAGCAGTCATGTCCATGAGTCTGCTGGCATAAAATCTGAACGGGAAACCACCCCAATAAATCAACGTGTCAAAACACGGAAACAATCAATCACCTTAAGTGAGAAAATAAGCCTTCCAAAATAGCAAAAGTGTGGCTCCATACATTAAGGAATACTCTGATAGTATACAAATATCATGTCTATTCGCTTACAACATTTGCGAATTTAGTTAAATAGTGGGAATGCAACTTCTTAAACACCCTATACTCAATAATAACAATGATGCAATTGTACATTTATGACTGAGCTCTATGCACGGCTCGATAAGAAAAAAATCTGTCTAGCAGAAACAAAGTATGCGGTCATGCGTCAACTGTCCCGCTTGAGAAATCTAGTGTGCTGCTCTGCAGGTGAAAGCAGATAACCTTGAGCGTCGAAAGCTGTCATCCTAACGGAGCTCAAGTGTTACCTTGCACGCTTCACTGCGTGTCAAAGTCTATCAACATGTAGAATAAACTAGTGTAATGCACTCAAAAATGTCTATTATTTTACTTTGTGCACACTATAATACAATGTCATTATCATTGGGATAACAACGCTTCGAAACTTGCCTTGAATAATGAGGTCTAAACATAAGCTGCATCGCAGCTTGGCAAAGCATACGACAAGAAGGATATGTCACTTTTCAAAGAGATTGAAGAGATACTCCACTGTCACAAAAAAGAATTGTTCACAAAAGAACGTGCGCAATGCACTCGAAGTAATTAAATGTTCTTAAAAACGCCATTCTCCTGGCTTATTATTGCAAATGATACCATTTAATGCCGAATGGTCGGTTACAAGTGCTTTAAATATAATCACTCCCATTCTCTAAATTGATTCACCTTGAATCAAGGTTCAGAGAGCTTAAAAATGTATTTTACAAAAATGGTAGATGCGTAACCTCTACGATATCGAAATGATACGACCGACAGTGGCGTATTTATTCCTTCAATAAAAGGGCCTCAAAGTTATCAAAAAGAAAATAATCATACTTTGAGCTGGTTAAATCAAACAAAACATTGCTCCTTCTCAGCTGATGTCCATTCTAAGGACTATACAAAATTATGACACATATTTGTACCCCTCTGAGGTGTTTAACTCCAAGGCATAAGCTATCTGCCAAAAATGCGGAAACTTATGGAAATGAAAGTATGCCGTCAGCGGCATCTAAAAAATACAAGACCTACCTAAATGACTGTTATATAACGGTTGACTACAACTAACCCACCCCCGAGACCAGAACCAAATACAAGTAGAAATTAACGTAAACTCACGGCAGCATGTTTCTCACAGAGAATCATCCCAGGCTTCAAATTCATGGATCAATCCTTGTGTTCCCAGGTGGTAATAATATTTCCTCGGTCATGGTTTGCGCAATTCTAGTGTCGGCTTCCATATTGCTGATGTTCGATGGTCAATGACTCCTCCATTGGGATATTTACGGCATCATCTCGTTCCTCGTGGTAGAGGCGTAAATCAGAATGTTGTCACCGTCAAACATTTTTACGTTCTCGTTGAAGTAATGAAATAGGTTGTAAAACACTGTTTTATCACTGCTGATGATTGATTTAGCAACACTGGCTTTAAACGGTGCAGGCTTTATAGAATAGAAATGGCCATGTGCCTGCTTCACTGAAGCTATACCGACAGCATTGGCTCAGCTGGCTAAAGCGCAGCGTTAGGTCATGGGACCAAGCTCTCTGCTGACTCGGTAGACGCGTGGGTTCGAGCCCCACCGTCGGCCGTCCTTGAAATGGTTTTCCGTGGTTTCCCATTTTCAACACCAGGCAAATGCTGGGACGGTACCTTCTGATAGGCCACGGCCGATTCCTTCCACATCCTTGCCCAGTTTCATCCATCTTCATCCACTCCATCTCTCATCCCGACGCGCAGGTCGCCCACGGGCGTCGAATAGAAAGACCTGCACTCGGCCTCTCAGGAGGTCACACGACAACAACAACTGAAGCTATCTTTCACAGCACGTTATTAGCACAATCACTTTGAATATTTAGATGAGATTCGCCTAGACACGGCGTATTTCTTTAGCATTAACATTATTTCCACAGCACTCAACGCTGTTAAATAGCACTATAATTTTCACGTTGCTGGAAATTTTTGCGACCCACATTCCACCATGTGGTGTCGCGTTGCACATGTACGAGACGTACAGGAAAAATCACTAAATCACTCGTACTTTGAAAATATCACTTTATCGTGATTATAATTCTGTAGAAACAACTTCACAAGCACTGCGGTGCTGATACAACGTAGGATGCTTGGTCAATCCTTAGATACGACTTCCTTAGTCTTTTCACCAACAAAATGTTCATCGGTCACTCGACCGGACTTAGTAACGTACACATCCATGCGGCTCAAACGCATATGGGATTGTCCTTCCTCTCTGCATGGCGTGTTCCGGCTTCGAATACTGCCGAAGTCATTTAGCCTTTACTTCCTTCTTCCTCGCGTTTCTGCGATGCAAATACCTTAAATTACCCATAATAGTATAATATTGACGTGGCCAATAATGCAGAACTACTAATTATAATATTTCTCAAAGGTGCACATCGCTGATAAAAATCTGCGATCATGATTAATTCTTTTACTCTTCCAAATGAAGTCTAAAGTTCTCCTGAAGATGATACAAGCTTCTGTAGTGCGTTCAGTGTTTCTCAGTTGGAGTATTCTTATGTTACCAATAAAAATCATCACCAGCTTGAGATCAAGCGGTCTCAATATTGTACCCAATTGTCATCATATGGAACAAGTGTTCGTATCCCAGCTAACTCACGGTCTTTCGAGGTATGGGACGTTCCATCCCACCATACGACCACATGCTCAGGATTTGAGTCTGTCAGGTAACTACTCTACATGAAAGAACAAACATATTCCTAAATACAACATTTAATGATATAAAATCATGGCTATACAACAAAATACAAGCAAAGGATAATTTACATTTACTTCCCACAATGAAAATCAAGGTTATTTGTGAGTCACTTCTTAATTAGTGCTTCACTGCACTCAAATCTATTTTTAGCATCCTATCATTGATACTTTCAGACTTCTACGAGTGTTCATAGTGTTCTTCCAATGGCACAATTTAACATATACTGGAGTATCACAAACAATAGTCATATTACTTTAATGACATTAATTCTTCAATAATTAAACATTAATCCGTTTCTTACGGGCATTTACTTTCATTGACATAAATTCATTATCTTATGCCTTAATTAACAAGTGTTGTGTCGCGTGAATCGTATTCTCCTTCCCATCAATATGAAACGCTAAAAGTGGTACGTTTTCCCTTCCAAAATACACATGGATAGAAATGTTTATAGTTTCACCATACAACGATTTTCTGGGTCTGGTCGAAATATTATCGTTACAAACGTATCATGTCATTGAAATCACCTACCCGTCTGCATAAATTAGTGTGAACTGGGCAAAATGCACTTTAAAAAGATGCCTATATTTATTTGGTTCAGCGTTCCTCCTCAGAGAATAACTGGGCCAAATATTATCCGATCACAATGATCCAACAAGATATGTGTGTTGAAACACATCATTTAATTCAATTGGCATCATCACATCAATCATATCTTAAATACATTACGAAATATCGAGATTCTTCAGTGTCCCACTATGCTTTTAAAATAAAGGGACCAGGTCAACAGACCTCCCTTTCAAGCAGGCAATAAAATTAGTTCCAGATGGCCGAGCAAGATGGCCGCCGTCCTCGTGGTCTACATACCACCCCCCTTGGCTGCTAGCAAGGTCATCTTTGTTTACAATTGCAGTACAGTGGAGTTATACTGAGTGTTGTCTCTAGTAATTGAGTCATTCTAATTATTTAACACCTACATTTATAGTGTAATGGGCTCAACTCGGCTCCTAATTAACATTCATGGCAGGGGATGGATCCTGTAATAGCCTTGCCGTTCTGTGGTGATACAAGTGGCTTCGGGCGCGCATCACGATTGAGAATCCAAGATTTCTCATCAGCAGCTGCCTAAAATAATATAAGGAAATCTGCGTTTCCTATCCGACGAATTTGATTCTTACCTCTCAAGGCAGATCAATTAATACATGGCTCACGCAGGGTCTCGAAGAGTGTCCCTCATGGCACAATTCCTGCAAGCGTTGGATACAGACAGCATCCGATCCACTTCGCTGCGAAAATACAAGTATGCTCCACGGCAATACTAACTCGTAGATTAGCCAACTTTTCCCCTAACGTGCAAGCTATGTTAGAATGGTCCCCGCAACTTCATTGACGTAAATCACTTGATTCTACGTTACCTTGCTCGCGGTATGCGGCTCAAACAATACTTCTCATAGATCACTCAATTATTAAAGCACTCACGTCCTCTCTGCAATTATTATTAAGCCAAAGCTTTAAATAGCTCCTAAACAAGCCTAAATTTACTGGCTTACATTACCTTAATGGTTCTCAAATACAATCCGGAGAATTGCCATATTAAATATTCATACAACAATTCACTGACACTGAAAAACTCTCATATCTCGATATATTTTACGTTACTTTCTTACTGTTTACAAATTACAGTATATTTATATTAGACATGACACACTTTGTATGTTCTTTAGGCCTGAAATGCCTATTACTTTACTTTTTACTGTTACCGACCCCAGATTATTATTATTATCATTATTTAACGTTACCGTTACATTCATCACAATCTTAGGCCTGAATGGCCCCAAACAAATCACCTTCCAAGCCATATTCTACCAAAATACGAGTGGTGAAAGCTCGTACATAAGTAACTGTTACATCTTAGTCTTAAAGTGATGCTTCGTTGTATGGTGAACTATCTAATTATATTAACATTTTGAATTTGTACTCACTTTTCATTTTCGCTGGATTATTCCAGCACACCAGCCACGAGCCTACCACGATGCTTGGTCTAAGCCATCATGCTATATCTCACACGACACATGGTAATATAATTTTTATCACTGGCTTTTCTCATTTTAACACAATATATATTATTTCACAATACACATAAACACTTTGAAATCACTGTAATAAACTTATATACACTTCTCGCACTATTTCACATGTGGATCCTTAATTGGACTCCTACTAACGCCTGACCTCAGAGATGCGATGCAGCTACGACAACCGCTGGTCTCCGTGAAAGTCTATCTAGCGTGTGCGTGCGTTCGAGTCTCGCCACCTTCAATTCTGTTCAGTTCACTGTCACGTTTATTTGTGATGCCTTCCAGGCTCCCATAATTGTAGTGATCCTGATGATAATGTGTCATTTATAACTATGACAATACCTCCTGGTATATTCACTGTCCACAAACATCCTAAATTGTTACTACGCTATAGCGAATTTATACTTGCGTATGATAATGGATAAATATCTGCCGTAGATTAAATCTTATGCGACTCATGATTACCATTAAGAAGCTGTATGATGCGCTTCCATTGTTCTTCAAATATACTTGAGCGTCGATACCTTAACATTTCGCGCACTTTCTGGCAGCGTTTTAGTTACGTGTTGAGTCAAGACGAACTGGAGATGAACTTGAGAAGAACTCGAGAAGAACTGACTCCTCTGCGCTGCTCCCTCTATATAAAGGTTCCTCATAAAATGTAGTCCACTGGAGATACGGGAACGACTCCTTTCTTGAAATAATGCATTTCCATGCAAAGTGACGTATACACCTCGTTTGTCTAGGTGTGGAGGTCCCATAATCACTCGCGTGCAAGCGATCGCTTTGGCCAATTAATTACAATTAATTGCCTTCTTCCATAGCGTCATGACGCCAGCCTGGTAAATCCCCTCGTGCGGGTCTCCAAATCATTCCTCTCGCGCGTAGGCCTTGTGTTCACAGGCTCATTTCAAGATATAGGCTTTAATTTAGGTGTGAGACCACTCCTAAATTATCTCTCCTAGAATATATTCACCTGGGTGTACATTTCACTCGATTTCAATGCTCCAATTGGCTGTAATCAATTAATTTCCGTGGACAATTACCCCCTCTCCGGTCTCAAGCGTTGTCTATTGGTGAACCCTAGAGTCATTAATTTTGAGCTGTCGTGGCGATCCAGACGAAATGAGTTTCTTCGGCGTCACGAATCCACGCCCCTCTGCTGGCTGCGATTAGTCAACTGTCAAGCTGGTTTGCTTTCATGCTTCTATGCTTCCAAAACGTACATATGACTGCATTTTCTTACAATATTCACATTAAACAGCTATGATATTCACATTCTAGTCGTGAAATCATGCTATATTATTATATATCATTATAACACTCATTGCTCTTCGGGTTCCCTGTAGCTGTTCCCCCTCAGAGATCAATGGTTCGACTCTAGGCATAAT
Organism: Meconema thalassinum; assembly: GCA_946902985.2. NCBI lineage: Eukaryota > Metazoa > Arthropoda > Insecta > Orthoptera > Tettigoniidae > Meconema > Meconema thalassinum. Next base: position 1,200,557,413 of record OX336388.2, on the reverse strand, counting down.
CATGGGCCTGGTCTTCTCTGATAAGACCCGAATTCGATGCCAGTGTGCCGTGTCCTATTGCGCACAATATATACTTTAGATATTTACATAAATTATATATAATATCTTGAACTGACTGTGGTTTCGGGTACTGGGGGATGTGAAACGCGAAGATATGTCGAAATTTTCCTGAAGTTGAACCATGCAATAGCTAGTTTCTTGTGAAATCTACCTAACAGGAATGTAATGTATGGAAATTTTGGAAATATATTTGGCGAAGTATCAAGACAACAGGTTAATGTTGCGCGAGAAAAGGCATCGCAAATGTGCCATGATGCTCCATTAATAACCGATATAATCGCCACATTGTTTAATGCAGGCATGCAAACGTGCATACATTGTGTAGCACAGAATGGAGTTCCATGGCTGTTGCACTTGGTCAGTCAGCCAATACAGGGACGGTTAATGCCGGTTGTGAATGATGATGGAGTTGTCATCCAATGATGTCCCACGCGTGCTCGATTGGGGACAGATCAGGGGTTCGAGCGGGTGAAGGCAGCATGTCGACCCTCTCTAAAGCACGTTGGGTTACAACAGCGGCATGGGGCGTTGGAAAACACATCCCGGGAATACTGTCTATGAATGGCAGCACAACAGATCGATTCACCAGACGGACGTACACATCTGCAGTCAGGGAGTGTGGGATAAACTCGAGATTGCTCCTGCTGACATAGGAAATTACTCCCCAGACCAGAACGCCAGGCGTAGGTCCAGTGTGTCGACGCCGAAGACAGGTGGAATGCATACGGTCACCCAGCCTCCTTCTAACCAACACCCGGCCCCATCACTGGCACCAAGGCAGAATCGACTTTCATCGGAAAAAACAATGGACTTCCACTGCTTCCATTGCTTGACACCTCTGAAGTCGCAGACGGCGGTGGTTTGGGGTAAGTGGAATGCACGCTGCACGCGTCTGGCTTGGAGTTGTCCTTCAAGAAACCGATTTCGAACGGTTCGTTACGTCACTGTGGTGCCAGCTGCCACTCGAACTGCTGCTGCAGACGCCATCCGATGTGCCAAAGCCATACGCCGAATACGGCGGTCCTCTCTCTCAGGGGTGCCACGGGAACGTTCGGAGCCCGATCTTCTTACGACCATACCTTCTCGTGACCACTGCTGCCAGCACGTATGCACAGTGGAGACATTCGTGCTAAGTCGTTCTGCAATAGCGCGGAAGGAACATCCACCTTCATGTAGCCCTATTACACGGCTCCGATGAAACGCCGTGAGCTGTTGATACTGGCCTATGCGTCATCGTAAAGGCACTCTTGACCCACTCACAGTCACTCCGTCCAGTCTCACAGGTAACTAACGCTCTCGCACAGTAATCATAATAATATCGTATGGCCTCGGGTGCTGTGTGCAAGCTTTGTTATTTGCGCCCAGAGGGCAGCTTGCATGCCGAATGTTGTCGTTCTTTGGAGCGCTATGAACGTCAAGGAGGTCAGATACCTAAGCTCCTTGACACTACAGCGCTTTCTAGTAGAGAAATGAGGAACTTTGTGTTGGCGGAAAACCCCGAGATTAATTTTGCCATTATGAACATGGCCTACTGAATTCAAATGGATTCTTTATCATGCCATCAACGTATGACATGCGTGCCGTGATTTTTGCCGCCTTTCAAAAATCGCTTACCAAGGTCAGGAGCTAACCTGCAAGCTTGGCGTTGATAGTCATACACGATAACCACTCAACCACCGTGGCACAGGACAGCCCGTAATTAAAGCAAACCTGATGTGCAATGTCAAGGGGCCTCTACTAGCGCCATGCTAATGCAATTTGCGAGACAATTCAATCAACGTCATCTATCAGATGTATAAACACGCCTACCACCATTCGTTAATCTGGCACAACCCCTTCTTGGTGTTGGAATATTTTTTTTTTACCGCCAGTGTATATAAACTTTCGAACTGATGGTGGTCTTGGAGTCTGGCGGATGTGGAACACGAAGATAAGTCGAAATTTGCCAGAAGTCACAACTCGGTACTGTATTAGAATTTTATTGTTCTAGAATATTGCATTTCTGACAGCGATGGAAATGAGGCTTGGTGTCGATATTTGGTTGTCTAAGGATTGGAGCAAGGGAGAGAACGGGGCTCCCGGATAGCAAAGAAAGATCCGTCCCAATCAGAAAAATTATGAAGAGAGAGTCTAGGTGTTCCAGTCAAGGTTGGATTATATAGGAATACCGCACCAATAGGAGCGAAGCTTTGTTTAGTATATGGTATCGAGGAAGGCGTACTAGGCAATCCGCCCAACTTTGGCGTGGGAAATTAATATCGGAGAGGAACAAATTTTGAGACAATGGAAATCATGTGACATGGGACCATAAATCATGAACGTAATTTTGTCCGATAAAGAAGCTGCTCATGTCTATTTCACGAGCAAGTTAATAAGGATTTTATGGAACTGAAGGATGGGGTAATTAATAACAATAATTATCTGAATGTTAACTTTTATATGAATTTGTAAATGAGGCAGAAAACTGTATATTTCGATGAAAGCGCGCTTTTTCGAAAAGGACGCCATCAAAAATTGAGGTGAAGAGGAAGAGGCTGTTGGAGGTCGAGGCTTTTTAATTGGTGTCGTCTAAACGAGAAAGACGTGCAGTTTTGAGTGATCCGTAAGTGCGGGAAATGTTACAGTTCGACTACCGGGAACCGAGGCGGTAAATTCGGTCAAGCGGAGACAAAAGGCCGCACTCGTGAAAGTGAACTTTTGATCGGGAGAGATTTTGTGAGCGGAATAAATAAGTGAATTGTAGCGCTAGAGAAGCGTTATAATATCAAGGAAGGAAATAGTTTAATGAGTTTCGCAGAGACATTGTGTCAGTGAATTAGAACGTTTTTGATGTGATTGGTGATGGAGTAATATTCACGAAATATTATTATTTTTATAACGATTTGAAGTGGCGATAGCTTATAGAGCATCTATTGGTGCCCTTTATCACCGTACAAAATTTCAGGGTGATATCGGTAATAGTTTCGGAGATATTGAATGCTGGTGAAAGTTTCGCACAGCTGCCATGTTGGATTGGTGAGACGTAAAAAAAATTGAAGGGCACGGTCGGGTGGTTGGGTCTGCAAATTGTCAACTGATAGCAGAATCAAGTTCAATGATCTTCAAACTACTAATAGCCTACAGGCTATGTAGGTCATAGATTTGTGTTCAGGTCAATGAAGTTCACAAATGGCAAGAAATAGGTTATAAACATATATTACATACTACAAGAAGAATTTATATATGTTACATTAAGAAGATACATAACCGCATACTATTTGATACATACTCGGAACTATTGATACCAAAATTCTACTGCAAGGGCCCAGTTTCTTTATTTCAAAACACTTGGATGAATTTAGAATTGTCACCTATCTATGTATACTGTATGTATATATGGGCATTCATTCAAGTTCTTATAAGAATTATATTGAGTTTTCCATCTACACAACACGGTTAATTAATACGACACACTAATTGATTGGCACCTGATCAAAATTCAAACTCCGTATTTGGAAGAAGATTTATCTTACTCATTCAAGCGCTGAATTGAAATAGCCAATTTGTTGATATTCGGCACTTGATGTTCTAAATTATTTATTTGTCTATATTTGGATTTCTTAATATAAAGCCCAATATTTATTTACACTCACTATTAAAAATTTCTTATTTTCTAACTGCATTTTGAAAAAGTATTGTAAAGCCCAATATTAAATTTAATTTTATTTATTTACAATTAATACTACATTGTAAGGATATCCATTTTATTATTTTATTTCATTTTATTACAATTTTTATCATTAATATTTCACTTCAAACAAATTTAGACATACGTACATCTATATTATTTTAAATCTTAATTGATTTCATATAATTTGAGCAGAAGAAGACCTCAATGTCAGGCCGAAACATGTTGTACATGTACAATATATAATATATGTAATTGTGAGAGTTTTGATTGGCGTATCATTTAAACTTTTAATAAAAATATTAGTAGTTGCTCCTTAAAAACAAATCACACTTCTTTTCCCTGGTAAAACTAAAAAAATTAAGCTATTAGCATAACGCTGGATACCTTTTCTTTTCAAATTTATGTCAGTATATAACTCAACTACGGGACTCAGTTGAAGGAACATATTTTGAAATTCTTCAAAAGCGTACTGACAATCATCAATTTCCTCCAAATAATCACACAGCTTTTCAAAAGCGTCTTCTCTATTGTCATCAGCGCTTGACCCACCTTTCGTTGTTGCTGCTGCTCCTTTTTCGGGCCGTGATGATCCTGGCTTTTGAAATGTCTGGTAAGGATGCCAGTGGTATCTCCCATCAGAATTGAGGAGGTCTTTGACCTGAGAGAGCCTCACACATACCTCATCTCCCCACTTGCCGTGCCTTTTTTAGCCTACTTTTCACATTTTGCAAAAATGAGGAAAAAGTAGACTTATGAGATCGGGCAAGTGTGTGTCTGTCCTTCTGTCTGTCTGTCATTCTGTCTGTATGTCTGGCTGTGTGTGTGTCCCCCCCTATCAACTCCTAAACGGCTGCAGCAATCGAAACAAAATTTGGTAGGAGTAAAGATATATACCTGAATATCTCGCGGCCATATTTGAAAATGATGTCAGTGCTACCAACTGCTGAAAAATCACAATTGAAATTTGAGCTCCATGTTGGATATCTTGGAAGGTATGGATGGGCGCTATTTTAAAATTGGCACACGTATAGATAATAATATTTCAGTTTAGTTTCCAGGAGGCCATGCATGGCAGTGTTGCCAAAATGATTCTAAGCCTGCTGATAGGTCCAAATTTAAATGCATATAACTTCTATACTATCAATTGGATTTCAACAAAATTTTGTATGTAATATGTGTACATAAACAGATATGACTGAGCGTATTCGTAAGAGCCACCAGAGCTGCCAACTGTCAATAAATGCTGTCTCTATTTTGTACCCAAATATTAATATATCAGAAAGTATGTAAGCCATCAGCTTTAAACTTTGCACAAGTATAGTACCTAACATTCTAGATTAATTATGAGAAACTAATATACGTCAGTGCTGCCAACATGACTCTATGCCTGTTGATAGGTCCAATTTTAAAATACATATAACGTCTATACTAACAAATGGATTTCATCCAAAATTGGCACAACAAGAGATCATAATATTTCAAATTATTTCTGACCAACGCATACATGACATTGTTGCCAAAATGATTTTACGCGCGCTGATAGATCCAATGTCTAACTGCATGTAACGTCCCTACTATCCATTGGACTTCAACAAAATATTGTATTCTGTATCTTAAGAGATGGAACTAACAATATATTCAGTCACCAGGGCTGCCAACTGTAGTGCTCTATTAGGCTACAGGTATATTTCGAACTAATTATAAATTTCGATATTACCAACTTAATTTCGCTATTTTTCTAGATAGGTCTATATAGATTGGCATGAATCTTAAATTTTAAGAAAAGTAGGCTCTTTAGTTCATCACGGAACTTCTTGTTATCCTTCTGTTCGGATGCTTTCAATCAGTTCATGTTTTTGCACTAAACTCCACTTTTTTTTGAACTGGGTTCCTGCATTTAGATACATCTACACACTTGCGACCACAAAGAACACATAAGGTTTTAAAATCAAATGATTCACGGGGAATCTTTGCTGTAGGACCCTTTTCTTGTTGAGGTGGCTTTGGACGTAATATATGAGTTTGTCGACACTTACTATGTACTTAAGCGAGTAATTCAGCAGAAGTTTTCTTTAACACTATCTTTAGAATTTCACTGCAATGAATTTTATCCACCGCCTTTCTAGTCAGAATAATTAGTTCACCATCCTTGTCCTTACAAGGTTTCAATATACACTCCGCCATAATTCACACACTTCCAAGGGATTAAAGACGAACAATAAAGAAAATGACAGCAGAACTTCACTAGAAATAGCACTCACAAACTCATTCAACGGGTCTCCCAATACAACTGAGGGAAAGAGAGTAGATGAGAGCGTGTATGACGGGGAGGGGCGGGCGGCAGTTGCAGGATGCGGGTGGTCGACCGGCCCCTTACTCACGGCTCTGAACTGGCAGCCGCGCTTGTACTAAACCGGTTCTTGTTACCAGTATGTTTACGCTTCTAACCCTCTGTGGTGCCTCTTAGCCTCTTTTGGACTACAATACGATTGTACAATATTACTTTTTAATAAAATTGCTTAGTTAACCGACAGTGGTGGCTATGCTCGCTGAAGCGCTGCGTTAGGTCATGGGGCCAAGCTCTCTGCCGACTCGGTAGACGCGTGGGTTCGAGCCCCACCGTCGGCCGTCCTTGAAAAGGTTTTCCTAGTTTCTCATTTTCAACTCCAGGCAAATGCTGGGACGGTACCTCCTGACAGGCCACGGCCGCTTCCTTCCACATCCTTGCCCAGTTTCATTCATTCCATCTCTCATTAACTCCTCTCATGAGGTTGGCGTCAGGAAGGGCATCCGGTCGTAAAAACCATCCGCCACAAAGACTTCCATCGCATATCATCCCCGACCCCGTTGGAAAACGGGAATAATAAGGGGTAGACATACATATACAATACAATTGCTTAGTTATTTCTGTTAACATAGTAGTTAAAATTTCATGTTTCCAAAAAATTACGAAAAATTATTTTTTCCCAGTCTCCGTAACTCTGAAACTGTTCACTTTAGCAAGATTATGCACAGGTCCATTTTTGTTCGCAATTTAAGTTAATGGAGTATTTTTATATGACTTTTTTGTGCTAAACCGCATAGTTTTCGAAATACTTTAGGAAAACAGATAAAAGCTACTAAATTACCAACTTCTCCCCTCCCCCTCCCCTCCCCCTCCCCCTCCCCCCGAAACCAGACGCTCAAAATGGTGTACCTTTTTACCAAACAATATGTGGACTCTATAGAACAATTTGGAGTTGGAGGGAAACTTTTACTTTGGATGTTGAGGTTAGGGCGTTTTTAGGACTAATTGCACCGTACTAATTGTCATTTGGTCTCGTTTGAATATCTTATTGTTGGTTCGATATCCATGAATGATAGTCGTGAAGATATCGATTATCTCCCTATCGATTGGGTGAATCGATTATCAATTATTATTCGTATGTGACTTATCGTAAGTGGTTTCATTATAGTAAAGGGATCTTACGGTAGGTTAATATGCGCAGTCGGATGAGAATCGTGGTTTTTTGTTACTCCAACGAAGTGGACGTATGTCAAGTTATTGAAAGCAGGCTTGTGTGTTTTCCTTGACGTGATGGTCGGTACTGCAGTGCTAGTTAGAATTGTAACTTGGAGCTCATGTCGTGTTGGAATTTAGTGAAATTGGTGGATTCGTGTTCCGCTATGTTGATGGTTAGGGAATTTCTCACGTTTAAGTTGATAGGAGGTTTTCAATTATTTTGCTGCAGGCCTCCTTCTATATGCATTCGCCATGCTGATGCTTAAAGAGACAGATAATTACCACACAAGTGAAGGAAAAATAAGTAAGAATGTGTTAATACACTGTACTGTAAGTCAAGAATTTATTTCTCAGCTCCAAAGATACAAGGTGACCAGCTTACTTTTTTAATTGCAGTCTTTGTTGGATATACTGCTCAGCTGGATTAATACACAAAGAATATGTTACATTAACAGGAATTATAAAGGTCATTAATCACACGTTTACATAACTTTTCTACTATTTGCGATTCTCATAACAATAACGTAATGATTTCTTAGGTTTTATCTTGCAAGTCTGTGGATCAATACTGCCATATAGGCATTGCAGGAATTGAATACTCTTCTGTCTGAAATTATGTTTCACTGTTAACTCCTTGTTGATGTCCATGTAGTGCTGAGTGTCAGAATCATTGGTGGCCATTGAATTTTATCGCTAGGGGATGTTGGTTCCCTGTAACACAAATAAAGTAAACATTAAATACTTTTACTACTAGCTCCTAAAGCAATTATTATTGCAATCCAGCTGTGTGATTTATTAAATGGTTCAACATCTAGGTCATCGCCCATCCAGCAATGTAGATTGTGTAACTTTAACGGTTAATGTACGTTGAGATGGATAAATAAAAATTCATCCAAAAGAATCCAACAATAAATTTTTATTTTTATTTCAGAAACAGCATTTCTCCACTCAATCACATTTCCCAGGAAAGGTTAATATATAGTTTATTTTTTCCCCTTTAATCTGCTGCTAATCAATGAACCGACCACGGTAGCCGAGGGCGCTAGTGCGCTACCTCTTGCCTCGCTGGAATCAGGAGTACGTGGGTTCGAATTCCACATTGGCCGTTCTGAAAATGGTTTCCGTGTTTTCCCATTTTTACCAACAGACAAATGCCGGGACGGTTCCTTTCAACAAGTCCACGACCTTCCTTAATTAGACCCAAGTTAGTGGCCTGTCACCATCCCCCGTTGTATCTGCAAGCCCCCAGACACCGTCCTTGTGACGGTAGAGGAATGATCACTCGCATAGACCGTGGGTGAAGCCAAGCTGGGAGGATAAGCGATTAAGGAAAATAAACTAATCAATCAATCGATCAATCCCTTCTACAGGCTTCTATGGAACGAGAAGATCCCATGCTGATCTCACTAAATGCCTAGTCTTGGACAAGTTCCTGCCAGGGTGTTCGTCTGACGAATAGACCGTGTAAATTAGAAGCTTCAAGCTCCCCGTTTGGATTTCAAAAATGTCGTGTAAATTATATTTCTTATCCCGTTGTCGCATCGCCGCCACTGATATGAGAATTTATCCTTATTTTACTTTTTGATGCCTTATTATTATTTACTGTAGGCTATTAATTGTGATCTCAGCTCTTTGGTATTTATGCCATATTGCAGTCGTCCTTCACCTGTCTACCCGTCATGGTGACGTCATGGCTGAGGTCTTTATCGACAAGCGCTCTGGACTGCACCTATACTCTGCTGGTAATACATTTCTATAAAGCCATCATTACTTCCGACTTGACGTAGTGGTAGGTTCCTTTACATGCCATAATTTCATGACATGGGCCTGCCAGCTTTACTTCCCCTCCGAAGAAAGGCATACCGATACTGAGGGATTTTTAACGCTTCTAAAAAATCCGACGACTTTGGCCGAGTTTGAACCCGGATCTTGGGCATAAAAGATCAGCATGCTATCAACAACGCCACTGAAGACGCCCGATGTAGGCAGGGCCGGATTTAAGAGTATGCCGCCATTTGCCTCCCCCTCTAAAGTTCATATGATTTTATACAACAAAAGGATAGAGTTCATTGGCGTTTTCATCTTTTTTAAACATAAAGTTCATTTAGTTTAGATAAAACTACAATTTTAATGGTTTACATAATAAATTATATAATGAAATTAGTTATCTACTTGATTTTTAACTTCTTTTAAGATTCGTTAAAAATGAAATGGATTTAATTAATTAATTAATTTGTTCTTGCAGATCAGTGATCACTAGTTTACACATATTTTTATAGTTTAAAGCTAATGACTATCTTTTGCATAATTGAAGAACTGTGTTCAATTAAAATTAGGTTGTCTTACATGGTGAAATGAAATTACACAAAATGTAATTTCTTAATGGCAAACTCGTTAATAATCAGGGGCGGATCTAGAGTTTGGTTTTTTTTTGGGGGGGGGGGGGGTCAGAGATTCGAACTAGAGTTTGGCTTTTGGGGGGGGGGGTCAGGGAATCGAAATTGTTAAGAAAAATGGTATCACTAAAAACGCAATCACAAAATAACCAAACGTACAAAACCAGACCAATTTTTTTGCAAGCTTCATGGATAGAAATTTGATGCGTTGAGCGCACCAAAAATATTCGTACAAATTGCAACGGCGTGTTTTGCGACTTTTACATCGAGCTTCGAGAAAAGGATCAAGGTACGTTACAGTTTCGGCAAGTCGAGTTGATACCGACAAAGGGAGAAAGTCACAGCTTAAATTGCCAACCAAGCTTGCAGTTTGGACGTCGGCAAAAATTTTTGGTGCGAAAAAAGCCCCAGTTTCCTATCCGTGCATTGCTGCACATTCATCGTGACATCACTATAAACATCGATTCGGTAATCACAAGGTTTGCTAAACAAAATAGACGAGTTGATTTTGTTGTATAACTAATATTTTTTATACAAGAGGTTTGAAGTTGTAAATATGTACCGTTGTAACAGAACATAAATATTCCAATAAGGATAATTCAGTATTGAATAGAATGAAAAAAAAACTGTTTTTCAGTTAAAATTCTTTAAGTTTTATTTGTCTGGTAATTGTGTTTTCGTTTTTTTTGAGTTTGCAAAAAAATTTGGTCTCCGTTTGGGAGTTTAACAGTATTTCAGAAATACTAGTTCGCAGATAGTTATTAGCTCTTCTAAGGCAGGAAAAACTGTAGAAGGACTAAAACATATTTTTAGCCTACTTTTCACATTTTGCAAAAATGAGGAAAAAGTAGACTTATGAGATCGGGCAAATGTGTGTCTGTCTGTCTGTCTGTCCTTCTGTCTGTCTGTCTGTCTGGCTGTGTGTGTGTCCCCCCTATCAACTCCTAAACGGCTGCAGCAATTGAAACAAAATTTGGTAGGAGTAAAGATCTATACCTGAATATCTCACGGCCATATTTGAAAATGATGTCAGTGCTACCAACTGCTAAAAAATCGCAATTGAAATTTGAGCTCCATGTTGGATATCTTGGAAAGTATCAATGGCAGCTATTTCAAAATTGGCACACGTACAGATCATAATATTTCAGTTTAATTTCCAGGAGGCCAAACATGGCAGTGTTGCCAAAATGATTATAAGCCTCCTGATAGGTCCAATTTTTAAATGCATATAACTTCTACACTATCAATTGGAATTCAACCAAATTTCTTATGTTGTATGTGTACATAACCAGATATGACTGAGCGTATTCTTAAGACCTACCAGGGCTGCCAACTGTTAATAAATGCTCCTAATTTATTTTATCCAAATACCAATATATCAGAAAGTATGCAAGACGACAGCTTTAAACTATGCACACGTATAGTAACTGACATTCTGACATTCTATATTAATTTGGAGTAACTTATATACGTCAGTGCTACCAACATGATTCTAATCCTGCTGACAGGTCCAACATTAAATACATGTAACTTCCATACTATCATTTGGATTTCAACAAAATTTCGTATGTGCTATGTGTGCCATAACAGATATGACTATGCGTATTCTAAGGAACAACCAGGGCTGCCAACTGTTAATATGTGCTGTCCTTATTTTTGTTACCCTAATATCAATATATCAGAAAGTATGCAAGCCAATAGCTCTAAACTTTGCACACGTATAGTACCTGGCATTCTAGACGAATTTGGAGTAACTAATATACGTCAGTGCTGCCAACATGATTCTAAGCCTGCTGATAGGTCCAATTTTAAATGCATGTAAATTCTATACCAACTAATGGATTTCATTCAAAATTGGCACAACAATAGATCATATTATTTCTGATTATTTCTGACCAATACATGCATGACATTGTTGCCAACATGATTTTACGCGCGCTGTTAGATCCAATGTTTAACTGCATGTAACGTCCATGCTATTCATTGGACTTCAACCAAATTTTGTATTTTGTACCTTAAGAGATGGAACTAAGAATATATTCAGTCATCAGGGCTGCCAACTGTAGTGCTGTATTAGGATACATTATGCCAGGTATACAGTATTTCGAACTAATTGGAAATTTCGATATTAGCAACTTAATTTCGTCATTATTCTAGATAGGTTCATATTCTGTAGAATAATCATTGGCATGAAAAGTAGGCTGTATAGTTCTTCACGGAACTTCTTGTTAAGTAATAACATGTATTCTTAAATTCGCACGTACAATATTATTAACGTCTGAAATATTTCATTTTAACTTTAGAATAAATTGCCAAATTCCGCCCCTGACAATTTGCCGCTCTAGGCTGCAGCCTACTTAGCCTATTTAGAAATACGGCCCTGGATGTAGGGTGTGGTAGCTATGTAGAGACGAAACGATTAGCTCAGGACTGGGAAGCATGGAGGGCTGCATCAAACCAGTCAAAACACACTCAAACACACACACATGGACTTTAGATTCCCTGACTTCGATGGGATATACCAACAGGAATCCCATCAGTCTCTGAATGTCCAGAACTCATCAAAGAGCATTACGGACAATTCCAGGTAAAACGAGTGGTCAGCACTATCCCCGGATATCAACCCAATCGAACTCGTGTTGGACGTAGGGGAGATATACATTCGCAACTAAGACCATGCTTCTATAAATACAAGGGAACGTGAGGCAGCTATTCATACAACGTAGCTTGTCTCTCGCCCAGTCAATGCATTTGAGATTTTTGAAATATCACGTCCTGTGGTTAGGATTCCACGTAAAATCGGAGGTCTCGTGGTTCATTATCGCGAGATTAACGATCACGTAAAATTACAAGCTTCCTTGTCGTCACTCCAGACTTCTTCCATGGAACTCATTCCTCGTCCTGTTACTGCTCTTTCTCGGGGCACTACACAATATTAGGTTTCCCATCACTTTGGGCATCATTGTGAATTATTTGCAAAAGACGATTCGTGCCACGACTATCTCTCTCGTTGGCAAAGAAGAAGAAAATCGACGTGTTTACTGACGGAAGGACTCGCTCACCCGCTACCTCAATGGGTTTGTATACATAGCTAATGTTTTATTGTAGAAAACTATATGCCATGTCAATATTTCTGTACCGTACTTACCCTGTCTTGACAAAAGTTGTCCACATATTGACCATTCTGTCTCTGACCTTTGCAGCTTCTGAATCTGGGCATATTGGTATTCCATTGTTGAACAGGTAGTTTAGATCATCTCGTTTGGCAACGCCTGTAACACAATGGCAAAGGAATAATCAAGATAAAGCCTTTTGATTGTCGATGTCGATTTTGTTGTTCGAAATGGTGATAATAACATTGAGAGGTCTCCACAAGGCAGGTGTGGTGAGGAGACAACACAGTTGAGTTAGTATCCTTCTTCTGTCTTACACAGGCGGGCTGCACACTTGCCAGCTTGGGGAAGAAAACCACACCGACTAGTTCACGTTATTGTCTATTTGTCGTTACCGTATAGGAATATTATTGGAAACGATCACAGGCATCATTAAGGTACTGCGCCCGAATTCTCCAATCAGCACCTATATCCGCTGCACTGTAAAGGATTGTAGACACGTAGCTACCCAACTCACAAACTTACCATTGTCTGCTAAGTAAAAATTGGGAATCTTAGGAACATACAGGGTATATTTATAAAAAAAACAAGATGTTCAGTAAATAACATATAGCCTACTTTCTCCTAAATGCATGGGTATTGTTATAACTCTTTGTCCTTTTCAAGGAGTATGATTGAATGTTGGTTGTAGTAGCTTGTTGAAATACAACGTGCTATAGGGATATTAAACATGAATATGAGGTGCCCTTTGCTAGTGCTACATCTGTACCAAATTTCGTTCAATTCGGTTTCACCGTGTTTGAATTGATAGGGGGAATCGATTTGCACACATACTTGGCCACCATCTGCAAACTATTGGGCTGATGTTCTTGCAGTTTGGTCAGAATATGTTTCCCACATAAAGATATGGTGTTGCAAAATTTGGTAGAGACTAGATTATTAGGTTGGTCGTAATTACATTTTAGCTTTTAACATTTGGGTGGCCGCGATTACGTTTCCGTCAAGATAGCGGTCATATAAAACATGACACTGAGGTGCCATTTGCTAGTGCTATCTCTGTACCAAATTTCGTTCATTCGGTTCCACCGTGTTCGAATTAATAGGGGGAATCAATTTTGACATAAATATGGCCGCCATCCGCAAACTATTAGGCTAATGACCTTTTAGATTGGTCAAAGGATGCTCCCTCCATAAAGGTATGTTGTTGCAAAGTTTGGTAGAGATCGGGTGGTTATGTTAGTCGTAATTTGATTTACGCTTTAAACATTTGTGGGGCCGCCATTACGTTTCTGTCAATATGGCGGCGATATTAATCATGACACTGAGATGCCCTTTGCTAGTGCTATCTCTGTACCAAATTTCGTTCCATTCGGTTTCACCGTGTTTGAATTAATAGGGGGAATCGATTCTGACACAAAGATGGCCGCCATCCGCAAACTATTAGGCGAATGACCTATTAGATTGGTCAAAGGATGCTCCCTCCATAAAGGTATGTTGTTGCAAAGTTTGGTAGAGATCGGGTGGTTATGTTAGTCGTAATTTGATTTAAGCTTTAAACATTTGTGTGGCCGCCATTACGTTTCTGTCAATATGGCGGCGATATTAATCATGACACTGAGATGCCCTTTGCTAGTGCTATCTCTGTACCAAATTTCGTTCCATTCGGTTTCACCGTGTTTGAATTAATAGGGGGAATCGATTCTGACACAAAGATGGCCGCCATCCGCAAACTATTAGGCGAATGACCTATTAGATTGGTCAAAGGATGGTCCCTCCATAAAGGTATGTAGTTGCAAAATTTGGTAGAGATCGGATGATTAGGTTAATCGTAATTTGATTTAAGCTTTGAACATTCGTGTGGCCGCCATTACGTTTCAGTCAAGATGGTGGCGATATAAAACATGACACTGAGGTGCCCTTTGCTAGTGCTACCTCTGTACCAAATTTCGTTCCATTCGGTTCCACCGTGTTCGAATTAATAGGGGTAATCAATGTTGAAATAAAGATGGCCGCCATCCGCAAACTATTAGGCTAATAACCTATTAGATTGGTCAAAGGATGCTCCCTCCATAAAGGTATGTTGTTGCAAAGTTTTGTAGAGATCGGATGGTTATGTTAGTCGTAATTTAACTTAAGTTTTGAACATTTGTGTGGCCGCCAATACGTTTCCGTCATGATGGCGGCGATATAAAACATGACACTGAGGTTCCTTTTGTTAGTACTACCTCTGTACCAAATTTCGTTCCTTTCGGTTGCACCGTGTTCAAATTAATAGAGGGAATCGATTTTGACACAAAGATGGCCGCCATCCGCAAACTATTACGCTGATGACCTATTAGATTGGTCAAAGGATGCTCCCTCCATAAATGTATGTAGTTGAAAAATTTGGTAGAGATCGGATGATTAGGTTAATCGTAATTTGATTTAAGCTTTGAACATTCGTGTGGCCGCCATTACGTTTCAGTCAAGATGGCGGCGATATAAAACATGACACTGAGGTGCCCTTTGCAAGTGCTGCCTCTGTACCAAATTTCGTTCCATTCGGTTCCACAGTGTTCGAATTAATAGGGGGAATCAATTTTGACATAAAGATGGCCGCCATCCGCAAACTATTCAGCTAATAACCTATTAGATTGGTCAAAGGATGCTCCCTCCATAAAGGTATGTTGTTGCAAACATTGGTAGAGATCGGATGGTTATGTTAGTCGTAATTTAACTTAAGCTTTGAACATTTGTGTGGCCGCCATTTTGTTTCTGTCAATATGGCGGTGATATAAAACATGACACTGAGATGCTCTTTGCTAGTGCTACCTCTGTTCCAAATGTCGTTCCATTCGGTTTCACCGTGTTTAAATTAATAGGGGGAATTGATTTTCACACAAAGATGGCCGCCATCCGCAAACTATTAGGCTAATGACCTATTCGTTTGGTAAAAGGATGCTTCCTCCATAAGGGTATGATGTTGCAAAATTTGGAAGAGATCGGATGATTAGGTTAATCGTAATTTGATTTAAGCTTTGAACATTTGTGTGGCTGCCATTACGTTTCCGTCAAGATGGCGGCGATATAAAACATGACACTGAGGTGCCTTTCGTTAGTACTACCTCTGTACCAAATTTCGTTCCATTCGGTTGCACCGTGTTCGAATTAATAGGGGGAATCGATTTTCACACAAAGATGGCCGCCATCCGCAAACTATTACGCTGATGACCTATCGGTTTGGTCAAAGGATGCTCCCCCCATAAAGGTATGTTGTTGCAAAATTTGGTAGAGATCGGATGATTAGGTTAGTCGTAATTTTATTTAAGCTTTGAACATTTGTGAGGCCGCCATTACGTTTCCGTCAAGATGGCGGCGATATAAAACATGAAGCTGAGGTGTCCTTTGCTAGTGCTACCTTTGTACCAAATTTCGTTTAATTCGCATTTACCGTGTTCGAATTGATAGGGGGGGGGCGACAGACATTCAGAGTACACACACTCACACACACACAGACACACACACAGACTCACACACACACATACACACACACAGACTCACACACACACATACACACACACAGACAGACACACTTTTTTCGCCCTGTGTTGATCTCATAAGTCTACTTTCATTTTTTGCAAAAATCGAAAGTAGGCTAATAGTACTACCAGCCTAGGTACACATTTCTACTAGCATTTACATTTAAGCAATTCGAGAAACTCCGATCTCGAGGGGTGATTAGGTCTGTCTATAGTGAGCGCCTGTATCCTACCTAGCAGTACTATTTTCGGCGTTGACAAAATGAAAACGATTTCACTAAGATAAAATTGGCTAATTCGCTAAAAAGCGCCAGCCGTTTATTGTGCTATGGAAATACACACATGTCCCTGATGTATATCGATAATTAGTGTCTACCTGACACTACAAGAAAAATGAAAATTTAAGATAAACTAAAAAGTGGCATTTATACATAATGTCCTGAAAATAAAGGTTGGAGAATTCGGTACTCCACTGATTCCTTCTTCTCTCATCGAAGAATATAGCATTCCTTTGCTATTACAAAAATTAAACACAAAATTTATTACAAACGATAAACTCGAGTGGAGTTCCTCAGAACCTCCACTGAAATATGAAAAATTATGAAACGGAGTGATTTCAAACATTACCCTATATTATACATTGCGTTTCATATTTGAACCGTAGTTCCACATCTAAATATGCAAGATCAAAATTTACTCAGTATTAAATATATATTCATATGTACAATGATTTGTGATTCGCACAAATATTAACTTAACTGTGTTGAAATGATTTACTTTCCTTTAATATACATGAGTCTTTACTACTCAAACTTTCTGAACAAACACCGTAACTTTATCGGTTGAAAGTATAAATACGTGTCTAAATCAAGAGAACATAGGTGACAAACGTTTAAGTTCAGCACTGCTCTAACTTTGTTTTCTCCCATTTGATTATTAAATTTCGAAAAAATCCTGAAATTCTTTGCTCGACTTACATTTTCTTTGATAAACGTGAATATTCGAAGTGCATTGCATTTTACCTTCATTCCACACTTCCGTTCCAAAATTATACAACAATCATATTATTTCTTAAACACCCTGTACAGAACTTGCCTCAAATGCAATTAAACGATGTCACATTCGCTGTGATCAAAACTAGGAAACATGACTCCTCAGTCTCCTTTTGTGAAAATACGTAACTCATTTACGTCTACGATTCCTTTCTTGCACGGTATTCCAAATCTAAACCCCTTTCAGTGCATTTTCTCAATCAATGGAAAGAAAATCAGTAACTCTATTAAATATCCACTACCATTGTGAATATTGTTCAAGAAACAAACTTTAACAAACTCCTCTATTCTTATACAAAATTTCCTCGTGCCTATAAATTCAAATCTTTAATTACTTTCTGTACAGTTACTTTTATATCACCCTGTGATTTAACTTTCTTAACTCCTATTCACGTATTTAAATTCAGTTATTACATAATTGTAACTATCAAAGAATTGTCAGCAAGAATTCATATTTAAAAATTATATAAGTGTCTCCTCTCTTCCTGTGAATACAAATTTCTGAATTTAATTCAGTTAAGTCCAGCTGATTTATTTTCAGGCAATGGGTAGACTTATCTGAATTGCCCTGTCTCTTCCTGTGAATACAATAACGTCTTAGCTATCTTGGTGAAATATTTTGTTTAATAAATTTTATCTAGGCTTTTTAATGCTCTAAATGTTTTATTTGACACATATAAAGGAACATCTTTGTAACTAGGAAATATGGTTTATTACGTTTACAGCATAGTTCTACATAACTATCTGTTTCATTACAATGAATTTGGTATTTATTGATTTAATTGTCTATGTCAATTATTTAGACTATCTTTTACCAGATTTTATGTCGTGTAACAATCCATTATTGCACACAGTTGGTTTATAATAAATTTCTGACACTCGAATCAACATCTTGAGTTGTCGACATTATTTGACATTTCGTGACATAGCTTTTTAAATATACGGTACTTAAGATGTTCAATATACGTTCCAGCGCTGCGCATAAAACAGATTTATTTAATTTAACGCAAGTATCAATTCTAAACAACTTTATAATGAACTGATTTAACGTTGACAACAGCAATTCGCTAATAAAATTTCGTCCAAATGACTGAAATTTTCAGTGAAAATGACTCCTAAGAAAATACTGATATACTGGATTAAAATCTACACAATTTTAAATAAAATGACAGAATTATACGGTTGATCAATTTGGATAAACACAGAACATGACTACTAAATATATTTCAATCTCTTCACTACCTTGAGCTGGTGACGATCTCTGCTGTAATATGCCTTGTCTGGCAAGACAAATGTGTTTGAGCACAACGCCCACAGCTGCGAAAACCGGTTGTGGCGAGGCCTGCTGGATAACCTCACAGTGGGACAAGGTCGATGACATAACTGGGTTAGTGACCTCTCCGTGTACAGCAAGTCTCTCCCCCACTCCTTCATTCGACTCCAGCATGTCGTTCGGATCTTCTGACGTTACCACTTCACTACGCCGGCATCGCTTCTTAAGGTTGAAATTCGATTGTTCTATAAGTGTCTTTGAGAGTATACTGGATGTATATGAACTCGTGTTATGAAGTATAGATTTGTTCTGCATTTCAGCGCATCGCGTAGATATTCGACTGCGCCATCCATGTTGTGGAATTCTGGATTCAACTTTACATTTCTGTAGTCTCTACTTCCCTATAATGTGCATCTTAGCACGAAGTCATAATCAGATTAATGATTAAACCTACATAACTTCCCCGTCGCCATTTATAAACTGCATTGTGTATAGCTTCCAAGGATGAGCCGAATTGTATGAGTAAGTGAATTGTTTGCATTTATCTGCGTGAGATGTGTAGTAGCTTCGTATCGAAATACTGAAGTAACAAGCTGTGTTTCAAATACTCCACAGACTTGCTGTATGAAGCTTCTCTAAATGTGAGTGCAAATGAACTCAGTCTCGTTCCGATAAGTGTGTTACAAAATCACCGGCCTACATGCTGTGCTGGTCTCAGTCAGAATGTCGCTTGCTTCACAAGTCACAGCCTTCTGACTCCACGCTCTGTACTTTCGTTTTGCGTGGCACTGTCCAAGAAACAACTCGTTTCTACACTGGCGGTCTTGTTCAGACCCGATCTGAATTAGGAATGACTGCTCGTTCTTGCTCTCCGTGTACGGCAAGTTTATCACGTTTCCTCCCCTCTCGAGGTGTAACGTAGCTCCACAGACTACCCCTCACTCACTGTGCCATCAACCTTGGTCACTTCTCCCCCTTCATGACGTTACACTCACTTCTCGTGGTGTGACGCATTCTTACAATGTAGGCCTCCCTACATTCAGATAATAAATACACAACCATATTTAAATAGTTCCTTCTTTTCTTCTGGCCTTCCGTAATTGTTTATATTAATAATGATGCATGGTATTACACTCTATTTCAGCTTAGGTTTTCCATATCTCACACATTTTTAAGGAATAAGAGATTTTAATTCATTCTTTTATTTTTCCTGCGATCCAGTTCGTATCCCGTCTGAATCTTAGTATTGGCCTTAAATAAATTCGGGCGCAGTACCTAGTAGATGGCTATAATATAGAAAGAAAGACCATAATTTAAGAAAATTATTTTCCAATGTTTATCCATATCGAAGATCAAACCTAGTATATTGTGCCTATCCCGGATTGGACGATGAAGTGCGATGATACAGCTAGTGACGCCGTATTTGTGAGCAACAGAACACTGCCACATTCCAAAAATGTTTATGCATTGGAATTTAATTGGGAGTAATTTCACATGGATAGCGTGTTAGGGATGAGATTCCTACAATATCGCGGATTACGAGGGATCGTTGGTAGGTGGGTTTTCCTCAAGATAAATCCAACAATGAATAATAATAATAATAATAATAATAATAATAGTAAAAATAATAATAATGCCATTGGTTTTATGTCCCTTTTAACTATTGTGGCTTTTAGAGACGCAGGGGTGCCGGAATTTTGCCCCGAAGGGGATCTTTAACTTGCCAGTAAATCTACTGACAAGGCTTCCTCGCATTTGCGCACCCTCAAATGCCAGCTGACTGCGCCAGGATACGAACCTGCAACCTAGGGCCCAGCAAGCGAGAACGTTACCGCTGAACCACTCAGCCAGCAATGAATAAACTCGAGTCCTAAACCAAATACGCAGGATCTAAGTACCACCAAGAAAAACGCAAATCCAAATTTTCTTGCCATTTGTTTATTCTTGAGAAACAAACATCGAAGAATAAACACTCCTAAGAATAATCCTCTTCTCGATCTGGGCTCGTTAGCAACAATTTAACTACCTATTAATTTATTCTCTTTTTGCAGTTTGAAAAATGTAGCAATATTATGTCGGCTTGTTAATAAGAACCTAACCTATGTCCTGCGCTATGAACAAGGAGATTTAAATGAAATGGAATTTTATTAAATTAAGTAAACTTCGATTGTCTGTCACCATTATGCTATTTGACATAAATCATAAGTTAAACAATCTTCACTTGTTCACATTTTGAACTGGGTGACCTAACTCTGCTTCCGTCACACATAAAACTGATGAGTCAAATTATAACATCTATTGTATTTACCAAGTGCCGGTTACCCACCCATGATTGATGAAATTCGTATATGCTTATTGGAGCTAACTGGTTGACGCTGTAAACAAAACGAATTGTCATGGCGACCAAGTGGCGGTCATTATAAAATTTATAAGGGGTGGGTCAAATACAAAAATATTTTTAAAAATTTGATCAAAGCGGGGAAATTTTCACCATTTCTTTCGTTTATCTGATAGGGAGATATAGATTAGAGAGGCCAGTTGACGTTGTTTAAATCACATATTGTACCCAACTGTCATCATGTGGACCACGAGTTCGTATCCCATCTTACTCACGGTCTTTCGAGGTATGGGACGTTCCTGCCCACCATACGACCACATGCTCAGGATTTGAGTCTACCAGGTAACTACTCTACAGGAAATACACAACATTTTCCTAAAATGAACTATTTACTGGTCTAAAATCATGGCTATACAACAAATACAAATAAAGGACAAATTATATTTAACTCCCACAAATCAAAATAGGGTTATTCTGTGAGTTTTCTTCTTAGAATAGTGCTACACTGCACTCAAATCTAATTCTAGCATCCTGTCAATGATATTTTCAGACTTCCATGGGTTTCCCTAGTGTTCATCATGTGACACAATCTTAGTTAATTGGAGTATCATAACACAAAAATCACATATCACATCAAAATGACCTTAATAAAACATTACTCCGTTTCTTATGGCATTTACCTTGATTAGCATAAATTCATTATTTTCTGCATTCATTAACAAATATTTGTTGTGTCGTGCGAATCATCTTCCTTCTTTCCATCAATATGAACGCTTTAAGAAAAGTGGTACTTATCCCTTCCAAAATAAACATGGATAGAATATTTTATAGTTTCACCATACAACGATTTTCTGGGTCTTGTCGGGCTTATCATCGTTACAAATGTGTCATGTTCTGGGAAAACACATACCCGTCTGCATAAATTAGCGTGAACTGGCAAAATGCATTCTAAAGGAAGATGCCTACATTATTTTGGTTCAGTTTTCCTCCTCAGAGAATAACTGAGCCAAATATTATCTGATTTCTATGATCCAACAACGTATGTGAGTTGCAACACACCATTCAATTCAATTGTTGTTGTTTGAGTCTTCAGTCTTTTGACTGGTTTGATGCAGCACTCCATTCCTCCCTGTCCTGAGCTAATCGTTTCATCTCTACATAGCTACCACACCCTACATCTGAGGCAATCTGTTTAACATATTCTAACCATGGTCTACCCCTACAGTTCTTGTCCTCGACCCTTCCTTCCATAACTAAGCTTGCTATTCCTGGGTGTCTTAGTATGTGTCCTACCAACCTATCTCTTCTCTTAATTAGCAGTCGCCAGAAACATCTCTCCTCTCCCACTCGTCTTAATACCTCTTTGTTTGTAACCCTATCTACCCATCTGATCTTCATCATTCTCCAGTAACACCACATTTCAAATGCTTCAATTCTCCTCTTTTCTGCTGCACCAATAGTCCAAGTTTCACTTCCATAGAGCGCCACGCTCCAGACAAAGGCTTTCAAAAATGACTTCCTAATACCTATCTATATTCGATGTCAGCAGATTCCTTTTTTGTAGAAATGCTTTTCTTGCCTGAGCCAACCTACTTTTATATCCTCTTTGCTTCGTCCATCACTGGTTATTCTGCTTCCTAAGTAACAGAAATCTCCTACTTCCTTCAGCTTTTCACCTGCCAATTTGATCTCCATAGAGGTTTCTGATTTATTTCGGCTGCATTCCAGTATTTTTGTTTTACATTTATTAATTTTCATCATGAATTCTTTCCGTAAGACGGAGTCCATACCATTCAAAAACTCATTCAAATCCTCAGGCTTGTTGGCCAAGATGACGATGTCATCAGCAAATCTCAGAGTTGAAATTATTTCTCCTTGAATCTTCACTCCCACTTTAAATTTTTCTCTAATTTCCTTCATTGCTTGTTCAATGTAACGATTGAAAAGTATGGGTGATAAGTTGCAGCCTTCCTTACACCTTTCATAATACCAGCTTCTCTCTCATATCCTTCAACTCGAATGACTGCTGTCTGGTTTCTGTATAGATTGTATATCACCCTCCTATCCCTGTACTTTATTCCAATCGATTTCAAAATGTCAAACAATTTAGTCCAATCAACGTTATCAAAAGCCTTTTCTAAGTCTACAAAAGCCATGAACGTTCTCTTATCTTTCCTTATTCTACCTTCCAAAATCAGCCTAAGACTTAGTACAGCTTCCCTTGTTCCTACATTTCTCCTGAAACCAAACTGGTCTTCACCCAACTCCGTTTCTATCTGGCTCTCAATCCTCTTGTAAATTATTCTAGACAGGATCTTTGAAGCATGAGTAATCAAGCTGATTGTACGGTAATCTTCTGCGCCGATAAAGGTCTATTAATAATAATAATAATGCGCGTCAGAGTAGCAGTGGAAGATAAAATCAACAAGGTCGCAAATGGATGGGGAAAAGACGTCTTGCTCGACCCGGTGCTGGGCCCAAGGTTTTCGGAGCGAGCAAAAGATGATTTCCAAAAAACAAAATGCAAACGAATAATTGCTTAATGCAATAATCAAAAGTGCAGAAACGAGATTCCCATAAAATTAATTAAATAAATCCCAGAGCCGTGTTAATCGTGCCTTTGTTACGTCACAAAGACAAGATTGACGAAATCGAGATAAGGATAAGGATAAGGAAGGGGAACTTAAATGTAAGAAATGAAAAGACAAGGGAGCTATATTACTTAAAATATAAAAATGTATTAAGGATAAAAGAAAGAGCGTGTACACGAAATAAACATATTATTTAAAACAAAGAAAAAGGCAAGCTATGACAAGATCAGTAATACAAAAGAAACCCAATACCAAGAATAAAGAATTCAAAAACTTAAAAAAAAAACTAAAAAGCACGACAGAACCTGAGTACCGCTCAACAACATGAATCTAACGAAAAGATACAAACTTGAAAGAAAATAAAACGAAACTTACAAAAGTTAGAGAGAAACGACAAACTTGCAAAAAGTCAAACTTCGAACTGCTAAGACGCGAAGCTTTTCATGATGTTATTGTAAACATACCTGAGGGATGGGGGAGGAGTGAGGGGAGTAAAACAAAGGGAAGAGAGATTTCACGGAGGTAGGAAGAAGGGGAAGAAAAGGGGGAATATCATTAAGTTATGTAATACGGCGAAAATCGAAAGATAAAAACAAAACAAAAGGAAAATGAGATATACGGAGATACATTACATTACAATTGACTTGGGACGAAAGAGACCGGTAAAAATCGAAAGCACGCTATAAAAAAAACAGGCTTATACTCCAACATAATGCCGCAACAACACGACATATAAAAAAAGAATAATATGACATCGGAGCTGGAGAAAATCCCAGTTAACCACCGTCACATATATTCTATAAACAAAGGGGACACGTATTAGTGGGACGTTGGACATCAGTCCCGTTACCTCACACATACTGTCCACAAACAAAGGTCCAATTGCTACCAATCAAATGAAACATTTGTGGTACAAAGAGACACCGACGCAAAAGACGAGCACTAAGGCCCGACAGGAAATATATTTAAGCCAAGACGCAGAAACGCAATACTTTCGAATCTTACAGGTATTAACCAAAATAATAAAACTGTGAGGTGGGCACATAACACAAGCAACAAAAAGAACTCCGCCGTATGACATTACGCAAGGTCCCGGAGATCTGGTTCAAGGATTAAAATACTAACAATAACATCTTGAAAAGGAAAGATAATTAAGTAAAAGAAGGAACGTTTAACAAAAACAATTACATTGCGTTAGATAGAAATACATTGAGCCGTACTCACATTCCGCTGCGCCATGAGGGTGGGCCTCTGCCCGAATACACACGTTCGCCTTACATCTCGGCGCGTCTAAGACTGACCAAGCTTCTGTCCCCCCAGAGGGGAGAGAAGCCTCTCAGAAAAATCAAATGCGTAGTTTGGGAGTGGCCCCAAACTCGCGTCAAATATTGTCAGAGCCAATGGCAGAACGAATTGCACAACAAAATGCAAGGTAGCAACAACACTAGCCAATACGAGAGAACAAGGCAGTATGTAGCCAGGGGTTGCACAACGTTAGACAGAGAGATACATACAGACAAACTGCGCACTTTTAAACTCTCGAGGCGTAATATAGAGATGTCACAACACATGACAATAATAATAATAATAATCATGATGATAATAATAATAATTACAATAAATTCTGAAAAGTGGTTCAAATTCCACCGCTTTCTCCAACAAAAATTCTTTTACATAACAAAGGCATAAAAGAATTTTTTCTTTTTCATAACAAAATTATATAAAATAACATTCTTCGATTAGATACATTTGAACAGGGTGAAGGAAAGAAGATTACATCATGTACACCAGATACACACATGAAAAATTAAGACATAATAAAATGTTCTCACATTTCTCTTATTCATAAGACGCAGCTTAATTAAAAGTTCTTTGAACGTCATAACTTCCATAAAAGGCTTGACGAAACGCAAGTCTCTTTTCTCAAACACACATATATTTTCATACACACGTATTCACGAAGATGTTCACTGGTGAGGAAAATTTTTTCTTTTTTGGTACGAAAGAAAAAAAAGACTTTAAAATGAAATTAAAACAACAAAAATTGAAATTATATAAAGGATCAGTACAGCCGTGAAATAAAGGCGGATCCTACCTCTACTGCACGTCAATACGTCACACATATTAAAAATGGATGTACCAAAAAGAAAATAATGATAATAAAACGGTCAATCTTGAGCTAGACTCTGCCAGATGACGTGGAGAAAGCGAAGTCTTCTTAATGGCGACCTTCTGGAAATCAGCCAATTTTCTAATAATAAAAGAAAGAAAAAGGTTAAATCATGATCACAAAAAAATATAAAGGGGAGCACCCTGTATACAAAATAAGGCTTGCGTCGGGGAAATATTTGGGGTTACATAAGCTCCGTAAGAGGGAAAGTGGATTCATTCTGCCAGCTGGAAAGTAAAAGTATGAATAGGCAGGGTCGTCAGACCAAATGAAAGAAGAGAAAACGAGCCGTGAACGGGGTCTAAAGGATACACCGGCCACTTCTCAGGTACTTGGAGACTAGCTATCGCTACCGGAAACACTCTCCAAATATATGACAGATACAGGAAAATAATACACATTATCTTAGAGAAAACATTATATTGAAATGATTTATAAAAACATGATATCACAAAAACGTAAAACAGAAGTTACGATAAATAGTAAACAACTATATCAATAAACACATCACTGTCACTACAAGAAAAGAATGTAAGTCAACAGACCATCTCAGGCGTTGTCGAACAATAGCAAGTCGTGTCTGCAGCTCGGACAATGGGCCGGCCGGCTCCCTACAA
Organism: Meconema thalassinum; assembly: GCA_946902985.2. Classification (NCBI taxonomy): domain Eukaryota; kingdom Metazoa; phylum Arthropoda; class Insecta; order Orthoptera; family Tettigoniidae; genus Meconema; species Meconema thalassinum. The sequence goes on along the minus strand of OX336388.2, from coordinate 1,200,531,113 downwards.
CAAAAGCAGGCAGGTACCGGAAATTGCCTTAGGCAGAAGTATAGTTCAACACATCTTTCGAAATCCTCCGTGTAACTCAGGCGGCCACGGGTGTCTCCTGCCTAACTAGATACATAGTAGGAGTAAAGGGGAAAAATGTACTAATAACATTCATCAAAAGACATTAGATACTAACAAATGAAAAGGAATAATAACTCAAAGTAGCTGTCGAAACAAAAAATACCATTCCGGACAGAGAACGAAAATCCAAATAATTACGTTACAAAATACCTTCCAAATAAAAGGAACAGACTGGAACCTCGCATAAAACCAATCAAGACCAGACATACAATCAATCAAACTCGAAACCCAATAATAAATATTACCAACCCACAAAAATAAAATGGTTACAGCGTCAATATACGGGCCGTAGACCTCAGAGGTACCGCATTAAAAAAAATTAAAGACAGAGAGGGTATGGCCTATCCCATACAAATATAAGAAAATTGGGTAATGCACGCCAGAGTAGTTCACACGAACATCAATGTCCCATACCAAGGATGCCGTAGACCTAAAATGGTTGGTATCTCTGAGTAATACTTATCGTATATTTGGTTTGCCAATAAAAACGAATAAATAGTTCGTACGTAATATATATATAGTTTAAATTGAATAGGGTATAAAATCAAAATTGAACTAAATTTGAAACCACCCACAAATAACTGTTGATAAAAATTCATTAAACTCATTGACACACACATTCGTCTCAAAATACAACCAACAACAACAACACTACATACATACTCCTTCCCATAAACAAATCGAAATTTCCCCATTACATCAGAATGCTAATATGAGTCGTTGGAACACCATGGAAACTCAAATAACGGACTACAGGTCATCGTGACAAACTTCATCCCATACTAAAGATTGACGAATCGTGTAGAATCTATGTACATCCTAAGTGGGCGTCGAAGCCGTGGGACAGGTCCCAAACCCTAATTCCGACGGAGACCTCACCTAGCAGGTTTCCCAACGAAATACACACTGCCATACTGAACATATAGTAACATCAAGCTTACCGTATATAAACAATTTTAAATGAAAACCTACATTGAAATCCCCTGACAAAAATAAAACAATCACCCTCCCTAATTATGAAACAAACTTAACTCCCAATCATAACACACATAATAGCTCAACAGACCATTCATTCATAACTGAAACAACAAACACTTTACTAACATCAAACGTTAGTATAATTACGCGAGGCTCAAGGTGGGTCGGGGTGACCGTAGGATTTAAAGAGACGGTTCCCATAAGTGGGCCTACCTTCATTGGGGAAAATTTCGGAGAAAGAGGGGCGGGGGTTTTTAGGCTGCACGGTAATGACAAGAAACCTGTCAGCAGCTGTTCCAGACCGAGACATATGAAGGGGTGAGGCGAGTTCTGAGAAATATCACAGTCAACTAAGCGACTATTTACAACAAAGGTAAGGACTCAAACCCTTGAGAGAAATGCATTTTCTACTTCACAGAAAGTAAAATAAAAACGTCCACAACACTGACGAAATGAAAAGGAAGAGAAAGCAAACAAAATTTCCTGTCGCCTTAAAATCACCGTTAACTAAACAAATGTCTACTAGAGGAAGCAAATACATAAAAGTAGGTTACAATACCGTGACGTGTCGTGTTCCAGCGATGCGATGTACTCACTGATATGTTGCCACTGTTCACCTCGAAGCTGGGTCTTTTGGATGTCTTGTTTACTTGAGGGACTAAACCACCTTTCCTTGGAGATGGGTTTCCTGGATGCCCGTAGTTCACACAGAAAGTAACTTCACCCTTTCTTCAGGGGTGGGGAAAAACAATTCACTGAATTCCTTAAACTCAAAGAAAAACAAATTTTAATACAATGTAAATGAAGAGAAAAATAATAAAAGGTTAATAACTTGAGAGAGGTGAGGAGGGAACGATTTCGCACGCAACCACGCGATCTGCTACCATTGCGCCGATAAAGGTCTGGGTAATAATAATAATAATGCGCGTCAGAGTAGCAGTGGAAGATAAAATCAACAAGGTCGCAAATGGATGGGGAAAAGACGTCTTGCTCGACCCGGTGCTGGGCCCAAGGTTTTCGGAGCGAGCAAAAGATGATTTCCAAAAAACAAAATGCAAACGAATAATTGCTTAATGCAATAATCAAAAGTGCAGAAACGAGATTCCCATAAAATTAATTAAATAAATCCCAGAGCCGTGTTAATCGTGCCTTTGTTACGTCACAAAGACAAGATTGACGAAATCGAGATAAGGATAAGGATAAGGAAGGGGAACTTAAATGTAAGAAATGAAAAGACAAGGGAGCTATATTACTTAAAATATAAAAATGTATTAAGGATAAAAGAAAGAGCGTGTACACGAAATAAACATATTATTTAAAACAAAGAAAAAGGCAAGCTATGACAAGATCAGTAATACAAAAGAAACCCAATACCAAGAATAAAGAATTCAAAAACTTAAAAAAAAAACTAAAAAGCACGACAGAACCTGAGTACCGCTCAACAACATGAATCTAACGAAAAGATACAAACTTGAAAGAAAATAAAACGAAACTTACAAAAGTTAGAGAGAAACGACAAACTTGCAAAAAGTCAAACTTCGAACTGCTAAGACGCGAAGCTTTTCATGATGTTATTGTAAACATACCTGAGGGATGGGGGAGGAGTGAGGGGAGTAAAACAAAGGGAAGAGAGATTTCACGGAGGTAGGAAGAAGGGGAAGAAAAGGGGGAATATCATTAAGTTATGTAATACGGCGAAAATCGAAAGATAAAAACAAAACAAAAGGAAAATGAGATATACGGAGATACATTACATTACAATTGACTTGGGACGAAAGAGACCGGTAAAAATCGAAAGCACGCTATAAAAAAAACAGGCTTATACTCCAACATAATGCCGCAACAACACGACATATAAAAAAAGAATAATATGACATCGGAGCTGGAGAAAATCCCAGTTAACCACCGTCACATATATTCTATAAACAAAGGGGACACGTATTAGTGGGACGTTGGACATCAGTCCCGTTACCTCACACATACTGTCCACAAACAAAGGTCCAATTGCTACCAATCAAATGAAACATTTGTGGTACAAAGAGACACCGACGCAAAAGACGAGCACTAAGGCCCGACAGGAAATATATTTAAGCCAAGACGCAGAAACGCAATACTTTCGAATCTTACAGGTATTAACCAAAATAATAAAACTGTGAGGTGGGCACATAACACAAGCAACAAAAAGAACTCCGCCGTATGACATTACGCAAGGTCCCGGAGATCTGGTTCAAGGATTAAAATACTAACAATAACATCTTGAAAAGGAAAGATAATTAAGTAAAAGAAGGAACGTTTAACAAAAACAATTACATTGCGTTAGATAGAAATACATTGAGCCGTACTCACATTCCGCTGCGCCATGAGGGTGGGCCTCTGCCCGAATACACACGTTCGCCTTACATCTCGGCGCGTCTAAGACTGACCAAGCTTCTGTCCCCCCAGAGGGGAGAGAAGCCTCTCAGAAAAATCAAATGCGTAGTTTGGGAGTGGCCCCAAACTCGCGTCAAATATTGTCAGAGCCAATGGCAGAACGAATTGCACAACAAAATGCAAGGTAGCAACAACACTAGCCAATACGAGAGAACAAGGCAGTATGTAGCCAGGGGTTGCACAACGTTAGACAGAGAGATACATACAGACAAACTGCGCACTTTTAAACTCTCGAGGCGTAATATAGAGATGTCACAACACATGACAATAATAATAATAATAATCATGATGATAATAATAATAATTACAATAAATTCTGAAAAGTGGTTCACTTCACATCTGTCAGCTCCCACTTTCTTTGGTATAGGGATGATTACATTCTTCTTGAAATCAGGGGGTACCTCACCTGTCTCATAAATCCTACACACCAAGTGAAATAACCTGATCAGACCTTCCTCTCCTATGGAGCGTAGCAACTCAATCGGTATATTATCTATGCCTGGTGCTTTGTTCCTGCTTAAGTCTTCCAAAGCTCTATCAAATTCTGATCTCAATATTAAATCTCCTTTCGCATCCTCATAAATTTCCTCCTCCCTTTCCATTACATGATTCTCAATCTCCTGTCCCTTATACAAACTCTCTATGTAAGCTTTCCATCTCTCAACCTTTTCTTCCCTATCTGTTAGAGGCTTTCCATTTGTGTCCTTAATATTACAGCACTTGGTCTTCTTTTCCCCAAAAGTATTCTTAATCCTTCGATAAGCTGTGTCTACTTTTCCTAATTTCAGACAATTTTCTATACCAGCACATTTCTCTTTCAACCATTCTTCTTTCGCTTCCTTGCACTTCTTGTTAACCTCATTTCTCAGACGTCTGTATTCTGCTTTCCCCTTTTCATCTCTTACATTCTTGTGCTTCCGCCTTTCATCCATCAATTCGAGTATATCCTGAGGGATCCACGGTTTTCTACCTATTCTCTCTTTCCTACCAATGTTTTCTTCTGCGGATTTTGTTATTTCATTCCTCAAAAGTGCCCATTCGTCTGCAATTGAAGTTTGTTTAGGATTTTTCATTAGTCCTTCCTTTATACTCTTCTTGAATCTTTCGTTTACATCCTTCTCTTTCAGTCTGTCTATTGCCCACCTTTTTGGCTTTTGACTTTTCTTCAGTTTCTTCAACTTTAATCTGCATTTCATTACAACCAGATTGTGATCAGAGTTTATGTCAGCACCAGGATATGTTTTACAATCCAAAATCTGGTTTCGAAACCTCTGCTTGACCATAATGAAGTCGATTTGGTAACGCCCTGTATCTCCTGGTCTCATCCATGTGTATATTCTTCTATTGTGGTTATTGAATAAGGTGTTAGCTATGACCAACTCATGCTCAGTGCAGAATTCTACCAGCCTGCTTCCTCGATCATTCCTTTCACCTAATCCGAAATCTCCTACTATCTTCCCTTCTCTCCCTTTTCCTACCACAGCATTCCAATCTCCCATTACTATAACATTTTCATCACCCTTGATATACCTCAGAATTTCGTCTATTTCTTCGTAGACCTTTTCAACATCCTCATCATGAGCTTGACTGGTAGGCATATAGACTTGTACCACTGTGGTGCAGGTAGGTTTAGTATTTATTTTTGCTACAATAATCCGTTCACTATATTGCTCATAATATTCCACCCGCTGTCCAAGTTTCCTACTCAATATGAGGCCAACCCCTGCTTGGCCATTGTTTGATTTAGTGCTAATGACCCTATAGTCTCCTGACCAAAAGTCCTGTTCTTCCTGCCAGCGCATTTCACTAATCCCAACCAAATCCAACCTCAACCTATCCATTTCCCTTTCTAAGTTTTCTAACCTTCCATTTCCTAGCAGACTTCTAACATTCCACGCTCCGATCCGTAGAATGTCAGAGTTCCTCTTTGTCACTTCTGTGATGTTAACCCCCTCTCGAGTAGTCCCCACCCGGAGATCCGAACGGGGGACTAGTTTACCTCCGGATTGAAATTTTACAAGGGAGGAGGCCATCATCACATGTATTTATGCATAGAGAGGTGCATATCCTCGGGAATAGCAAACGGCTGTAGTTTCCCCTTGCTTTCAGCCGTGCAGCAGGACGCAGTGTAGCCATTGTTTGGCTTATATTATCAATATCTTAACCGTCTATAAGACTAGTAAAGAATTGATTTATTCTGAAAGGCTGCTACTCCCTTTCAGAATAAGTAAAGAGCAATTCTACTAACAAAAATACTAACCTTCTACGGTACTAACAATTAAATACCAAAATTCTACTAACGAAAAAATACTAAAGTTCCACCAACAACAAATACTACCACTAAAACAGTCTGTCACCAGACACACTCACATGCAATCACACATCACAGTCTACTGAAACAATGAACTATAACTAATAAACAATGCAACTGTTACCAGACACACTCACACACCACAGTCTAATAGAACAATGACATATATCTAATAGACAAACTAACTACCTACTTACAACTAACTACATACTTACTGTACTGTTATTTGAATTGACAATATTTACAAAATGCAATTTAGATAGAAAATACTTACAGGAAGAGAGCAAAGATAATGCCAATGGTTATCCTTCGTATAGGAGAAGAAATAATGGACGGATCATTACAAAAACAATTCGAGGCATTGACATTGAAATCGATAGTCGATTCATTGCTCCCTACAATCCAAGAATAATAAACTCGAACCTTTGCTGTCTTATTTCTTATTTTTAACGCTCTTAAAAAATCCGACAGCTTTGGCCAGGTTTGAACCCGCTATCTTGGGCATAGAAGCTCAGCATGCTACCGACTACGCCACCGAAGCCGCTCAATTCAAGTTTCTTAATCTTGTTGTGCTGAAAGATGAATTCTGGCAAAACATGGCACATAAATTCTACGAAGTATTGAGGAACTGTCATATGTGCTACGGTTGTAGTTAATCTTGTATTGGTATTGACGAATACTTTGTCCATAGAAGCTATCTTGAACTTGTTGGTCGAATATGTTGTTTATGAAGGATAGCATTGATATGTCTGTTCTGAAAATCTTATCCTATTTTTCTGCTTCACGGACCTGAAATGAATTTGTTTGGAGGGTATAATTTGAACAAAAATGGAGAAAATTGAACAAAAATAAGGTCTATTAGACTGATTATTATACAAAGACTTACTTAATCAAAATTTGAAGTTGAACGTGCCTGTTGAAAAAAATCCTATGTGACAGATTGTTTCTAACACCTGTAGAAGAAAAATGGACATTCATCATCATCATCTTGCACAGTTTCCAGCCACTGGCCGGGTCTGTTTGGAACACAAGCCTCTCCAACGTCTTCTGTCTTCCCACCATCTCTCAGCCTCTCTTCTTCACGCTTTCTTCCACCCCCTCAGCCACCTGTCTCTCGGTCTCTTTCCTTCCCACTTCGTCTCGTGTATCCTCCTGGGTAACCTCTTCTCCTCCATTCGTTTTATATGTCCATACCATCTAAGTCTAGATTTCTCTATACCATCCTGTAATGGTTCCTCCTTCATTAATTCTCTGGTCCTCTCATTTCTTATTCTGTCCATCTTTGTAGCTCCAATACTGCTTCTCAAGAACCTCATCACACTGGCCTGTATTTTGCTCTTCTCCCTTCCTTTCATAACCCAGGTCTCCGAGGCATACGTCAGGATAGGGACATAGTACGTCCGATATATGATCTTTTTGCTGATCTGAGGGACATCCTTGCTCCATAACATGCTTCTCACACTCCTCCGGAATGCTTCTGCCTGTCTCCCCCGCTCATTTATTTCTTTATCGTTTCTTCCATTATCTTGTATCAGGATTCCCAGATACTTGAAACTCTCCACTTTCTTCAGCAGCTCTCCACCAATTGTTATTCCCGTTGTGGTTCTTTCCTTCTTCCTTGTTGTGATCACCATCTCACTCTTATTTATGCTAAATTTCATCCCATATCCTTATATTATTCCTTCCCACATGTCCAACTGTTCCTGTACCTCCTCCTCCTTGTTTCCCCAAATCATCAAATCATCTGCAAACACCATTGCTTTCATCTTTCCTTCCCCAATTACTTGTGCCACTCGGGTCATTATGTCATCCATCACCACAATGAAAAGTAACGGTGACAGTGCACTTCCTTGTTTCAGGCCGTTTCTCTGTTCCAACCAGTCCGATCTCTCTCCTCCCACTTTCACACAGCTCATGCTTCTCTTGTACATCTCCTTTATCCTCCTTATAGTCCATTTTTCTACTCCTCTATCCTCCAGGGACTTCCATACCTTGTTTCTGCATACACTGTCATATGATTTCTCAATGTCCAGGAAGGCCATCAGTAGATCTGTTCCATACTCATAGTGCTGTTCTTGTAACAGCCTTACAGCAAAAATCAAATCCACTGTGGACCTTCCTGCTCTGAAGCCATGTTGTTCTTCCCTCATCCCTCCTTCAATCCATGTCCTAATTCCCCTTTCCAAAACTTTCTCAAACATCTTTTCACAATGACTCATCAGTGTTATTCCCCGATAGTTTCTGCATTCTGTTCTACTACCTTTCTTGAAGATCGGGACAATTATTCCCTTTTTTCAGTCCTCTGGGGTCTTCCTTTCCTTCCATGCTGCCTTCATCACTCGGTACAACCATTGTATCCCCACCTCTCCTGCTGCTCTCACCATCTCCACACTCAACTCATCCACACCCGGTGCCTTTCCTCCTTTCATCTTCCTCACAGCATCTTCCACTTCTTTCCATGTTAAGTCCTTTTCTGTTTGCAGTCCATCTTCCTCTTCCCCGATTTCTTCCTCCTCGCCGTGGTTCAGAAGTTCTTCAAAATATTCTTTCCACATTTTCTTCAGTTCTTCCCTATTTTCTATCTCTTGTCCCCTTTTGTTCACCATTCTAACATAATCCGTAGGATCCTTCCGCCTCTTATTTTTTACCATCCCATACAGGACCTTTTTTGTACCTTCTCTATCCTCCTTCATCATCTTTGTCCACTCTTCCATCCACTTTCTTCTCTCCTCAGCCACTACTCTCTTTGCCTCCTTCTGTCTTTCCTGGCATCATCATAATACTCATATCTTAATTGCATATTGAAATATCGAGATTCTTCAGTGTCCTATCGTGACTCTAATTTACAAGGGACCGGTCGACCGACCTTCCTCCCCCTCAGCAGGCAATAAAATTCGTTCCAGCTGGCTAGTCAAGATGGCTGCCGCAGAAGTGGTCTACAACCCCACCTCTCTCTGCTGTCAAGGTCAAGTTTGTTTACAATTGCAGTACTGGAGTTACGCTAAGTGTGGCTCCTAAGTAATTGAGTCATTTAATTATTTAACACCTATCCTTATAGTGTATTGGGCTCAACTGTCTCCTTAATTAATATTCATGGCTGGGGTGGAATTCTAGTGATAGCCTTGCCGTTCTATGGTGACTACTGGTGGCTTTAGACGCGCATCATAGTGAAAATCCACGATTTTCACCAGCAGCTGTCAATAAAATATAAGGAAATCTGCGTTTCCTACACGACGAATATGATCCTTACCTCTCAGGGTAGGTCATTGATACATATGCTCACTGCGTCTCGACGGACGTCATTAGTGGCCATAATTCATGCAAGCGTTGGATACAGACAGGCTCTGTCCAATTCGCTGCGAATAATACAGTATGCTCAAGGGCGATACTACTCGTAGATTCAGCCAACTTCTCACCTAACGCGCAAGCTATACTAGTTGGTCCCCGCAATTATTTATTTACGTAAATCACTGGATTCTACGTTAATTCTGCACGCTTATGCGGCTTCAAACAATACTTCACATAGATGACTCCATTATTAAGGCACCCGCGTTCTCTCTGTCATACCACTTAAGCCAAAGCTTTACATAGCTCCTAACAAAAATGTAATAAATTTACTGGCTTACTTTACTTTAATGGTCCTCAAACATAATCCTAAGGATTGACCATATCAAATATTCATTCACATTTCACTGACACTGAAAAAGCTCTCGTATTTCGCTATATTCCACGTTACTTTCTTACTGTTTACCACAATACAATATCTTTATATTAGACATGACACTTTGAACGTTATTTAGGCCAAAAATGCCTATTACTTTACTGTTGCCGACCCCAGATTATTATTCTTATTACTCATTTAACGTTACCGTTACATCCATCACTATTTTCGACCTAAATGGCCCTAAACAAATCACCTTCCAAGCCATATTTTATTCAAGACGAGTGGTGAAAACTCGTTCAGTAAGTGACTATTACATCTTATTTTCAAAGTGATAAATCGTTACATGGTGAACTATTTAGTTATAATGACATTATAAAATGGTACTCACTCTTTCTTTTTCGCTGGATGGTGCCAGCGCTTCAGCTTTGGCGCTACCATGACGCTTGATTTAAGCCATCATGTTATCCTTTACACAACACTTAGATTCACACATTTTCCACCTGATAAACATACTTTTATCAGTGGCCTCTTTCACTTCTACACACTGCATATTAATCACTATACACATGAACACTTTTAAATCACTATTACACAATTTATGTACGTTTATTCACTACTTCACAGGTTGATCCTTAAATCGGACTTCATCTACGCCTGATCTCAGAGATGCGATGCAATTATGACAACCGCTGGTCTACGTGAAAATCTAACAGCGTTTTACGGACGTTCGATCCTCGTCACCTGCAATCTTGTTCAGCTCACTATCCAGATTAGGTGGCAATGATTCCCAAGCTCCCATCATTGTAGTGATCCTGATGATAATGTCATATACAATTCTGACAATACCTCCCGGTATATGAACTGTTCAAAAACATTATAAGTTCCCTTTTTCGCTGTGGCGAATTTATATTTGCGTCAGATAATAGATAAATATCTGTATTAAATTACTTTCGACGCACTTCATGATTACTTATGAAGCTTTATGACTTGCTTCTATTGTTCTTCAACGGCGGAGCGTTGATACTTTAACATTTGGCGTGCTTACTGGCAGCGTCTTAGTTACGTGTATACTGTAGAATAACTCTAGGCGAACTGGCTTGGTGTGAGCTGCTCTCCCTTATAAAGGTTTCTCGTACAAAATAGTCCACTGGACACATGAGAGCGACTCCTTTCTTGAAATAATACCTCTTCAGCCGAAATGACATCTACATCTTGTTTATTTAAGTGTGGAGGTTTCAAAAACATTCGCGTGCCGGTGATCGCTTCGGCCAATTAATTACAATTAATTGCCTTAGTTCAGCGCGTCAGGACGCTACTGTGGTGGTTCCCCGTTGGCTGGTCACAAAAACACTGCTCTCGAGCGTAAGCTAGGTTGTAATTCGTTCATTTGGAGATATAGGCATTAATTTAGGTGAAAAACCACTCCTAAATTACCTCTCCGTGAATATATTCACCTGGGTGTATATTTCAATGCATTTCAATACTCCACTTGGCTGTAATTAATTAATTTCCGTGGGCCATCATCCCTACCCTAGGTTTAATCGTTGTCAAGCGGTGAATACCCGGGTCATTAATTTTGAGCTGTCTCCCCGCTCCAGACGTAAATAGTGCGCTCGGCGCCTAAGTTCTCCGCCCACTTGCTAAGGGTAATTTGTAAAACTTCAAACTGGCCTCCTCTCATTCTCGTATGCTCTGAAAATGTATACTTCCTTGCATTTGGCTACAATTCTTCACCTTAAATTGCCATGATATTCACATATAGATCGTGAAATCACGCTACCTTATTATATGTCAGTATACCTCTCATTGCTCTTTGGGTTCCCTGTAATTGCTCCCCCTCAGAGATCAATGGTTCGACTCTAGGCATAACCATGTGCCTGGTCTTCTCTGATAAGACCCGAGTTCGATGCCAGACTGCCGTGACTGATTGGGCACAATATTATACTGTACGTAGTAAAAGAACTAACCACTTTACCAAAACCACATTTCCTCACGTTTTTACAATTTTTCAACATGGGAAGCTTTTATTATAAAGATATATTGAAGACTTTTTAACAGGTAAGAAGTAAAGTAAGTACATTGCACATTATATTATTAATAACAATGAGTAAACAGAAACGATAATTGTCTACTTCCAAATCCTCCCCTGAATTACAAATGCACACTTTGTAATCATACAAATTCCACACACTCGTCCAAGTAAACAAAGCTGAAATATTTAAATTTCACGTCGCCGCCATGTTAGATTTGTGTTCATCAGGTTATTGAAAGTCCCATAGCCTATTTTAATATACCTCACTGGTCTTGTACATTAAAATTCTCCTGCCTATTACAAAGATTTTCCAAGCGAGGTACTAAATAGCTATTGGTGCACGACCTATGTCTTCACCAACACAATTACAATGATAAGTTATGTGCTAGAAAAGATAGCTGTCAATATTGGTGATTAAGACACCTCCTCTTTCTGTAACGAACCATGGGAATTATTTTTTAGAAAAGTAAAATATACGACGTGTATGATTTAGGAAAAGTAAACTACAGAATTTAATTCCATTAGATAAGAATTGTTATCATAGCCCAGCATACGAATCATCACTTCAATCGCCTGAAAAAGTTAAATAAATAAAAAAAATAAGGTTTAATAATTTCGAATCGATGTATCTTGAATTTTGGAAAACAATTGAACATCATTAGGTGTCTCTATGCTAATCTACGAATACATATTCACTGTGCCGAGTTTCATTGCACTCGAGTGATTAGATAGCCAGAAACGTCATTTCACTTCGCCACAAAGGTGTTCTGTGCTTTCCAGATTAGGGAAAGTCACATATTTGTCCTTACCTGATAGTCCTCTAACACCATAGAAAATTTCAGTTTAATTGCTTGAATAGTTTCAGAGACATTGAGAACCGGTGAAATGTATTATATGGACGCTAAGTCGGATTGTTTTATATAATTATATGCTATAGAATTATATATTTTAAAAATATGTACAATCTAAAAAATGTCAAAATATAAATATATTTTATGAAATATGGACAAAAGACAATTTTATCCCCATAATACTAATTTTGTTACTTCTATAACCCACATAACTAAATAACTAAATAATTGTACATATTGAAAATATTTTTCACCTGTATTCTCAAACATAGATGTTATAGAATGTACAGTAAGTATGTAGTTAGTTTTAGTTGTAAGTATGTACTTAGTTTGTTTATTATATATGTCATTGTTCTATTAGACTGTGTGTGTGTGTGTCTGGTGGCAGTTGCATTGTTTATTAGATATAGTTCATTGTATCATTAGACTGTGGTGTGTGAGGGTGAATGCGAGTGTACCTGGTGACGGACTGTTTTTATTGGTAGTATTTTGTTGTTGGTGGAACTTTAGTATTTTTGTTAGTAGAATTTTGGTTTTAATTGTTAGTAGGTTAGTATTTTTGTTAGTAGAATTGCTCTATTAACTTACTTATTCTGAAAGGGAGTAGCAGACTTTCAGAATAAATCAATTGTTTACTTGTCTTATAGACGGTTAAGATATTGATAATATAAGCCAACTAATGGCTACACTGCGTTCTGCAGCACGGCTGAAAGCAACGGGAAACTACAGTCGTAATGCTCTTCCCGAGGATATGCACCTCTCTATGCATAATTACATGTGATGATGGCCTCCTCCCTTGTAAAATTCCAATCCGGATGTAAACTAGTCCCCCGTTCGGATCTCCGTGTGGGGACTACTCGAGAGGGGATTAACATCACAGAAGTGACAAAGAGGAAATCTGACATTCTACGGATCGGAGCATGGAATATTGGATAGGTTGAGGTTGCATTTGGTTGGGATTAGTGAAATGCGCTGGCAGGAAGAACAGGACTTTTGGTCAGGAGACTATAGGGTCATTAGCACTAATTCAAACAATGGTCAAGAAGGGGTTGGTCTCATATTGAGTAGGAAACTTGGACAGCGGGTGGAATATTATGAGCAATATAGTGAACGGATTATTGTAGCAAAAATCAATACTAAACCTACGTGCACCACAGTGGTACAAGTCTATATGCCTACCAGTCAAGCTGATGATGAAGATGTTGAAAAGGTCTACGAAGAAAAAGATGAAATTCTGAGGTATATCAAGGGTGATAAAAATGTTATAGTAATGGGAGATTTGAATGCTGTGGTAGGAAAAGGGAAAGAAGGGAACATAGTAGGAAATTTCGGATTAGGTGAAAGGAATGATCGAGGAAGCAGGCTGATAGAATTCTGCTCCGAGCATGAGTTGGTCATAGCTAACACCTTATTCAATAATCACAATAGAAGAATATACACATGGATGAGACCAGGAGATACAGTGCGTTACCAAATCGACTTCATTATGGTCAAGCAGAGGTTTCGAAACCAGATTTTGGATTGTAAAACATATCCTGGTGCTGACATAAACTCTGACCACAATCTGGTTGTTATGAAATGCAGAAACTGAAGAAAAGTCAAAAGCCAAAAAGGTGGGCAATAGACACACTGAAAGTGAAGGATGTAAACGAAGGATTCAAGAAGAGTATAGAGGAAGGACTAATGAAAAACCTTAAACAAACTTCAATTGCAGACGAATGGGCACTTTTGAAGAATGAAATAACAAAATCTGCAGATGAAAACATTGGTAGGAAAGAAAGAATAGGTAGAAAACCGTGGATCACTCAGTACATACTATAATTGATGGATGAAAAGCGTAAACACAAGAATGTAAGAAATGAAAAGGGGAAAGCAGAATACAGACGTCTGAGAAATGAGGTTAACAAGAAGTGCAAGGAAGCGAAAGAAGAATGGTTGAAAGAGAAATGTGCAGGTATAGAAAATTGTCTGAAATTAGGAAAAGTAGACACAGCTTATCGAAGGATTAAGAATACTTTTGGGGAAAAGAAGACTAAGTGCTGTAATAGTAAGGACACAAATAGAAACAGATAAGGAAGAAATGGTTGAGTGATGGAAAGCTTACATAGAGGGAAAAGAGATTGAGAATCATGTAATGGAAAGGTAGGAGGAAATTGATGAGGATGCAAAAGGAGATTTAATATTGAGATCAGAATTTGACAGAGCATTGGAGGACTTAAGCAGGAACAAAGCACCAGGCATAGATGATATACCGATTGGGTTGCTACGCTGCATAGGAGATGAAGGTCTGATCAGGTTATTTCACTTGGTGTGTAGGATATATGAGACAGGCGAGGTACCCCCTGATTTCAAGAAGAATGTTATCAACCCTATACCAAAGAAAGTGGGAGCTGACAGATGTGAAGATTACCGCACAATCAGCTTGATTACTCATGCTTCAAAGATCCTGTCTAGAATAATTTACAAGAGGATGGAAAGCCAGATAGAAACAGAGTTGGGTGAAGACTAGTTTGGTTTCAGGAGAAATATAGGAACAAGGGAAGCTGTACTAAGTCTTATGCTGATTTTTGAAGGTAGAATAAGGAAAGATAAGAGAACGTTCATGGCATTTGTAGACTTAGAAAAGGCTTTTGATAACGTTGATTGGACTAAATTATTTGACATTTCGAAACCTATTGGAATAAAGTACAGGGATAGGAGCGTGATATACAATCTATACAGAAACCTGACAGCAGTCATTCGAGCTGAAGGACATGAGAGAGAAGCTGGTATTCAGAAAGGTGTAAGGCAAGGCTGCAACTTATCACCCATACTTTTCAATCGTTACATTGAACAAGCAATGAAGGAAATTGTAGAAAAATTTAAAGTGGGAGTGAAGATTCAAGGAGAAATAATTTCAACTCTGAGATTTGTCGATGACATAGTCATCTTGGCCGACACGCCCGAGGATTTGAATGAGTTTTTGAATAGTATGGACTCCGTCTTGAGAAAAGAATTCATGATGAAAATTAATAAATGTAAAACAAAAATATTGGAATGCAGCCGAAATAAATCAGAAACCTCTATGGACATCAAATTGGCAGGTGAAAAGCTGAAGGAAGTAGGAGATTTCTGTTACTTAGGAAGCAGAATAACCAGTGATGGACGAAGCAAAGAGGATATAAAAGTAGGTTGGCTCAGGCAAGAAAAGCATTTCTACAAAAAAGGAATCTGCTGACATCGAATATAGATAGGTATTAGGAAGTCATTTTTGAAAGCCTTTGTCTGGAGCGTGGCGCTCTATGGAAGTGAAACTTGGACTATTGGTGCAGCAGAAAAGATGAGAATTGAAGCATTTGAAATGTGGTGTTACAGGAGAATGATTAAATTCAGATGGGTAGATAGGGTTACAAACTGAAGAGGTATTAAGACGAGTGGGAGAGGAGAGATGTTTCTGGCGACTACCAATGAAGAGAAGAGATAGGTTAGTAGGACACATATTAAGACACCCAGGAATAGCATGCTTAGTTATGGAAGGAAGGGTCGAGGACAAGAACTGTAGGGGTAGACCAAGGTAGGAATATGTTAAACAGATTGCTTCGGATGTAGGGTGTGGTAGCTATGTAGAGATGAAACGATTAGCTCAGGACAGGGAGCCATGGAGCGCTGCATCAAACCAGTCAAAAGACTGAAGATTCAAACACACGATGAATATTATAATCGTGGCTCATTATACCAACCTACATTTTTATTGCTTTTTTGGAAACGAGAAATATAAACGTATTTAAAAAAATTAGCACAGCCACCACTTTTAGTTCTCATAGAATTTGATTTAACGTAGACGCCAATTTATTAAGCCTTCTATTAATATTTACACCAGAAATAGAAACCTAATTTTAAAATTGCACACAGCCGACATCTTGAGGTTATGAAAATAATTGAATTAAATTAGACGACAATATATTAGTTCTTGCATAAATATTTACTGTGCCAAGTTTCACTCCACTCGGATGATTAAATCTCGAGAAAATCCCATTTAAATGTGTTAACTTCGCTTGGCTGCCATGCTGGTTTTGTACTTAAGAGGTTTTTGAAAGTCACATAGGTGAACTTATAGTAGTACTCTTTATCATCGTACAAAATTTCAGGGTGAAATATTTCGCGCGACCACAATGCTAGAGTGGCGAAACTATTAAAATTTGATTGGCATTGTCATGGTAGTGGTATGTACAGTACTTATAGCCCAGTCAATAAAGGTTTAGTGTCGCAACTAATTAGAGGAAAGCTGATTTTTTTCAGGATGTTAGTATATAAAGTATAAAGTAAAAAAACACAAAGTCCCGACCCCACCCCCCTTGCTTCCACCCCCACCCCCTCCCCAAACTTACAAGAGGAGTACTCTGGTTTAATGCTTACAGTTAAAGAACTAATGAAGTTACAAACGCGATTTTTTAATAATCTTACGCCTAACATTATTCTAAACAAATTATGTCATATAAACTTTTTATGTAGATAGCGTAACTTCACCGTAATACTCCAATACATGCAAAAAACTGCCACTACAAAACACAAAAAGTAACTTCAACCTATTGTACCTTTTTATCCTTCCGTCATACAATGAAATGTTTTGCACAAAACTTATAGAAAATTAAATTAGCTTTAAAAATATGTGTCTACTATAATGCTTACCGTTCAAATGATGGCTTCAAAGAGAGCGATGAACAGTAATGGCCACCGCGTCGCCGCGCCAGACGAAGCAGCGCCGCGCCGTTGTCACTCGATGCTGAAGGGCACCGCTGTTTGTACTCATATTCTTAATCTTGAATAGTCATTGAGTTTATGATGATGAAATATAAAAACTTTAACTTCAACTTTTCATTACCAAAATCCTGTACTTAGTACACTTTTATAGCTGACAAATAATAAAGTTTCATTGTATAGTATTTTTGATAACTTATTAATTCCTGCACAACTAACACGGCCTAATAATAAACAACGTTTATGTTTTTCCTTTTTTTTAGTATAAAGGGTCATTTTCTAATGTTTCATCGGTTTGGTCTGAAGAATTTTTACAATACATTCCACTGCAGTTCCCACACATAGATGTGCAATCGAACCCAGCTTTACGGCAACTACAGTTTGTAACACGGAATGTTTTGCAATTACAAGTTATCAGTAGAAGAAGTTCACCTGGAGCAGCAGTATTCGTCATGGGCTTAGGTATCAGTCTGTTATTTGATGTATACTGCCAACCCCATTCTTCTGCAGGAATTTTACAACCTAACCAAGTTTGAATCTGGTGGTAAACCCTCAAAATATGTTGATGAGCAGCATCTTGCGGTTAATTGCTTGAACTTAAAGTACCTGGCTTCATTGAGGGTTTTGAACTTTGATAAGTTGTAGATGCTTAGGATAAACTGTTCTCCACTTTCTAGAAGGATATCTTTTGTAATATTTGTTTTGTGAAAAGCTCAGCCTGAGATCTAGCTTCAGTTGATTTACGTATCATGTCGGCTGCTTTTAACTTCTCTAGCCCATAGAAAGCAGACGTCGTATCACAACCAGTCATTGAATGAGAAAAAAGCAGTAAAGTTTGCTGCTTGACATGTTGATTTATATGAAAATCGACAGAGTACAGTTTGGACATTGACGACGAAGGCTTTAAGAAGAAAAGTTTGGCGTCTTGCTGGGGGGCTAATACTACGAGTAAAACCAAGAGATCTGTATCAGTTCCCACGACAACAACTGTTGTATTATTAGTTTGCACATATTAAATTGCCTGGTCGACAATGACAGTGTCAGCGTCACCTCCCGCAGAAAAAAAACTTTAATATCCTGTCACACAACGTGTTGTAATTGCTTCTATCAACCTCTTTTTGTTATGAGGGTTTGCTAGAAAGTCTGCTTGTTGTGTTGTGCAAACTGTATTTTCATCAAAAAAATTGTGTGAGAAGATTTCTTTGATGCTCTTCTCTCTTGTTCTTGCTGTTTTGTGGTTGGAGAGTTGGGATAACCGTCGAATACCACTGTAACTTTATTTCCTTATTTACAAAGTATAGAGCTTAAATAAGAATCTATTATTTCCTTAAAAGTGCCGTTTTTTCTCCAAACCACAGCATGTAACAAATATCCACCATCCATCACAAAAACATCTTCATTTGCCTTGAAGCTTTCTTCAACAATTCCATCTTCAAATAATTTCATAAACGATGCTTTCGTACCTTTACGTATTGATGCCTCGTCAAATAGTGACGGTGGGCGAGATGCTAATTCGAACTCAAAATAAGATTTCAACTTAACGGGGCTGTCACAGATGCATACAATTCGATTGAATATTTGCTGGGAGTTAATTGAAACTTCTTTAGATCTCACTTTGATAGACTTGAAACTTGCCTGTGTTGTAACCATATCCTTCCGCTGTAGTTTTATGTCATTGAAAGATTTTCCCTTCATATTCTCCATTGCTTTTAAGCCAACTTCATAAGCATCATCGCAATTAACTGAAGAGTCTGATACCAATCCCGTTGAAAGAGAAACCAATTCACTACTGCTACAAGCAAAAGGGTTGTACTGACTTAGCCAAACTTTGAACTTTGATAAATCTTGTAGGTCTCTGGATTTGCGGCTTTCTCTCAGCTCTAAATGTTGCTCGTGAGTATTATAGTTCAGTCTAAGAAAGCTTCTAAATGCTTCACTTACACGTAAAAATGAAGGGGCTCCTAAAACCCATTTGTTTAAGGTGCTCTCAGTTATTCCTCTACCGTGCGTTAAACCTCATATTGACTTGAACGACTTCATCAAAGACTGCTCTATACACATATCACTCCAATTTCCAGACCAAAACTCTTCTTTTCTTCTTATAGTGAAAATACCTTTCGTTACAAAAAGTTCGTACTCTTCCTCAGTTACCTTTGTTTGCAGTTTGTCCATTTCTTGGACATACATATGAGCAGATTTTGCGCAAGGAAGGTGCCCCGCAGCATGAAAGTAAGGAAGCATATCGGTGGCAGTATCTAAGTGCAAATTCCAGTTTCCTTCTCTCAGCTAGGATAAAATTTAACATTAGGTCAACTTGCTGAATTAGATTTAGCCAAAGCTTTGATGTTCTGCTGACTGACTTCTTTACATTGATATGGTCTGTCAATTTTGACACGGAAGATTGAACAGCGTTATCATCACAAGCAGTTGCTTGAGAAATTTCACTGCGAGAAAGTTTGTCGTAAATTGTTCGCACGTCATTACAAAATACACTTTCACGTACAAGCGCATCTTCTGTCTCTTTTTCAACAATAGCAGCATAAGTTAATATGTTGCAACGTGCAGTCTGACTCATGCAGACAGCCAAGCGGCCGAGTCACCACACCACGCTATACGCGGCTGCCCGGCGGGATGCGCGGTGTCCGCTACTGTTCATCGCTCAGTGAAGCCATCATGTTAACAAATATCTTTTGTAGACCCATAACGTTAAAGATAATAACAGTAGCTAAACATTTTAATCGAACATATTTCATATTTTTTCTACGACATAAGGGTAAATAGCTATAATTAGTATAAATTACTTTTTGTTTTTTGCAATGACAGTTTTCTGCATATATTAATGTATTATGGCGATAATAGGTTGTCTACATAAAAATTTATTCTTAAATAAATTGTTAAAAATATTGTAAGGAGTAAAATAAAAAAACAATCACGTCTGTAGCTTTATTAGTTTTCGAGCTGTAAGCATTTAACCATAGTACTGCTCTAGCAAGGGGTAGGAGGGAGGGGGGGGGGGGGGAAGCAAGAGGGGTGGGGGTCGGGACTTTGTAATTTTTGGCTATTTACTTTTTATACTAACATCCTGCAAAAATTCAGCTTTCCTCTAATTAGTTGCGACAAAGCGTATATTTTTACCTTTATTGACTGGGCTATTAACGAGTTTCATTGAAATCGTTTCAGTCTTTCAGATTTTATTAGGAGGACACATATACGCACACACGGACAAAATAATGGTAATCTCATAAGCCTATATTTTTAGCCTACTTTCGATTTTTGCAAAAAATGAAAGTAGACTTATGAGATCACTACAGGGCGAAAAAAAGTGTGTCTGTCTGTGTGTATGTATGTGTGTGTGTGTGTGTGTGTGAGTGAGTGTACTCTGAATGTCTGTCCCCCCCCCCTATCAATTCGAACACGGTGAAACCGAATTAAACGAAATTTGGTACAGAGGTAGCATTAGCAAAGGGCACCTCAGTGTCATACTTTATATCGCCGCCATCTTTACCAAAACAGAATGGCGGCCACTCAAACGTTCAAAACGTAAAATCAAATTACGGCTAATCTAATCATTCGATCTCTACCAAATTTGGTGACAACATACCTTTATATAGGACGCGTCTTTCATCCAACATTCAAGGTCATCGGCCGTACCATTTCAGGATGGCGGCCGTGAGAATTATTCAACCATTTTAATCAATGGCTTAAGACCCACCAATTCCGATTATCGAGTCTAGGGTGGTTTAAGCTATCCTGAAGGTCGTGATCCGTTATTTATTATAATTTAATATTATAATATTATACTGTATGAGTGGCTTAAAAGAGCTGAGCTGTCTGTGTCACACGACAAGATGGCAGCTGTCCTCATGTGCCTGTCTTATATTTCAATAGTTTTAGTATGTTGTATGTGATATACGCTACTGATACAATAATATAAACTTTGTATGAAATTATCTTTAATGAAGATGTACTGCTGTGAAGAAATCGTTTATTTAAAGTCATTATTTGCCAACAGGTTGTATCTAATGTCAGTTAAGAACACCATCATGTTAAGGATAGGATTAGCTCTGGGCTAGCGTGTTAGTCTGTCACGCAGTCGACTGGGGATCGAGTACTGCTGCAGTTAACTTTTTTTTGAATTCTTTTACAAATGATGTGCACGAGCTCTTTCCACTGATACTGAATAAGATGTCATTTAGCTCAAAGGAGAGGCTAATGTATACACTCGTTTATTAATAAAATCACAGCCCCAGCATCGCAAATAAACAGAAGACATTAGGAAAAGGAGAATAGAAGAACTAGATACACGTTGTCATTAACCACAGCCTTCTTAATGCCTCTGTACGGTGCTGCCCTCTTGTGGGTTTTGTGGGTAATATTGTTCCAAACTTACCGCTGTGTAAATACCTGGCCTCCTGAAGTATGGAAATTTTGTAATACTGGTAGTTCAACTATTAGCCACGATCGCGCTCCGATTACCTTTAAACACTGCCAGCTGGATCGCCTCCCTCTTGGCTACTTTAAACTGTCTACTCATTCAACACCCTTAGGCCACTGCCTTCGTAGTACAATACGATGGCAGTGCATAGGCGTACAACATAAAGATTAATTCACTGATAGGTCGCAGCACCAACCTACTGTGATCGGCGTGGATTTTTAAAGGGGAATATACCCAAAACGGAAGATTCTTAACTTAGCAGGCTGGCTTAATATAGAGATTAACGGACGTGAATGCATTACAATAAGTTAGTAGTTTTGTTATTCAATCATCATAAAGTATACAATATTGATTTTGACACTTACTGGCTAATTATCAATATAAAAGAAAACAAACAATACATTGTGGTAGAGGTGATTGTGTTAGGGATGAGGACAATGAGTCATAAATATACCCATACATTTAGGAGAAAGTAGGCTATATGTGCTTTGCTGAACATCTTGTTCATAAATGAAATTAGGCTAAAAAAACCTTTCAGGATGGTTGAGGTGGGAGTCGAAGTTGTTTGTTGTCAGACTTAACCAGTAAGCTCTCACCACTCTACCCCCCTCCCAGAAGGAACAGAGAAGACGTTCTCTGAGAGGGAGGAGGAAATTGAAAAATGAAAGGAAGATAAGATCACTAACAAGAAAGGAGGAACTTACGAAGCAGGACAGGACTGTTTTAAGAAATCAAGTAGATGTGTGAAATGTGTATCTTCAAAAAATTTATTGCAAAACTTCTTCCTTTATTTTCTCAATATTAATATTTTTATGCAGATTTCCAAATTCCAAACAAAATGTCTCACGCCGATTTTGGCCTAGGACTATGAATAATGCGTCAAATTAAAGGTAAGAAGATGTCCAATATTGTATACTAGAATCTTTGGGATATTTGGAAAATTTAATTGGTGGCCCGTCATTGAAATAAATTGCTATAAGTCAAAAAATATAAATACCATAAAATGCATTATCAGCCCTCTGAATTAACACAATCATCCTAAATGTAGTATTAAGCAGTTAGTGTTGAAGTATCTCCAATTTGATATCACATACAAGTGATAAATTTCAAAAAGATTAAGTAAGAACTGTAAAAGTTTATTTTCAACGTGAACACATACCTCAATATTATTTCTAACTTCCCGAAGTGTACTGTTCCAGTACTGTGTCTTAATGAAAGCAATATTTACCTTCAAAGTTGTTCAGTGGATCAAAGGAATCCTTCTCTTGGCTAAACATGCCATCATAAGAGAACTGGTACATGTAGACTGGTTCACAACTCCGATTAGATATTGCGTTAGCTGAGTATATGAATCCTTCATATTCAGTTACATCACCGAACATCTGATAAAGTAAGAAAATTTCAAATACAGTTTACGAATTTCAGTACAACAATAATACAATATAACAACCATCAATACTAAATACATTTTATCATTTTGTGTAGCCTAATGTCGCTATATACCTGCAGGTCGGGGTTTGTATTAAAATACTGTACAAATAAATACATATAAATAAACAAACAAATAAATACATATAAATAAACAAATAAATAAATAATTTAATAATTTAAATAAATTAAATATACTCTATACCGTATATTAATAATAATACCCCCTGGCACTACATGAAGAGCCTAGGCCTACCAAGAGACCGTTGCCCAGCCATTTGGCCTGCAGATATTGGTGTGACTCGTGGTAAGCGCTTCAGGTCGCCTCGGCCGTTAATCTTGGTTTTCGTGGCCAGGGCGCTGCCTCAGTGTCATACAGATACTCAATTGTCCTCACGAGGCTGAGTGCACCCCGTTCCAGCCTTCACGTCAGTTTTTAAAATCCCTGACGGAGCTGGGAATCGAACCCGGGGCCTCCGGGTGAGTGGCAGGCGCCCTACCCCAACACCACGGAGCCGGCAAATTAAATATATTAAATAAATAAATAAATATAAGTTTTATTGACTAGTTTTATCAGCATTTTAATTCTAATGCGTCAGAGACTATTTCTGTCTCGAGGAAAATTTACCACCTCAAGTTTCTGTGAAATGTTCAATGTTTATTTTCCTTCACTGGTATAGGGTATCGCCTAATTTTTGATAGCGTATAATGTAACAAACTCAAAACTCAATATACAAAGTAAAAATAAAAATTCAGACTTTCACGACCGACGTTGAAATCAGAATCTCTGTTTCGCGGGCTTATAGGCCGTGTTCTAAGGACATTATTTTGTTGTCCTGACGTTTCGCTGAAAACTGCGTTCAGCATGTTCACAGGTTCAGCATGTCTAGCGAGGTATAACTTGTTTTAGATAGAGAGACGATACCGCTGGGTGTGTGTTTCAACGAGCCTGTTGCTGGCCACGGTGGTGGTATTCCAATTCAGCAATCGATTTTTTGATATTTTCTATGACGGAATTCCTAAAATGTGTGAAGCGTGCTAAGATATTTTTTACCCTGAATAGGATCTTTAACGTGTAAACGGTTATGAGTGACATGACGAATGATAATTCCATGATCAGATGAAGCTGGCTTTATATAGGACAAACAGAACTTGGTTATATGTTGTTTGAAGCGAGTACAGAAAACAAACTTGCTAGGGCAGACTGGCGGGATGTGAATGTTATTGAGCTTATGGAATGCGCTGACTAGACTTGACAACAGGGCAATGGAAAAGTACAGAGTCGCAGAGGACACTTGAAGGTCAAACGCTAAGAATATAGCTGGCAACAGTGGCGCCAAACCCAGTCAAACCAAATTGCTGATGTTCAAAGGAAAGAGATAACACTCTACTTTTAGAGGGTAAGATAAAGCTAGCGCATGGTGATAATGTACACACCCATGTACATGGAGCACACACAACTATCACATGCTGTTTTTATGGGTTGTCTGTTAAAACGTGCTCATTGGTTATTGGGCAAGATGGTCGCTACACACAACAAGCTTTAAGTGCTTGAGGCTAATAATTCATACACGCACTCACAACAAACTAAACTAAACTGTCTTGCTGGCAGTGCTCAGACAGTAGGCAGATGACGGAAATGCTTGGCTAACAGAAATACAATCATTTCCGGTTGTCTAATGTTTCCAGCTAACCATTTAGTGCTGCAGTGGCGAGCACTTGCGCCTCTTACACTGTAGATCTTAACTCGATTTCCAGCTTTGAGGCCTAGAACGAATCAAATTAAGAAAGAAGGGTATGGTGGCGCAGTGGTTAAACTGTTAGCCTGTTCATTAAGATACACTAGGGTTGGATTTCAGGTTTATATGCATGTCATAAACATATTTAAAAAAAGCAGAGATAATGTTTAAAACGTATTCCACTTGTCTCTTTTCAGATTATTACTTGGATTACAAATACAAAGGTGGACTGGGTTTGATATACAGTTAATGATGCCTATCGCACACTAGACTGTAAGAGAGCCAAAAGAGCAAAAGGCGTAGGTAGAGCAGTGTTAAAATGGCCATGTGTAGACAACTACCTAGCGGTTTTACCGAGAACTGGCTAAGCTATGTCACATAAACAGTGCAGGATATAATCCAGCAACCATAATTTGTATCTTGTGGAACAGAGAAAACACACCCTTGCCTCGATGGATAACAAATGTGTGTAGACGAATGACCTACGCATTAGCCTACCATGGGGTTATGACCATGAGGAGGAGGTGTGATATTTGTGTTTAGAGACATGGCTTTTTGTAACTAGTAGATTTAGTAGATTTTGTATTTTTTTAATATTTGTTTTTTGTAATTGTAAATAGTGGATTTTGTAAATAGTGGAAACCACTTAGGCCCTTTACTTTTTAAAGCCATATGAAACCTTTTTTTTATTTGACTGAGTTGAAAATTTGAAAATGGTAAATATTTGTTTTAAGGCTGTACAAAGGTGTTATTTGTTTTTTTTAGTACCGGTAACTTAAATGATTAATATTAATTTTTTGTAATGGTTAATAATAGACGTTTAACTGAAAGTTCTTTGGGGTGAGTGTGCATGTCAAGGATGTTCTTTGGAAGTAAATAGAGTGGTTGTATTTGTTTCCAAAGACAGGTATGGTTGTGTGAATGTATGACTATAGAGAGAAAGAGAGAGAGAGAGAGACAGAGAGAGAGAGAGTGAGAGAGAGAAAAACTTGTGAATGTGTGTGTGTGGGTAGCATTGTTTGTTTGAATAGAGCAAATACGTTGAGGTAGAGTGCGGAGGGGGAAAATTGACACTTATATATGAATCGTAAATAGTATTTTTTTCAATAGTTTTTTTTTCAAATGAAGTGGTAGATAGGCGTTATTTTGTAAAACAGTCTTATTTGAAGAAGTAATAAGCCTCTACGTTTCTGCAAACACATAGACTGCACTATCGCCATGGTCAAGCACTCGCATTAAGATCATTTACAAAAAAATAAAATGAAAAGAGATCATGTTTCGCAAGTATGAACTTTTGACATACACAAAATAAAAAAATGTGTAAACAGAAAAATGGAAAATCCATGTTTCCATATCGACAAAATTAAAAAACTTTAAACTGACATTTAAAAAAATGCAATTGGAAAATTGACAAATGGCAATGTGTGAAATGTGAAAATGAAAAAAAATTAACAAATGACTATCATCATTTTTTTAAATTAAAAAACATCGTGCTCTATGGTTGAGGTGTGAATCAAACCCCCTCTACTTATTTGAACCACCCGAGACTAGACCTGTTTTAGTTCTCATACCACTTTTAAAATTTTGAGTCAAAGCTGGGAATTGAACCCAAGAGCTTTGGAGTGCCAGCTAACTATGCTAACCGCTACGCTACAAAGGCAACTTTACACCACTCTTAATGAACAATAATAAGAAAAAGAATAATAAATTTTGGATTTATTTAAGGATGAACATGGTGACACTGTTTCTGCTCCACAGTCTGCTAGGCACTAGCCAGCAGCTGGGGTTTTGGAGCGAGATACATTTGACATCTTGTAATGAGACGTGACATGTTTTTAAGTATTATGGGTTGCTGATAAGTGAAAACTGATCCTGTACGAAGACGCAAGAGTTCGAACCCCTTACCTGACATAACTATTGCTTTAACATTGCTTGGCGATACTGTATTATTATGATAATCGATACACAAACCATAGATAGAGTGTATTGTTTAAGTCCACTCTCTCTTTCTAAACATAGCTAGAGACTGTTGATGGTTAACAATAGCATTAAATGTGGGGGACGTAGTGATAGTAATTTTGAAAAACGGACAATAACCATAAAATATTTTTATTAATTTCATTTTATAATAGATACACATTGAATACAACTCTCTATCTCTTAACCATTGTTTGATATAGATTTTTTAACACAACGCTTGTTGTAGATCCTTTTATAACTTTCTCCATTTACTCTTGTTCTTAAAAGTTATAAAAGGTACAAATTATGGTTGCTGGATTGTATCCTGCACTGTTTATGCGACTTAGCTTTGCCAGTTCATAAAACCGCTAGGTAGTTGTCTACACATAGCGATTTTACCACTGCTCTATCTACGCCTTTTGTTATTTTGGCTTCCTTGCGATAGGCAGCATTAACTGTATATCAAACCCAGTATTTTTTGAATTTGTAATCCAAGTAATAGTTTGAAAAGAGACAAATATAATCGGTTTTAAAAATTATCTCTGCTTTTTTTAAATATGTTTATGACATGCATATTAACCTGAAATCAAACCCTAGTGTATCTTAGTGAATAGGCTAACAGATTAACCACTGCGCCACCATACCCTTCTTTCTTAATTTGATTCGTTCTAGGCCTCAAAGCTGGAAATCGAGTTAAGATCTCCAGTGTAGCACAAAGGTTAACTGGTAACATTAGACAACCGGAAATGGTTGTATTTCTGTTAGCCAAGCATTTCTCTCATCTGCCTACTGTCTGAGCACTGCCAGCAAGACAGTTTAGTTTAGTTTGCTGTGAGTGCGTGTATAAATTATTAGCCTCAAGTACTTAAAGCTTGTTGTGTGTAGCGAACATCTTGCCCAATAACCACTGAGCAAGTTTTATTAGTCAACCAATAAAAACAGCATTGTATAGTTGTGTGTGCTCCATGTACGTGGGTGTGTGTATTAGCACCATGCGCTAACTTTACCTTACCCTCTAAAGGTGGAGCGTTATTCCTTTCCTTTGGACATCACCAATGACAGCATCCGATTACAAGTTTTTTACACTTAGACCCTTGGCTTGTTCTCGATTAGGTTTGGTTCAGTTTAGTTTGGTTTGGTTCAGTTTGATTCGGTTTGGTTTGGTTGGGTTTGGCGCCACTGTTGCCAGCTATATTCTTAGCGTTTGACCTTCAAGTGTCCTGTGAGTCTCTGTACTTTTCCATTCCCCGTTGTCAATTCAGGTCAGCGCAATCCATAAGCTCAATAATATTCACATCCTGCCAGTCTGCCCCAGCAAGTTTGTTTTCTGTACTCGCTTCAAGCAATATATAACCAAGTTCTGTTTGACCTATATAAAGCCAGCTTCATCTGATCATGGAATTATCATTTGGCATGTCACTCATAACTGTTTACACGTTAAAGATCCCCTTCAGGGTTAAAAATATCTTAGCACGCTTCACTCATTTTAGGAATTCCGTCATAGAAAATATCAAAAAACGAACCATCGCTTGAAACACACACCCAGCGGTATCGTCTCTCTATCTACAACCACTCTTCATTAACATTTTAAAGAGTTTCAAAAATTAATTATTTTTTCATCATGCATGGCGTTAGGCCCTTTGTTAAATTCTTCTTACAAAAATAAATACCACATTCAAAAGGGGGGCGTCACTCCAATCATTTGACACCTCGTACACGTCCCTAGCCTTATTGGCTTGCGAGATATAACAAAAAGTCTAAAATCATGGTTTTACCCCAAACATTCTGTTTCCCTCATTCTTTAAACTTTAACCTATTAAACAATAAAGAGGGCTTCGAGACAAGCCATTTGACACGTCACACGCCAAAATCCGGCCATGCGTTCGTGAGATATCGGCAAAGTTTGCGAGAAAGTAGGCTATCATTTAGCTCCCCCATCATCCCCTACTGCACAGTTTTTGTCCCAGAGACTTGAAACTTTGTTTTGGGGTATAGGGGGTAAAGACCATCAATTTATGTGAAACAAACTTTTTTGTAAAATTCATAGTTTCCAAACTATAAGAATATCAAAATTGAACTTTTTTCAAAATAAAATTAAAAATATAAACTTTTGTTCTAACAATAAAGGACATAGACACCTTTCGTTTGAACCATCAGACGACATTCTATCATGTTTGGTTCTGAAAATATCGCCTATTTTCAAAAACAAAAATTTCCATTTTTTTTCTTTTAAATATAACAAGCAAAGGGGACATCACCCCAAGTTCTACAACACCTCATTTGTCAAAATCCGACCATAGGTTCACCACATATTAATTATTTAATCATGGACGCCACCTGAGCAACGCCGGGTGGGTTTAGATTCTCCTCATCCCCCTACTGTAGTGGTTCTGCCCAGTCATTTCTTCTACCTGCATTATCCCTAAATCATTGGCTCGCAATCTAGAAATATTGTGAATACATCCTGGTCTACATACGAGTATCAGCAGAAGGCCGTCATCTGGGAGACCTGTTCCATTGTTCGCTCGTTTCTTAATGTGCCACCCTAAAAGAAGTGACAGACCTTCTCTCAAACAAGCCGACGATATGTTGATTTGTCCCACTTATGTGGTGAAATGAATTTGATTACAATAGTAATAATAATAATAATAATAATAATAATAATAAACATTTCACTTGTCACAAAGGGAGCCTGATTCAGTGAGATACAAAAAAGTTCTGCACGAAATTGGGATCTCATGTGAAGATATCCAGGAGTGTGACCAGCTTAAGAGTAAACCATTCGAACATCGGACTTTCCAACCAAAGCTGATGCAGAGAACTGGAAAGTCGTGAACAAAAGAGAAAAAGCAGCAACACCGTCTACGCATGAAGGAATACTGGAGGAATTTTAAAGCTAAAGGGAAACAGTTGAAATGATGAGGTCCTCAGTTGGCCGAAACGAAACAATAATAATCATGGGGGATTTATTTCGATGAAAAACTACGAACAAACAAGAAATGTGTAATTTAGTAATAACTTTAGGGCACTAAACACTGTATCTTGACGAAAAACTAAACGATCAATCTTTCTCCTTTATTAACGTGGGAGTCTTCTCTTCTTTTGTTTTCAAATTCGATATATCCACTGCCTTCCTGATTCCTTTTCCACACTCGGCCCTCCTACGTGTCATCTGACCCAGTTGACTGGTACTCTTCCGGCCATGGTTCATCAATTCTACACTTGTAGATCCATCTTTGGGCTCTCGTGATCACTCTCTCATAGAACACCTTAGGTGCAGTCAGGTTTCTTTTTAACTAGTCTGTAGGGTCCTAAGTATTTGATCTTGATACCCGGACCAGCCTGAGATCGCTTTATAGCTACCAAATCATGTAGCTTGATACTGATGTGCAGGTTGTCGGTGACAGTTGGAGGTTTCTTGATTCTCTCTTTGGATTTTCAAGATTTGACTCTTTGCTTGTTCTCGCATGTGATCTCTCTGCTCCTCAAAGTCATCTACAAGCTATTTATTGCCGATTTCATTTTCTCTGCTGTCAGTTTTATCGCATTCTAACCATCGTCAGAAGCTCAAAGGAATCCTCCTAATGCTTCGTTGATGGCTCTTTATACAGCCTCAACATATCTGTACTACTTTGTTGGGTTCTCAGCTGACATCTTGGCTAAGGCTGGCGCAACTACCGAGTCGATCCTTTCTACTTGACCATTGGTGCGTGGTGATCCGGCGGTTATCCGCTTATGCCCAATGCCCTCAGACATAAAATAATCTTCAAACTCCTTTAAAGTGAACGCTGACCCGTGATTGGAGATTGTTATTATTATTGAAAAAGTGCACAATGTGCAAAATATAAAACTGAGTAACCAGCTGTACATTATTCCAATCCCAATTGGGTTATTGATATATGTCTTTGACGGCAATATTTTGCATGATATCGAGAACAGCATTCACAGCATAGATCACACACACATTCTTCAGCTGGTTGGTGGAATCTCTTGTTTTGGCAGAACTTTTAGTGAAAGCCAAATGTAGCGTATCGTGTCATTACGTGTCGGAGTTCGTAGTTTGCCTGTTTCCATTCGTCAATCATTATGGCGTCAGTTGAGAAGAAATAACCCCGGATAACGTTTTGTTTTTCTTTGAGTATTTGAAGGGCATTCTCATAGGCCTCGGTGCGCGGTAGTGGCATCTGCAGTCCAATGTCTTCTATGAAGAAAAGTTATTTTGTGAAGACATAAGTCATTCTGGACAGCGCTGTCTTCCCGATACCCAAGACTCTTTTCATATAGCTGGCTTTGAATTGCTCTAATGTTAATAGGTCGTTCTCTTTTAGTTTGTCCCAAATTATGTGAATTCCATAAGTCGCTATTGGTGCTAAGGCCGTGTTAAATAATTTCATAGCCGTTTCTATTGAGAGTTTTTGAAGCTGTTGAATTGCTTTTATCGCTGCTGTTGCTCTTTCACATGAATGTTGAATGATGTCAGTGTTGTTTAGAGAGTAACTCCAAGATATTTGAATTTTGAAACTACTTCTAGGTGATTATTTTGAAGTGTCAGTGTGTCCTTTGGGGAGAATTTTCCACCTTTTCTGAAAATCATTTGTTTAGGTTTGTCGTGATTTATTTTGAAGTCATTTTCCAGAGCCCATGAGGTGAGACTGTTTAGTATCGTTTGTAGCTCTTCTTTATCTTCTGAGCCTATTACCATATCATCTGCATAAAGTATGAGGTGTCCATAATAATTTTTGTGATGTTAGCCACCTTTTGTAACTCTAACTTAGCAATCACTTCTCTAGCATTTCTGACTTTGTAGGATAAAGCCATACAAACTTCGTAAATCCATCTATTACTGAGAATATGTACAAGTAACTGTTGTCCGTTGACTCAAGAGGTGCGAAATGATCAATGTGGTAAGTATGTAATGGTAGACTTCCCTTGAACAGTGGGTGCAGTAAGCCTTTCTATTTGACGACTTATTGGTAGATCATCATACACGTTCAACCTTCTTCTTCAGATCTGGAATGTAAAACTCCTCATTGCCAGCGTCTTCAGTTATTTTAACAGAGAAATATCCCTTCTCGTGCGCACGTTTTCATAATCTCTTCTTGCATGCAATTTGGTATAACTAGCAATTCTCGACCTTCTCGGAATTTAAATAACATATCGTCTCGGATGATGAAGTCGTTCCTTGATTAGTTCCCTAATAGCGTTGAACCCATCATCTTCTCTCTGTGCCCTTTTCATTCGGGCAATCAATCCATCAGGAGAGAATGTCGGCTTAGGGCATCAACGTGCGGAAAACTATCCCCACTGCGTAGCACGATTGTGTATTGAAACTCTTCTAACATTAGAGTCTCTCGCAACTTGAGGAGTTAACTCATTCTTGTGCATGGTCTTCTGGAAGACTGCCCAATCTGTAACAATTGCGAAACTAGCCCCCAATAGATAACCCCAAATTTTCTTAATCTAGTGATCAAGGCCATAACCTACGGTTCGTAGCGGTGATATTTCACTTCTTGTCTAACTCATAAAATGCTCGGCGTGAAACTTGTCATCATCAGGAAGTTTCTGAAGGCGAACAGGCCCGCCCATAGCCATGTCTACTGGAGTCTTTGTGAAATTCTGTTTCATAAGCAGGATTGAAAATGCTTAGAACTGGTTTCTTGCAAAGTACTTTCTTCAATATTGTGAATGCAGTTATCTGCTCTTGCTCAAACTTGAACTCGGTATCCTTCTTCAGCAAATCACTTAGTGATCTTGCTATTACCGAATAATTCTGAATAAACTTTCTAAAGTACCCAGAGAGGCCTAAGAAACGCAGCCTGTTTTTTATTTGTTGGACCCTGGAAGTTCATAACGGCGGCAGTTATCTCTGGTGACAAGTACATTTTACCGTTCTCGATTAGGTGTCCCAAGAATTCAATGCTAGTCTTAGAGAAATTCCATTTCTTCTTATTTAGCCTTAGCTGTATCCAACACCAGCTTCAAACGCAAAAATGCTTCAGTGTAGTCTAGAATGGTCGGGTGGAAAATGTAACAAGAAATGTCGGGCTGGGTCTGGTAGACCTAAAACCTAAACACCCATAAAACTTTTTAAAATTATTACTTTTACAATATAATATATTGAATTATATTATGGAATGTTTTCAATAACTTGAATTCAATTTTATATGTCTGCATTGTTTTATTAATAAAAAAGAACTTAGAAGGAAAAAAGTAATGTTTATAAAAAATCGCGACAAATAAAGTCCACTTGATATGTGAGTTTGATAATACTATTTTATGCAAATGAACTTATTAGCCTACTTTCGATTTTTGCAAAAAATGAAAGTAGACTTATGAGATCAACACAGAGCCAAAAATTGTGTCTGTGTGTGTGTGTGTGTGTCTGAGTGTGTGTGTGTGTGTGAGTGTGTGTGGACTATGAAAGTCTGTCCCCCCTTATCAATTCGAACACGGTGAATCCGAATTGAACGGCATTTGGTACAGAGGTAGCACTAGCAAAGGGCACCTCAGTGTCATGTTTTATATCGCCGCCATCTTCACGTAAACGTAATGGCGGCCACCCAAATGTTCAAAGCTTAAATCAAATTACGACCAATCTGTTCATCTGATTTCTACCAAATTTTGTAACGTTATACCTTTATGGATGAAGAATCTTTTGACCAAACTACGAGGACATCTGCCCAATAATTTGCGGATGGCGGCCATGTTTGTGTGCAAATTGATTCCCCCTATCTTTTTAAACACGGTGAAAAGGAATTGAAACGAAATTTGGTACAGAGGTAGCACTAGCAAAGGGCACGTCAGTGTCATGTTTTAAATCGCCGCCATCTTGACGTAAACGTAATGGCGGCCACCCAAATGTTCAAAGCTTAATTGAAACTACGACCAACCTATTCTTCTGATCTCTACCAAATTTGTTACCTTATACCTTTATGTACGAAGAATCTTTTGACCAAACTACGAGGTAATTTGCCCTATAATTTGCGGATGGCGGCCATGTTTGTCTGCAAATCGATTCCCCTTATCTTTTCAAACACGGTGAAACGGAATTGAACGATATTTGGTACAGAGGTAGCACTAGCAAAGGGCACCTCAGTGTCATGTTTTAAATCGCCGCCATCTTGACGTAAACGTAATGGTGGCCGCCCAAATGTGCAAAGCTTAATTCAAATTACGACCAACCTATTTATCTGATCTCTACCAAATTTTGTAACTTTATACCTTTATGTATGAAGAATCATTTGACCAAACTACGAGGTAATCTGCCCAATAATATTGCGGATGGCGGCCATGTTTGTCTGCAAATCGATTCCCCCTATCTTTTCAAACACGGTGAATCGGAATTGAACGAAATTTAGTACAGAGGTAGCACTAGTAAAGAGAACCTCAGTGTCATGTTTTATATCGCCGCCATTTTGACGAAAACGTAATGGCGGCAACCCAAATGATCAAAGCTTAAATCAAATTACGACCAACCTATTCATCTGATCTCTACCAAATTTTGTATCATTATACCTTTATGAACGAAGAATCTTTTGACCGAACTACGAGGTCATCTGCCCAAAAATTTGCGGATGGTGACCATGTTTGTATGCAAATCGATCCCCCTATCTTTTCAAACACGGTGAATATAAATTGAACGAAATTTAGTACAGAGGTACCATTAGCAAAGGGTACCTCAGTTTCATGTTTTATATCGCCGCTATCTTGACGAAAACGTAATGGCGGCCACCCAAATATTCAAAGCTTAAATCAAATTACGACCAACCTATTCATCTGATCTCTACCAATTTTTGTAACAGTATACCTTTATGTATGAAGAATCGTTTGATAAAACTACGAGGTCATCAGCCATGTAGTTTGCAGATAGCGGCCATGTATGTGTGCTAATCGATTCGTCATATCAATTCAAACACGGTGAAACCGAATTGAATGGAATATTGTACAGATGTAGCACTAGCAATGGGCACCTCATATTCATGTTTAATATCCGTATAGCACGTTGTATTTCAGCAAGCTACTACAACCAACATTCAATTATATTCCTTGAAAAAGACAAAGAGTTATAACAATACCGTGCATTTAGGAGAAATTAGGCTGTATGTTCTATATTGAACATCTTGATTGTTGTCCAAATGCCTAAGAAAAAGTGGATTAGGTTCAATATTTTAACCAATTACACTCGGGTGAAGTTCCTCAATTGTTAACGCAGTTTACACACAACATTTCCGCATGTGTCAGGCAAACCCAAACTTTGCAGATCTTGCAGAAGTATTTTGTCTTGTTGTCCTTACACATATGACATCTACCTCTTTTCCCAGGCTCCGGCACTCCCAAAACCTAAAAGGAACTAATATATCCCACGCAAAATCCACTAGTATGTTGGAACACAAACGTTACATAAACGGTCGGGCCGGGTTTGAGAGACCCATACTACTTTGCGATGGTTACAGACAAAGACTCGTTGATGTTGCTTCCGGTTTACTGCTGTTGCGCATTCTGAAGAATGTTTCAGGAAGCTAGAGGGTACTCCAAACCTGTAGGTGCTGCGACCTTGTAGCTATTACGAAAATGCGTACTACTGGGTTCCACAAACCCAGCCCGACCGTTCTAGGGTTAACACTATCCCTTGCACTTTCAGGGGACGAAATGCACAGTTTATAAATCTCTGGAACACAGCAGGAGAATTACACAACCCAAAAGGTGTCTTCGCAAATTGATACTGACCTGTGAGGGTTACAAACGAGGTGTATTCTATGCTCTCGACCGCAACATGCACGCGGAAAACCCCGTTCTTTAAATCCAGAGTGCTAACTACAAGCGATTCTTGCAACTTATTCAACAGGTTGTCTATCAGTGACAAGGGGTATCGGTCTTTTACAACACTTTTATTAACTCTGCGATAATCAATAGTATACTCATGGGGATCCATCTTTCTTCTTAACTACCGCGACTTGGCTAGCATATTCAGATGGAAGGGTTCAATGATTTCCTGT
This sequence comes from Meconema thalassinum, assembly GCA_946902985.2. Lineage (NCBI taxonomy): Eukaryota > Metazoa > Arthropoda > Insecta > Orthoptera > Tettigoniidae > Meconema > Meconema thalassinum. Next base: position 1,200,495,433 of record OX336388.2, on the reverse strand, counting down.
TCCAACCACTCTTTCACTTGAATGTCGACAATGCATTTCTCACCTGGTAATAAACATCTTGGCCTGCTGAAAACCATCTGGTCATCTTTCATTGTGATCTTCAACATCACCGCTGACTCTCTGGTTTCCTCAGGCTCATATTTAGCGATTAGTTGCTTGATTTCTTCCTTTTATTGTTTTGTAACGTTTCCATTTATGCTCAGCGTTTCCTCTTCAGTCACGTTGATAGTTAGTCAGTTATTGTTGTTTTAAGGGGCGGAAGTACGAGGTCATCTGCCCCTAGTCAAGTTGATGCTCATAAGTAGAAACAGTCAAAATTCTTGAATGACAGGGGATAACAATCTTGGTTAGTAAGGGTGGAAATTCTTGAGTGAAACTGAATTTTTCACACTTCTTCATTAAGTTATTTTGTCAGTAAGAATTAGTTATATACGAACCATTTCAACTCCAACCAACTAGCGACAACATTCCAAACCTTGTGGAATTTTTCAGATATCACATGGTAGGAGACAGTTCTGTTTTGGAACTTGGTCAATAAATATAATGAAAAAACAATCTAAAATTTCCAAATTTAGTTATATTAATTGCCGAAAAAATACGTTTTTCGCGAATGACGATTTAAAAAAGGCTAAATTCGCTAGTCATACATAGATTTGTTGCGATTTTTCGTGAGTAATCTGCGAGTTGGAACGTGTAATTATATGATATTTTTTTTATGAAAAAAACATGTTTTAAACCAATGTTTATTTGTTTTAATTTCGCGAGTCATAAATTTTGACTGTCTCTCCTCATAAGAAAAATTTCAGGCGTTTCTTCTGTAGGAAATCCATTCATGTCAGGCTTTTTTTCTTTTTGGTTATGCGGACACCTCCACGATTGATAGATAATTCTGATTGGTTTAAAAGTTAATTCCCTATAATCACTGGTAACATGTTCATCATGTCTGTGGATACTACGTACATGTGAACATGAAATATTTATGTGTGAAAGTATTTTCGTGGCGAGATGAAACATTTCCCAAAACCTGTCATCGTAATACCGGTCTTGATTATGTCTCTATACACGTCTTCCTGAATGAGGTTAAGTTCAGATCCAGTGTCCTATCAAGGTTCCCATTGTTTTGTGACCTATCTGAATTGTTTTCTTCATCTGAGCTGTATTCGAGACACATCTAACGGTATTCCTATAATCATACTTTGGCTTGAATGTACAACAGTCGACAGATTTATGACCAAACTTGTTGCAGCGGAAAAATTTCAAACCCTTTTCTTTGGATGGGCACCTAGGTAACTTATGCCCTATTTCTCAGCAAGGTACTTGTTTCTCTTGCATACCGTGAGGTTTACACTCAAAGAATCTTTAGTAGCCTTCTCGCTGACTTTTTCATAGTGAACCCTTATGATATCATCTGATATAATAATGATTCATATTTTTATTTATTATATTTGAAAGAGGGTATTCATACAAGCAGCAGTGGATTCGAGTTGAGGAAAAATGTTGCAACTATTCAGAGTTAGACGATGAGACAAGTATATTTAAACCAAGCTTTTGAGACAAGGAAAAGTGTGCCATAATTCTTGGAACTGATGAGGTCAACGTCCAAAATGCGTGGCTTCAGTTAGCAGGCCATGAGACGGTTGCTACCGATTTACGCGAGCAGGAGTAGGGGAACCAGGATCTGACAGGAAGAAGATGCTTGTACGTCATAATTGGGGAGGAGTCTCTTGGTCAAACTCTCCGAGATGAATTTGAATCAACGAATGAAGCAATGCACGCCTCAGGCCCGCGAAAACTAGCGTACCTTTGATTTGGCGCAAAAATGAATATTAATAAAATCCATGATCATTTATGACTCCATCGAACAGATTCTTAACCTGTGCAATAAGAGAAGCGCAATGAAATTAGTCGCAAGTCTGTAACTTAAAAACTCCGAATTATTTTTAAAATTCGTCCCCACTACTGTCAATTTGCTGTGTTCTGTATAAATGTAGCCGGGCTGAGGGTTGAACTGACTTTATTTCGATGTGTCGTGGGCGACACTTGTGTAGACTTTATTTCGATGTGTCGTGGGCGACACTTGTGTAGTCTTTATTTCGATGTGTCGTGGGCGACACTTATGTGGACTTTATTTCGATGTGTCGTGGGCGACACTTGTGTAGACTTTATTTAGATGTGTCGTGGGCGACACTTGTGTAGACTTTACTTCGATGTGTCGTGGGCGACACTTGTGTGGACTTTATTTCGATGTGTCGTGGGCGACACTTGTGTAGACTTTATTTCGATGTGTCGTGGGCGACACTTGTGTAGACTTTACTTCGATGTGTCGTGGGCAACACTTGTGTGGACTTTATTTCGATGTGTCGTGGGCGACACTTGTGTGGACTTTATTTCGATGTGTCGTGGGCGACACTTGTGTAGACTTTATTTCGATGTGTCGTGAGCGACACTTGTGTAGACTTTATTTCGATGTGTCGTGGGCGACACTTGTGTAGACTTTACTTCGATGTGTCGTGGGCGACACTTGTGTGGACTTTATTTCAATGTGTCGTGGGCGACACTTGTGTAGACTTTATTTCGATGTGTCGTGGGCGACACTTGTGTAGACTTTATTTCGATGTGTCGTGGGCGACACTTGTGTAGACTTTATTTCGATGTGTCGTGGGCGACACTTGTGTGGACTTTATTTCGATGTGTCGTGGGCGACACTTGTGTAGACTTTATTTCGATGTGTCGTGGGCGACACTTGTGTAGACTTTACTTCGATGTGTCGTGGGCGACACTTGTGTGGACTTTATTTCGTTGTGTCGTGGGCGGCACTTGTGTAGACTTTATGTCGATGTGTCGTGGGCGACATTTGTGTAGACTTTATTTCGATGTGTCGTGGGCGACACTTGTGTAGACTTTATTTCGATGTGTCGTGGGCGACACTTGTGTCGACTTTATTTCGATGTGTCGAGGGCGACACTTGTGTAGACTTTATTTCGATGTGTCGTGGGCGACACTTGTGTAGACTTTACTTCGATGTGTCGTGGGCGACACTTGTGTAGACTTTATTTCGATGTGTCGTGGGCGACACTTGTGTAGACTTTATTTCGATGTGTCGTGGGCGACACTTGTGTAGACTTTATTTCGATGTGTCGTGGGCGACACTTGTGTAGACTTTATTTCGATGTGTCGTGGGCGACACTTGTGTAGACTTTATTTTGTGGTGTCGTGAGTGACACTTGTGTATAATTTGCGTGTGAATTAGAAGCTATCAGGCTTATAAATATTTAGGGAAAGGTTTCTTCAAATAAATTGCTCAGGACATTGAGTGGATATTATCAGCTCATTTAGCAATTTTAGTAGTAAATTGAAGTACTGTGAAATAACTGATCATTTATATCCTAAGAAGATCAAGATGTCTGGAACGAGGCCAACAGTCGGAAGGATGAACGTGAACACACCATCGACGATTTCGATTTCCGGATAGAAAAACTGCTGGGTCATGTGTGGCGATGTGAGCTGAGGTGTTTTGGCGAAGGGATAAGTACAACATATTGATTATTCAATTTTAGTCGTAGTTAGATCGGCTGGGGAAATGTAAATATTTTTCTTGCTTTTTTTAAATTGTAGTTTGATTTTTATTCGGTGTACCGACACACGATCGTAATGTCGTGCGTGACTATTATATTGTTCTGATTTAGATGATTGTAATGTAACTTGTAATTGTGCAATGCGTGAACAGTGTATTGTTCATATCCCTTGAGCGGAACTTATGGTTTGAGTGATAAATGGTGCTGTGTATTTTAAACATTAACGATAAAACTAGAAATTTGAGGGGTAACATTTAACCTTGTGTTTGATAAACAGGCGATTTTATTGTGATTTGCCTAGCGCAATATTATTTGCAGGGAACCATAGTTCTCTTAGTAAAATGTAAAACTAATGAAGTAATGATTTTATTTGATCTTGGGGAAGGCGGTTTAAGTCTTTCCATGGGATCTTAAATCTGGACGTATTTCAGGTGACGAGATTAGAGATGAAGTCATTACTCAGGTGAGCGTTATATTGGTTATGTGTGATGATGTGTGTCTACATGCGCGGGGAACATCCTGGTAATCAGCCCACGATTCCTGTCTGCAGCAATATATAATTAACGGTGGTATGAACTCCGAGGAGGCTACTGACCGAGTCGTCATGTCTTAATTCCTGAGAGAATTATTGGGACAAAAATCGGTATTTTATACACACATGTTTTTCAGGAAATAGAAGGTACTTCCAGGTTCGAGAGCTACCGTGAGCAAGCTTCCGATCTTATTATGCAACGCACCGGGTAAATGACGTTTGGCTTCAATAGGGACGGACAGATTTAAGATAACACTAATTAGGTGTGAGGCCGGGGTACCGTGTCCTCTTCTCTTAAAGTGAGATGAGCCTGTATTCTATATCTGGATTTAAAGGGGAGATTGCCGTACTCAGACCATAATTTTCATGCATTAAGTTGAATTGATATTGATTTGTGTGTTATAATTAAATGCCACTGGGCATAGTGTTGTTCTTGTTATTTTGATATAATCCATTTTGGATTGTGGTGGGTATTGTAAATAGTAGAATGACGTTCGGTCATGTCCTCGTGTATTTTATTGTAGTCACGTACGCTTGTGTTGATTTTACCAAGGCCCGTTTGGGCAATTAGACGTTTTTTGGCACGTTGTCAAGATCTCGTTCGGAGATCTATTTTGTATTATATAAGGGTGGCGGGTGTCGGATATTCTTAAGTGCCTTATTGTGTGTTCCCTAAGCTAATCTAATTTACGCAGAATTACGGATTCGTTGCTTGACGGGAAACCAGATGGTAACGGAACAAGTCACCGTACTTATTTCATTCATATAGTCAAAACATCGTCATGCGTGCACAAGTATAGATTTGAAGTAGACGTAGTATTTCAAACGTCTTTTTATTAATAATCTCTCCTGAGATATTTATTTTAAATGGTAAACTGTGGATATTTGAATGCCACTTGATTGATGCAGACACAACTTAGGATTTGCAGTTGTGATCTATTTAGAAGTGTGGGAGTAAATTCGAGATGTTGTGTTTTATTGTTGTTATTTTTGGTTATTAAACTTGTTATTTAGTATACTGGTTTACCTCCTTTCTTTAATTATTGTATTTGCCCTATGTATCCTTGTAATCGATGAGAAGCAAAATTTAACTGCACGGCTATCATGGACCGAAACATTACCCGAAATTGAGTCTCGATACGCTTCTTTTTACAAGAGTTCAATAGTTACAGCGTTTTTCCTTAAAGTCTTTCACATTTTTAGCACTATATATAATTATAATGTTCCCATAATCATCCCCGATACCGTCAATAACATACTGGAAAAGAAAGTCGTTATCAATATCGCCTCTGTTTGCGATCTCTTTCATCACGAATAAGTACTCTAATAATGATTCGCTTTTCTGTTTAGTACGCTTATTAAGTAATTTGTGAAGCTCCGCACTGGTCGTCTTTGTATCAAATTCTTCTTTCAGTGTGTAGGTATAAATCGAAATTCACCACTCACTTTTAGGTAACGTTTACATGTGTTAACTCACAAAACATAATATAATTTTATTAATCCAGCCAATGGTCATTTGTTTCTTTTCAGGGCGGGTCAGGGAAGGGATTTTGAAAGGAAATAAGCTGTATTGAAAGGAAAATGAAAATGGGTAACCACGAAACCCATTTTCAGGACGGCCGATGTGGGATTCGAACCCAGGTTCTCCCGATACCACCACAGCCAGTACAAAACATTATATACACCACATTGGATTCAAGGACGCATTACTCTTAACTTAGTGCAGGGGTCTCCAAACTAAACTGACACTGACTCCTCCACTAGCCCCAAGGGCCAAGTCCTAGCTAGCTCATCACATCAACATACTGTAGTTTTGAATTACGCGCGCTAAGTTTCGATTAGGAACTGAGTGAGATATCTATGGCGCAGTGCATGAGGGTAATTTGCAGTGAAGATTTATTTTAAAAGAAATAAAATTATTTAAAGTCATCATTCCCTGGAATGTATACGAGTCTACCACTCACACATTTTGATCAGCTCTCTGTACTACTTATCTGCGTGAAAAAGCATTCTCCAAAATGAAATATACAAAAAATATTTACAGATCCAAATTAACTGATGCGCATTTGAAGTCACTACTGATCATTCCCACTAGTAAACTGGATCCACAACTATAAACAATTATCAGTGGGAAGTTACAGCTACATAAATCTCACAAGCTAGGTTATTGCTATTAATTTGCAGTCTATTTTGGGCAAAATTCAAACTAATACAGCTGGGCACCTATTCATAAAACGTAGATTACATTTTCGCTATATACTTCTAGAGTGCTGCTGACTGTGATAGTACATTTTTAACATCCTAATGCAATTAGTTGCCCTACAATATATATTTTTCGAAAAGCCAAAAAAATAATGTTGTCCGTGCATGCTCATCTTTAGGTACACTTTTCTCAGGAACTTTTCGAGATAGAATTCTGAGATATTCTAAGTTTTCTCTTGGGACCACCCTCATAATGGTGAATTAAATGTTATATCAATGTGAACATATTTCAGTTATATAAATTAGTTAATACCATTTTATTGCAAAATAAATTATTTATTTTGGAAAAGTATTTTGCTAAATAATAGGTGATTTTAAAAAATCTGATCAAATAGTAGATGAAATTTCTTATATATATTTGCTTTTCGGAAAATATATATTTTAGGGAAAACTAATTGCATTAGGATTTTTAAAATGTAATATGATAGTCAGCAACACTCTACAAGTAAATAGGTGACAGTTTATCAACCTTTAATTAATAGGTGCCCAGCTGTATTAGTTTGAAATTTGCCCAAAATAGGCTGAAAATTAATACCGATAATCTTATTAATCACAGTAACAATAATAATGAATAATTTAATTATGTGAAATATCTATTAGGTTTTTTAGGATAAATCTCATGTCATAATTGTCAGTTATTGTGTTTCTTAATTGGTCGTTAAATCAAATCATCTGATTATGATTTGTATGATTTACTTACATTGTACATTTTACAATGTAATCAAAATAAGCTATGGTGGGCCGAAATGGTGATGCTCGCGGGCCGTAGTATGGAGACCACTGACTTAGTGCATTGTTAATCAAACAAAACATTATATAAACCACATTGGATTCAAGAACACATTACTCTTAACGTAGTGGGGCAGATGACCTCGTAGTTCCGCCCCTTAAGACAACAATAACTAACTAACTACTCTTAACATAGTGCATTGTTAATCAAACTGCAGTTTTTCTTTCTGTATCGCTCGGCCTGATTCTCTGTTGACTACCACACCTCCAGTAACAGAGTTACGCTTGTCGTAACAGGGGTTAACACTGATACAATTTTACATTAGACATTTCGTTAACAAGCATTCAGTTAGCTTGGGCCTCTTGATACATAAAATGTCTATATAAAAATTTCACTTCGAGAAAAGATAAAAATAATAAAACTAATATTATTATGAACTAAAATAAATAATGAAACCAGTACAGAAAACGAATAGGAAATCTCACTGTGCGTCCAGAATGGAAAGTTCTTGCTGTGGTAGTATCTCTTTTGTCCACTATGACAGTAGGTCCCTTGAGGAGGGTTGGGTGCATTTGCAACAGGTGAAGAATCTGGGGTTTCTTCATCTGGTGCCAAGAGGTAAGCTGGTTTAATGCTATGTATTATTTTATTTACTCGAGTCAAAAGCATCAGACTATTTAACATATAAAAATTCATAGAATGTACATACACATAATAAGAATAACACAAACTATTTGAAATTGAAAGTAATATTACGTTAAGAAAATATGTTAAATGAAGTAGGAATACAAAACAAAGATGACAGTCTAAGCAACTTTAGCCCAGTATTTGGCAATTTCTATGGCTTCAGATCTTGCGGACATCAGATCACCATTGGTGCATCTTGCAGAACATAATGTGCACTGGCATAGGTGGTCCGTAGATTGTTGAGCCCCGCATTCGCAGAGGGTTGATGATGTGGAATAACCCCATTTCCTCAAGTTGTCTTTTAACCTTGCAACCCCTGTTCTGAGCCTGTTCAGAGTTATCCACACTGGCCATTCTTCAGTGAAACCAGCAGCTAGATGTTCCGATGGTGTCATCCAATGGTGTTCAGATCTCATCTTCCGCACAGATAACCGGGCATTTATCCGTTGGCCAATGTTAACTGTTGTCCTCATGAAACTTCCCCTGGACTTCAGTCTTGGAGAAGGAGGATGATGATTATGTAGGGGATGTTTATTGGAGGTAGATGCTTTATACCTTTCTCTCTGTGCAGCTACTTCGTGCCTGATTTCTGGAGGGACAATTCCAGCTAAGTAGTGGAGCTTATCCCGCGATGTAGGTTTCAGACATCCGGTGATGAGTCTGCAAGACTCATTTAGGGCGATATCAACTTGTTTAGCATGTGCAGAATTATACCACACTGGGCTAGCATATTCACCTGCCGCGTAACTGCACTCCTCTCCAGGTCACTTGAAGTTTCCTGGAGGCCTGTCTGTGCTTTAGGTGGAATGCACACACTTGTGTTTTGCTAGGATTTGATTTTAACGGGTTCTTACGATAGTATATGTCCAGCTCTACCAAAGCAGCGTTGAGATTAGACTCCACCTGTTCAAAAGACTCACTCTGTCAGGAAAGAGCGAGATCATCAGCACAGATGAAACTTCGTGTGTTATTTGGCAGGGGTTGATCGTTGGTATAAATGTTGAATAATAAGGGAGTTAGAACACTGCCCTGTGGTAATCCGGTCTTTTGGACCCTCCATCGACTGCGCTGACCTTGACATTCTACGAAAAACTGTATATTTTGAAGGAGATCTTGAATTATTCGTGTGAGATGGTAATCTTTAGTTAATTCATACAGTTTACGCAGGATCATTTGATGGTTGATGGTGTCGTAGGCTGCCGTTAGATCAATAAATGCTACCCCAGTGACCTTTCTTGTCTCAAAACCATCCTCGATGTGTTGAGTTAGATTTAGTATCTGTGCTGTACAGTCCTTGCCCGGTCGAAAACCGGCTTGCTGCGGGATTAAGAGGGATTCAACTTCTTCTAAGAGTCTATTATGGATCAATCTTTCGAAGATCTTGTAGATGACAGAGAAGAAAGATTGGTCTATAACCCCTTGGGTCATCTGCTTGCTTTCCCGGTTTAAGAATTGCAACTATTCGAGACTTCCTCCATAACTTTGGTATCTGTCGACTACTGAAACATTTATTGAGAAAGCATGGGAGCCATTCATTCGTTTTTGGACCAAAGTGTAATATTTGTTCGACTGTTATGCCATCCAAGCCAGAAGCTTTACCAACCTTAGCATCTGATATTGCCCTCTCCAGTTCTTCTTGAATAAACGGTTTAGAAAAATCACTCGTTTCCTCTTCCAGAGATCTGTATATTTAAGTTAAATACTTATGGATGCGACATTCCGGTTTACCATTCTTAAGCAGGATACTAGCTATTTGGTCGTCAGAAACGATGGCATGTATAGGTCTCTTAGTCGGATCGTTATTCAATCTCCTCAGCAACCTCCATGTTTTCTGGATACTTCTGGACATGTCTAGTTCTTCCATAAGTTTTGTCCACTTCTCTCTCTTCACTTCAAGGATTAAATTGTTAAGGTGTTTGCCAGCTAGAGTTGTTTCCTCACTCTATGGGTCTTTCTCGAAAAGTTGAAGGTATTTCTTCAGTTGTTGTCTAGTGCTCGGAGTAAGTCCCTGTAAGTAAGTCGTTCTGCAATCTCGAGGAATAGTATTTCGTGAGCATTTCTTTACTGTTTCAACAAACTGATCGTAGGACTCAGGTGTAGGGACTATTTCAGTTATTTTCTGATCCAATATATATATTTGAATTTCTCCCAGTTTGCTTTTCCAAAGTTAAATCTTGACGGAATGGCACTACCTGTGGCTTTATTGCCGGCATGACTTGGCATATTATTGGTCGGTGTTGGGTGTTTGGGATTGGCGTACCTATGGACTTTGCAGACTGTTCAGCGATGTTAACATCAACAAACAAAAGGTCTGGATTGTAGCCACGCCTCCATCGGCCGCTGTTGAAAGATGCAGGTTGTTTGTTTTCATGAATTAGTGCTAGTTGATAAGAGTCTGCCCACTGGAGAACCTCTTCACCATTTTCATCCTCGTTGTTATACCCCCAATGCTGTACTGTGGCTGTTGAAATCTCCAATAGCAAACTTAACTTTTCCTTTGTGAAAATTCTTAGGCTCTTTAAATTCGAATTTGTTACCTGGAGGTTTGTATACAGATGAAATAAGACAGTCACTAAGCTCAACGGTAATAATTTCTAAGTTGTTTCTGTCTCTAACATCAGTGGATATGATCTTAATATCTGTTTTTTCAAACACTGAACTCCCATACTGTCCATGAGGCCTCTCAGCAACAAGAGACATACCAGGGATCCTGGGGCGTGGTTGACAATTGTCTCTGTGAGTTTCCTGAATACACAGGACATCACATTTCTGATTTTAGTTGGAGATAAGCCTTCTATGTTGACAGAGATTATTGTCATCTTTGGCCCTGACAATGGCTGAAGTTTAGCTGAAAGATCTACTTTCATTTTCAGATGATGCTTTTGTATTGAAAGAATCAGCCGGTAAATTTTACAATGTTTCTTTTACCGTTGCCCAGGGGACGCCCGAACGCATGTAATTAGTGCATTCTTCTGGGAGGCTTCTTTCCTGACACCATAACGAAAGGAAGCTTGTAGTTTAACGTGACCGTTAATCTCGCTATCATAAGCCACGGGACCTCCGTTTTACGTGGAATCCGAACCACAGGACACGGCATTTCACATCGAAAATCTCACATGCATTGACCGGGAATCGATGACACCATAACGAATAGAATAAGAAGTGAAATCACTGGCCTAGTACGCCCGGTCCGCCGCAGCGCAGCGCTGGCTCCGATCTGTGATGTAAGTTAGCATTGGCGCTTACGAGACTTTTAAAACCTTGCGACCTGTTTTACATGTTCAAACACCGCAAGATATCCTCATAGGCGCTAATAAGTTCGACATCTCCACTTTTTACTGGGCCCAATTATAATTTAATAAGTCGTCTCCTGTAATACAGTAGTCCAGTTTCGACAATAAGCGAAGACAGAGAGCAAGTTCAAAATGCAATTAGTATTGCCAGCTATCTGTAAAAAAAAAAAGAACGGAAAAATTAACCTCGCTATCAGCAAGGATTTCTTCACATTGTTACACATTTTACATTCCCTTAACAGACTTGCAACACAGAAAAACAGCCGTATGAACGCAACTTTCAACTTTACCGTAGATTACTATAAAATTCAATAATAACCATAAATTTCACTCCACAAACACCAAAATCGGTAAACTACCATCATTTCAGAAGAACTTAACATTAAACAGACATAGAAGGCTAAGTCATGACCCCTTCATAGAGTAGGCTATTGTCTAAAACTGATCACGCCTCCTTCAGCATTACGGTACATATGTTTTTTAACTCATTGTCTTTTTATTCTCATCCCTTTCTTCACATAAGTAGTCTTTAATGGCATCAAGAGCATTTTTATTTACACCATACTGGAAAAAATACTTAGGCAAATTAGGAAATATATGTGGAACACAATAGTCTTTCAATCGACAGTTGGTTCTTGGGAGAAGTAATACTTCCATCCCTTCTATCACAAATTTGTCAAATTTAACAATTAAATCTTCTGAAAAGTGAGCATCACAGATGTAGGACTTTTCAGCAAGTTCCCTATCCTTCCCTGGTATGGCCCCTTTGCACTTGATAAAACGTTCCTTATCTTTAGGTTTGAAAAACCGTCTGACCTCTTTATAGTCCCCATAGCTAGATCTGCATCCTGGTACAAAAGAGCAAGGCATCTTCACTACGCACATTAAGCACTCATGAAAATGTAAGGGCTAAACTGCTGTTTACTTACATTAAATAACAATAAAATTAACACACGAAGATAGCGTCAACACACGACAAGAAATTAAATTCCATTTCAGTTAATTCTTCCTACAATAGCATTTCAGGTATTAATACTATGAAGTAATAGTGTAAGCACTTGTATATCAATAAACGTTTGCACAGAACACCACCAAAACACTCCGACCGATTAAATACTTAATATATCGCACATAAACACATAAACATATTGTAATCGTTTCTTTATCGTGTGATATAAATATTTCCGGGAGGGCGCCAATTCATAGATAGAATAGTCTACTATGAATGAATATTCTTTTAATACAGATACGAGAACTCATTCATCTCAGGAATGGTGTGTTTATAACACCAACCAGGACACTACAGTAAACAAGGCAGCTTAATATTATACTGCAACATAACAATAACTCATTGGAATGCTACTTACTGTTTAGTGGTCTTAATGGATGTATATATAAATGGTTCCTGTGATGTAGTCACAATGATATAATTTCCAAGTTATATCATTAGCCTTTATATCCTTTATTAATTGTTACTGCCGTGGAAGAGCTGTAGATGAAGCCGTAATACTATAACTAATACCGTACGACGTATTAAATAAGACAGATTAAACAAGTATATTCTCCTTCGCGTCTTTTTTTTTCTTCATACAAACACATTTCTTTTATAATCTGCAATAATCTCTAAACACTTTTTATTTATCCAAGTTCAACTCTCATTGTCTCAACTCATCTCTGATATCGCCAGAGTTGACACTCTCGTTTCTCTAGTTCAAGTTTCCTCCACTCAAGCGCACCAACGCCACCTCCAAAGAACACTAATCATTTTTATATAAACGAATCACGGCCTATGTGGTCTCAGTAAACGTTACATTCGCCCCCAGAAAGCCTGACAACTATGTCATATTGAAGGGCTTACACATACAACACAAAAAAATACATAAGAGCGTGATACACGGAGATCTGGACTTCCCTCTTCTTCATGTGATTATACTATCATCTTGTCCAAACCAAGCTGCACAACACATCATCTTCCAACCGTTATCCGTCTCTTCAACCAATTCTGTAGTCTCCTCTCCATACCTCAAGCTCACCCTGATTAACTTGAAATGTTCTTGAAGAATAACATCCACAATTGGATATCAAGATACCAAATCACCATCTCCACCTCCATTGTCGCTAGCACAAGGTGGCTTAGTCGTAACTACCACATTTTCCTAAGCATGGTACACAATGAGAAGGCTATTGCAAAACTGGTTATAGGTCGGCCGTTCATTTTTGGTACTATATCCTCTGATATTGGTTCAGCATCCATTTTTAGGCGATCCATGGTTCGTTGCTGTAGATCACACGATACAATTCCCAATTGCTTATAGCTGATTTTAAATATTGCTCCACCATCAAATGCTTGTCAAATCTGTCCACATTAGAATGCAGTGTAGGGCATTCCTTGAAGTATTCTGTACAATGTTCCAACTTTAATTCGATGACTTAGAAAACTTGGAAATTATATTTTAATTGTTCAGAATTACTACACAAAATCAAGTAAAAAAAAACAAAAGCTGCAATAATATGAATGGACAAAAGGTTAAATAGAAGATAACGAAAAATATCCACAGCATAACTCAAAATTAAGAAAGATACTAGGTAACACACACAATGAAAAACATATACATTACAGCATACAAACGAATACATATACATTGTGCAACTGCATCAAAAATTAAGAAAATAGACATATATATGCCTCCAATACCCAATTCATAACTAGAACAACAAATAGCGGCACGCGCCCCAACACATTAATTTTACGTCCAGATAAAAAATGATCTTGACAACTTCCTATAACCAAATCTAAGTAATATTCTTCCATGTCTTCTTTGTCTCTTAATTCGGTGTCTCTATGGATTTTCTTCTCAGCTTTAACTTCCAACTTATCTCTTTTCTTGACATCAACTTTATCGAAATTGTCAATACATTTAGGCTCATTATCATCATCATCATCATTAGATTCATTATAGCATTGGGCTGTATGTCTTGTCCATGCTCTAATATAGCGAACTCCTACTGCTCTTCTAGACCTATCTGTATCATTTATTCTAAAATGAGACGTATCCCCAGTACGATTTTCATCATTATCACGCCTACAATATCCATCCCCTCTATTTCCATTAAAGCGTCCTCCTCTGCTGTGTCGGCGGCGACCTATACGTCTACCTCTACAACCTTTCATTCTTCTTTGCCTATTATGGCCTATCCCACGTCTACCTCTATAACCTAAGCGATTTCGACCTATACAACCGCGGCGTCTACCTCCACATCTGATTCCTCTTTGACGCCTACTATGTCCTCTCCAATATATGCCTTTACAACATCGCCTTATCTTATATCGTAATTTTACTTCAAGCTCAACTACCTTCCTCTCATCTAGTCTATTCTCCCCTACAATTTCCTCTAACTCTATGCTACTTTCGCGCAGTGGCGGCTGGTGAGTTTTCACTTGGTGGTGCCAGCATATTCAAAATTTGCAATAAAATCATTCAAAGTTGAAGGTACGGATAGTGCATATTTTATGCAATAAGTTATATGTTTAACATTATTTAACTATGCTATTGTAGAAGACGTTTTTAATTGAAGTGTCAGCTGAAGTGAATTGAGAAATTGCGTAACTACTACAAATATTTTAATCTCGGGATTTTTCGCCAAAACAAAAGTTCCTCCTTTCTCTACTAGAAAGCGCTAAAGTGTCAAGGAGCTTAGATATCTAACCTCCTTGACTTTCATGGCCCTCCAAGGAACAACAAAAATTCGACAAGCAAGCTGCCCTTTGGGTGTCAAACAACAAAGCTTGCACCTGGCACCGAGGCCATACGATATTATATCATACACATATTTTGATCCATATGCATTTTAAATAAAAAACACTTTTAATAATTATAATTTAACAAACCTCTCAGAAAAATAATTTGAAGAAAACAACATATGCTAGGCCTACTCATCAAAAATATTTGTTCCAAAACCTCGATCGACACCTTCATTTGAATTAATAAGAGCGGTCCTATTGCTAAATGGAGATTGTAACAACTCGCTTATTTTATTCATTGTTACACTTCTGAAAGGTGACACAGAGCTCATTGAGATTCCTACGGCTTCGTACGTTGCGCTCGTGCTATGCGATCTTCAAACATGAAACAAATCAAATTTTATTAAGGAACCTAGCTTGCATGTATCGATTCAAAAAGCACACTTATTAGATTAAAACGGTGTTTATATGGTCAATGTCGCATGATGCTAAGCAAGTTTAAGTAACATGTCTATATAGGAATAAATAAGCATGGCTATTGCTAACACACACGTGACCACAGCCTCTTTGTCGCAATTTCAGTTGCTGTCTCAAAATAAATAGGAGAGATGAAAAGAACACGATGACCTACCTCTAAGACAACCTTACTTATTGTACATACGGATTGGTTGGAAAGGATATCCCCTGCATCTAATATAAATGAACACAAAAGCTATTTAACGACGGACACTATTCATACACATTTTCAGTCAAACTTGAGAATTTGTGTTTACGCTTGGGACGTGAAACTGTGCCGCCAAATTAAATTAACGAAACACAGTAAAACTCGATGAAAAATTCCGAATTTTTACATTACAAAGAGAGAACAAATAATCCCCGTCATCAATATGAGCCTAAAAAAGTTGCTAAATGTCAAACAATAAAGAACTAAAACTATTTTGTGGTTTGAATTTATTTAATAGTCAAGACACAGTGATATATCGCCAAGCTGGTACCACTGGAGGTGTGCTGCCATATGCTGTATTCTAGTGGTTGAAAGATAAAGCAGTTCAGCAGTTCTAACGTGTATGTAATGTGTGCTTGTACCTGTGACGTGCTGCTATCTCGTGGATAGAATTGAAGCTCCGCGTCACGAGGCCGTTGGCTCTACCTCAGGGTAATATGCGTCTCAACACAACACAAACAAACTCAAGCCAAACTAGTCCTTATTGCAGTACAGTGTCTGATGCGGTCTGATGTTCGTAGGTAGTGCCGGTTGGCTCTGGCTCAGTAATTCAATAAAGCGCCACCAGAACGCATGTCAGTTTGCGCGCTCGTTCAAATAAATGCAGAATATGCATACAATTTCCTCAAAATGTAAATGTAATATAAACTGTTCTTGAGAGGGATAAGTCACATATTCTCTCTTCATTACACTGGTGGTGCCATGGCACACGGGCACCACCTCAGGAGCCGCCCCTGCTTTCGCGTAACGTCTCCTCTAACACATTCTTCCTCTCATCTACTCTATTCTCACAATTTCCTCTAACTCTATGCTACTTTCATCTACCATCTCCTTTAACTCCAAACTACTTTCACCTACAGTCTTTTCTTCCTTTATAATACTTTTAGCCTCTTCTTCTAACATATTCTTAATTTCACATCTGATCTCCTGTTTCACCCCCTGAATACTCTCCTGCAGAGTCCCATACTTCCTATTTAATTCCTCATTTTCCTTGACCACATTGTCTAACTTTTGATGAATTTCCTTATTATTTTTATCTATAGTCTCTCTCATCTTCTGATTTTGCCTACTTATTTCCTCTCGCATCTCCTGATTATCTTTCTTACTTTCATCAAATCTTTCACTCAGCATTCTCATGATCGCAGCTAATGAATCTTCCGAAATTCCTTTCTCTTTACTAGTATTCGGGTTACACTCTGACATCATAGTATTATCATCTACGCTCTCTTCTCTATCAAGACCACTTCCCGACATACTGAATTACACTTCTAAACACAAGCCCCAAAATCACTCGCACGATATATATGCATTCCTACCCCTACACTGATGTGTCCTGGTTCTCGTGCCCTACGTTGAGGTGTCATTTGTAATCGTTTCTTTATCGTGTGATATAAATATTTCCGGGAGGGCACCAATTCATAGATAGAATAGTCTACTATGAATGAATATTCTTTTAATACAGATACGAGAACTCATTCATCTCAGGAATGGTGTGTTTATAACACCAACCAGGACACTACAGTAAACAAGGCAGCTTAATATTATACTGCAACATAACAATAAATCATTGGAATGCTACTTACTATTTAGTGGTCTTAAGGGATGTATATATATATATGGTTCCTGTAATGTAGTCACAATGATATAATTTCCAAGTTATATCATTAGTCTTTATATCCTTTATTAATTTTTACTGCCGTGGAAGAGCTGTAGATGAAGCCGTAATACTATAACTAATACCGTACGACGTATTAAATAAGACAGATTAAACAAGTATATTCTCCTTCGCGTCTTTTTTTTTCATACAAACACATTTCTTTTATAATCTGCAATAATCTCTAAACACTTTTTATTTATCCAAGTTCAACTCTCATTGTCTCAACTCATCTCTGATATCGTCAGAGTTGATACTCTCGTTTCTCTAGTTCAAGTTTCCTACACTCAAGCGCACCAACGCCACCTCCAAAGAACACTAATCATTTTTATATAAACGAATCACGGCCTATGTGGTCTCAGTAAACGTTACAATATGTGGAAATCCACAATCTCAAGTCGACTGTAGCGCTGCGTAGCGGCGAGTGCCAACCCGATCCGTATTCATTACATGCTGTTGAGGGAGAAGAGATCACACTTTATATTCTATTCGTTATGCTGACACATTGACTTGTTTGTCTTTAATTAGCAGGGTGAAGAATTTCTAATACCTCTCCTCAACAAGAAAAGGACCATGATAAGCAGGTGACAGTGGTTTATTTACTTTGTCATTCCACAAGAAGGCATGTGTACGTGATGTGAGGCCTCTATGTACAAATACACTTCTAGTAATTTTATGTTTGTCATCTGTTTTTGTTACTGGGAGACGAAGGTGCTTGGGTCAGTTGTTGTTGTTGGCATTTCAAAAAACTCTCCAGTTAGCTTAATAGTCTTCCCAAAGGCCATCTTTGCAATAGTTTAGCCAGAATTGTCCTTTCGAGCTGCAGGCAACCCAAGAAGCACTGTAGGCAAAATATCTGTCCGTTTATGGGAATTATGAGCCCTGATGGCAGTTTTTAAGGTTCGGTGTAGACGTTCAATTTTCCTATTACATTGTGGTTGATAGGCTGTAGTGTGCTTCAGTTTAACACCACACAACACTGCTAATTTCATGAGGAGTTCATACTCAAATTGTGATACACTGTCTGTGATAATTAAACACGGTACTCCAAATCTTGCTATCCAGTGGGAGTAGAATGACTTAGCAACTGTGATATTTTGCATTGGGATGACTTCCATCCATGAGGTATAGCGGTCAATGCATGGTAAACAATACATGTTCCCATCTGATGGTGGCAGTGGGCCAACTATGTCCACATGTACAACACTAAACCTTTCATCAGGTTCTGGAAATGGAATTAACTTAGACAGTGTATGTCTGGTTACTTTGTTTCGCTGGCAGTGGATCCACGCTTGGGCCCATTTTCAAAATCTTTTTTTTTTATTTGGCCAAATGAACCTAGCTGTCATCTGTTTCACTGACGATTTCACACCTGGATGTGATAAGTTATGGATCTGATGGAACATTTGTTTATGGAAAGACTCTGATATGTACGGTATGGTCTGATATTTCTCGATCAGTTGTCGCACCACAACACATTCCCTGCTCTTAGTGTGCATTTCTTGAATGTCAGTGAGTTATTTTCTTCCATCAATTGTTTTAGCTCTTCATCTTGTGGTTGTTTTCTTGCAATTATACAGTAGTCAATCACAGAGATTTATTTCATCCCGGATATGGTGTCAGCTACAATGTTGTGTTTACCGCAGACATGTTGGATGTTGGTAGGGAATTGAGAAATATAATGGAGGTGCCGCAATTGTCTTGGTGATGCCTTCTCGTTCTTTTGAAGAAATGCGTAGGTTACTGACTTGTGGTCCGTTAAGATGGTAAAATCTCTTCCCTCCAGAAGTTGTTTGAACAGTTTCACTGATAGGTAAATGCCTAAGAGTTCTCTGTCATATGTGCTGCAAGCCTTTTGTGTTTCGCTCAGTTTCTTGGAGTAGAAGGCGATGGATTTCCATCCACCATTTTCCTATTGTTCCAGCACAGTTCCAATAGCAATATTTCAGATGTGTCTGTGAATAGAAAGTTAACCTTGTTGAAATAGTATTAAACCTCGCTTCTTTTAATTATTAATTGTTGAAAATTATTCGGGGAATTCATTTTGATGAAAAGCCACGAACAAACAAGAAATTTATAATTTAGTAACAGATTTAGGACACAATATACTGTATCTTGACCAAACACAAAACAAGTAATCTTTCTCCTGTATTAAAGCGGAACCCTTCTCTTCTTCTCTTGCTTTCAAAGTCCATATATATCCACTACATACCATTCCCACAACAATCATATTAATAATAATAATAAATAATAATAATGATATAAAAATAATAATACTTTGTGGCTTTAGAGACGCCGGGATGACGGAATTCCGTCTTGGAGGATCGTTCTTAAATCTATCGACACTACGTCATCGTATTTTAACATCCTTTATCGTAATCGAACTGGATTTGAACGCCAATCCAATGCCAATACAACTATACTACGTAAACAACAAAAGCTGTATAGCATGGATATTAGACTTACCTGTACAAAGTTGTCGACCGTGCATATAATGAAAGGTTTGTCTTTGAAGTAGTACCATTTGATGAGGGAAGCCGGGTATCGCCCACGATGATTTAATCGACAAAGGGGCATTTCAAACTGGATATTTTTAACAAGATCATCGCTGATCTCCTCTATTAAAGATCCATTTTCTCGCAGACCACTGACTGTAATAAGATTCAAGAAACACGTAGTGCAGGAATTATTCATCTATCATTTCCAAACATACAGTACGGTACAAGATGCAATACACAAACAGACTGTGAGTTATTAGATGGTGCAAAGTACAAATTGACTTTTAGTCATTAGATCGTGCAAAGTACAAATAGACTTTGAGTTATTAGGTAGTGCAAAGTACAAATAAACTTTTAGTTATTAGACCGTGTAAAGTACAAATAGACTTTGAGTTATTAGGTAGTGTAATGTACAAATAAACTTTTAGTTATTAGATCGTGCAAAGTACAAATAGACTTTGAGTTATTAGGTAGCGCAAAGTACAAATAAACTTTTAGTTATTAGATCGTGCCAAGTACAAATAGACTTTGAGTTATTAGGCAGTGTAAAGTACAAATAACCTTTTAGTTATTAGGTAGTGTAAAGTACAAATAGACTTTGAGTTATTAGGTAGTGTAAAGAACAAATAGACTTTGAGTTATTAGGTAGTGCAAAATACAAATAAAATTTAGTTATTAGATCGTGCCAAGTACATATAGACTTTGAGTTATTAGGTTGTGTAAAGTACAAATAAACTTTTAGTTATTAGATCGTGCGAAGTACTAATAGACTTTTAGTTATTAGGTAGTGTAAAGTACAAATAAACTTTGAGTTATTAGGTAGTGTAAAGTACAATTAGACTTTGAGTTATTAGGTAGTGTAAAGTACAAATAAACTTGTAGTTATTAGATCGTGCAAAGTACAAATAGACATTAAGTTATTAGATAGTGTAAAGTACAAATAAACTTTTAGTTATTAGGTAGTGTAAAGTACAAAGAGACTTTGAGTTATTAGGTAGTGTAAAGTACAAATAGACTTTGAGTTATTAGGTAGTGTAAAGTACAAATAAACTTTTAGTTATCAGATCGTGCAAAATACAAATAAACTAATTGTTATTAGGTAGTGTAAAGTACAAATAGACTTTGAGTTATTAGGTAGTGTAATGTACAAATAAACTTTTAGTTATTAGATCGTGCAAAGTACAAATAGACTTTAAGTTATTAGATAGTGTAAAGTACAAATAAACTTTTAGTTATTAGGTAGTGTAAAGTACAAAGAGACTTTGAGTTATTAGGTAGTGTAAAGTACAAATATACTTTGAGTTATTAGGTAGTGTAAAGTACAAATAAACTTTTAGTTATCAGATCGTGCAAGGTACAAATAAACTTATAGTTATTAGGTAGTGTAAAGTACAAATAGACTAAGAGTTATTAGGTAGTGTAAAGTACAAATAAACTTTTAGTTATTAGATCGTGAAAAGTACAAATAGACTTTGAGTTATTAGGTAGTGCAAAGTACAAATAAACTTTTAGTTATTAGGTAGTGTAAAGTACAAATAGACTTTGAGTTATTAGGTAGTGTAAAGTACAAATAAACTTTAAGTTATTAGATCGTGCCAAGTACAAATGGACTTCGAGTTATTAGGTAGTGTAAAGTACAAATAAACTTTTAGTTATTAGATCGTGCAAAGTACAAGTAGTCTTTTAGTTATTAAGTAGTGTAAAGTACAAATAAACTTTCAGTTATTAGATCGTGCAAAGTACAAATAGACTTTGAGTTATTAGGTTGTGTAAAGTACAGATAAATTTTAATTATTAGATCGTGCAAAGTACAAATAGACTTTTAGTTATTAGGTAGTGTAAAGTACAAATAAACTTTGAGTTATTAGTTAGTGTATAGTACAATTAGACTTTGAGTTATTAGGTAGTGTAAAGTACAAATAAACTTTTAGTTATTAGATCGTGCAAAGTACAAATAGACTTTAAGTTATTAGAAAGTGTAAAGTACAAATAAACTTTTAGTTATTAGGTAGTGCAAAGTACAAAGAGACTATGAGTTATTAGGTAGTGTAAAATACAAATAGACTTTGAGTTATTAGGTAGTGTAAAGTACAAATAAACTTTTAGTTATCAGATCGTGCAAAGTACAAATAAACTTATAGTTATTAGGTAGTGTAAAGTAAAAATAGACTTTGAGTTATTAGGTAGTGTAAAGTACAAATAAACTTTAAGTTATTAGATCGTGCCAAGTACAAATAGACTTTGAGTTATTAGGTAGTGTAAAGTACAAATAAACTTTTAGTTATTAGATCGTGCAAAGTACAAATAGTCTTTTAGTTATTAGGTAGTGTAAAGTACAAATAACCTTTTAGTTATTAGATAGTGTAAAGTACAAATAGACTTTGAGTATTAGATCGTGCAAAGTACAAATAGACTTTTAGTTATTAGGTAGCGTAAAGTACAAATAGAATTTGAATTATTAGGTAGTGTAAAGTACAAATAAACTTTTAGTTATTAGATCGTGTAAAGTACAAATAGACTTTGAGTTATTAGGTAGCGTTAAGTACAAATAGACTTTGAATTATTTGGTAGTGTAAAGTACAAATAAACTTTTAGTTATTAGATCGTGTAAAGTACAAATAGACTTTGGGTTATTAGGTAGTGTAAAGTACAAATAAACTTTTAGTTATTAGATCATGCAAAGTACAAATAGACTTTGGGTTATTAGGTAGTGTAAAGTACAAATAAACTTTTAGTTATTAGATCGTGCAAAGTACAAATGGACTTTTAGTTATTAGATCGTGCAAAATACAGATAGACTTTGGGTTATTAGGTAGTGTAAAGTACAAATAAACTTTTAGTTATTAGATCGTGCAAAGTACAAATAGACTTTTTGTTATTAGGTGGTGTAAAGTACAAATAAACTTTTAGTTATTAGATCGTGCAAAGTACAAATAGACATTTAGTTATTAGATCGTGCAAAATACAAATAGGATTTGGGTTATTAGGTAGTGTAAAGTACAAATAAACTTTTAGTTATTAGATCGTGCAAAGTACAAATAGACTTTTAGTTATTAGATCGTGCAAAGTACAAATAGACTTTGGGTTATTAGGTAGTGTAAATACAAATAAGCTTTTAGTTATTAGATCGTGCAAAGTACAAATAGACTTTGGGTTATTAGGTAGTGTAAAGTACAAATAAACTTTTAGTTATTAGATCGTGCAAAGAACAAATAGACTTTTAGTTATTAGATCGTGCAAGGTACAAATAGACTTTAAGTTATTAGGTAATGTAAAGTAAAAATAGACTTTTAGTTATTAGATCGTGTAAAGTACAAATAAGCTTTTAGTTATTAGATCGTGTAAAGTACAAATAGACTTTTAGTTATTAGATCGTGCAAAGTACAAATACACTTTGAGTTATTAGGTGGTGTAAAGTATTTAAAATAATTTGAGGTATTAGATCGTGTTACGTACAAACTACTATGAGTTATTAGGTCATATATTAGCAATTGAAATAAATAGAATTCAAAACATATATGAGGATACAGAGAGGATACAGTCAAGAGTTTGTTGAGGTGCCATTTGGGGATAGACATGGTGGTATAGCTTAATGCTGCCTTTGTTGAAATTTTCTTTCATTATCTCCCTTTGAGCTTTTTTATTTTTAATTTACTTAAACCACCAAGAGAGGGCCTCTTTTCCTCTTATAAATGTTGCTCTGTTATTGTACCCTATACTGTCTTATTCACTTTTTTAGTTTGTTCACAGTGCATTTGTTTATCATGTAAACTCTGTCACCTCCTACCACATTCAAGAAGCTTTCCAAGTAGCCTAACTCCATCTTTCGGCGACACCTAAAATTCTTCAATATCAAGTTTTCAGCACACAAATGAAGATGGATTCTTCAATCAAGAAGTTCTCGTATTCACTCAGTGACGGCGCTTTCTAAGTTTCTACTGTTGCTGCTAGTCCCGCATGATGACTGAAGAACTTTTATGTACTGTATCTACTGTAGTTGCTTTTGTTTCATGTTTGCCTCACTCTTCCTTCCCTCCTCTCCCCTTTTTCTCCTCGCTATCTGCTGTCCGCTTGAGTCATTCATTCTTTCTCAGTGCTTCGTGCTAGGGATGGGTTGCGAACGGAGTCGCGAATCTGCTGCCCTGGAGCCGATACACTCGACTCCAGTGTCGATTCCACAGATGCACTAACGCTATCTAACAACTGTTTTCGGAACTGCTTGGACTTATAGTTCCACGTTCCTCCCTTGATACCTTGTGTTACGATGAATACAGGAGGATTATTAGCCAGCAAACATGAAAGATTGTTTCAGGCTATCATCGGTAATGTTGTATGTGCAATTGTTATATGCTACTGTGTTCATTATGATGTACAACTTGCCCAAGTACAATATTACAACAATTTGGTAGAATTATTGTGAATAATAACAATAATGAGAGATTCGGACCAAATACTCTTAAAATCACCAATATGGACTGCGATTACACAAATCAAACAACGTTGAGTACATACAATAGACAAGAATATCGCAATCTTCATTACCCATTATTGTTAATAGCAATAATATTATAATATGACGAAAAAACTCTCAAGTAGTCAATAATTTAGACTTAAATTAAATATAAAAAAAGGCATAGAGTATAAGTTTACAACCAATTAATTGGTAATAGTAATAATATATTCTGAGTGACAGAATACTCTGCAATAGTGAATACATCCCTCCACATCGGGTTGGTGTCAGGAAGAACATCCGGCCGTAAGACATGGCCAAGTCCAGTGTGCAACACAGTCTGCATCCATGAGCCTACCAGGATGTGAGAAAAATGGTAGATGAAGCTGGTGGTATCGTTCATAGACTGGACGTGCCTTACTATCCCATATGGAACACGGTTTTCTTATATCGCTTATCCTCCCAGCTTGGCTTCACTCCCGGACTGTGTGGTGGATCCGACCTCTACCATCTCAAGGACGGTGTCTGGGAGCTAAAGTCATATTGTCGGCTACGGCTACAACTGGGGATGGTGACACCCGATCGCCCAGGCGACCACAAGCTTGTGTTCTGTTGTTGAGGAAGGGACGGACAAAGAATGGGGGAAGGAAGTTGGCCGTGGCCGTGCATGATCTAATATTACATTGTATTGTCCGCGCTTCGACATGCTAGCGGCCCCGCAACGTAAGCAATGTTGGCTTGGAGTCGCGAGGCTACATGCGAAGCGACCGTGCAGCCCCGCAATACGCATCAGGTTAAGATGGAGTCGCAAGGCTTAATGCGAACCGAGCCTGGTGTTCGGAGTCGATGGAATAGACACTCTCGATTCCAGGGTTCAGTCGCGCCAAGACCGACTACAATATATCAGACCGTAATACGACAATCGATCAGGCAAAAATGGTGGTAATCGTAGGGAAAGCTTTCGAGTAACGGCTGTTTGTTTACGTTTGTTGCGAGTAGCTTCTACTGCAGAGAATTCGTATAATTAGTAAATATCTCGAGTGATCTCGTACTGTTTATCATGTTAATGGTGTACCGTAGGTAGTGTACTACATTGCGAGTAATAATAAATACCGGTACCAGTACCATATAATGTGAGAAGTGTTGTGATATGCCATGAGGGTCGCACATGCTATGTAACGAGCTATAGATCGAATTATACTGTTGCAGGTTATTTCAACATTCACATTTCATAAAGACCAAACAGTAAAGGTGAAATGGATAAGAAATATACACAGGGATGATTTCGAAGTTTAAGCGTCACTAGTCGTGTGCTTTTTGACAGTTTGGACAGTACATGTATGGTTAGGGAAGGTATTTTCCAACTGAAAATGGTGAACCAAAGTGTCTAATTCGTTGGACGTAAATGTATTCTACAAGAATATCTATGTGCATGAGGAGAAATATAAATGGATACTGCAAACAGGACAATTTGGTGGATCATCTTTCAAATTACAATAACCTATATCTACTTTTGATATGATGCACATGTTGGTAAGGGAAGCCTTGTGTTTTGATTGTGACACTGGTATAGTGGAAATTAAGTTTCCTTGCAACTCAAATCCAGTATTCGTTAGAGCTTTTAATATGGACAATTCTCAAGAGGCTTATCAGTCAAAGCAAAGAAATAAGATGATCATCTGTTTAGAGGATGTGGTATTGGGTGTTCTCAAATATCATTCTTAATGGTAAAATGTAAACTCTACCATTATGATAAGGTTGTAACAGTATGTTCCGCATTATGTGGTCTCGGGGATCGCATTGAGACTGTGGATCCAAAGGTTCTAGGTTTGATTCCTGGCTCTGCCAAGAAATTTAATTCTAGTCTGAGGGTTGGAACGGGCATGCCGGCCTCGTGAGGCAAAACTGAGAAGAGACGGTTCGAGTCCCACCTCAGCTGTCCATGAAGTGGTTTTCCGTGTTTTCTAACCTCTACTCCAAGCAAATGCCGAGAGAGGCAGATTAACTCACTGTTTCGCCCCTTAAAACAATAACTAACAAATGTCGAGATGGTTCCTAACTTAAAACTACGGCCACCTTCTTCGAAATCCTAGCTTCAATTACAAATATACACACTAGTACAGCCATTACAATGACAGGGGTTATCAGACAGAGTCCACACACACCTAAGTACAAGGGACAACATGACCACGATGTCGCAAAGGCCGTAAATGAATCAACATCCATGCAACAGTCCATGACGTATGACAGTCATCAATAAAACTTCTTATGATCTCCAGAAATGGAAGATTTGTGTCATTTGAGCCGTAGATTGGACTGACATACACATTGCGAAGAAATTTAATTCTGGGGTGAGGGCTGGAACGGGGTGTACTCAGCCTCATGAGGCATCTGTGTAGAGGAAGTGGTTTTCTGTGGTTTTCCACCTATACTACAGGCAAATGCTGGGATGGTACTATACCCGTTTAAACATGAGAAGACACTCGTCGTATCCGAAGATCAGCTGGATTGTAGAATCTTGAAGGTCCCCGGCTAGATAAACCTGAAAATCCCACCGTCAAGAACTACATGTGGGTACATATTTCCTACGATTGTGTCATGGAGAATAAAAACTGGGCAAACCAAACAATTAATTGAAGAATACGAGAAACATACGGTTCTCGGGGGCAAATGGGGCATAGCAATGGGCTATACTAAAACCTTAATCCACTCCAGAACACAATCTCTCTCCATAATTAAAATAAACCACTTAAGCCTGTTTATAAAAACGAACGAAAATATTTATTCAAGAACAAACAAAACAATTTAAATGTAATACAATAAAATTCCAATCCTATATTAAGTTACGTAAAATATTACTAAATACGCTTGTTTAAAAAGAACGTTAAATATTGAATAATGTCCATCTGACATTTGCAGTCCACTGCTCTTCAAAACGTAAACATGAGTCAGCTGTTTCAGAATGTAAACACTGATCATCTGTTTCAGAGTTTGCAAAAGAAAATCCTCAATTAAAATATTTTAATGTATTACGTTTAACCTATTCCTCTGTTACTCTATACATTAATCTCTGAATGCATATTCTTGTTGTACATTACAGCTTAAATTGACTTCAATTGTCCAGCGATCAGCTGTTCCTGGCATCTCCACTAACCTCTCATTCATTACTTCAAAGTACCACTGGTGTTTTAACAGAAACATTACGATAATGCGCTTTCCTTCTTATCATTCTCCACACAATTTACAATATTCACACAAACTATCAAAGGTTGATCCGTCATAAGACCACCTATCTCCACATTGTCAAACATCCTGGATGTAAACAATGACAATATCTCAATGTTCATCAAACATCCTTCCTACAAACTAACATTTAATTATTTAAATTCGCTTCACAAATTCACAAATAATCCCTATAATTATCATTAATAATTATTAAATTATGAATTACAATTTAAATATTTCAATTAATATTAAACAATCTCACTAATTATTTATCAATGCAAATTAATATTTATTATTATAAATATTTATTTATGCATGCTGTGAAATAATTCAAGTAATATTATTAATGCTTATATATTTACATTTAATCAGCTGTTTATTTGTTTAATAGCTTTATTCACTTCATTACTTTCATAAATATTCATTAGTATTGTTTACTTTCATCAGTATTATTGTTTACTCTTATTTATTCTTTATTTCATATACCATCGCATGTATTGCTTACTTTCATTACCAGTATTGTTTACTTTCATGACTATTTTCATTACCATTATTGTTTGATTACCATCTCTACAATTCATAGGGTTTTATGTCATTTCCATTCTGATATGGCCGAACACTTAAGCTAAGCTCATACGTATAGTTTTCTAAATCATGATAATAGTTTTAATATAATTAACCAACCAATATCTTATAATCTTTTTACAGCACGTTTTCCGCCAATTTTCCATCTGTAATTTCAACTGTAGGTCATTTAAAATAAATGTATATACTTCAATACTCTTTCTTACATTGACACTGCTTTATACTGCATTAATACGTTTACATTCCGTATAAGAACTTTCACATAACAACATTGCTCTCAAAAGCCTCGCCACTTCATTCAACAAACGTCTCCTTCCTCAATAATACGTATAAAATGCGTACCAGAGCTTCTTATAACATCTACCACCCTTCCATACCATTATTAATCTTAACTTCACAATATAAAACGTACTCGTCATTACAACTTAACCTTAGAACTGCCACACTAGTTCTCTGTTACAATAAATATTTCATTTCGATGTTTACAGTATATTAATCCTCACGTTGTTAAAATATTTCATAAATATTGACCTTTAATTTCAGTGTATGAACTCATTTGGTTTACTTGGATGCTAATCTGATTTAAAAACAATGGTCGTTAATACTTATTATTATTAAATATCCATTACAGTAAATGGAACCCTATTACACAAAGTACATTAGGGTTGTAGTTTGTTACAAAATTAAAAAAAATTACACTATAAATTATGAGATTAATTAATACTTAATAGATATACAGTACAGTTTCGTAACACCTTCCTGATCGTTACTGATTATTGCTATATTGCAATATTTAAAAGTCAACAACAATTATCTTGTTGCAAAAGGGTTTTCAAAGAATTCTCAAGTGTTGATATATCATTTCTTAATAGAAGAAAATAGCTGATATATTAGCCTATAACGTCGATTAATTATGATTGATAATTATCATCAATGCTGAAATCGTCTAATTCAAGAACTCACTCTTGAACAACGTTCAATAGTCGGAATAGATATAAATTTAATGTAGCTTCAAGTCTTATTCAAGTTATATCAAGTATAACATTGCTTTAATAAATGTTGAATTTGGCGGCTTCGGTGGTGTAGTTGGTAACATGCTGAGCTTCCCAAGATCGCGAGTTCAAACCCAGACGGAGTCGTCGGATTTTTTAAGAGCGTTAAATATCCCTCAGTATGCCTTCCTTCGGAGGGGAAGTAAAGCTGGCGGTCCCATGTCAAAGATTTATGGCATGTTAAAGAACCTTCCACTACTTACACCTGTGTGAATCTAAATTAGGTTAAAAATGTAAACAACGCTCAGCTTCCTATGTTCGTCGCCAGGAGCCAACTGCGGTGGCGTCTAGTAGCCAAGTTTTGAACTAGTAGTTGTTGACGGTGGCGTTTGACGGCAAAAGTAGGAACTACTTGAAAAATTCAAAAGTCTGCAGTGCTTACTTGAATTAAGAAACAGAAACACGCACTAATACAGTCATCGCAATTAACACCGGTTATCAGACAGATTCTACACACACCCAAAGTACACCGGGCTACATGACCGCGTTGTCGCAGCCCCTAAACTGAGGAACCAACCAACGAACCAAATGTTGAATATGCTTCAATAGATCGACGAGAAAATATAAAACATGAGAATAATGTTTCATAATCGATGCATCTTCTTCCTAAACTAATGTTCTTCTTACATTAAAATTCCCAATTATTAAACCGTAGTCCAAATAAATTAATGCAATTTAAGAAACCAGTCTCAAATTCATTCATGCAAAAAGTTAAAATTCAAAAATGAAATAAAATTCGCAGAATATTTCCAAATTGAGCAATGGTGCAGAATCCCTCGTCGGGAGCCACTTAGATAAATAAGACCCTTGAGAAATGCATTCTTGTCTAGCAGGAGGAAAATATGGTAGACAGTTTAAACGTTCCAGGTCTAAGTAAAAAGTGCCCCATTCAATTGATTTGAAGATACACTAGTTGCAGTACCATAATAATCGTTTGTATTCATAGTAGAGAGCTTGTTGACAGCGATAGATTGCCTTTACAGAAACACGATGACATGGCGATGGATTTAGTTTAGCAATCCATTAGAATGGCTGCTGCATTTGTGGATGGCTCGTAGCTGAGCGGAGACCCAAGTAGCTTGCACGAAGTTGGGATGGGCGCGATCATGACTAACGACAATATATCAGACCGTAACATCAAAATAAAGATGGTGGCAATCGTAGGGGAACACTGGCAGGCATGGCGCCATCGAAATAGTGGCAAATTCTAAGACAAACATTCGCATAATTGATTAAATTCCACCAGAAATTACAGAGTGTTATGTAATAAGACACAAATTCAATAGGAAACCCTGACGTGCATATCTACAAGCAACGCGAACAGACAGTAGCTAAAAATACAAACACAAATAAAGCAAAGATAAGACAAGTATTTAAAACATGCAAATACTTCTAAATGGAGCTAGAATAATGCAAATAGAAATTTTTGTTTTTGTTGCTTATATTAGGGGCTACGACATCGTGGTCTTATACTTGTGGGTGGAATTTGTGTGATAACCAGTGTTATTGTTATGGCTGAACTAGTGTGCTTGAACATTGGGGATTGGATTGGAAAGGAGAAGGTCATGGCCTTAAGTAAGGAACCATCCAGAGATTTGCCTGGAGTACAATTGGGGAAACCACGGAAACCCACTTCCAGGATTTGAATAGGAAGCAGCCATATTCTCACATTAGGTACTGAACTCGATTTTTAAGATGCCCATGATGATAATGATATTTTGGAACTTTTGGTGAATTTTAGTCTTGATAGAAGGAATTTTAAAGATTGCACAACATCATGTATTTTCAATGTTGGAACAATGGTTTCAGATTGTAGCAAAGCGAGGAAAAAGGCTACCATAGCCAAGATTTGTCCTTACCTCGTGGAGTATGAATTGCGGGAAATGGCTAAGCAACAGAGAGCAATGAACGTGTGAAGTTTGCAAACGGCTATAAGGTTATCACGGAACCAAATTAAGCTGTAAAATTCATCAATACGTATGGTTGGTTGGTATATCCTGTTCCAGATTCAGTAATCTTGCCTTCAGAAGACAGCCTAGTTTCACTGAGAGCAGCAATGTCAACGTTGAGTCTCGATAACTGATGAGTTACAAGAGCTGTCCTTCTCTCAGGTCTAAAGTTATTGTCGATATCAAGCAAAGTTCGGATGTTCCATGATCCAATAATCAATTTGTGAGTCTTTACTGTTTTTGAGTTTCGACCGCATGAGTGCGGTTGCCCAGCCGGACCAAGATTGTGACTTCCGAAGTTTAGCCCACCTTTTCTAGGGCCTTCCCCATGAGGGGTGGGCAGCGGTGATCCCAAATAGGCCTGCCCAAACACAGATGCAGGACCGAATTCCTGAGTAGTCACAGAGTCTCCGGAAGACGACAATCACGCATCTGCTGCCAACGTGCAGGTCCGAACTAGGGGCTTCCAGCTACACCCATAGCCTGCCCCCACCATCCATATCCCATCGCCGTTGGACTTTGAAAATGAGTGACGTATGGAACAAGTGCCACTGGCGTGAATTTCCAGGACGAGATCCACACACTATGATCTCTGAGCCTTATCTGCGGCTCACACAGAATGACACATGGAAGACCGAACAAAGAGACTGCAACGAACTGCCGCATACTCACGTACAATTGAGGGGCGCCTTTACAGCCTGTCCATCTGCCATAACATGCATAACATATATTACGATACACCATATAAATGGTTATGCAGCATGTGGATTGAAGTTTGTAATATGCCCAAGCAGACCTTCTCAAGATCATCCTCGATGATGTCAAGCTCTTTCAGGATATTCACGATGAACTTGAGGATGTCCTCCGAGCTCCGAAAAGGAGGCCATTCACCTCCCTAGCTTTTTAGGTAGGTTATATCTCTCAATCAAGCGAGGTATGCATGGTCGGTAAATAGCCTCTTTCTCCTCGTTGACTCGTAAGGCTTGAGGAATGTCCACATCCATTCGTACCGTGGGGTCCTTTATCAAACCTCTTCCGTTCCTGTCAATGACAACAATATCTGCTCTACGGTGACTGCAATTTTCCGCAATGCACCTCCTCAAACTCCCATTTCAATTTCCTCAGGGAAGTGGCAATTTTTGATCGTACTCAGTGATGGCGGGAATTTCGTAATAGCTCCTCTTTAGAACATTGACCTAGGACAAGTCCTATCGTCTCTGGTTGGTCACAACCTGGTTGTCGGCAAAATGTTGTGTGCTGACTTCTCCCCGGCACAGCTCTCACCACTGAGATGTTGCAGGATATTTTGATGGCAATCAGAGCACGATAAGCCTATTCTGCTATATATCCGCGAGTTGTTCTTAGCTTGTTGTTCATAAACTTCCACTCCTTTATTTTATGGAGAAGTTTGCACCAAGCTTCAAATGACCGTTTCCGAAGCTCATTTCGTACACAACGTCCTGATTTTGATTTTGTACTCTACTCGAATTTGCGAGGTGAAAGTTTCCATAATTTGAGTGTATTGAAATGAAGCCAGTATTATAAAATTTCGATGCTGCATTTATGACACAAACCAGTTTTTACAGTCACGATAGCAAAAGGAATTAAACCAATGTGAAATTTAGCAGAGAGCGCGAGAAACCGGTCTTGCTTTGTTGTCGGCGAGCCGATATAAAAAACTTGATTAGGAGGAAGGGAGAGCGCACGTCAGAATCCGCGCGTGGCAAGCCTACGTCAGAAGTGTGACTGAAGTATGACGACACGTGACCAGCGGCAGCCAATGAAAAGCGAGAATAAAGCAATTACCATAATTAGCATTACTCATTGCGAGAGCTATTAAAGGAACTTGGACTACCAGAAAAGTCCTCAAATATTATTTTAAAAATATGAGGACAATCCTGAATGTAATTGAACCTTTGATTACGAAGTAATGAGTATAATTAATAAACGCGCAATTTCAGACACGTTTTTTTATACAAAATACGCTGTCATTTTTATTGGAGTGGGAGAGACGCGACTTGAGTCGAGGTCGTTTTCATAGAAGCCGCCAGTGGAGACGGACGTGTCTTCCGACAGCCCAGAAGTTTACCATTGTAATTGAAAGTATTAACTTAGAGCATCGCAGAAGAATATATAGCAGCAAGAGACATTGAATGGAAGTCTACAGTATAATTACGGAAAAACACGATTGCGTAATTAACGACGATATAGTTGTGATATTATTTAAAGTGCAAATACGAACATTTATGAAAGCACACTACGTGAACTTGTATCAAGAAGTATTCGAAGGTGAAAGAAGATATTCACACTTACATTTTCTTATCACCATGGTTAACCAACAGAAGTTGGGTGGGACATTCACAATTGCTACTGAAGAGATGATGATGGATTGTTAAGATGGTATTGGGAACATGACCTATGGACGACATCTAGGATATTCGATCTGACATGACAAACGATAACGCAGGGAAGGCTAACACCTTTCTCTCCTGCATTTGTAAAATCGACGCGAGTCTCTTTTTTTGTCGTGTGAAATCCTGAGAGGCCGAGTGCAGGTCTTTCTAGTCGACGCCCGTGGGCGACCTGCTCGTCGGGATGAGAGATGGAATGGATGAAGATGAATGGAACTGGGCAAGGATGTGGTAGGAAGCGGCCGTGGCCAGTCAGAAGGTACCGTCCCAGCATTTGCCTGGTGTTGAAAATGGGGAAACCACGGAAAACCATTTCAAGGACGGCAGACGGTGGGGCTCGAACCCACGCGTATACCGAGTTAGCAGAGAGCTTGGCTCCATGACCTAACGCTGCGCTTTAGCCAGCGTAGCCACTGCTGTCGGTGAAGCAAGTCATTAAGAACAGCTAATAAATATGGATACAACTAAAACATTAAATCTACGCGGAAGATCAGAAGAAAAGAAGATTTCCATGTATGAGCGAAATAGAGTCGACCTAGTTCGATTCTTAAACGCGAGAGTGAGGGCGGACCCGACTCTTGAAGATACCGACGCAGTACAGACGCTGATAGCCTATATCACCACGATGATGTATGGAGATCGAATCCCAGTCCAGGAGATGATGACTTCATATGGCGATCCAGGATGATCCAGCAAAGCAGTCATGGACAGAGGTACCCCAGGAACACCCTGTTTATGAAGTTCAGCGAGGGAAAACCACTTCTAGATATATTTACGCTACTAAAGGTAGAATCAAGACCAATTATCAAGTATCCTATATTTCTGTAGATTGGTTCCATTAGAGAATATCCGACCATTTTTCTATGAATGTCATTTTTGCCAATTTCTATGCTTTTCTAAATGTTGACTTTATAATTCGATCGTAATGTCATGTAGGATTTTTAATGTTGATTTTCATAGGAGTTTAATATTTTTATGAAGTGATTTGAGGATTAATATTTATTGTTTGAAGTTTGGAACGTTTTTCTCTTTTGATTTCGAATGTATTCAGGAGATATCGGAGATTTTATTGTATTACGTTTGATTGATGTTTTTGGAGCTTTGGATTTCTGAATTTTAGTTAACTGACGAGGTTATTTAGAAACTGCGATCTTTTATCGATCTATATATGAGATATGAATTTGGTTATCTTGTTAATAACGTATTCTCAGATCTGGTTGCGAAAGTTGCTCACTTGTTTAAGAAAGTATGTATTATATTGAGGAGAAATAAGTGAAATAGATGGAACATTGCAATATGGTTAAATACGCAGAGTGAACTGCGATCATGTCGTAATTTTTAAAACATTGTGAATTTGGAATAAATACTCATGAGGAGTATATCAGCTGATTGAAGCTAGTATCAGAGAGTTAACATTGATGGAAGCATATCAGAGCTATGAAGATATTACCAGTTATTATATGACGTCGAAGGAACTAATGATTTATCGTAGTATTTTTACGAAACTTGTGTTACCTGCGAATAAGGATTTGCGCATTAATATGTTGGTTGTTTGGAAGATACAGTTGTGTTGTATTATGGAGAAAGAATCTGCGAGAATATATAAGAAGTATTTGAGAAAATGTTCCCGGTTGACGGATGATTATATTGTTATGGCAATGGGCTGGTTGACATTGTTACATTATTGTTGTATAGATATCTGTATGGACAGATCTGCGAAATATATGTGGTTATAGAGGAAGGATTATTAGCAGGAATAAGAGAAGAATTATTATGAGTATTATTGAAGTTATCGATGGACAATGCGATTGAACCTTGAAATAGTAGGAACAGCTGATCTTTGTGACGCTGAGTTTAATTGTACTCCATTTAAATGGTTCTGTTAAGAAAGAATGTACATATGCTGGTAATTATTAAGTGTTCAGGAAGGTTATTTTTATTAGAATTTTTATTGAGATGACGGATCAGTAGTTCTTTAATTATGTCTTTACTTAATTGTATGGATTATAGAATCCAGGACTGTCAATTTTACCAGATAAGATATAGCGAAGTGGAGATTCCGGAGATTTAGGAGATTCATAAGATTTTAAAGATGTAACTGAAGAAGTAAGATTTGAGTGGAGTTGAGTAAATATTTGAGATTTGAATTTTACATGTACTGTATGTGAGTGCCTGCTGAAAAGGAATGTATCGAAATCATTAATTAATAAGATAACAAGTAGTTCCGTGAAGAACTATACAGCCTATTTTCATATATCCTTCTTATGTTAACTGCCACTATCAACATACAAAATTTCAGTTTGATTGCTGTAATAGATTCGTAGATATTGAGAACCGACTAAATATTTCAGATGGTCGCCATGTTGGATTTTATATATGTAGGTCCTAGAGTTATGTACTGTTACATGAAGGTTATTGTGTACGTGTAGCATTCAAACTTTAATCGCATGATTAGAACACAAGAAGTAACAAGGAGATTTTAAAATTTCGCACAGCTGCCATCTTGTGGTTATGGAAACAATTGAAATAAATTAGATGCCAGTGGATTAACATTCGTATAAGGATTTACTGTACCAAGTTTCACTGCACTTGGATGGTTAAATTGCGAGCAACTTCCATGTGAATATTTATACTTCGCGTCGCCGCCATGTTGGAGTTGTGATCACCAGGTTATTAAGTCCTATAGATGAACTTATGTTCATAGCCCCTATGAGCATTTAAAAAAATCAGTTTGATTGCTATAATAGATTCGTAGATATTCAGAGCCGTCTAAATATTTCGGATGGTCGCCATGTTGGAATTTTAAATGTATAGGCCATAGAGTCATGTACCATTAAAGGAAAATTATTGCGTAGGTTCATTATTCAAACTTTCACTTCGACCGCATGATTACGACACAAGAAATAAAAACTTAATTTTAAAATTCGCACAGCCGCCATCTTGAGGTTATGTAAACAATTGAACTAAATTAGATACCAGTGCATTACAATGTGTATAAACATTTCCTGTACCAGATTTCATTGCGTTTGGAACATTAAATCGCGAGAAAGGTCTCTTAAAATTTTTCAAATTCGCTTGGCCGCCATGTTCGCTTTGTAGTAACTGATTTTTGAAAGTCTTATAGGTGAACTTCCAGTAGTGCCCTTTATCACCTTACAAAATTTCAGGGTGATAGCTCTGATATTTTCAGAGATATAGAATGCCGGCGAAATATTTCGCACATCCTCCATCTTGTGGTTATGTAAACAATTGAACGAAGTTAGGTGTCGGTGCATTACACTGTCTATAAACTGTACCAAGTTTCATTGCGTTTGGTTCGTTAAATCGCGAGAAACGTCTATTTAAAAGTAGCAAATTCGGGTGGCCGCCTCGTTGGTTTTGAAGTTACCAGTTTTTCAAAAGTCACATAGGTGAACTTCTAGTAGATCCCTTTATCACCGTAATAAATTCCAGGGTGATATCGGGAATAGTTTCGGAGATATTGAATGCTGGTGAAATATTCCGCACAGCCGCCATGTTGGATTGGTGAGACGTAACAAAATTTGAAGGGCACGGTCGGGGTCGCCCGGAATAGTGCTATGAACTTACCGAGTTTCATTGAAATCGCTCCAGCCGTTTAGAATTTATTAGGGACACACACACACACCTCACACACACACACGCACGCACGCACACTCACACGGACAAAAGGTGATATCATAAGCCTATTTTTTTTCTTTCAAAATTGAAAATAGGCTAAAAATGTTGTATCATGAGAGTAAAAGCAGTGTACAAGTCGGAAGTGGTGACTCTGAAACATTCTATACAAAAAAGGCCTCAAGCAAGGAAGTGCATTATCACCATTATTATACTGATGGGTGAAATTATAAAACGTGTAAAACAGAGTATCAGTAATGATGAAGTGAATTCTTTGGTATTTGCAGATGATGTGGTGATTTGGGGAAAGGGAGAAAAGGAAGTACAAAAGAGACTAGACATTTTGAATGAAAATCTGAAGGAGTAATTAGTAAAAAGAAAACTGTAGTCATGTACTGTGGAAAAGAGAAAAAGAAAAGTCAAGTGAACATAGATGGGGTACGGTTAGAGAATGTAGAACAGTTTACATATCTAGGTAGCACTATTAATGGAAGTAATGACATCAACATTGACATTAATAACAGACTAAGTAAAGGTACCACATTTTATCATCAACTCAGAGAACTTTTATGGGATGACAAAGTGCCCAAGAGAACGAAATTAACATTATATAAACAGTATTTCATACCTATTGTAACATATGGACTGGAAACACTGGTAACGAATAAAAGGCAAAATAGTAAGATACAAGCAGTAGAAATGAAATCTTTAGGAACTTCAGTTAAAAAGACAAGAAGGGATAGAATTCAAAATATTAAAATCAGAGAAGAGAAGAGTTAAATATGGAACGTTAAATAAGAAGATACAGAAAGCAAGGTTACGTTGGTTCGGACATATAAAAAGAATGGGTAAGGAAAGATTAGCAAGAAGGGAATTAGAAAGAGAAGTCAAGGTAAAGAGACCAGTTGGAAGACCGAGAAGAAAGTTGTTGGACCAAATTTTGAAGAACATTGGAGAAGCTGGATTGGATGTGGCAGAAGTGATGGAACAGGAAAAATGGAAGGACAGAAAGGAGTGGAGGAGGCTTGTAAACCACACCCGGGTGACTGGAGTGGGACTTGGATGATGATGATGATGATGATGATGATAAATTTTACAGTTTGTCATTTTGAATAATTTCCAATTTTGAGAGTGTATTAGATGGAATTACGGAATTCGAAAGGAATAGTTCGTTAATATTTTGTTGTAAATAGAACTTATTGAGAGTAGGAATTTTCTGTAGTGTTAATTTAAGCCAGTTGATTAACATGTAGAATGTTTTTCATCAATTATTTATACGGATTTATGGTGAAAATTAAAGATAGTATAGGGGACGGGAGTTATTACTGTATAGAGAAATAAATAGCTATTGTAATGACGGAGGCCTACCTCATGAGAAGAGTCATTTAATATTTGTGGATAACTTAACGACAGTTTTTTGTTGTTGTTAACTCCCGTTATTTAGTGCACAGCAGTTTGTCGCCAATATTTAATTATTTTAAATTGTTTGAGCTTTTTTAAGCGACTCTAGTTTGTCATTGATGTTTTCAAGGGAAACTATTTTGTTAATTTAATGTGAAGATATTTGCGTAATTTATTTTCTTTATTTGATATTTAAACATTTTTAACATGTAACTCGTGCGTCTTTGAATAAACAAACAGGCACATGTGATACGAATCCCTGATATTTTATCGAAATTGGCATTATCTTTTGTAGTTGATTGGTAGTGGAATGTGCTATAGGGTGAAGGTATTTCCATTGACCTGATGATATCCTAACGCCCGAGATTTTTGATTCTCGCTCTCCCTAGTAGTAGTTAGAACCCCTTCTTCTGTAGTTAGTTTCTATAGCACATTCAGATGATTTCCTCTGTCCTTTATCCCGAGTGTATTCGCCAGTAGCTCTATGATGTTTTTCTAGCCGGGGACTTCAAGATGCTGCGATCCTTCTCCATCTGTGGATTTTGGTGGATCATCCCAGGAATGAGGGTACAGTACCATCACTGGTTGGAAAATTAAAATATTGAAGTATTTCCTTCTTCTCCCGGTCAAGATTTCGATAGATATCTAAATGAACATCTTCCACTCTGAGTAACTTTTGAACTATATTAAAATGCTGTATATTATACAGTGTATAACTTATATGCTTCCCATTCAACCTTAACTAATTCCCGCCTTCGAACATTCCTGGTTGCATACAACACATCATTGGGCTGTGGTAACCCTATGATTTCCTTGACAGTTGATCGCAAAAGTTCATCAACATTAGCCAGAAAACTTGATTGATTTTCGATGTATAACATCCTTCCACTGGGTATCTGGATATTTTTGTGGCGTTCGGTAGCTGAACATGTTTGTGGGAGTGATTTTGGAAAAGGGACGGAAATGGATGGGACGGAAGTGCATGGTACGGAAACAATAAGCGCGCGTGGTGGCGGATATCGGTACAACGACGTACTGTAGGTCGTGTGGGTATGGGGAATGTATATCGCATACAGTTTAGTTCAACGTTTGGAGACCCCATTTAAGATATTCCCACAATAAATCATCTTCAAGTTGTCGTTCTTTGGTGTGAAAATATTCATTTTATCATATTTGCCGAAAACAATTACGGTACGATTTATTAAATCTTCATACTTTTGCTGAATTCTTATTTAATGTAAGCACTCGATGTAATGTCGGCCATGTGGCTATGTGGAATCTATATCGCATGAACAAACACTCCAAACAACGTAGGAATTCAGTATATTAACGCCGACTACTAACAATAATTGAAACTTCGTTGGTCTAAACACATCACTGGGAAAAACACATTTAATATACTTTCCGTACACCTAATTTTTAATGACGCCTATACTTGGCAGTGCGCTCTATCGGCTAAACGAGGCCATTTACAATAACATCGCTGGCATGGGTTCAATAACTGGCCGGTATAGGGCGCAGCTCGCATCAAGTAGGCAGTGGATTGCTTCCGCCACGGCAAATAACAATTATGATTCATTACGGTCAGGATTTGGCACTGGAGTTATGCAAGTAGTTATTTCAATGACCAACAGAGTTCACTATCAACAGGGGATTTGCGCTCCCGGGACACACATAGTAGGATAACATGTCACATGTTACACATCATATGCGACTACTGTAAGGCTCGTATAATAATTTTTTTATTCAACGGTGTACTCTGTATTGTATAAATCAGACTTGGCCAAGAATATTGGTTAATTATGTTTAACTTTTGGTCTGTTTTTAGTAAACAAGAAACTGTGAGAAAAAACAAGTCCTTTTCTAAACTATTTTTCAATGTACTCCCTGAAGGCGACCATAAGTAGGGCACGTTTGCGATGGTTTGGTCACGTCAAACGTATGACAGAAGGAAGAATTGCAAAACAATGGTTACATACTGAGATGACTGGAAAGAGACCTGTTGGAAGACCTGGGAGGAGATGGCTGGACCAAGTGAATGAAGATATCACATCCAAGGGAATCAACTGGGATGAAGTCTTGAAGGAGCAGTGGTCCATGAATCGACTAAAATGGAGAGCGCTCGTAAACCACACCCGGGAAACTGGAGTGGAAACTCGATGATAATGATGAAAACACAATTTCATCTTCAAAATTTACACCTAGATATTTAATGTTTTCCTCAGTATTTACACATGTCAAAGCAGTCTTTCCAAGTGTCACAGCATTTCTCTGGCAAAGGTTCCCTTCTATAATGTTGATAATTCTGTATTTTGAAGGATTCATGGAAAAACCTATAGCAGATAAACTATTAACAACGGTATTTAAGAGTTCCTAAGCCTCCGTGGCTTAGGCGGCAGCATGCCGGCCTCTCACCGCTGAGTCCGTGGTTCAAATCCCGGTCACTCCATGTGAGATCTGTGCTGGAAAGAACGGAGGCAGACAGGTTTTTCTCCGGGTACTCCGGTTTTCCCTGTCAAAATTTCATTCCAGCAACACTCTCCACTATCATTTCATTTCATCTGTCATTCATTTAATCATTGCCCCAGAGGAGTGCGTCAGGCCTCGGCAGCCGGCACAGTTCATATCCTCGCCGCTAGATAGGGGCTTCATTCATTCCATTCCTGACCCGGTCGGAGACTGGAAGCAGGCTGTGGATTTTCATTTTTTCATTTAAGAGTTCCTGCGCTGAAGCTTCATCTTTTGCTGCTAATACGTTGTACAATATCATCCGCAAATGCTAAGCCTGAAACATTTTCAATGTCTTTAATGATCTCATGATCTGTGGGTTCTTTGATAGCATCGTCAATTGCCAGGCTGAATGAGCAGGTGAGATTGGAGATCCCTGAGCAACGACTTTCCTAAGCTCTATGCTCACTGTTTTATTAATTCAGCATTCGACTTCGATACTATTTCCTGAAATAATGTCGATTACTAAATCTCGCAAGTTGTTTGGCAAATTTACTCGATTAATGTACCGCTTAAGATATTCATGGTCAGTATTATCATATGCCTTTGAAGCATCCAGGAACACCTCCCAGCAACTAGTTTTCTTCGTATTAGCATTTGGAAGTACCCTTTAATAATCGAGGTATTGACATGTGTACCAGGGAGATTAATGAACCCGATTTGATGTCGACTGTCAATCACTTTTTATATAGTACATCTGATTATTGAATATGTGGTGATAGGTCTCCAGTTACTTATTTCTTCAGCACATCCTCCTTTGTGGAGAAGTACTGCTCTACCTGTTTTCAATATATTGGGGCATTTCTTAAATTTGAGCATAGCGTTTGCAAGGAGACTCAACACATTTGATGTTTTAAGTTCCTTCACAGCTCTGATAATTACTCGGTCAGGACCAGCTGCTGAATCTGTTCGTACTCTGGCAAGAGCTTAATTAATTTCAGAATCTTCAATTACAATGTCTTCTTCTGTACAAACGGCTTCTGTTGGTTGAAAGTGTGTTATTTCATTGTATTTACCAAATATATCTTGAAAGCGTTCAAAAACTGTGGATACGGGAATTGTACATTCTGTGCTATTTTGATTGTTCTTAATCATGCGTACGACTTCGTGCCTTTGATTGAAATACTGATATTGCGTACTTCGTTTTGATATTTTGTCCTAGTTTATCTCTGTTTCGCTTTGTTAACCTCGATGGATTTTTCGTTTTCGAATATTTAGTTGTTGTTTGTTGTTTTCTCCGCGCAATATAATAGCGAATAGCTGGATGTTTAGGTCCTGAGAGCGAACTGATTGCGTTAGCCGAGAATTCCGTTAGTTCAACACTAACTGTCTCAACAGCTTGAATATCACTGTTAGTTATGACGTCCGTGAATTTTCGTTCAAATTCCTTCATAGCATCTAATTTTGAATCTAATGCAGCCACACCTTCGCTATTAGCAATTTCTTCATCCAGCTCTATTGGATTTATGCGAGCTTTGATCTGTGTTCTTATATTTTGACGACCTCTACGATAGACCTCTAGATGTGCTTTTCTTACATGAATTGCAACAGATTTAAACGTCTTCCCACAAATATCACAGGTATTGACTCGAGTAGCACTATTTGGGCGACAAGAATCAGAGTTTGAGTCAGGTTCAGTGCGTTCTCGTCTGACATTTCAAAATTAGATACTGCCACTCCAGAAACACTATATATCTTCAACATCAGTTTACCGTTCACTGCGTATATTTTTACAGAACGACAAACTCCATATAGGGGCAGATGACCTCGTAGTTCCGCCCCTTAAAACAACTAACTAAAACTCCATATAGGTCACATATCGGCAAATAGCACTTTAATCATCATCCAATAATATCGGACAATTTCGAATTATAGAGTTTCAAATTCATTTTTAGCGTATTTTCATTTATGAAAAAAAAAAGGCTTATGAGATCACATTTTGTATGTATGTGTGTATGTGTGTGTGTGTGTCCCTAATAAAATCTAAACGGCAGGAGCGATTTCAATGGAACTCGGTAAGATCATAGCACTATTTTGTTTAACCCCAACCATGCCCTTCAAATTACATTACGTCTCACCAATACAACATGGCGGCTGTGCGAAATACTACACCAGCATTCTATATCTCCGAAACTATTAGCGTTATCACCCTGAAATGTTGTACGGTGATAAAAGGCACTACTAGAAGTTCATCTATCTGACGTTCAAAACTCTGTTAAGAACAAAACGAGCATGGTGGCCAAGCCAAGTTGAAACATTTAAATAGACCTCTTCGCGATTTAATCATCCGAGCACAGTGAAACATGATACAGCAAATGTCCATACACATTTTAATGCACTTACATCTAATAGGGATGTATAGAACTAGCACCGATAGAGCGCACTGCTGTTGTACTGGGTAAGCGCAAGGCGCTCTTCATTTGTCTCCTATGTTCTCATGCCGCTAATATCCACGAATTTAAGTTGTTTAAATTGTTATTTTCGTAACTATGCCGAGCTATTGCAGTGTTCCTCTTTGCAAAAATCAGGGAAGCCCGTTTTCGTTTCACCAATTTCCACAAAATAAAGAAATGAGGAAGAAATGGTCACATGCTTTTAGAAGGAAACATTTCGGTGAGAAAAATCTGACCGAATATATTAAAGTGTGTTTCCATCATTTACAACCCGATGACTTCACGAAAACTGTGTTGGATAAGTGTGACTTACAATGGAAAATAATTCCTATTTTGTACCTATAAACTGATTAGACATTTCGATAACATCCACTGAATTTATGCGTTTGTAGGCCTAATTGAAGGTGAGAGAGCAAGATAAAAACCGGGCGCTGTTCTACCGCTTTTTCCGTGGAACACGAACACAACAAAAATATTTTTTTAGGAAGAAGTCATACACAAGAAAATTGCCGGATTATCACGATAAGCCTACAATATCGGAATCTGCAGAAATCATCTCCATTGAAGTACGGGAAGAAATCATCAATATACACGAAGAAATGAAAGTAACATTTCTGACTCCCATTTTCAAAGACATCAATAGGCTACTCGGTCAAATACTTCAAGAAAAAATGTCGCAACATTAACAGTCACAAACGTATTATGGTTGGTTTCTTGAAATCGGAATTAATCGTCAATTTCCATCTGCCTGACGAAGAATGTGGTAGCGACTGACTTCTACATTCTTGAGACATAATCAGATGAATGGAAACAGTTCGTGGCCCTAAAGCAGGGATTCTCAAACTTTAAAAAAATTGTACCCTCAAGTCCTTTCCCAGGGGTAAGGGAACGATTCTTATTGCGAAATTGACAAAATTACATAAGAACCAAACGTTGAGAT
The DNA here is from genome assembly GCA_946902985.2 of Meconema thalassinum. Taxonomy (NCBI): domain Eukaryota; kingdom Metazoa; phylum Arthropoda; class Insecta; order Orthoptera; family Tettigoniidae; genus Meconema; species Meconema thalassinum. The sequence goes on along the minus strand of OX336388.2, from coordinate 1,200,451,186 downwards.
GCATTTTCGAGGTACATATTTAATTACAGGAATCAACTTTCTTTGATTATGTTTACCTTAAAACACGACAGTTTCATGTAAGCTATCAACCTAAAAAAAATACATGAATCGAAGTCTGTAAGCAGGGGGAGCAAGTGAATATTTAAATCTCAATTTATGATTTAAGTCTTTTGGAGATATATTTATCAATATAGGCCTACAATACTCTAGTAATTGTAATCTTTACTAGAAAGCATGCTGACTCATATTCATTATTTGAATAATAAAGCGTGTTAGAATTTTGTTATTACCGCTGTAGGCTATTAATTCTTCCCTCCTCCCGCTGGTTTTAGTGCCTCTAGTCCGTAGCTCATTTTGCAGCTGTTTAACGCTTAAACGCTGAAAATCTTTTATCATATATTAGGAGATATACCTATAGAATTAATTAATATAGTCTTGGAGTAAAATTAGAGAAGATATAATTTACTTTAGCTTAGAAAACTCGGTCACAATTTACACATTCGTCGCAGCTGACTGGGAGAAACATAAGACGATCGCCTTGCGCTTACCCAGTACTACACGAGCGCTATCTGGCGCGAACTTTCTCCCGCTACATCCCTATTTAGATCAGTTGTTTACATAACCTGAAGATGGAGGCTGTGCAAAATTTTAAATTAAGTTTTTATTCCTTGTGTCCTAATTATACGATCGAATTCAACGTTTGAATAATGAACCTACGCAATAATCGTCATCTAATAGTACATAGCTCTATGGCCTACATAAAGTCCTACGTGGCAACCATCCGAAATATTTAGATGGTTCTCAATATCTACTAATCTATGGCAGCAATCAAACTGAAATTATGTATGTTGATAAAGGATATGAACATACGTTCACCTATGGGACTTTCAATAACCTGGTGATTACAAAATTAATCTAATATGGTGGCGACGCAAAATTTAAATATTTAAAGACGTTTCTCGCGATTTAACTATCCGAGCGCAGTGAAACTTGGTAAGGTAAATGCTTATACAAATTTTAATCCACTGACATATAATTTATTTTCATTATTTTCATTACCACAAGAGGTGGCTGTACGAAATTTTATAATCTCGTTTCTTTCTTGTGTTCTAATCAAGTGATTGAAGTTTGAATAATACACCTACGCAATAATATTCAAGTAATAGTACATAACTCTCTGGCCTACATACAGACTATAATAATCCAACATGGCGACCATCCACAATATTTAGGCAGTTCTCAATATCTACGAATCTATTACAGCAATCAAACTGATTTTTTAATGCTGAAAGAAGCAATAAATAGGATAAGTAGGATATATGGAAATAGCCTATTTAGTTCTTCATGGAACTACGCGTTGTTTATTGTATTACGAGCAAACAGCCTTTAACCGCAGATTCACTGAACATAAGAGACGAAATACCACAGTCAAGATTAGTGGAGCATATCATTGATGCAAAAGTAGTGAAGATTGAATCTGGTTATATGCCACGATTCGTAACTGGAGCTGTTATATTAGATTACTATCCACCTAATATGTACAGGAATGACATTTGGTGACCATATTTTCAAACCAGAAGGACATAATTCACTCACCGGTGCAAATACATATCCCAGGTACACCAGCAGAGGCCATTTTATCAGCAAATCACAACCGCCATGGAGTAAAGGTGTCTATGATTGTGAACGTCAAAATAAACGTGAGACCATTGAACAGTAGGTACTACTGGAACAACTCCTCCCATGGCAACCCTCGCTGAAAATTGCTTCCTGGTCATCGCCTCCTTGACGTGCACTACCTGGCGTAACTAGTCGCACCAAAAACTGTCATACCATTGAACTCTAGAATGCAAGTCAGCTGATATGTCGTGATTCTTTTCATATATTTGATCTTACGTACCTCTGTGCAACGATATATGTATGGTATTTTCCAATAATACGGTAGGTTTACGGTCTACTTTATTTTCGAATTGAGATTTGTAATGAAGTAGCCTATTCTGTGTTTATGGATACGTCTTACATCAAATTTTGACATAATAAGCCTTAATATCATATGACAAATACACGTAGGCACTATTATAGGTTATAAAATATTAGTCACAGAATTATAACCTAGGCCTAGCCTATATTACAGGTTTCCATGGAAACGTCCAGATGTATTAAAGAAATGGGTTATAGCTGTGAACACTTTTATAAATCATGCTACTTGTTTCATTCAAATAGAAACAAACCACTGCTTAAAGATGATGCAGTACCTGCAATTTTCAATTTCCCACAGGTTCTGCTTCAGCCACCCAAGAAAAGACCGAGAGTTATTGAACGTAAGTACCTAGCCTACAAGTTGAAGTACCGGTATGTAGACCTAGGCCTAACTAATATTTACTGTTACTTTTTTTAATTTCACATTTCCAAATGCAATTTCGTGCGCAATTATACTATTATTATTTTCCAGTATACTTTTATGATGTTAGTCTTGGAGACGATAAAAAGAATTCGGCTTATGGGATCTTCCCTGCAGGACCCTGTTCGTTTGCTGTATGACTTATGTGAGGTCTAAGTTTCGACCTGCTTTGAGAAAAAGAAGCTTGTAGTTTTACGTGACCGTTAATCTTGTGATCATGAGCCAAGGGACCTCCATTTTACGTGGAATCCGAATCACAGGACATGCCGTTTCACTTCGAAAATCTCACATGCAATGATCGGTAATCGAACCTGGTCCACCTTGGTGAGAGGCGAATAGCTTGACCGCTGCGCAACATGCCCCATTGCCTTGAAGAATATTGAACGTGTGGTTGTTTTGTATAAATAAAGTACTTTTTTGTTCACTAAGCATCTATTTAATTATTTAGTTGTAGGCTTATGCATATTCACACACATATGAATGCTGCTTTTGAGTTAATAAAAATGTTCAGTACCAATTACCATATTTTTTATTCTTCATTCTTAGTCATTCCCTGTCTAACCTTATTTTTATTTTATTTTAATGTACGTACGGCTTGCATTTTTTGCCAGTAGGCCTATAGTTATTTTGTATGCTACATTTGATCTAAGGATAAAAATGATGAACAATCAGGCTGCAATGTAATATTTTATGTTGGCGTATCTTTCTAGCCATTTTAAGTACCGAATTACTATGATATTTTGAAATATGTATTTCGGCGTAAGTTCCGTTTAGTTTACCGCTCGCCTAAATGTTCAAAAGTAACTCTTTTACTTTATCTCGTCGTACGTACGTACATCATCCTTGCGTTCCTATACGTCAAACTCTCCTCCTTGACGTGCACTACCAGGCGTAACTAGTCGCACCAAAAACCCGCACTTTGCTCCCATACAGTCGGCATTCCAGAATTACCTAGAGTTCAATGCGTGGGACTAAGCCCCTGCATCTAGAAGCTCAGTCGCAATCGATCATCTGATGAAGCTACTACGTGGCAGTGAAACTAGTTGTGAAGCCTGCTGAATCGGTAAGTGAAACAATATAATGTGGAGTACATGTGTACGTAAACTGAGTAAGGACTATATAGATTGAGCATAAGGAAAGCACATATTTAAAGAACTGTTTGGAAACATACTTGCCAAGTATATTGATCCTGCACCGGATGTTACTCCAATCATATATGGCACTTGGTAGAAATTTCCTTGCTTCAGACGTTTTCGAGGAAAGTCAGTGAGGAACGGCGTCACGTTCTCCAGACGTGGCTCAATGGCTGGTAACCAGTAAGTCCTTGTGCGTGAAGAAATGGAATTCCTAACCTAGATAAACAGAATTTATTATAGAATTAGATGTAATACCCTTGCTTCTCTACTCATGAGAAATGGCTAATCGTTAATTTTGTAAATTAAATGGTACGGTACTTGACTTAGGTCTACACATAATTTAATGTTTCCATCATATGCAAAATAGTGTCCATAATAATTGATATTTAGCTTATATCATCATGAATATTTATGAAATACCGGTCTCGACGTAGCTTTTATGGATAACTAGCTGAAGTACCCGTGCTTCGCTACGCGTCATAAATAAATTAAAATGTGAAGGTGACAGTTAAAATAGGGAATAGGCGAGGTGCTGCGCAGAGGGAGATTAAGGATGAAACATTTTGTCCAACTACAACGCTCGGCGTTGACCGTGTTTTATAGCCCAAATTTAGATTTTACTCGCTAACCGTTGGAGATACCTTTCGGATAGAAAATGTAATTTTAAACCTCGTATATGCCATCAAAAGTTTGCTATTTCTTAGCGTTCTCTTTTTATTTCAAATGGAAATATGAGTTTGAAACCAAAGGGTGTAGTGACGTCACTAAAATGGTCGCCATCTTTAAATAGTGCAAAGTATTGTAATCAAAAGTAACCTATATGTTAACCAGGTAAATCAGCTACTTCCATGTAAAATTCACGTATATCGGACCAGTGGTACTTGCGTGATTGAGTAATACACAGACACACACCATCTCATTTTTAGCCTTGCTTCGCTCGCGTCATTACTTACATTACTTACATGGGTAGGAGCGATCATCCTTTCAAAGTTAAGGGCCGACCACAGCGAACAAATTATGGTAAATATTCTTTTGTAAACCGTGCCATTGATAACTGGAACTCTCTACCTGCCGCAGTCTTAGAGCCTTTTCCCAAACATATAGGTGTGTTTAAGAAAAGACTGACTATTTGTGTAAATACTCCAGTTTAATTGTTGTATAATTGTTATTGAATTGTTATGTGTAATTATTTATTTGTTATGTATATCCAATTTGCCTCCGGGGGCCACACCCTCCATTGCAAATAAATGAATGAATGAACGAATGAGTGTCATATTGTTATATAATGAAATGCAGTTTTAACCCCGTTAACACCCCTTTAGAACCTGAATATCCAAAAATCCCTCCTTAGTAGACGTTTTCGACACACAACGAACATATCCCCAAAATGTAATTCTTCTAACTTTAATAGTTTTGGTTGGTCGATGAGAGTGAACATCCAAAAATCATTCCTTAGTGGACGTTTTTCTTCCAAAATTTCACCCCTCCCCATAGGCCCCTTAAATTGCATTTATGAAAAAACGGTCGAACACCTATTTATTTTATTTATTTATTTATTTATTTTTAAGCTGATTGATTTCCTCCGAGTTTCAAACTCCTCGCCTATGTCTTTTAAGAGATACACGCTCCGGTAGGAATCTTTCAACCCCCACTTTTCATTCCTTTAACCTCATAACGTACACTACATGGAAAAACCATTAGACATGTGTCAGCTTATTTTTAATGATTAGTATGTATGCCAAGTATCACATCCCCAAATGAAACCACTCGTCAGATATTGTTATTCAATGAAATGCACGTTTACCCCCTTAACTCCTCTTTAGAACCTGAATATCCAAAACTCTTTCCTTAGTGGACGTTTTCGACATACAATGAACATATCCCCAACATTTCATGTTTCTAATTTTAATAATTTTGGCTGGGCGATGATGAGTGAGTGAGTCAGTCAGGACATTTTTTCATTTATTTTTGATAATTTCACCCCTCCCCATGAACCCCTTAAATTGGATTTATGAAACAAACGGTCGAACGCCTATTTACTTATTTAAAGCTGTTTTCCCCCTGAGTTTGATGAGTGACTAAGTGAGTCAATCATTTAGGACACTTTCTTTCCTGTTTTCCCCCCCAGAATTTCTCCCCTCTCCAAGGGCTCCTGAAATTGGATTTATGAAAAAACGGTCGAACACCTATTTACTTGTATTTTAAGCTGTTTTTTCCCGCCGAATTTAAATTTTTTCGCCTATGTCGTTCAGAGATACACGCTCCGTTAAGAATCCCTCAACCCCCAATTTTCACCCCTTTCACCTCATAATATACATCACATCGACAAACCCTTAGACATATGTCTGATTATTTTTAATGATTAGTTTCTATACCGAATATCACATCCCCAAAGAAACAAATCATGTGATATCGTTATTCAATGAAATGCACCTTTACCCCCTTAACACCTCTTTAAATCCCAAATAAACAAAAATCATTCCTTAGTTGACGTTTTCGACATACAACGAACATATTCCCAAAATTTCATGTTTCCAACATAAATAGTTTTCGCTGGGCGTGATGAGTGAGTGAGTCAGACAGGACATTTTCTTTCAATTATTTTTACCAGAATTTCACCCTTCCCCATGGGCCCCTTAAATTGGATTGATAAAAAAACTCTTGAACACCTATTAACTTATTTTTAAGCTGTCTTTTTCCCCTGAGTATGATGAGTGAGTGAGTCAGTTAGGACAATTTCTCTCCTTTTTTCCCCCAGAATTTCACCCCACCCCATTGGCCCCTTAAATTAATTTATGAAAAAAAACGGTCGAACACCGATTTACTTATTTATTTAGCTGATTTTCTTTCTCTGAGTTTCAAATTTCTCACCAATGTCGTTTAAGAGATAGGCCTTCACGCTCCATTAGGAATCCTTCAACCCCCATTTTTCACCCCTTGCACCTCATAATAATACACCATATCGAAAAACCCTTAGACACCTGTCTGCTTATTTTTAATGATTAGTTTATATGCCGAGTATCACATCCACAAATGAAACCACTCTTGAGATATTGTTATTCAATGAAATGCAGGTTTAACCCCCTTAAGACCCCTTTAGAGCCTGAATATCCAAAAATCCTCCCTTAGTGTACGGTTTTGACATACAACGAACATATCTCCAAAATGCCATGTTTCCAACTTCAAAATTTTTGGCTGGGCGATGATGAGTGAGTGAATGAGTCAGGGCATTTTCTTTCATTTGTTTTTCTTCAGAATTTCACCCCTCCCGATGAACCCCTTCAATTTGATTTATCCAAAAAAACTGTCGAACAGCTATTTACTTACTTTAAAGCAGTTTTTCCCCCTGAGTTTGATGAGTGAGTCAGTCAGTCAATCGGTTAGGACACTTTCTTTCCAGTTTTTTTCCCCCTGAATTTCACCCCTCCCCATGGGCTCCTTAAATTGGATTTATGAAAAAACGGTCAAACAAATATTTACTTATTTTGTATGCTGATTTCTTTCCGCTGAGTTTCAAACTCCTCGCCTATGTCGTTTAAGAGATACACGCTCCGTTAGGAATCTTTCAATCCCTACTTTTCACCCCTTTCACCTCATAATATACACCACATCGAAAAACCATCAGACACGTGTCTTCTTATTAGCCTATTTTCAATTTTGAAAAAATAGGCTTATGAGATCACCTTTTGTCCGTGTGTGTGTGCGTGTGTGTGTGTGTGTGTGTGCGTGTGTGTGTGATTCGTGTGTGTGTCCCCCCCTAATAAAATCGAAACGGCTGGAGCGATTTCAATGAAACTCGGGAAGTTCATAGCACTATTCCCGGCGACCTCGACCGTGCCCTTCAAATTTTGTTACGTCTCTCCAATCCAACATGGCGGCTGTGCGAAATATTTCACTAGCATTCAATATCTCCGAAACTATTACCGATATCGCCCTGAAATTGTGTACGGTGATAAAGGGCACTACTAGAAGTTCACCTATGAGACTTTCAAAAACCTGGTGACTACAAAACCAACATGGCGGCCAAGCGAAGTTGAGATATTTAAATAGACTTTTCTCGCGATTTAACTATCCAAACGTAATGAAACTTGGTACAGCAAATGTTTATACACATTGTAATGCACTGGAGTCTAATTTAGTTCAATTGTTTACATAACCTTAAAATGGCGGCTGTGCGAAATATTTCACTGACATTCTATATCTCCGAAACTATTACAGATATCACCCTGCAATTTTGTACGGTGATAAAGGGTACTGATACAGGTATACCTATGTATATTTCATAAACCTGTAAAGTACGAAACGAACATGGCGACCAAGCGAATTTAAAATATTTTAATAGACTTTTCTCGTGATTTAACTCTCTGAGCGCAGTGGAATGTGGTACAGTAATTGATTTTGCAGATTGTAATGCACTGCCATCTAATTTAATTCAATTGCTTACATAACCTCAAGATGGCGGCTGTGCGAAATTTTAAAATTAAGTTTTAATTTCTTGTGTCGTAATCATGCGATCGAAGTGAAAGTTTGAATAATGAACCTAGGCAATAATTGTTCTTGAATGGTACATAACTCTATGGCCTATTGACGTCCGAAACGGGGGAGGAGCTTACGGTCAGCTGTTTGCAATATGGCGGCGATATAGTGACGTGAAGTAATTGGGTGTGCGTTTGTTATGGCTTCTAATTTATGATGGCAAAATACTACATATTTCCTTTCATTGATAGAAATATTTTTATAATCAATTTAAATGCAGTGCCTAATTACTACCAGTTAAAAATATTACCCACATGTAGCTAGTTAATTTACTGTCTGCTGTTACATATATGAAGCCTGTACTTGGGAGCCTAGCGGTATCGATGTTTTTATTAATTTCAAAATATATATATATCTCACATAACACAAAGGATGACTCCCTGATAATAAATTGAATCAAGCAACTCTGAATTTGCATGAATGTTTTGGGTTCAAAGAAGCGTACTTGGGATGCTCAAATCATACTTCAATATTGCAAATATTGACCTACATACTTGCTGTTCAAAGGCAAGAATGTTAATTTATTAATCTCTTGCCACAGGCAAGTTAAAATGGAGACATCCTCTTTATCAATATATTTAATTAAATATTTAAAATACAGATATTTAACAAAGCTGGAGTCTCCATTTGAACTTGTCATAAGCAAACGGAACAGATCAAAAACTACACTAAAAGCCAAACCAAATTCACTCCTCAGCTCGATATAAACCATAAAACCAATTAAAACCTATACAAAACATACTCTCCTTACTGTTGTACAACTTTCAAACCAACTATTCGCACTCAAAACTGTAAAACCCTGAAATGAGAACTAATTAAAGTTAGAATAGCCTAGGCCGATCCGGTCTCCTGCTACATTACCGCATATGTATACTTAACATCACTATAACTTCAAAATTACTGCTAAGTGACCTATCTGCCTGAGTAGTATAGGTGTTGCCGGCCTGCCTGGGATGATGGGTCACCAAACCGATACTTAAAACTAAGATTTTACATTTAATTAACAAATTCAACAGTAGGGAGATCATAGCGAAAAACACAATTTAAGCCAAATCATACTTCAATGACCTACATACTTGCTGTTCAAAGGCAAGAATATAAATTCTCTGGCAAATTAAGGCTAGGAACAGCATTTTTCTTAAGTTTTCTAACCATTCGGCTATTGTCAATCGGAAGAACCCCTAAAATAAGTTTACGAAGAGCGGATTACATTCTTTGTACGGCACAGAAGTAATAGGCTATAAGTTTATCAGTATTTTTGATGTAGCTAAATCCACGTGAATACAAATTAGAGACAATAACTATCAATAATCAACAGTACCGGTGGAAAGAAGTCGTCTTCACAAAAATGCAAGCTGCACACTGTCATGTAACATGTAACACTTTTTCCAATTGACAGCGACGAAGCCCATCTTTCTCTCTGAACTTTTTGTACAGGAAAGTAGTGAAGATATTTCGTAGCCGTTTTATACGATTTGCAACCGTATACAGAGCAGTACCTCCTCGAATTTGACAATTTTTTTTCTGTTTCCATCACGACGTCAATGCTTCACCATCTACATAAATCTCACCAGTCACAATGTTACAGCTTCAACATTCTGCCGCGTGGCTGCGCCATCCAACTTTTCTGACGTCAATACACATAACACTCCTAAATGGTGAGCTCCCGAAATATTTAGACGGTTCTCAATATCTATGAATCTTTTACAGCAACCAAACTGAATTTTTTAATGTTCATAGAGACTATGAACATATGTTCACCTATAGGACTTTCAGGAACCTGGTGAGCACAAATCCAACATGGCGGCGACGCGAAGTATAAATATTTAAATGGACGTTTCTCGTGAATTAACTATCCGAGTGCCGTGAAACGTTGCACGTTAAATGCTTATACAAATGTTGATCCACTGGCATCTAATTTATTTCAATGGTTTGCATTATCACAAGATGGCTGCTGTGCGTAATTTTAAAATCTCGTTTTTACTTCTTGTTGTCTAATCATGCGATTGAAGTTTCAATACCACACGTACACAATAATCTTAATGTAATAGTACAAAAATAAAAATCCAACCTGGCGACCATCGGAAATATTTAGACGGTTCTCAATATCTACGAATCTGTTACAGCAATTAAACTGAAATTTTGTATGTTGATTGTGCCGGTTAACATAAGTAGGATATATGAAAATAGGCTGTATAGTTCTTCACGGAACTACTTGTTAATGATGAGTTTATATGCCGTGAATCACATCCCCCAATGAAACCATTCGAGAGATATTGTTATTCAATGAAATGCAGGTTTAACCCCCTTAAGACCCCTTTAGAACCTGAATATCCGAAAATCCTTTCTTAGTAGACTGTTTTGACATACAATGAACATATCCCAAAACGGTCATGTTTCTAACTTCAATAATTTTGGCAGGGCGATGATGATGAGTGAGTGAGTGAGTGAGTGAGTCAGGACATTTTCTTTCAATTTTCTTTTTTCAGAATTTCACCCCTCCCCATGAACCCCTTAAATTTGATTTATGAAAAAAAAACCTGTCGAACAGCTATTTACTTACTTTAAAGCAGTTTTCCCCCCTGAGTTTGATGAGTGAGTCAGTCAATCAGTTAGGACACTTTCTTTCCTGTCCCCCCCACCAGAATTTCACCCTTCCCCATGGGCCCCTTAAATTGGATTTATAAAAAAACGGTCAAACACATATTTACTTATTTTTTATGCTGATTTTTTTTCGCTGAGTTTCAAACTCCTCGCCTTTGTCGTTTAAGAGATACACGCTCATTTAGGAATATTTCAATCCCCACTTTTCACCCCTTTCACCTCATAATATACACCACATCGAAAAACCCTGAGACTCGTGTCATCTTATTTTTAATGATGGGTTTATGTGCCGAGTATCACATCCCCCAATGAAACCAATCGGAAGATATTGCTAGTCAATGAAATGCAGGTCTACCCCCTTAACACCCCTTTAGAACCTGAATATACAAAAATCCTTTCTTAGTGGGCATTTGCGGTCCTTGGGGAAGCTGCATACCAAATTTCATTCCAATCCGTTCGGTGGTTTATGAGATTTCGTGATGAATGAATGAGTGAGTGAGTGGTATTTGACAAATATATAGTAGAAGATAGTGTCAAGTTTTTGTTATGCTAAACTCGGTTGACAGTGCTGTGTGAGTAGGTGAGTAACTAACGGGATTTCAAGTAAAGATGCTCATTTTCTATACCAGTAGTGCAGAGCGCAACTGGCATCCAGACGGCCGTGTCTCGACTTGAGCTATGTTGCCATGGAAACTATCTGCCTTGCCATTCCTTCATGAGTATATTTTATGATTTGATTAGCCTGTGCTTGAGTCCAAAAGGGCCTAAATCATAAGAATGAGAAAGACTATCGAAAATTCATGTAGCCAGCGGTTCCTTCCGGGTCCTAAAATATGTGTATGCAAAATTTGGTTGACATTGGTGGAACGGTGTGGATTTGTATACGGAACAGACCCACATACCCACATACCCACATACAGACTTTCACTTTTATATATTAGATGACCCTATATATCATGCAGGGATGTCATTTCCAGTTTCTCGAAGTTGCCCAAACGTAGATCGGTCACCACCAATTTATTTCAAGTAGGAGAATACAGAATGTATTTTACAGTATATTAGGAACATTGCCGCGACTTTGCTATGGGTATGCAATTTGTAGCGAATTCCATAATTGTATAGATATTCTATTAACAATTCATAGTATAGTTTCAGGCAGGAAGAAGTTTTTATAGCACGGTCATTCCGCCTTGTAATCATGTTAGTCTTCTTCAGCTGCGGTTAACTTATCTGCCTGAACGATCTAAAAAGGTACATTACACCTGTGGTGTATTGTTTTAAGCGTACCCAGGATATTGTTTTAAACTTTGATGGAATAGGACTATTGAGATGTGCTCCATGCAGACGCATATTTAGTTGGACTGTCTCATTAATGATTTAGAAGGGAATGTTTCTGAAGTGTGACTTTCTCTGCGAGCTGCATTTTCGGGAGGTTTCATTGTAAGCCAGCTAAAGAAGAGTTTAGTGCTTTTCAGTCGGTCAACACGAATGTACCCAAAAGAGATGGGTTATGCCCTAATCCTGAAATAAATTACATGAGATTAATAAAACACTAGGATGACCAGTTTCGATCGTCAAGCGATCATCATCAGATCCATTACACTTAGGCTACAAAATCTATGTTTGAAATACAGGTGAAAATATTTACAATATGTACAATTATTTAGTTGCAGTATTGGTACTGCAACTATCAGTGTATGCTAAATGCAGTATATATGTTAGGTGACATGCTAAATGGTGATAGTTATCCGGAGATTGTACTTTAGAGAGATTATATGGTTGTAAACTATGGTTAAACTATAATTTTTTTTTGCTAACTACTTATCTGATTGTCTTCCGTATTACAGCTACTCGCAGTTTTCGTGCTCACTGGAACTCGCTGTGCAGTCGACTGCGGTGGTTATCTTAACGACTGGTTTTTCCCCTGCCTTCTCCCCCCTGTCCCTACGTGCTGTGGGGAGTGATAGCGATGTGTTTATGTGAGGTGTTGCCAACCTAGATAAGATGTATGTTATTGAATGAGGTGGGTCTACAACTATTAAAGACCGTGGATTAGCCCTCGCCACGCGTGGAGCATAACCCATTCGAACTAAGCGTTGACGGTCTTATGAGGACGTCCCGGCACCTTTAATACTGCCGCGAATATGGGCCTTGGTTTAGTGCAGAAGAAAAGTACATCGTACACCTGATCCAGATAACATTTACCTATTAAAAAAACCCTAATTTCCCCCCTTTTTTATCTAGCTTGGCTGTGTCGCTAAATTGTGTTTTGGACAGGGTGTGTTTTTAGTAGCGTGAAGAGGGGTGAGCTCTCCATGAACGTGTGTTCATTTAGATTGTTGGGATTGTTTCGTTTGGCTAGGTGTATCTCGATTGCTTCCTTTATGTCAAAAACACAATTTAGCGACACAGCCAACGAGGCTTTAGGTTAACACGGAAATCAGTGATTTCCTGGTAAACAGCTAGGCTACATCTTTTTATAGAAATCTGAATTATAATTACACGTGGTGGGCCCTATTTCATTACGTTGGCTTTTAGCAGATAAGACATTCACAAGTTTACAGTAAACCACAATTTCCTGGAAATGCACCAGAGTTACGAAGAAAGTGCATGTGACTTGTAGAAAACTGAATTAAAATCTAAACAGTGGGCTTCATTTCGTGATAAGATTACGGTAATTATGTTTCCAATATACTGTGTACAGACAAGAATTTGGGTAAAACTATACCTATAAATGTCCACCATGTTAAATTATTGACTATATACAAATCTGAATAGGTCTATGTGTTCCTCTGTAGTTTTCAATCCAAAGATTGGTTTCCAGCAGATTTTCTTCTCCACACACTTCTATCCTGTGCCGTTCCTTGAGCTGAGTGTGGGATCGGCAGCCTAAGTCATCCTTGATTTGATCTATATACACTCTTGTTGGTGTTCCTCTAGCATTCCCACCCTCCAGTAAAGTGTGTATCATACTACTCTATGATGAATTGTGTGCGCCATCCAAGAGTCACGTCGTTCCTTGACGGTGTTCCACAGGGAAGGAACACAGCACCTCTTAGTTTATTACCTTGACTGTCCACGGAATCTTGAGCATCCAACCGTAGCTCCACATCTCAAACGCATCGATTATTATCTTTCCCTCTACTCCAAGTGTCCATATTTCACTTGCATAAAGGCAATATCTCTAAACGAACGTTTTAACAAGTCATTTTCTGAGATCTTTAAGAAGTGAAGAATGTCCGCTTTATGCTGAAGGCTGCCTTTTCCTGATTGATCCTACACACTAGATATTTTATCCTACATGAATCTGATATAATTTTACTTCTAAAATACGTGAATTATTCACACTCTCAAGCCTATGTTCACCAAAACTATGTCAGCCATCGTTCCATAACTGCTCACAACAAGGCTTTTGGTTTGTCCTTGTTTATTTTCATATTTTACCCGATACTGGGGGTAGTCTCCATTACATTCAACATTTTCTTCAGGTTCTCAGCTTTTTCGGCAAGCACTGCTACGTCGTGTGCAGAACATAGTATGTCTATTTTCTCTCCTTGTGCAGACACACCTCCTACATCTCCCAAATTTTCACTTACTTTCTGGGAGTATACATTAAATAATGTAGGAGAAAGTAAACATCCTTGTCCAATTTCCTTCCTGATCTTTGCTTCTTCCCGGTGTTCGCCACATCTTACAATTGATACTCCATCTTTATGCAAACTCCATATCAACCTGCAAGCTTTGTATTTCACTCCATTCTCCCGAAATATCTATAAAGCTGGGTCCTATTCAACTCTGTCAAACGCTTTCTCAAAATCAATAAGTGTGATAAACGTGTCTCCTTGTCTTTCCTTATTCGTTTCTCTGTGATTAGCCTCAGAGCCATGATCGCGTCTCGTGTACTTTTACACCTCCAGAAACCAAAATGGTCATCCGAGAGAATGTCTTAACTTTCCGTTCCATCCTTTTCAAGATTATCATAGTTATAGCTTTGAAGCAAGTGAGACAAGTCTGAGGGTAATCTAATGTTCACTTTAATTTGCAGATGATCCTTTTGGCACAGGAACTATTATACACTCCTTGAAATCATTAGGTAGTAAGTACACAAGTTTCAAAAATATAAGCGAAATAACTCAGTGCGTCCTTAACACTGGCTCCAGCTGACTAAATTAGTTCACCAGGAACTCCAAGTGCGTTCTTGACTCTCATAGTCTGGACTGCTTGATCAAACTCTTTTCTCATATAATCCTCCAGATCATCTGGATCCACATCCGATTCATCGTCTATCATAAATAAATAAATAAATACATAAATAAATATACCAATCAATGTTTGTCTACAGTACATCTAGCACGTGAATTTCCACGGAGTTCTGTGTTATTTACGTGTTGAAGGTGTCTTGTAACTAATGTGCGAAACAATGAAATGTTCGTCTAGCTGCCAATATGAACGCGTGTAACTCAAGAACAGCTGGGTAGATCAGAGTAATATTCGGTATCTGTATCCTTCAGATACACCAGTCATTTCTATAACTTTCGACCGTACCACCCATTAAAAGGGGTGCTATGGGGTACACACTTCAAATTATATGAAAATATCAAAGTTGTCTTTGAAGGACAAGCTCATTTTTTCCCTCGGTGGGAGAAACAAAACTTGATGGTCCCGAAGGGTCCATAAAAACTATACTCTAAGGAGGGGCAGATGACCTCACTGTTAGGCCCCTTAAAACAACAATAACTAACATAAAAGGGGATAAATGTTGTATCATATTAACCGTGGTAAAGCGGCTTCGGTGGCGTAGTCGGTAGTATGCTGAGTTTCTATGCCCAAGATAGCGGGTTCAAACTCGGCCGAAGCTGTCGGATTTTTAAGAGCGTTAAAAATCCCTCAGTATGCCTTCCTTCGGAGGGGAAGTAAAGCCGGCGGTCCCATGTCATAGATGTATGGCATGTTAAAGAACTTTCCTCTAATTACACCTGTGTGAAGCTAAATTGGATAGGTTAAGAATGTAAACAACGCTCTTAGGTTTCTACGTTCGTTGCCAAGAGCCGACTGCGGTGGCGTCTAGTAGCTAAGTTCTGAACTCGGCCTAGTAGTTGTTGACGGTGGCGCTTGGCGGCAAAAGTAGGAACTATTTGAAAAATTCTAAGTTGCAGTCTGTACTTAAATTTAAAAAAAAACAGATAACACACACTAATACAGTCATCACAATTAACACCGTTTATCAGACAGATTCTACACACACCCAAAGTACACGGGGCTACATGACCGCGTTGTTGCAGCCCCTAAACTTAAGAACCAACCAACCGGGGTAAGGGAAACAAATCAAGTAACCATAGCAACGGTAGGACATGGAGGCCCATTTAGTTATCCATCTATGTATTTGTAAGAGGTAATGCCCCTTCATTTATCACTTAACATACGATAGGAACATTATGTATAAAACATCCAACTCTTTAAAGTTTTGTGAACTATTCAACTCCTAGACGATATTTAGAGAAAAACAAGTAGTTCCATGAAGAACTATACAGCCTATTTTCATATATCCTACTTTTGTTAATTGCCTCTATCAACATACATAATTTCAGTTTGTTTGCTGTAACAGATTCGTAGATAGCGAGAACCGACTAAATATTGTGGATGGTCGCCATGTTGGATATTATATAATTATGTAGGTCTTAGAGTTCTGTACTGTTACATGAAGATTATTGTGTACGTGTAGTATTCAAACTGCAATCGCATGATTAGGACACAAGAAGTAAAAACGAGATTTTAAAATTTCGCACTGCTGCTATCTTGTGGTTATGGAAACAATTGACAAAAAATAGATGCCAGTGGATTAACATTTGTGTGAGGATTTACTGTACCAAGTGTCACTGCACTCGGATGGTTAAATTGCGAGCAACGACCATGTGAATATTTATACTTCGCATCGCCGCCATGTTGTATTTGTGATCACCAGATTATTGAAAGTCCAATAGGTGAACTTATGTTCATAGCCCCTATGAACATTAAAAAATTCAGTTTGATTGATGTAATAGATCGTAGATATTGATATCCATCTAAATATTTCGAACGGTCGCCATATTGGATTGTTATATGTATAGTCCATAGAGTCATGTACCATTAAAGAAATATTATAGCGTAGGTTCATTATTCAAACTTTCATTTCGATTGCATGATTACGACACAAGAAATAAAAACTAAATTTTAAAATTCGCACAGCCGCCATCTTGAGGTTATGCAAACAATTGAACTAAATTAGATACCAGTGCATTACAATGTGTATAAACATTTTCTGTATTAAGTTTCATTGCGTTTGGATCATTAAATCGCGAGAAAGGTCTATTTAAAATTTTCAACTTCGCTTGGCCGCCATATTCGTTTTGAAGTTAACCGGTATTTGAAATTCTTATAGATCAACTTCCAGGAGTGCCCTTTATCTCCGTACAAAATTTCAGGGTGACACCGCTAATAGTTTCAGAGATATATAATTCCGGTGAAATATTTCGTGAGGTTATGTAAACAATTGAACGAAGTTAGATGTCGGTGCATTACAATGTGTATAAACATGTTCTGTACCAAGTTTTAATGCGTTTGGTTGGTTAAATCGCGAGAAACTTCTATTTAAAAATCGCAAAAGTCGCTTGGCCGCCATGTTGGTTTTGTAGTTACCAGATTTCCAAACGGCACTTAGGTGAACTTATAGTAGTTCCCTTTATCACCGTAAAAAATCCAGGGTGATATCGGTAATAGTTTTGGTGATATCGAATGCTGGTGAAATATTTCGCACAGCCGCCATGTTGGATTGCTGAGACCTAACAAAATTTGAAGGACATGGTCAGGGCCGTCTGTAATAGTGTTATGAACTTACCGAGATTCATTGAAAACGGTCGTGCCGTTTAGAAGTTATTAGGGGAGGGGCACACACACACACACGCCATCACACACGCACACACAGACAGACACACGGACAAAATGTGATCTCATAAGCCTATTTTTTTCATAAATTAAAATAGGCTAAAATACCCAATTATATTTAGACAAAATGCTTGTTGACTGACTGAAAAGTAACAAAAATTGGTAAATAGATATATCCCTATTGATTGATAGAATTGATAAATTGAAAATCCGCCTGATCAGTACTAAGAGAAGTTGTTAAATGAAATATTAAACGACGTACATGTTTCGGAATAGCAATGATTCCATCCTCAGCGTGATAAATAGTATACCTTAAAATCTAGTTAAACATTAAACAAGTAGTTCCGTGAAGAACAAAAGCCTATTTTCATATATCCTACTTATGTTAATTGCCTTATCAACATACAAAATTTCAGTGTGATTGCTGCAATAGATTCATAGATATTGAGAACCGACTAAATATTTCGGATGGTCGACATGTTGGATTTTAATATAGCCTATGTAGGTCTTAGAGTTATCTACTGTTACATGAAGATTATTGTGTACGTGTAGTATTCAAACTTCAATCGCATACACAAGAAGGAACAAGTAGTTCCGTGAAGAACTATACAGCCTATTTTCATATATCCTACTCATGTTAATTACCACTATCAACATACAAAATTTCAGTTTGATTGCTGTAATAGATTCGTAGATATTGAGAACCGACTAAATATTTCGGATGGTCGTCATGTTGGATTTTATATATGTAGGTCCTAGAGTTATGTACAGTTACATGAAGATTATTGTGTACGTGTAGCATTCAAACTTCAATCGCATGATTAGGACACAAGAAGTAACAAGGAGATTTTAAAATTTCGCACAGTTGCCATCTTGTGGTTATGGAAACAATTGGCAACTCCAGCTATCTGATATGACATCTAGCGGTAAAAATGAGAAACTTATCAAGTAGGGTACATTTGTCACGTGGTGACTGTTTGTATATGGTTTCTTGTATTGGTAAGCAGATCGCGGTAAATTCTTCGTGTTGATACGCAAGTAATAAGTTGATAAGAGTGCAAAATGAGTAAAAGCAAAGTATATTGCTCAGTTTACGGCTGTAAGTCGATATATAAGAGGGCTGCGGATATTCGTTTTCATCACTTTCCAAAAGATGCAAATAGCAATAGCCGAAAGGTGACGATACCAAATAAATACGGGCAACAAGAGCGGGTTGGACCACTCACCACTACACTCACTGACAACAGGACGGGTTGTTCACTTACGCCGAGCCAAGCCGCACCTAGACAGCCAAGCACAGTCTCGCCGAGCAGAGCCGTACCAAGACAGCCAAGCCTAGCCCTACACCAGCCGAGGACAGCTAAGTTTCATCAGTCAGGTATCCTTTCCCGCTCCCTAGTTCATTTCCAATAACCCTACCAACCGTCATCACCTCGCTCTGCGATATCCGAGCTATTCGACTACGAGTCATATAGGCCTAATTTGACTTCGCAGGGTAAATACTTACCATCCAAATCAAGCAATTCCTCTCTCCCCCGAGTTTTAATACAAGTTAAACTCATCCCTTTGTCCTACCAAGCAGCAAATAATTTCTAGAGTCTATGGTACAGTGAGCAAACTCAAATATAGCTTTTAAACGTAACAGCGCCATGACTCGAACTGCACAAAAACAAATACCAGCAGACAACCGATGCTTGATAATATGCAATTGACACATAAAATCCAGTGGAACACACAAATTAGATCACGTATATCGCACAGTTATACATATATACAATTGAAAATAACACTGTCATTATTTTAGGGACCACATTTACTGATTATAACTGAAAAATAAAAAGTGTTCCATATCAAACGCGTGTTATTCAGTATTTTTACCCTACTTATCCAGATGACCGCAGCGCCCCTAGTGTTAGTTTGAGTTGCCAATTGAAATAAATTAGATGCCAGTGGATTAACATTCGTATAAGTATTTACTGTACCAAGTTTCACTGCACTCGGATGGTTACATTGCGAGAAACGTCCATGTGAATATTTATACTTCGCGTCGCCGCCATGTTGGATTTGTGATCACAGGTTATTTAGAGTCCTATAGGTGAACTTAGGTTCTTGGCACCTATGAACATAAAAAAATCAGTTTGATTGCTATAATAGATTCGTAGATATTCAGAGCCGTCTAAATATTTCGGATGGTCGCCATGATGGATTGTTATATGTATACGCCATAGAGGCATGTACCATTAAAGGAAAATTATTGCGTAGGTTCATTATTCAAACTTTCACTTCGATCGCCTGATTACGACACAAGAAATAAAAACTTAATTTTAAAATTCGCACAGCCGCCATCATGAGGTAATGTAAACCATTTAACTAAATTAGATACCAGTGCATTACAATGTGTATAAACATTTCCTGTGCCAGATTTCATTGCGTTTGGAACATTAAATCGCGAGAAAGGTCTATTTAAAATTTTCAAATTCGCTTGGCCGCCATGTTCGTTTTGTAGTTAACCGGTTTTTGAAAGTCTCATAGATGAACTTCCAGTAGTGCCCTATATCTCCGTACAAAATTTCAGGATGATACCGCTAATAGTTTCAGAGGTATAGAATGCCGGTGAAGTATTTCGCAATCCGCCATCTTGTGGTTATATAAACAATTGAACCAAGTTAGATGTCGGTGCATTACAATGTGTATAAACATATACTGTACCAAGTTTTATTGCGTTTGGTTGGTTAAATCGCGAGAAACGTCTATTTAAGAGTCGCAAATTCGCGTGGCCGCCATGTTGGTTTTGTAGTTACCAGTTTTTCAAAAGTCACATGGGTGAACTTCCAGTAGTTTCCTTTATCACCGTAATAAAATCCAGGGTGATATCGGGAATTGTTTCGGAGATATTGAATGCTGGTGAAATATTTCGCACAGCCGCCATGTTGGATTGGTGAGACGTAAGAAAAATTGAAGGGCACGGTCGGGGTCGCCCGGAATAGTGCTATGAACTTACCGAGTTTCATTGAAATCGCTCCAGCCGTTTAGAATTTATTAGGGGGGGGGACTCACACACACTCCTCACACACACACGGACAAAAGGTGAACTCATAAGCCTATTTTTTCAAAATTGAAAATAGGCTAAAAAAGAGATTTTAAAATTTCGCAGAAGTGCAATCTTGTGGTTATGGAAGCAATCGAAATAAATGAGATGCCAGTGGATTAACATTTGTATAAGCATTTACTGTACTGTACCATTAATTTATGGCCCGTGCGCCACGAGCTGAGAACCTTCATACGGTACTTCGCAAGGGATCATATGGCAGGCGGCCATTACATCTCAGATGTGGGTCACCCGAGAGTAACGCCTAAGAAAATATTGTAATGTTTTATAACAAACTAAGCAATTTACGCACTGAAAAAGGCATGAAACAACTTGCCAGAATACTAGAAAGTGTATGAGAGTATTTAAAAAATTATGAGAAGTTGTAAAATGATAAAAGGGATGTATATATGACAGTCCTAGCGACGGAATTCGTAATAGGATATCTTAGAGTGGGGGAGGAAGCTCTCGAGCGGGAGCGACCTACCACCAGAAATCAGAACGCAATGTGATTCCGTGCAGGAAATTTTACACGGGAGTGCTCGTTGTTAGTCGAGTGGAATTGTAAAATACGTGGAGTAACAGACTCTGTTAAAATACCAAACTGTATTTTATATCTTGAACCAGTATGCATTACGGAAATGTCAGTGTCGTGTTCGACATTTAAGCGTATGAGCGAGAACTATCGCCATTGCAATGCCAGCGCGCATTGTTACGCGAACACGAGGCGAGAGACGCCATTAAGGACAGCTAGATTTAAACAAGATTATATTCAACTCTTGCTGAGTTTTGAAGCTACGGACAGTTTATGCAGTATACACGGTATGTGTATAGGAACTATACGTTTCTCAAGCGTCGTGTGTAACATGCAGGGTTCAGGGGGAAAGGATGAACAGTATACAGTCACAATAGCCATGCAGGGCTAACTTATAACGTAGGCACTACATTCAGAGCATGGTAGAAACTCTCAAAGACAGCCACATTTAGCATGTGTTTTAAGAACACGCGGTTCTCGCATAAGATGAAACAATCTTCTGAGAACATGTTTTTCACATCTCCAGTCGAGATGGGCCTAACACATGGTTGCTATCGAATGTCTCTCAGCTGCTACATACTGTTATATTCTGTCGGGAAGCGCGAGTGCATGCACTCTGATCGCGAGGCCATTTCGTGCGTTAAGCGACCGCGAGGATGGAGTTTGGAACCTGGTTGGAGGAAGGAGATCCTGAGTTCGACACCCGGACCGCTCATGGAGGGGTTATGTCCTGGTTAAGCGTATAGTGGATTACCACGGCATGATAATATCCTTTTTTGATCATCGCTACGAGGCCGGCCTGGCAGAAGGTATTGCGCCCTTATCCTACGGCCATAGGCTAAGTTTGCATGGTTTTTAGTCATGCTATAAAACAGCGTTTAAATGAGCCTCGAATTGCAGGGGAAAAGGAAACCTGATTTTACGTCATTTTAATCATATTAAACTCCTGCTGCATTGTTATTAGGACATGTCATGCAACTGGCCGCTTGACGAACCAGAGATACATCGCACGGAATTCACAGACAAAGGCGAGTCGAGAACATGCTTCTATAACACGCATTTACCAGTGCAGGTGAACGCTCAAGGACTTCCGAGGGGCTTGCATCAGATTTTGTTCCAGGAAGTTCTGTTGCACGTCGTATTTTGGTTACACCACGCCCCTAAGTTGCTAAATTAATTTATTTCTACGATACGGCAGCACCCAGGACCGAACCATTGACTACAATAAGCCGGAAATACTCCTGAGAATTTTTGCCAATAAACAGAATAATTAATTCATCAAGAAATTAATAAATCAATGGTCTAGAAATGAGTTCCTTCCGCGAGCCGTCTGGGTTGGAGAGTTTTGTTGTGAAAGTGGGGATAGCGTCTATTTCACCATAAGTAGTTCGGAGGACACAGTATTGATATCTCCTAAAATTACGATCGCTTATCGATGATAATCCTGTGATTCAATGGACCTTACTATCACGAATAATGTGTACAGAGTGTATTGGGATAGACGTTTTGGAATACGGAGCTCTTGCTCGTGGATCAATCTTCAGGTGCTTAGTCGCCATATTTTAGATATATTTCACCCCCCGCGCAGTCCACGAAGTTAGTTCGCAATTGGGAGTGTTAGTTGCAGTTCGCAGTTTGGCAGCAGAAAGCAGGACAGTTTGTACGCACGTGGGAGTCCACGCGAAGAGTCTATGCGAGAAGGCGACAGTGGGCGGTCAGCCCCAGTGCAGTTTGTCTTCAGTGCGTGAATTAGTAGTCCACACTATTGCCAGTTAGTGGTGCATAGTTTCGCGAACACGCCAGAGACTGTTATGGTGTTCTCAGTGCGCCACAGTGCAGTTCGACACATTTTCGATAGACAGTTACACGCTCTCACAATAAGTCAGTTCACAGTCAGTCGTCTTGCAGTTTTCACGCTACAGATAATGACTCTCAGTTGTATGTAAATGGCTAGTACGACTCAAGGCTGCAGGTTGAACATTTCAGACAAATATTAGTAACCATAGTAGACAGAATATGTGTGCAGGAAGAGCCTGCAGTGTTGCAAATTAGCACAGGCTGTATAGCTGTAAAAACAGTATTGTCAGTCGCAGAAGTTGGGAGGTGCGCAGTTGATCACTCGAGACTCGAACCCTAGCTATTGGAATAGGGACAGCTCTGTGAATGAACAGTTGGAAGAAGGAGCGCATCGAGATTGCCAGTCCGGCGTGTGTGGAGAGAGAAGTGACAGAAGAATAAGCACGTGGTCTAACGAGTGTTGCGTAATCCTAGCCCGATTGTATATGAAAAGTGTATTGTGTCACAACGTACATGTGTTGGATAGGGTACTAGAGTATAGCAACCGTGATAGTGCTATTTTTTAGTGTAAGAGCAAAGTGAAATTTAGTGATAACCATGATTATTAATCACTCAGTGGAATAGTGTATTGTATGTGGTCATGTGTGGTGCCTGTATGATGTAAAAGGCACATGAGTAGGGGTTGCCAACGTCTTTGCTGGAGAGGATGACGGCCAACGTTGGAAGCATGATGAGTATTAATTTTCATTAATTATCTATAAGTCATAGTTGTATGGGTCGTGTTTATTATAGTTTGATACAGGAATAGATATTGTGTTAGAGTAATATTAGATTTTGAGTTTAAGTATTATTTGTGTTAAGTTAGTTGCATCCGTGACGACGGAATGCTGTTTTTTTTAGTTCTGGAGATGCTTAGCGATGATATTTGTTCACGAACCGCGCAAAATTGTACATACTGATAGGAATGCATGTGTTTTTTTTTCATTATGATGTGTGTATTTCAGCCCAGGAATTGAGACAGCATAAAGAGCAGAGCACGTAGATTTGGAAAGAGAGAGAGATTTAAAAATGTAAAATGTATAGACATGATAATAACATGGGTTATTAATAATAATATCTGGAATAATAAGTATAACATCAAGCAGGGATAATAATAATAATAATAATAATAATAATAATAATAATAATATCGGGAAGAATAATATTAATAATATCGAGTATGGATAGAAGGGGAGGAATTTTAATGTCAATGCTGTTATTTCGACACATGTGGTGATAATTATTCATCTGGTTGCACTCTGAACTGTGTCAGTGATGATTGTATGCGTCTCATTTGAGTTAACGCAGGTAAGTATGGTATTGAGTGGGAGAAGTTATTAGATTATCTATTTGAGTGTATTGGGAGCAATGTGAACAACGGAGTAATAGTGGTATGTTAATGAGAAAATAGGAGAGTGGTATGCCAATATGATGCCGGGAGGTTCCGTGAGGCCCCGGATGTTCTACGATGAATAAATAAATGGTATTGAAAAGGTATAAGAAGTTGGAGGTGACACCGCCATATGTCACTCGCTTGCCAATTGAAAAGAAAAAAAGGTGAGAAATGTGTATCAAGCATGCCCAATGGATCAGGTAAGGCAAAAGTGCACTTACAGGTATTTCGTATGATGAATGTGACCACGATAATGATTTGCTCCAAGGTAAGGTTCCACTCAGTTCGAACCAGTGACTATCTAGATGGTGAGATCGTTTTCTTCCTGCATTTTATTTCGCCTGTGTATTTTGTGGAGAGTGCAATTTAATAGACCATACCACTCAGTGTCTGAGCTACGGTGGCATTTGCCAAGGTCGTACACTCCCTACCCCCTTCCCACAACGGGATATTTTGTGTCCTAATGAGGCTGAGCTTGACAGTCATGCCCCGATGCAGACAGCGGACTTCCTGGTCAGAATTAATCATGTGTAATATTTAGATTCATTTATAGGATTAATTCATGGTGAGATTTACATAATGGTAATGTAATACACAAACCTTGTGATCCAAGACTATTATGAAGGCATTCATTATAATAATGATTATGTCAATAATAATATTAATAATAATAATAATATGTTGTCGAGTTGAGGATAGACTTATGTAAGGGTACTATAATCCACAAACCTTTCTCGTCCCAGCTCTGTCGTGAAGATTTTATTTGGATGGATTAATAATCAGATAAATCTTGATGATAATAATAATTATTATTATTCATTGATTTCCAGACTGAATTTATTTTAGGGTATAGGTAACCAGTAACCTTTGGATAGCAGATTATATCATGGCGGTAGTAATTAAAGGTGATAACAATAATGATAACAGTGATAGCGAGGATAATAAAGATAATAATAATAATAATAATAATAATAATAATTATTATTATTATTATTATTATAATAATTATAATAATGATGGTCACTCTTAATTTGGAATTAATTTGGTGATTATTTTCCTTTTTCGTGAAGGCAATTGCTCTCTCAGATAGTAGCAAGCGTCTGTGAACGTGCCATGCTCTGAAAAAGGTAAGTGAGAGCCCTTGCTTCGAAGCCTACGAGTGTATATATTTTCCTGTTAGCGCTTTCTCCTGTAAATACATTTTGTGTCATGTTTTTTCTTGCAGGGTCAGAGGCATCGTTGACAGATACACACACCGTTGTTTTAAATATAGTTGCTAGGTGCGGAATGTGAACATAGGATGTTTTAAGTATTGGAATATGCAAATTTCTGCATACGGTTGGTATTCATTATGGTTTCCTTATTTCTTACCTTACGGTAAGCTCGTACTTTTGTCATGATACTCGCAAGCATCTCGGGTGTATTATAGTAGTATAGTTAAAAACACGCCCATAAGACTTTGACAGACTGTGTTGAGTTCAGGACCCGGATCATTTGTTACGAGTCCTGAGTTCAATCCTTGAATGATCATGTTTCTAAGGTATTTTGTGTTTATTTTAAGTATCAGTGTAGCACATCTCAAACTCAAATTCCATTGAGGTCGTATGTGTGTGAATTTGCCAGTTGATTATAACAAGTACGCATTGACGTATGCTTAAAAGCTCAAAGGTAAAAGTGTGCCAAATCTCATATCCATTTGAAGGGCAAAGTTTGTAGTTGTGAATAGTGGATACATGAGTATTGTGATGTGGTGAAAGCATCTTAATCCACCATAAGGGATCACATGTGCAATGTTGCCAGATCATGTTATAAAATAATTACTTCATGAATATTATAATTATGGAAGCCCTAAATTAATGGTGGATACGCGAATGGCATAATGGTTGTTGTATTAATTAATTGGTACACTACGGCAAGCTGCCATGGTATTTTGAATATTGTGCTCAGAGATGTGGTGTGTATTTCGGTGAATATTAATTACG
Organism: Meconema thalassinum; assembly: GCA_946902985.2. Taxonomy (NCBI): domain Eukaryota; kingdom Metazoa; phylum Arthropoda; class Insecta; order Orthoptera; family Tettigoniidae; genus Meconema; species Meconema thalassinum. The sequence goes on along the minus strand of OX336388.2, from coordinate 1,200,424,754 downwards.
GTCAGATCAGATCGATTGTCATCTTGGCATATGATCAATGATTGGTTGTTTGTTTAATTAAGTGATTGAATTAATTGATTGATAATCAATAGTTGTTAATTGATGGGATTCACATTTCAATCAAAGTTTAATTGATTTAATTTGGATATCATTTGATTCACTGAGTGATTTGAATTGATGTTTGATTAATTGAAGTTGATTAATCGAGGTGTAATTAATTTAATTCAAGTGTAATTAATGTCATTGAAGTTTAATTAATTTAATTGAGGTCTAATTAATTTAATTCAGGTGTAATTAATTTAATTGGAATTTAATTAATAATTTTTTGAGTTTTTGTCAATTTTTAACTTATTTTCAAATCTTTTGGATTATTTGGATTGATTTTAACATTTTTTCCGATATTTTTGATTTCTTTTGGATTTATTTCAAAATTTCGTGATTCATTAGGTTGTTTTGAGATTGGTTCAATTTTGAATATGTTCCTATTCTAAATTTTGATTTTCCTGATTTAATATTTTTGTTTTTTGCTATTCTTTGGATTATTTTGTATTTTTCCAGTGTTAATAAAGATGTTTTTCCTTTGATTTTGAATTCTGTATATGATGATTTGTTAATCAGCCCTATTGATCTTCCAAATGATGTATACCAAGACAGTTGTTAGCTTCAAGTAGGAACGCACCACCCCCGAGAATAGAATCCTATCCTGAAGGTCCTATGTTCGAAAGGGTACAGTAGAAGACTTACAACTTTTAGTAGTGGCTAGTGGGTATTTGAAAGTAACCATAGTTGCCATATTTTCTTTAAAATCGTAGCATGGATGGACAGAAGTTTAGGTTCGATGCTCTGTCGTATCTAACTTCTTGGCCAGCCTGGATTTTGATTTGGGTTAACCAAATGCATCCTATATTGTAGTTTTGGTAACTATATTTGATTCTAGTAAATTTCTTTTTAAATTAATGCACATTTTCATTGTCGCGAAGACTCATCACAGGGGAAGATCTATATTTCCGATAGAGATAGAAAGTATTTCGTGCCTATTTTAGTGCACTTGAGCACTTTGATAATTTGATAAGATTATGAAAAGTGTCTTTGATACACTTAGACTTGAGCTACGTTGATGAAATTAATTTTCTGTTTGAAGAAATTAGTTAAACATTTTTAAATGTCATTTGGACATAGAAGTTTTTCTGACGTTGGATTAGTGGATAACTATGATTAGTTATTTTTCTGGAAGACTTCATACTTCTCTATAGAGCGAGAGATATTACCGATACTGCCTAATGTATCAATAGTTCTTTCAAAAACATACGACTGTTTTATTAGGTTTATGGTGTAGGTAGTATTCCTAAATCATTCTCGAGTTCGCCTGATTGGGGGGAGTCTTCATAATTAGTGGAATTTGATCAATTTTCACTTTAATCCAGATCACATATTTCTTGTGACTTTTGATAGTTAGAGGCATTTTATATGCAGTTAATATTTATAATTCTACGATATTTGAGAGAAATTATTGGCATGCATCAACGCTCATTTATTAATAACTCCTAGTTTAGACTTCAAAAGAGTCTCAATTAATATTAAGAACAATTGTTATGAATAATGTGAGGCAAAACGTTAGGCTTAATAGGGTCATTTTCTTCCGCACTTTCTATTTTCGACACGAGTGTAATTTACTTCAGTCTTTATATTCACGATATATGTGAATTATTTTGTGCAGCACTGAGGTGCAATAAAGATCATTGTGGGATCTATTTGGTATAGGGTCCCCAGCAAGGAGGTGTACGCATCGTAGAGCATATTTTGAAAAATGCTCTTATAGTTATTTATGGATACACTGTTGAGTGTTATAAATGTTATGGTACGTGCTAGTGAGAGCACATAACTGAGATTGTGTGATAATCCACATCGAGTTTAATTAAGGTCAAGCCTTACATGGAATTTTGGAACCAGATGTTTGAGTAGATCATCTGTGTATAATAAGCACTTTTATAAATAAACTGAGTAAAATACTGTGTCACAAAATTGATTAAATAGTTGGAATTATTCCTAGAAAGTAATTAACAATTGTCTACAAATTCATAATTTATTTAATATTAATATTTCTCCTACATGGATAGACAAATCCACACTTCTAATTAAATTAGCTGTTTGTTAGATTATATCACAACTTAGGAATAGTGCAACCGATTAATGACAAGTTAATCTTGGGATGGAAGGTCGAATCAAGTCTTGTAAAAAAATTAAATGAGAGTACACAGAAGGTGTAACTCAACGTTCTGTATAAAATGTAAATATTTAATTTATTGTTGATTAATAATATTGAAACATGATAATTTGATAACTATGATAATTACGTCGATTAAGTCATTACATCGTCGACGACCATTTACAATTGAACATTCTTGTATAGATTTTTTGCATATGTGTGTGTCCAGATAGACCCTTGAATTCTTGCCACAGTTGTAGGCATTACCAGTATTTTGTTACTGGCATTTAGTATTTTTACCCGAGATTTTTGAGGGGTAATTCTTTCCTTTTAGAAGGAATGATAGGATTTTTTTCCAGATGTCATACTTTTCTTGAATAAATTGAATTTTATTTTAAAACTTTTCTGCGTGATGCTTTATAGAGGTGATGGAAGGTTGTATTAGGAAGACCATCGCTGGGTATTTCAGAATAGTCCACTCTCCCGAGGTGCTCCATTTGTGGAAATCTCTTGTTCTCTGAGCTATTATGCGATTTTGGCCATGGTCTTACCTAATGCCATCTGGTTAGATATAATTGTGTCCTTTTTATCCCATTCACTTGTTAGTAGGACTTGGGGGTTTTTCTAGCCGGGGATTTTCAGGTTCTACGATCGGGCCATCTTCGTGGGATTCAACAGGTGATGGTAGGTAAATTCGGGCACAGTACCAAGTTTCACTCCACTCGGATGGTTAAATTGCGAGAAACGTCCGTTTAGATATTCATACTTCGCGTCACCGCCATGTTGGATTTGTGATCACCAGGTTATTGAAAGTCCTATAGGTGAACTTATGTTCATACCCCTTTGAACATTTAAAAAAATCAGTTTGATTGCTGTAATAGATTCGTAGATATTGAGAACCATCTAAATATTTCAGATGGTTGCCACATTGGAATGTTATGTATAGGTCATAGAGTTATGTACCATTAAAGGAAAATTATTGCGTAGGTTCTTTATTCAAACTTTCACTTCGATCGCATGATTACGACACAAGAAATAAAAACTAAATTTTAAAATTTGCACAGCCGCCATCTTGAGGTTATATAAACAATTGAACTAAATTAGATGCCAATGCATTACAATGTGTATAAACATTTGCTGTACCATGTTTCATTGCGTTTGGATCATTAAATCGCGAGGAAAGTCTGCTTAACTTAAAATTTTCAACTTCGCTTGGCCGCCATGTTCGTTTTGTAGTTAACAGGTTTTAGAAAGTCTCATAGATGAACTTCCAGTAGTGCCCTTATCTCCATACACAATTTCAGGGTGATATCGGTAATAGTTTCGGAGATAGAGAATGCCGGTGAAATATTTCACACAGCCGCCATCTTGAGGTTATGTAAAAAATTGAACGAAGTTGGATGTCGGTGCATTACAATGTGTATATACATTTTCTGTACCACGTTTCATTGTGTTTGGTTGGTTAAATCGCGAGAGACGTCTATTTAAAAGTCGCAACTTTGCTTGACCGCCATGTTGGTTATGTAGTTACCAGGTTTTTGAAAAGTCACATAAGTGTACTTCTAGTAGGTGCCTTTATTACCGTACAAAACTTCAGGGTGATATCGGCAATAGTTTCAGAGATATTGAATGCTGGTGAAATATTTCACACAGCCGTCATGTTGGATTGGGGAGACGTAAAAATATTGAAGGGCACGGTCGGGGTCAGCCAAAATTGTGCTATGACCTTACCGAGTTTAATTGAAATCGATCCAGCCGTTTAGAAGTTATTAGGGGAGGGGGACACACAGACACACATCCGCACACACACACACGGACAAAAGATGATCTTATAAGCCTATTTTTTTCATAAAATGAAAATAGGCTAAAAATGGATATCCTTACAGTGTTAATTCAAATTAATGACAAACTTGTAAATATAAGAATTGATATGCAATTAGACAAACTACTTTAAAATACTATGTTGATATTCTATTAGTATTACGAAAACTGTATTAATAGGAGACTTCTTTTATCGAATGTAGATATGTGAGAAGACAAGCAAACCGTTGTTAAAAATTGAAAGAATTTTCGATAAATACGTAAATAACTATTATAAAAAATCAGTCGAAAATTCAAGATGATTCTTCACTCTGTAGATTTATCTGATCCACTGGCAACACAACGTGAGTAAAACATTCTATAATAGCAACTAATATTCAAGCATACTTGACATGTAAGTAGTAATTATCAATTAACTTGCCAAAAATATCTTCTTATGAAAATCTGTCTTCCAGGTGGAGTAAAGTCAAGTGTATCGGTATTGGTTCTTCTAACCTACAAATGTATTCAAGCTGAGATGATATATGGAAAATCTATCAGACTTCCTGAAGAATTCTTCGATCAGTCAGCAAGTGTACGTACAGAACCAGATAACCTTGTGTCTCAACTGCAAAGGAATATGATACAGCTGAAACATCGGGAAACACGAAAAGCTTCATTACGATCAGTGTTTGTCCACAAAGAATTCTATTCTACCACACATTTTTTCTCAGAAGAGACAGTCTCAAAAATGCCCTAGAAGCCTCGTACGAGGGACCATTCCTTATTTAGATAAGCATGATAAATATTTCACCACTGATATCAGCGGTAGAATGGTTAATGTGTCTATCAACAGACTCAAGCCCGCATACCTTTCAGCAGACGAAGGAACTGTTCCTACACAAACACATGTACCAGATTGTTATCATACGCAAGAGACGAAAGTGAAAGAAAGCGAACACACGAAAATCTTCAGGAGAGGAAGGAATGTTAGTTTTCCTGCCAGATACATTGACAGAGTACATTTTAGTTCATCTGATCTAGTGTTTAAATTGTAAATATGTATTGTTATTTATTTTCCTATTTCTTTTTATAATCTTGGTTCATGTCACACAAATGTCCTTCAACGGTAACTAAACGTAACTCAGTTACTGACAAGGGAGTGATGTATTTGACATGCACTATTAATTGAAACATTAAGAAGGCAGTGACCACACTTTCTCTTTCGAACTAGAGTCAGAAGAAAGTAAAAGAGAGGCAGGTAGTCTATTGCTGTTCTTAGAAAATAATGGAGAATGAATCAGATATGAAAATAAAGAGTGTTTTTATGTCACGTAAATGCAGTTTAATGAGTAAGTGGTAATAGATCAGATAAATCACAGAGTGAATTTTCGACTGATTTTTTATAATATTTATTTACGTCTTTTATCGAAAATTCTTCCAATTTTTAACAACGGTTTGCTTGCCTTCTCACATATCTAGATTCGAAAAATAAGTCTGCTATTAATATAGTTTTCGCAATACTAATAGAATATCAACAAAGTAGTTTGTCTAATTGCATATCAATTCTTATATTTACAAGTTTTTCATTATTTTGAATTAACACTATTTGTAAGGGTATCCATTTTTAGCCTACTATCGATTTTTGCAAGAAATGAAAGTAGACTTATGAGATCTACACAGGGCCAAAAATGGTGTGTCTGTGTGTGTGTGTGTGTGAGTCTGTGTGTGTGTGAGTCTGTGTGTGTGTGTGAGTGTGTGTACTCTGAATGTCTGTCCCCCCCTATCAATTCAAACACGGTGAAACCTAATTGAACGAATTTTGGTACAGAGGTAGAACTAGCAAAGGGCACCTCAGTGTCATGTTTTATATCGCCGCCATTTTTACCAAAACTGAATGGCCACCACTCAAACGTTCAAAACGTAAAATCAAATAACGACTAACCAAATCATCCGATCTCTACCAAATTTGGTAACAACATATCTCCATATAGGACGCGTCTTGAGACCAAACTACAAGGTCATCTGCCGTACCATTTCAGGACGGCAGCAGTGCGAATTATGCAAACTTTATAATCCATATCATGGAACTCACCAGATCAAATTATCGAGTCGAGAATCGTTCTAACTGTTCTAAAGGAAGAGGCACGTTCGAAATTAAAAGTTTATTTTGTAATACTATAGTGCAGAAGTGATTTTAAAAAGCTCAGCCGTCTCAGTTACAAGGCAAGATGGCAGCGGATATATTGTGCCTGACTTATATTTCACTAATTCCAGTATTGCATGCAATATAGCGTACTGATACGAAATAAATACACTTTGAATGAAATGCTATATATATAAATAATATCCTCTACTGATGAAATCGTTTAGTCTAAATCATTATTTGCTAACACGTTCTATGTAACTCATTTAATATCGATCGATGTGGTGTATTTCTCGAAATACACGGTCAGGCAGAGTTAGCTTTTGCTGCTCTTTGGTTTTCTACATTAATTTATTTATTTAATGTCCCTTCCCGCAGACACCAACAGCGAACCCTTACATTTTATTTTCCCCGTGCATTTGCTTATTTTTTTATACGTTTGTTCTAGAGGTGCAGCTTCTACGGAACCAGTCTAGCAGCATTTTACAGCTACCCTCTGAACTTCTTCAATCGCCTCAGGTCAAGAGGACTTCTTTACCAATCCACCAGGCTTCGTGTTCGCCGTCAGCTAACTACTCCATGAAGAAGCCTTTGTACAAGAAAATTTGCTGTTATAATGTTTCCTATGCTTGTATAAACTTTTTTGTTTCCTTCCCCTACCCCCTCGCCAGCCTGCTTCTGACGTGTGCGGTATCGCTTACCTCTATCGGTGCGCCGCTCAGCTCGTTCACTTCTTGTTGTTCGGCCGTCAAGGCTACAATGAGGTATCTCTCGCTCTCATTTTTGCTTTAGTCTTAGAGCATACAGTTTGAGCCCTCCCACGGGCAAGTCTCCTGTATACATGAGACATTTTAAACTAGACGCCATGTCTATTCTGTAAAGCCAACCGTCACCAGGAACCATCGCCTGCTCGGCATGAATGAAACCTAAGTACAAACTCCAATGTTTTAAACACATTTTAATGGATTTTTAAATAGCTAAATGCTTTTTAATTCAATTTTATAGACAGTGTGTGGAACTGCTAAATGTTGTGCAATAACCGTCTTCGAGGGATTTTCCTTTGTCAGGCTATGGCTATCTAAACTAGCTTTCTAAGATGAAATGAAGTACTTCTTGTACAAAATAACTGGGAATACTTTCTCACAACGAGGGATTTCATTCAAATTACCCACTGTCTATAAAACTTAGCTTTTCTCCGAGGGATTTCTGTTACCCCATTTAACAGTTATCACAACTCTAGAACTTTCTATGGCAACCAATCTTTCTACTATTCAAGCAATCTTGTATTTTCCACTCCAATTATGGGAATACTTTTCCTGACTGAGGAATTTACGTTACATAAACTGCTGGTCAACACCTAATTTGCTTTCCACCGTGGGAACTTTACCGCATTATTCTACTGCAACCTAAAAACTCTACAACGCAATAAACTGATTCAAGTTCAAATTCTACTAAGTGATATCCGTAACTGCAATAACTTTTCGTTTCATAAACTTTCTGTGCTGCAATAATGAACTTTTCCAATTCATCAATAGACTTCAGTGCAAAACAGTGCCCGTCCAACTATCAACCATGCCGCGTTCGTTAGAGCAATAAAACTGGCCAGAACTTTCTATTTCCATCTCCCTTTTCCAAACACCCTTTACTAGCAAAATTTAACTTAACTCATGTACCTAGCTATTATTCTACGAGACTTCGCCAAACCATAAGCGCCCTCCCAATTTTGCTCTATGTAAAATTTATTCACTCTGTACAAATATCTGTAGTTATAGAAACTACTTATTAATCTTCCTTATTTCCTGCTTGGTCAGGAATCGTTAATTAACTAATCTCGCTTTTGTACCTGATCGTTTTTTTCTCCAGGCTTCGTTAATACGACCTGTACATCTTTGTATTTCAAACATTGTTAAATTCTGCGCAAAATAGCGGTAATCTCCGCTTTTAATTTTCTGTTTTCTTTTTCTTTATCCTGTTACGATCAGGATTTAATCTATTTGTCTGTAGCTTGTTAGCTTACCAAAAAGTGCAGTCAAATAACGCTTGTAACTTACCTAATCTGTAAAAGTTAATATCGCTGTACTATTTATTGTTCTTAAAAGCTTTAAAATCCCAAATTTTAAGCACATTTCAGAACCTTTGTACAGGTTTAGTGTTTGTAGCAAGTTTGAAACTTGTACCCCATTTAGCATTGTTTACAAATTGTAAACTTATTATTATTATTAGGTCTGAGAACTTTGTATTTTACAACCAATTGTTATTCTTAATTCAAACTAAAATCAAACCTTAAATGTTGTTATTCAGTTCACCGTTTACCATTGATAAATAATAAATTGTTTTCCTTTGTTCTTTATCTTTCCTCGCTAGAATCAAAATTAGGCAGGACCCTATCTTCCCTGATTCTTCCACTAATCTTAAGCTTTATATACGAGAAAAACATAATTTCTTCACTGGTAAATCCTTTATCATTTGTTGCATTAGAAACAAAATTTCAAACAACAACGTTTTCCAAGTTTCTCTTAGCCGTTACAGCTAATTCTAGCCGACAATTAAAACAAATATAGCTTGCTCCGCCAGCTACCTATTTGTAGAGATTTCCTCTCTGGTTTATGGTTCGCTTTCAAAATTCCAATTTTGTTTGAGTTAGGTCAGAGGTTTCCTCTTTTCTAAACTTTTAGTCGGCGTTCTGCTCGGTAAAAGCTTAATTTTCCTAAAGTGCAATAACTGGTATTTACATAAGATTTTCACAAAAATCAGTAACAACATCGCTCAAATAGCTAAAGTTGCTTCTACTCTTCCCACTCTGGAAGCATTCGATTGGTTTGCCTGAGATCCAACAGTACCCAAAACCATAATCATTATTGTGAAGTCAAATCCTTCCAGCATTTTCGAATGCATCATAAATACTAATCCTTCTAAAGGGAAAGTTAGTACATTCTTTTTTCTCGGCTCACTTTGCCTTGCCAGAGTGTCACCCGTCGCCATTGTACCGAAATACCGGCTCGAGAGGGAAAGTACAATCACCGAACGCTTGCAGGCAACCTCAATTCACGCTGTGCTCTCTGCCTGCTTGAGACAGGCCCCCGCTTGAGTTAGGTTCCTCCCAATATTGGCACTGCCAAATTCTTCTTTAATTTGTTTAAACCTTAGTGCTGGATTCTCATCCTATCTACCAATACTTTTCTCCACTCCGAAACCCACTTCCTTTTTTCTCTTATCATCATCCCTTAGGTAGTGTTAATCCCCATCTAAAACCTACCACGATGTTCGTTGGCACGTATGGCTCCGTGGTAAAGCGTTGGCCTATTACTCTTATTGCAATGGTTCAAACCCCATCAGAGTTAGGTAATTTTACGTGAAATTTTACGTGAAATTTTTATATTTATTTTTAGTAATGACTCAGACGTTTTAAAATTAAGCATTATATTGTGCATATTTTGATCGAAAATATATATTTCATTAAAACAAAATTCGCCAGCAGATTTGCACGAGACATCTAGAAACAAAAAAGTGAATTATCATGGCCAACTGTCGGCGAACTGCACGCCAGCCTACATTAACTTATAGATTTTATTGAAAAGTTTATTTTATAGCCGCTAGAATGAACTCGCCCTGTTAGGATTGTCTTGTTCGATACTTCTCCACTATATGTCACGACTGTTCTACGTGGGACTCCATTGACTAGTAATAATAATAATAATAATAATATCGTATGGCCTCGGGTGCCTGGTGCAAGCTTTGTTAATTGACACCCAGAGGGTAGCTTGCATGTCGAATTTCGTCGTTCCTTTGAACGCTATGAAAGTCAAGGAGGTTAGATATCTAAACTCCTTGACACTACAGCTCTTTCAAGTAGAGAACTTTGTGTTGGCGGAAAATCCCGAGATTAATTTTGCCATTGAACACGGCCTACTGAATTCAAATGGGTTCTTTAACATGCCAACAACGTATGACATGAGTGTCGTGATTTTTGTCGCCTTCAAAATTCACTTACCACGACCAGGGGCGAACCTGCAATCTTGGGGTTGGTAGTCCGACACTATAACCACTCACCCACCGTGGCAAGCTATATTGACTAGTATAACATTGGCATTCTATGCGCATCGAATTTGAAGAATGACAAGATGATACTACGATACATTTTTCCTTTTTTTTTAATGGTTTGTAACAGCCTATTGTGCGTTATTTGAAAATATTTTTTCAAGTAAAGAACAAAACGAATTCTCATAGTAGACCTACCTGAAATCTAGCCGTTGGTGCTAGTTCAGGAAATTAATTAATACTTTTATTGCAGCCAAATAGCAATCGAAAATATCCACATAGTTGGTATACACACGTCTCTGTAGGGTCATGGAAAAATTTGTTAATTCAATTAGGGTTGTGAAAGCCATGCACAGCCAGACGTGTAAAGACATGCCTCAACTCAAAGTTGGATGTTGCCCACGTCAGGTCGATTATGTAATAATAATAATAATAATAATAATAATAATGTTATTGGTTTTACGTCCCTTTTAACTACTGTTGGTTTTAGAGACGCCAGGGTGTCGGAATTTTGCCCCGAAGGGGATCTTTAACGTGCTAGTAAATCTACTGACACGGCTCCCTCGCATTTGTGCACCCTCAAATTCCAGCTGACTGCGCCAGGATACGAACCTGCAACCTAGGACCCAGCAAGCGAGAACGTTACCGCTGAGCCACGCAGCCAGTTCGGTCGATTATGTCTCCAGATCCATAACATTCTTGAGATACTTCTTATCTTTCTTTCTTCAATGATGGTAGCAGTTTTTTTCGAGGTTGTGGTGTTTGGTAGAGGTAAACAGTTTCAAAGGTCTTCAACCAAGAAATGATTCTATTATACACTTTGATAAAAACAACGAGTTATAACTATACTCATACATTTAGGAGAAAGTAGGCTATATGTTCTTTACTGAACATCTTGTTTGACAATGTATTGATATAATATTTTTCACGCTGTGGATGGAATCATTGCTATTCCGAAACATGTACTAATTTAATATTTCATTAAACAACTTCTCTTAGTATTGATTAGGCGGATTTTCAATTTATCAAAGACTGAAAAGTATACATTGATAGCTATAGTGCGGTAAATACCAAAGGTCGTTCAAAGATCGGGTATTTCTTATAGTAGACCTAGTTACAAACAATTTTAGAACATAACGGAAATATAATTGCTACAAATATAATCACCATAAAATCTCACTAATCTAAAATATTGAATTAATGACGCTTAATCCAGCGTTACAATAATCTTGGAAGATTGATCTTCAAGTTTCGGAAGTATAAATGTATAATTTTAAAGATGCACTGAGATACTAATGAATGTCATTTTCAGACTAGTTTCATGGAACATACTTTGTTTTCTCTCTTCCGTACACGACAAAATAAAAAACAGTTATTATTATTATCATCATCATTATTCAAGATAAGGTTCGAATTATATACTCCTTACCCAATCTGGACGAATGATATTTGCAACTTCGTTCAACTTCTGATATTTCACAGTTCTTAAGTGTTGCACTAGTTCCTTAGTACATTCACCAGAGAAGCCAAGAGCTCTGCCAATGAGAAAGGCCTGTTCTCTTGGATACTGGGCTAATACCCGAGTATTTGATGCTGAACCCCCATGAGAGATGGCTTTGTGGAACAGTCCTGGAATATAGAATATAACTGTTAACAGTGATACAGCAAATATTTCTGAAATAAAGATACATTAACAATGAATTGCATTGAAGCCGTTGAGCCTGGACTGGATAGCCCGGATGGTTTGTTATGATGATTGCCAGCCTGACATTAGGGGAGTCTTCTTTCTCGGTACGTCACGAGCGACGTACTGAAATTTGAGTTTCAGGCGCACGACTCGAATGATTTTATTGTATCTCTTTTTTCTACCCCAAATGCCGGGATGGTTCCTTCCAATAGGTCCACGACCGATTTCCGTCCCAAATCCCTTCCCAGACGCGTCCTGAAAATAAAATAAATGGTCATTAGCTGCATTAATAAAATTATCTTTTTTACCGTAAAATAATAATAATAATCAGTACATGAAGTCAAAGAATTAAGCCGCTGCGCTGGAGTGAAAAAGTAGAGGAAGGCTCCACGACACTGACACTAGCCAACAGGATTCCGCAATACTAACGCTCATTGCGGTATAAATATAATTAATTACAGCAATTAACAAGAGAACATGTTTACATTAAAATCTAGAGAATCATTTCGCCAATTTTACTGCATGTCTGGAATAGCTACGTGAGAAGATATTGACTTATTTAAGGAGACCATGTAGCCTACAAGGGTAAAATCCGTGATTTTTAAATATTGTTTAGTCTGATTACGGACATATTTCTGTATAAATCGATATTTTTTTCATTTTAGCTTTTTAAATATCAACTATTTTATGCTGAGCTCCTATGCCCAAGATGGCGGGTTCAAACCTGGCCGAAGTCGTCGGATTTTTGAGAGCATTAAAAATCTCTCAGTATGCCTCTCTTCTGAAGGGGCGTAAAGCCAGAGTGCCCATGTCATAGATTTATGACAATCATGTAAAAGAACCTTCCACAATTGTGTGAAGCTAATTTTTTTAGGTTAGATTTGATTAACGCTCTATATGTTCCAACGTTCGAGATAAGGTTCAGGTTGCGGTGGGATCTAGAAGCCAAGTTCATAGTTAGATGTCGTTGACGGTAGCATTTGGTAGCAAAAGCACGAACTTTGCACACTGATTATCTCCAAATGCACATGTGGTCGCCGTGGGCAGTCCCCTGAGTCCGGTGATCGCGAATTTCTTCATGGAACAATTTGAACAAATAGCACCAAACACAAAGATGGGTTCTCAGATCAAATCATGAGCTGTACAAGTTGGCCAATCAACCCATAGTGGTGGACGTCATGAAAGCGAAACGGCTGCAATGGGCAGGGCATGTTATCAGAATGGACGCTGCCAGAATAGTTCGCCAGGTGTATGAGAAGAAGATCGAAGGGTCGAGACCCCCTGGAAGACCTAGGAGTAGATGGCAAGATGAGGTGACCTCTGACTGCAGACAAATGGGTATTACTGTATGGGAGAATACTGCGCTGGATAGGAGGAAATGGAGGCAGATAGTGAGAGCGGCACGGGATCGTCACGTCCCAGAAAAGCCAACGGAGTGAGTGAGCGAGTGAGCACTAGAGACCGCACCTTTGAAACCTAAAGTGTGGCTACGATACGTGGACAATACTTTTGTAATATGGGGCCATGGTAAAGATCAATTAAATCTGTTTTTACAACATCTTAACAGCCGGAACTCTAATATTCAGTTTACCATGGAGTTAGAAAATGAACAGAAAATCGCTTTTCTCGACGTTATGGTAACGAAGACCGCTGATCTAACCGTGGGACATCCTTTTACCGTAAGCCGACCCATACTGAACGATATCTACATAAAACGTCCAACCACCACCCACGACAGAAATTCGGAGTGATAAAACATTGGCTGACCGCGCGAAAAGAATTTGTGAAAAGCAATGCCTAAAACAAGAAATTGTACACCTCAACGAGGCCTTACGCGCCAATGGGTACAGCCAGAAAGATATCCAGCGAGCACTCCATCCGAGACGTCCAACTACAAGGGTAATTGGAGACAAGCAGCCCCTGGCTAGAGCTTTTCTTTCATATATAAAAAAGGTCACGGACCGAATAGGGAGGCTACTCGAGTCCCATGATATAAAGACCATATACAGGCCTACACGAAAAATTAAGGACATGTTTAGGTCCGCTAAAGATAAGCGAAATCCTCATACCGCGAAAGGGGTTTATAAAATCCCGTGTGATTGTGGCCAAGTATATATTGGAACAACGAAAAGAAGTATTGCCACTCGCCTCAAGGAGCACGAAGGACACAGCCGGCTGGGACAAACAGATAAATCCACTGTAGCAGCACACTCACTACTCGCAGGTCACGATATAAGATATGGAGACACCGAAGTTCTGTCCACCACGGTGTCTTATCATGCCAGGCTACAAAGGGAGGCCATTGAAATCCTGAAGCATACTAACAGCTTCAATCTTAAGGAGGAAGCAGAACGTGTCAACAGAGCTTGGCTTCCAGTCCTTAATCCCCTCAAGCCTGCCCTTATTGACCGTCGTAGACGGGAAGTTGCAACAGACGAGCAGCCCTGTCCTTGATGCATTACTTTTATGTGGTACGTCTATGCTATGGTAGCCTCTATGTGTGGGTTGTTAACTATATATCTTCTGTTTACTTGTTTTACCTCGCTTAATGTACCCTGTGAACATGCTGAAGGCAGTATTCAGCGAAACGTCAGGACGACAAAATGTCCTTGAACACGGCCTATAATCCCGCGAAACAGAGATTCCTATTACAACGCCGGTCGTGAAAGTCTAAATTTTTACTTAATTCGCCTCTACGGGGAGAAAATATCACACTTATTTCGTCGCTTTGAGAGGTTAAGGAAGAAAAAGTCGCAACTTCTGTCATCACTCGCGTTTCTTCTTCGATGCCGAGACACAGGTATGATTCCCAAGTTTATTAAAATGAAGAGGCCACTAACCTCAGCTAGAGCCCATAGAATATATGATCGAACTGAACGTTCGCTATTACGTGAACGCATAAGCTTTGCACGTAAGGGGCTTGCTAATACAGATCAGGCACTCTTACAGCTGCACTACCGCATCAGCAGCACACTCTCATATCAGGACTGGGAAAATGTAGATCGTATCACCTTCTACTCTATGCGTTCAACATTTGAACAGTCTAACATCCGGGAAAAGAAAACGTTTGAGCGGTTACAGAGAGACCAACCCGCGCCGGTACCTGCGCCTACGCTGGACATCTCACGGACAATTGTTAACCTGACCAATCGCCACCTGTCAGAGGGGGAAATCTCTATAGAGTAACCTCACACCTCAGGAGAGGAAGGCTATAAAGACTCTCAATATGGACGAGAGCATAATCATTCTTCCTGCAGACAAAGGGAATGCAACGGTTATCTTGGACAAGGACGACTACACTGCCAAGGTTTTGGAACTTTTAAACCCGGGTACCTACCGCAAACTACTGAGAGATCCTACCAACCGGATTCTTCGTGAAACAAACGGCCTGATCAAGGTATCTTCGCTACCTGAAAACGTAAAGAAGGGAACCACCAGAATGAAGCTTTACCACCAAGACTTTATGGCTTACCTAAGATACACAAAGATAATGTTCCTCTTCGTCCTATCGTGAGTGCTATTGGATCACCAACTTATAGCATTGCCAAACATTTACCTACCTTACTTCAACCACATATCGGCGGTACACAGTCGTTCGTCAAAGATTCCGGCCATTTCATTGAAAAATTGAAAACTATTCAACTAGAAGCTGGTGACTTACTAGTAAGTTTTGACGTGGTCTCTCTTTTCACGAAAGTACCTACAAAGAAAGCCCTGGAGTACATCGCATGGATTTTTCCTGATGATATCACCGCCTTATTCCGCCACTGCCTCACCGCTAGCTATTTCCTGTGGAAGAGTGATTTCTATGAACAAATTGATGGGGTCGCCATGGTCAGTCCCCTGAGTCCGGTGATCGCGAATTTATTCATGGAACAATTTGAACAAATAGCACTAGAGACCACACCTTTGAAACCTAAAGTGTGGCTACGATACGTGGACGATACTTTTGTAATATGGGGCCATGGTAAAGATCAATTAAATCTGTTTTTACAACATCTTAACAGCCGGAACTCTAACATTCAGTTTACCATGGAGTTAGAAAATGAACAGAAAATCGCTTTTCTCGACGTTATGGTAACGAAGACCGCTGATCTAACCTTGGGACATACAGTTTACCGTAAGCCGACCCATACTGACCGATATCTACATAAAACGTCCAACCACCACCCACGACAAAAATACGGAGTGATAAAAACACTGGCTGACCGCACGAAAAGAATTTGTGAAAAGCAATGCCTAAAACAAGAAATTTTACACCTCAACGAGGCCTTACGCGCCAATGGGTACAGCCAGAAAGATATCCAGCAAGCACTCCATCCGAGACGTCCAACTACAAGGGTAATTGGAGACAAGCAGCCCCTGGCTAGAGCTTTTCTTCCATATATAAAAAAGGTCACGGACCGAATAGGGAGGCAACTCGAGTCCCATGATATAAAGACCATATACAGGCCTACACGAAAAATTAAGGACATGTTTAGGTCCGCTAAAGATAAGCGACATCCTCATACCGCGGCAGGGGTTTATAAAATCCCGTGTGATTGTGGCCAAGTATATATTGGAACAACGAAAAGAAGTATTGCCACTCGCCTCAAGGAGCACGAACGACACAGCCGGCTGGGACAAACAGATAAATCCACTGTAGCAGCACACTCACTACTCGCAGGTCACGATATAAGATATGGAGACACCGAAGTTCTGTCCACCACGGTGGCTTATCATGCCAGGCTACAAAGGGAGGCCATTGAAATCCTGAAGCATACTAACAGCTTCAATCTTAAGGAGGAAGCAGAACGTGTCAACAGAGCTTGGCTTCCAGTCCTTAATCCCCTCAAGCCTGCCCTTATTGACCGTCGTAGACGGGAAGGTGCAACAGACGAGCAGCCCTGTCCTTGATGCATTACTTTTATGTGGTACGCCTATGCTATGGTAGCCTCTATGTGTGGGTTGTTGACTATATATCTTCTGATTACTTTTTTTACCTCGCTTAATGTAAGCTGTGAACATGCTGTACGCTGAAATTCAGCGAAACGTCAGGACGACAAAATGTCCTTGAACACGGCCTATAATCCCGCGAAACAGAGATTCCAATTTCAACGCCGGTCGTGAAAGTCTAAATTTTTACTTAATTCGCCTCTACGGGGAGGAAATATCACACACTTAGTTCGTCGCTTTGAGAGGTTAAGGAAGAAAAAGTCGCAACTTCTGTCATCACTCGCGTTTCTTCTTCGATGCCGAGACACAGGTATGATTTCCAAGTTTATTAAAATGAAGAGGCCGCTAACCTCAGCTAGAGTCCATAGAATATATGATCGAACTGAACGTTCGTTATTACGTGTACGCATAAGCTTTGCACGTAAGGGGCTTGCTACTACAGATCAGGCACTCTTACAGCTGCACTACCGCATCAGCAGCACACTCTTTTATCAGGACTGGGAAAATGTAGATCGTATCACCTTCTACTCTATGCGTTCAACATTTGAACAGTCTAACATCCGGGAAAAGAAAAGGTTTGAGCGGTTACAGCCAGACCAACCCGCGCCGGTACCTGCGCCTACGCTGGACATCTCACTGACAATTGTTAACCTGACCAATCGCCACCTGTCAGAGGGGGAAATCTCTATACTAGCGAAAGGAGGAAATTACGCAGTGATCCCTCCTTCGATTCCCGTGGAAAACATTGTCGCCAATATTGAAGCGGCAATCCGTGAGCTACCATCTGAACAAGCAGATGAAATCCGTCATGAAGCCTCACGTATAATCAAGAAGGCTCCGGCACCGCAGAGTAACCTCACACCTCAGGAGAGGAAGGCTATAAAGACTCTCAATATGGACGAGAGCATAATCATTCTTCCTGCAGACAAAGGGAATGCAACGGTTATCTTGGACAAGGACGACTACACTGCCAAGGTTTTGGAACTTTTAGACCCGGGTACCTACCGCAAACTACTGAGAGATCCTACCAACCGGATTCTTCGTGAAACAAACGGCCTGATCAAGGTATCTTCGCTACCTGAAAACGTAAAGAAGGGAACCACCAGAAGTAAAGCTTTACCACCAAGACTTTATGGCTTACCTAAGATACACAAATATAATGTTCCTCTTCGTCCTATCGTGAGTGCTATTGGATCACCAACTTATAGCATTGCCAAACATTTACCTACCTTACTTCAACCACATATCGGCGGTACACAGTCGTTCGTCAAAGATTCCGGCCATTTCATTGAAAAATTGAAAACTATTCAACTAGAAGCTGGTGACTTACTAGTAAGTTTGACTTGGTCTCTCTTTTCACGAAAGTGCCTACAAAGGCAGCCCTGGAGTACATCGCATGGATTTTTCCTGATGATATCACCGCCTTATTCCGCCACTGCCTCACCGCTAGCTATTTCCTGTGGGAGAGTGATTCCTATGAACAAATTGATGGGGTCGCCATGGGCAGTCCCCTGAGTCCGGTGATCGCGAATTTCTTCATGGAACAATTTGAACAAATAGCACTAGAGACCGCACCTTTGAAACCTAAAGTGTGGCTACGATACGTGGACGATACTTTTGTAATATGGGGCCATGGTAAAGATCAATTAAATCTGTTTTTACAACATCTTAACAGCCGGAACTCCAACATTCAGTTTACCATGGAGTTAGAAAATGAACAGAAAATCGCTTTTCTCGATGTTACGGTAACGAGGACCGCTGATCTAACCTTGGGACATACAGTTTACCGTAAGCCGACCCATACTGACCGATATCTACATAAGACGTCCAACCACCACCCGCGACAGAAATACGGAGTGATAAAAACACTGGCTGACCGCGCGAAAAGAATTTGTGAAAAGCAATGCCTAAAATAAGAAATTGTACACCTCAACGAGGCCTTACGCGCCAATGGGTACTGCCAGAAAGATATCCAGAGAGCACTCCATCCCAGACGTCCAACTACAAGGGTAATTGGAGACAAGCAGCCCCTGGCTAGAGCTTTTCTTCCATATATAAAAAAGGTCACGGACCGAATAGGGAGGCAACTCGAGTCCCATGATATAAAGACCATATACAGGCCTACACGAAAAATTAAGGACATGTTTAGGTCCGCTAAAGATAAGCGACATCCTCATACCGCGGCAGGGGTTTATAAAATCCCGTGTGATTGTGGCCAAGTATATATTGGAACAACGAAAAGAAGTATTGCCACTCGCCTCAAGGAGCACGAACGACACAGCCGGCTGGGACAAACAGATAAATCCACTGTAGCAGCACACTCACTACTCGCAGGTCACGATATAAGATATGGAGACACCGAAGTTCTGTCCACCACGGTGTCTTATCATGCCAGGCTACAAAGGGAGGCCATTGAAATCCTGAAGCATACTAACAGCTTCAATCTTAAGGAGGAAGCAGAACGTGTCAACAGAGCTTGTCTTCCAGTCCTTAATCCCCTCAAGCCTGCCCATATTGACCGTCGTAGACGGGAAGGTGCAACAGACGAGCAGCCCTGTCCTTGATGCATTACTTTTATGTGGTACGCCTATGCTATGGTAGCCTCTATGTGTGGGTTGTTGACTATATATCTTCTGATTACTTGTTTTACCTCGCTTAATGTAAGCTGTGAACATGCTGTACGCTGAAATTCAGCGAAACGTCAGGACGACAAAATGTCCTTGAACACGGCCTATAATCCCGCGAAACAGAGATTCCTATTTCAACGCCGGCCGTGAAAGTCTAAATTTTAACTTAATTCGCCTCTACGGGAAGGAATTATCACACTTAGTTCGTCGCTTTGAGAGGTTAAGGAAGAAAAAGTCGCAACTTCTGTCATCACTCGCGTTTCTTCTTCGATGCCGAGACACAGGTATGATTCCCAAGTTTATTAAAATGAAGAGGCCACTAACCTCAGCTAGAGCCCATAGAATATATGATCGAACTGAACGTTCGTTATTACGTGTACGCATAAGCTTTGCACGTAAGGGGCTTGCTACTACAGATCAGGCACTCTTACAGCTGCACTACCGCATCAGCAGCACACTCTTATATCAGGACTGGGAAAATGTAGATCGTATCACCTTCTACTCTATGCGTTCAACATTTGAACAGTCTAGCATCCGGGAAAAGAAAAAGTTTGAGCGGTTACAGCGAGACCAACCCGCGCCGGTACCTGCGCCTACGCTGGACATCTCACGGACAATTGTTAACCTGACCAATCGCCACCTGTCAGTGGGGGAAATCTCTATACTAGCGAAAGGAGGAAATTACGCAGTGATCCCTCCTTCGATTCCCGTGGAAGACATTGTCGCCAATATTGAAGCGGCAATCCGTGAGCTACCATCTGAACAAGCAGATGAAATCCGTCATGAAGCCTCACGTATAATCAAGAAGGCTCCGGCACCGCAGAGTAACCGCACACCTCAGGAGAGGAAGGCTATAAAGACTCTCAATATGGACGAGAGCATAATAATTCTTCCTGCAGACAAAGGGAATGCAACGGTTATCTTGGACAAGGACGACTACACTGCCTAGGTTTTGGAATTTTTAGACCCGGGTACCTACCGCAAACTACTGAGAGATCCTACCAACCGGATTCTTGGTGAAACAAACGGCCTGATCAAGGTATCTTCGCTACCTGAAAACGTAAAGAAGGGACCACCAGAAGTAAAGCTTTACCACCAAGACTTTATGGCTTACCTAAGATACACAAATATAATGTTCCTCTTCGTCCTATCGTGAGTGCTATTGGATCACCAACTTATAGCATTGCCAAACATTTACCTACCTTACTTCAACCACATATCGGCGGTACACAGTCGTTTGTCAAAGATTCCGGCCATTTCATTGAAAAATTGAAAACTATTCAACTAGAAGCTGGTGACTTACTAGTAAGTTTTGACGTGGTCTCTCTTTTCACGAAAGTACCTACAAAGGCAGCCCTGGAGTACATCGCATGGATTTTTCCTGATGATATCACCGCCTTATTCCGCCACTGCCTCACCGCTAGCTATTTCCTGTGGGAGAGTGATTTCTATGAACAAATTGATGCGGTCACCATGGGCAGTCCCCTGAGTCCGGTGATCGCGAATTTCTTCATGGAACAATTTGAACAAATAGCACTAGAGACCGCACCTTTGAAACCTAAAGTGTGGCTACGATACGTGGACGATACTTTTGTAATATGGGGCCATGGTAAAGATCAATTAAATCTGTCTTTACAACATCTTAACAGCCGGAACTCTAATATTCAATTTACCATGGAGTTAGAAAATGAACAGAAAATCGCTTTTCTCGACGTTATGGTAACGAAGACCGCTGATCTAACCTTGGGACATACAGTTTACCGTAAGCCGACCCATACTGACCGATATCGACATAAAACGTCCAACCACCACCCACGACAAAAATACGGAGTGATAAGAACACTAGCTGACCGCACGAAAAGAATTTGTGAAAAGCAATGCCTAAAATAAGAAATTGTACACCTCAACGAGGCCTTACGCGCCAATGGGTACAGCCAGAAAGATATCCAGCAAGCACTCCATCCGAGACGTCCAACTACATGGGTAATTGGAGACAAGCAGCCCCTGGCTAGAGCTTTTCTTCCATATATAAAAAAAGGTCACGGACCGAATAGGGAGGCTACTCGAGTCCCATGATATAAAGACCATATACAGGCCTACACGAAAAGTTAAGGACATGTTTAGGTCCGCTAAAGATAAGCGACATCCTCATACCGTGGCAGGGGTTTATAAAATCCCGTGTGATTGTGGCCAAGTATATATTGGAACAACGAAAAGAAGTATTGCCACTCGCCTCAAGGAGCACGAAGGACACAGCCGGCTGGGACAAACAGATAAATCCACTGTAGCAGCACACTCACTACTCGCAGGTCACGATATAAGATATGGAGACACCGAAGTTCTGTCCACCACGGTGTCTTATCATGCCAGGCTACAAAGGGAGGCCATTGAAATCCTGAAGCATACTAACAGCTTCAATCTTAAGGAGGAAGCAGAACGTGTCAACAGAGCTTGGCTTCGAGTCCTTAATCCCCTCAAGCCTGCCCTTATTGACCGTCGTAGACGGGAAGGTGCAACAGACGAGCAGCCCTGTCCTTGATGCATTACTTTTATGTGGTACGCCTATGCTATGGTAGCCTCTATGTGTGGGTTGTTGACTATATATCTTCTGATTACTTGTTTTACCTCGCTTAATGTAACCTGTGAACATGCTGTACGCTGAAATTCAGCGAAACGTCAGGACGACAAAATGTCCTTGAACACGGCCTGTAATCCCGCGAAACAGAGATTCCTATTTCAACGCCGGCCGTGAAAGACTAAATTTTAACTTAATTCGCCTCTACGGGAAGGAAATATCACACTTAGTTCGTCGCTTTGAGAGGTTAAGGAAGAAAAAGTCGCAACTTCTGTCATCACTCGCGTTTCTTCTTCGATGCCGAGACACAAGTATGATTCCCAAGTTTATTAAAATGAAGAGGCCACTAACCTCAGCTAGAGCCCATAGAATATATGATCGAACTGAACGTTCGTTATTACGTGTACGCATAAGCTTTGCACGTAAGGGCTTGCTACTACAGATCAGGCACTCTTACAGCTGCACTACCGCATCAGCAGCACACTCTCATATCAGGACTGGGAAAATGTAGATCGTATCACCTTCTACTCTATGCGTTCAACATTTGAACAGTCTAGCATCCGGGAAAAGAAAAAGTTTGAGCGGTTACAGCGAGACCAACCCGCGCCGGTACTTGCGCCTACGCTGGACATCTCACGGATAATTGTTAACCTGACCAATCACCACCTGTCAGAGGGGGAAATCTCTATACTAGCGAAAGGAGGAAATTACGCAGTGACCCCTCCTTCGATTCCCGTGGAAGACATTGTAGCCAATATTGAAGCGGCAATCCGTGAGCTACCATCTGAACAAGCAGATGAAATCCGTCATGAAGCCTCACGTATAATCAAGAAGGCTCCGGCACCGCAGAGTAACCTCACACCTCAGGAGAGGAAGGCTATAAAGACTCTCAATATGGACGAGGGCATAATAATTCTTCCTGCAGACAAAGGGAATGCAACGGTTATCTTGGACAAGGACGACTACACTGCCAAGGTTTTGGAACTTTTAGACCCGGGTACCTACCGCAAACTACTGAGAGATCCTACCAACCGGAATCTTCGTGAAACAAACGGCCTGATCAAGGTATCTTCGCTACCTGAAAACGTAAAGAAGGGAACCACCAGAAGTAAAGCTTTACCACCAAGACTTTATGGCTTACCTAAGGTACACAAATATAATGTTCCTCTTCGTCCTATCGTGAGTGCTATTGGATCACCAACTTATAGCATTGCCAAACATTTACCTACCTTACTTCAACCACATATCGGCGGTACACAGTCGTTCGTCAAAGATTCCGGCCATTTCATTGAAAAATTGAAAACTATTCAACTAGAAGCTGGTGACTTACTAGTAAGTTTGACTTGGTCTCTCTTTTCACGAAAGTGCCTACAAAGGCAGCCCTGGAGTACATCGCATGGATTTTTCCTGATGATATCACCGCCTTATTCCGCCACTGCCTCACCGCTAGCTATTTCCTGTGGGAGAGTGGTTTCTATGAACAAATTGATGGGGTCGCCATGGGCAGTCCCCTGAGTCCGGTGATCGCGAATTTCTTCATGGAACAATTTGAACAAATAGCACTAGAGACCGCACCTTTGAAACCTAAAGTGTGGCTACGATACGTGGACGATACTTTTGTAATATGGGGCCATGGTAAAGATCAATTAAATCTGTCTTTACAACATCTTAACAGCGGGAACTCTAATATTCAGTTTACCATGGAGTTAGAAAATGAACAGAAAATCGCTTTTCTCGACGTTATGGTAACGAAGACCGCTGATCTAACCTTGGGACATACAGTTTACCGTAAGCCGACCCATACTGACCGATATCTACATAAAACGTCCAACCACCACCCACGACAAAAATACGGAGTGATAAAAACACTAGCTGACCGCACGAAAAGAATTTGTGAAAAGCAATGCCTAAAACAAGAAATTGTACACCTCAACGAGGCCTTACGCGCCAATGGGTACAGCCAGAAAGATATCCAGCAAGCACTCCATCCGAGACGTCCAACTACAAGGGTAATTGGAGACAAGCAGCCCCTGGCTAGAGCTTTTCTTCCATATATAAAAAAAGGTCACGGACCGAATAGGGAGGCTACTCGAGTCCCATGATATAAAGACCATATACAGGCCTACACGAAATATTAAGGACATGTTTAGGTCCGCTAAAGATAAGCGACATCCTCATACCGTGGCAGGGGTTTATAAAATCCCGTGTGATTGTGGCCAAGTATATATTGGAACAACGAAAAGAAGTATTGCCACTCGCCCTAAGGAGCACGAAGGACACAGCCGGCTGGGACAAACAGATAAATCCACTGTAGCAGCACACTCACTACTCGCAGGTCACGATATAAGATATGGAGACACCGAAGTTCTGTCCACCACGGTGTCTTATCATGCCAGGCTACAAAGGGAGGCCATTGAAATCCTGAAGCATACTAACAGCTTCAATCTTAAGGAGGAAGCAGAACGTGTCAACAGAGCTTGGCTTCGAGTCCTTAATCCCCTCAAGCCTGCCCTTGTTGACCGTCGTAGACGAGAAGATGCAACAGACGAGCAGCCCTGTCCTTGATGTATTACTTTTATGTGGTACGCCGTTGTTATGGTGGCCTCTATGTGTGGGTTGTTAACTATATATCTTCTGATTACTTGTTTTACCTCGCTTAATGTAACCTGTGAACATGCTGAACGCAGTATTCAGCGAAACGTCAGGACGACAAAATGTCTTGGAACACGGCCTATAAGCCCGCGAAACAGAGATTCCTATTTATTGTCAGGCTTATATTTGATACAGTGGAGAAATTGGGAGCCTTCATGGTGTTAAAACTTGATGTTGAGTTGCACGTGTGCATTGCATTAACCAGTTAGTATACTCGGCAAAAGATTTGCCGCTCCAGTCAGATCATTTCTAATAGGCGGCTCCACACGCAACGGTAAGTCCGGAGGCCGGCCTCGAGGCGCCCGGCCTCAAGGCGAACCTAGATATAGGGGGGTCTCCACACACTACGGTTAATCCGAAGGCTTACCTTGAGGCGAGTCTCCAGCCCACTACTGTCAAATTCAGTTGTGGAGTTGTTCGTGAAATGGCGCCATCAGATGACGACGATGCTCTTGCTGTTGTTGGTTTGTTGTTAGCTATTAAGAATAGTGAAAATAAAGTGAGGCGAAAATTGTGGACTAAAAACTGGTTGAAAAAAAGAAAAGTTTTTTCTCATGTAAATTTATTAAAGGAACTAAGATTTAGCCCGAATGATTGGCATAACTATTTGCGGATGGATGAGGACACATACCTTCGGCTTCTATCATTGGTGACGCCGATCATTCAGAAAAAGGATACCATAATGAGGACCGCAATTTCACCTCATGAAAGATTGAGTGCCACATTACGATTTCTGGCTACAGGAAGGTGCTACGAAGATTTGAAATTTTCTACTGCAATATCACCCCAGGCTCTCAGTTTGATTATACCAGAAACGTGTAAAGCTATTTACAAAGTTCTTTGTAAGGATTATATGAAGGTAAGTTAAACTGTGGTATTATTTAAACAAATTTATTTTCAATTAAAGTACAAAGAAATAGTCTGTAGGAGGGCAAAAACAAAAAGGTAGATACATTATATTAAGTAAAACTATACTTAACCATCAGGGTTGTATGATCTCACAAAGTTGGATACAGTTATCCCGTCATCAGAATCAGGCAAAGGTGAGATTTGAGTGGGTGCGCTACTAGTAGTCGTTTGGTTAATCTGCTGGTACAAGCGGGGTGCGGATGGTTGATAGGGTGGTCTGGGAGATTGGGTGAAATGGGGCTCGGGGGTTTGCTGAGATTGTGGCATTTGGATAGGATTGTAGTAGTGTGAATTAGAAGAAAAATAGGGAGGGTTAGAGGAAGCACTTTGAATGGAAGCTGGAGGGACTTGGTGTTGTGGTAATAAGAGCTGTGGGACTTTAGTTAACTCATGGGAACTTGTTAAAGTACCCATTTGAGCATGGAACAACACATCGCTTATAAATTTTTCGGCCAAAATTCGTTGTGGCGTCAAAACGTCACGTAACACATTTGCAACATTTTTACCAAACGTGTCAAATCTATCTTCCGAAGGTCGAGGACGCTTGAAATGTTCGTTTACGGACTGTAGCACTTCACTTGTAAGTGCTGATTGCTGCAAATTTGTCATCCTTTTAGGAGGTCTTGGGCGTGGTAGAGATGTAGAACCCGAGGACTCATGTTGGGAACTACCTGCTGATGTCGGAGATAGACCTTCCTCTGCTTCAATAGCGACGTTGTTCTGCTCATTAAGATCGGGATTGGATACATTATCCTCCTAGGAATGAAAATGACACCCCGTTATAATTTGTCAATTATTATTAATAGAGCAATTAATTTTTTTTGTCAACCTTTACATTGAAACTTGTTTGAGCCGAGAAGTTTTAACAACATATTTACAGATACATCAAACCAGTATACGATCATTTATTTATAACATACTGTAACTTTATTTTTCATCAGTAAAACCAAACTCACTACGTCTATGCTAAGTGTACCCCTTTCCCAACACATAAACCTATCCGTACACCTACAGCAGTGTATATAACCTACAATCTCCGTGAAATTTTACATACGTTTACCAAGTTTCATAGCAGTTACATTTTTTACGTAATGTACGATTAAAATTCTTTATCTGTTTTCAGTTTCCAAATACCTCTGAGGATTGGGAAAATATAGCGCAAGAATTTGAGGACAAATGGAATTTTCCACATTGTCTCGGAAGTATCGATGGCAAACACGTCACTATAATACCTCCAAATGGAAGCGGCTCACGGTATTATAACTATAAAGGTCGGCACAGTTTGGTTTTAATGGCAATAGTTGATGCCAATTATCAATTCATTATATGTGATTTTGGAACCAATGGTAGGATTTCGGATGGAGGCGTGCTTCGAAATACAAGTTTCTATGACAAACTTGAAAGGAATGAATTGCATATTCCGGTTGAAAATAAAGTCCGTAACACTTCTACAGTTTTGCCTTATGTGTTCGTTGCCGATGATGCATTCACTCTGAGACAAGATATGTTGAAGCCCTTTCGACTAGCAGATGCATCATCCGAGGAGAGGAAGATATTTAACTATCGCACCTCACGAGCAAGGCGTATAGTTGAGAACGCATTTGGGATTTTGGCATCCCGGTTTCGTATATTTCATACTGCAATAAATTTGGGACTGCAAAACATTGATTCGGTAGTCATGGCGTGTTGCTGTTTACATAATTTTCTAATAAAATGTGTCCCGAATCGGTATGCCCCTCCTGAATGTTTTGATCGAGAAAATAGTGATGAAGGAACTGTGACAACGGGGTTTCAGACAGTTGGTTGTATGGAAAGCTTGGAACGTACAAATATAGGAAATACAACGCGATCTGCTAAAGAAGTCAGAGAAGCTTTTATGACTTACTTCGTTAACGAAGGTGCAGTTCCGTGGCAAATAAACTATATCAACGGTAGATAATTCATGTTCAGTTCATGATAGTAAACTGTTTGTATGTCTGGGTAATGAATAAACATATAATAAAAACTTTATAATGTTTGTTTAAAAATTAATTTCATTTGTATTAATTTTATAACAAATAATACGGTTAAATGTAATCTATGATAATAATTTTCAGTTTATGTATCTAAAGAATAACATTATAAATTAAAATAATAAGTGTGATTTGTGTTTTTTTTTACTTACCTCATTCTCAGATCCTTGAGTGTTTAGATTAGAGGTAGAGCGACGAGGTGTTTCTTGGTCGGTTAAGAACATTAAACTGTCATAATACCATAACTTTGGTTGATAAACTTCGTCCGAACCACTACCAGTTTTCATTGAGTCCTTGACTTTCTTTAATTCTTTCCGAAAACTGCTTCGCATGTTATTAATTTTCTTAATCACACAATCCTTGTTCGCATCAGGTTCCACTTCTCTAAGTTTTTCCAGTAATATTTTGTAGGCGGCATCCCTTTTTAACCGGTCATGGTAGTCCTTTGACGAAGTTTGCCACAAGCATGGTGAATCTCTGAACAGAGCTATAAAGTCCTCTTGATTTTGTTTTGCACGGGCCATGATGATATTATAAGAACAAACACAACACACTATAGAAAGAACCTAACAACAACACGCCTACATAAATTTTCACAAGAACACTGAAAACAAATACGTGGTATATATAAATAAACTAGTAAAAGTTGAGACTTGAGATTCACACCACACCTGTCTAGCTGTCTCCTGAACAACACACTGTCTCGAGGCCTACCATGCTCCCCCTCCACACGTTGCGATCGGCCTTGAGACGCGACGGCGCGGAGGCAAACCAAACTAGATTTTGTTTCTGATTTTCCACCCTCCACGCGTCTGAGTCGCGGGCATGCCTCCACAGAATTCACCATACACACGTTGGGATTTACCTCGAGGCCGGGCGCCTCGAGGCCGGCCTCCGGACTTACCGTTGCGTGTGGAGCCGCCTTAACGTAGAAGGCTAGGCGTACCGGCACCAACCTCTTTTGATCGAGAGGAGAGGTCGAGCTCACCCGCATCTTAAATTCTAGTAGAAGCACTGAGGAGAAGTGGGTGAAGCGAGTCAGCTCATACCACGTGACAGTAGAACACCAATTAGCGAGAGGGATTTATCATAATTTACAGAAGCTCTTCATGGCTTATTAGCAATTATTCTAGAAGATATTCTAATGAACAAGAAGATGCAATATAGTATTCCGGAAAATTCCAGCATTTTTGTTTTTGGGACAGAATACTCAGTACAGCAGAAATTCGATATTTCGAATCGGCCGCCAAGTTCACGCGCCGTTTTTGGAAGGAGACGCCATATTTGAGGTAGAGAGGGAAGACCACGCAAGTGAGTCAAGGTTCATATATTGTAACACTGGAACGGGACGGATGTGTTACCCGGTGATCCATAGAAGTGCGGGCGCGACGTATTTCGGTTATCGGGAGGTGAAGCGATAATCTGGCGGAATACACTTCCGCTTGTGACTGCACCCAAGCGATATGAGGACTTGATAAAATTCCGTAGAATTGAAGAGTGGACTAAGAATTATTCCTACAAGTGATAGTCATTTGATAAGTGAATATTTGAACAGTGAAGTGAGCAATTGAAAGTTATTGTTACGAGAAACATTGACTATTGAATTCCACAATTTATTATTACGGGGAATTTTCGCAAAATTATTATTCTAATTGTTGCAAGGCAGGCTGCGACGAACATTATACTCATCAGAGGTATACGAAGTTGCGACATTGTGTTTAACATTATTAAAGCAAATCTACGAGGCATAGTTCGCAAAACCTATATATTTCCAAATTATCATTATGAATATTATACTGAAATTGGAGGCGACACTTCTAAACATTATTAAAGTTGAGGAGATGGCGTACTAAATGTATGGTGGAAGCATAGCCTGCAGGAAAATGAGGATATGTAAAATAACTTAACAAGAACGAGAAGAGATGATTATTTAGGATGATATTTTCGAAATTTGGCGGATTTAAGATCAGAACGATGACACTAATGAAACTACTACAAAAATGGAATTTTACTTATTGAGAAGCATCAGGAAAAGAAGGAGATGTCGGGTGTCGAAGCACAAGAGTGAAGATCGGATGTTGGAATCGAACTGGGAAGAGGATCCCGGGCGAGAGAAGGCTTTCCGAGATGCGAACCGATGCGGGGCAGCCAGCTGTTTCAACACGAAGTTGTCAGGCGTTTTCCCAGATCCGAGGGAGGCGAACCAACCTGGAGGTGGCAATCGAATGCTATTCTGGTGTCAACACCCATCTAAATTCAAAATGGACCTCATAGAGACAACTTTAAATCGACACCAGGTCGAAAAGAATCCAGCAAGTAGCATTTTTGTAGATAGAAGGCATTGTTGAATTCATTTGAAGTAACTTATCTGCATTTTTAGCCTACCTTCGATTTTTGCAAAAAAAAAATGAAAGAAGACTTATGAGATCTACACAGGGCGAAGAATTGTGTGTCTGTCTGCGTGTGAGTATGTATGAGTGTGTGGGTGAGATTTGGTATGTGTGAGTGTGTGTACTCTAAAAGTCAGTCCCCCCCCCCCCTATCAATTCAAACACGACGAAACCGAATTCGAAATTTGGTACTGAGGTAGCACTAGCAAAGGGCACCTCAGTGTCATGTTTTATATCGCCGCCATCTTTACCAAAACTCAATGGCGGCCACTCAAACGCTCAAAACGTTAAATCAAATAACGACTAAACTAATCATCCGATCTCTACCAAATTTGGTAACAATATAATATACCTTCATAAAGGACGCGTCTTGTGCCCAAACTACAAGGTCATCCACCGTACCATTTCAGGAAGGCCGCCGTGTGAATTATGCAAACTTTATAATCCATAACATGGGTCCTACCAGTTCCGATTATCGAACCGAGAATCGTTTAAGCTGTTCTAAAGGACGTGGTCCGTTCAAAATTAAAAGTTTATCTTGTAATATTATAGTGCAGAAGTGACTTTAAAAAGCTGAGCCGTCTCAGTTAGAAGACAAGATGGCAGCTAATATCTTGTGCCAGACCTATATTTCATGCAATATAGCCTACTAATAGAAATAAGATAATATTTCTATCAATGCTTTATATATAAAAGGTATACTTCACTGAATAAATCGTTAAGTCAAAATCATTATTTGCTAAGACGTTGTATGTAATTCAACTGATATAGGCGGATTTTGGTTGATTTGATTGGCTGCGAGGTAAAGCGTTAGCCTCTTACCCGTATGACCGGGGTTCTAATCCAACCATACTGGGTTTTTTGCTTGTTTTTTATATTTATTATTTTGTAATTACTCAGACGTTTTAAAATTGAGCGTTATATTGTGCATATTACAATGGAAAATATATATTTAATTAAAACGAAATTCGCCAGCAGATCTGCAAGAGACATCTAACAGCAACGAGGAGAACTATCATGGCCAACTTATTGCGCAATGGCCCACAGATTAACTTTCAGCTTTAATTGAAGAGTTTCTTTTTATGGCCGCTAGAATGCACTCTTCCTATTAGGATTATATCCGGCAGATGTCATGACTGTTCTACGTGGGACTCCATTGGTTGGCATTCTATACGCATCGAATTTGAAGAATGAAAAGTTGATAATACAATACATTTTTATTTTAAAGCGTTTGTAACAGACTATTGTGTGTTATTTGAACTAAAGACAAAACGATCTCACATAGTATCTGTACTCTATCTGCTGGTGTTAGTTCAGGATATTAATTAATACCGTAATTTTATTGCAGGCAAATAGCAATCGAATAAAGAATGAACATGTACACTAAAATTGCGCTCTGGGGATTTGAATTGCATAGATTTGATTGATTGTTTCCTTCACTACAGAGCTCTAAGTGGTAGCGTTCACATAGTCGGCATACACGCGTCACTGTAGGGTCATGGAAAGATTTGTTAATGCAATTAAGGTGGTGAAAACCATGGACGTGTAAACACATGCCTCAACTCAAAGTTGAATGTTGCCCACGTCTGGTCGATTATGTAGTTACATAAAATTATTGAGATATTTCCTCTCTTTCTTTCTTTCTTTCTTTCTTTCTTTCTTTCTTTCTTTCTTTCTTCATTGATGGTAGTAGTTTTTCAGAGGTTCTGGTATTTGGTATATGTAAATAGTTTCTAAGGTCTTCAACCAAGAAATGATGCTATTATACTCTTTCATAAATACAAAGAGTTATGACTATGGGTACTCATACATTTAGAAGAAAGTAGGCTATATGTTCTTTACTGAACATCTTGTTTACGGTACGGTACTTATTTTATTCCATTTGGAGTTAGGTTGATTTAGAATTTGAGTTAAATTAGATTTTGAGTTTCGATTTCGACGTTGCAGTTTTGGATATTTTAGATTTGAGTGATCATTTTTTGGATTTTAACTTTTCTATTTTTATTAGGGCCGGAGATTTTTGTGGTGTTCGATTAATAAATTAGGATTTATTAGGATTGACGATCTTTCGCAGATAAATTTCGATATTGAATTTCGAACGTTGATATGACTTTAAATTGGAGGAAAGATTTTTTGGAAGAATGATCTTTGGAACGACCAGACCCATTCAACTCTACTACCCCAGAGGCACTCATTGAGGTTATGCTATTGTACTTAAGACCTAGAAAGAACACCCAGGTACTCTGGCATGATTTGACTTGTATTATCATCTTTGAATACATTTTAATAAACAATGTATATAGACATATAAACACTTAATAAAAAGACATGGAAAGTTACACTAACCTGAAGGATACCTTCTAACGTAGTTATTTTTAAAAGGAATAGTCTCTCTGAACACCTTTCCAATACTAAGTCCAGACAGGATTCTTGGTAATATTTATATCAACAGTTTTGGCATATTCCTCTAATATCCTTTGCCAACATCCGTAGAACTTCTAGTCGAAAAGAAAGTAATCTTTCAGGTGGCCGTACGTATTTTCTGTACTTAACTTCAAGTACACGAATAGCCTACCCCTCACTTGTACAATGAATATTCTCATCTGACTCAAATATCGTGGTTGTCAGTTACCATGCTGACATTCAAAGCATTCTCCAAATACCTAGATTAATAATCTTGTTAGAAATAGGAAAATTAATATTCATATATTCCACTTATTAAAATATGTAAGGTACGGAGCGAAATTCATAACGACATTCTCCCACGATGGCTACCCACGATCCCTTTTTTGTCACATCTAACAGCTGATCGACGACTACTGTTAAGCTCGGTCAACAGAAGATCAAGAACAACAGAATGGCTTTGGGCAATCGACATTTCCTGAGATCTCGATACAAGTACCAATCACAGGAAATCATGCAACAACATAATAAAGAGAACACAAGTTTTAGGTCTCGCCTACCATAAAGCATAATAAGAGTGTTACATACCTTTTTTCATAGCCCACTTTGTTCACATACTAAAAAGCACAAGTGAACGAATCAGCTTTCCATCAGGCACCAAATGTAGATATTCCAAAGTGACCACTTGTCACCAAATAAATAAGGAAGGAATACACATTCTTTTCGCCGACGAAACTTCTTACAAGATGACAACTATCAGTTCTCCCACTTCCAAATCATGCTATTGCAAGCATTCGAGACCACACCATATAGTTGCCATTATCCAATAATAAAATAAACATTCCAAACATATCGCCGTTTCCTTGATAAGACTTAGTACCGTTTAGGCCAATGTTCTCAACAAATCAGGCGCTGTGAGGATAATCCAAGGTATCTCACTTCCCACGAGGACCTTCATCAGAAGATTCTTGACATCTAGTCAGGTCGATGCTAAATTACAAACTTTAGAATACTTTTTCAAGCTCCAAAACAGCTGTCCGGACTTCGACAACAACAACAACACAGCCGCCATCTAGCGGCAGCTACTGATCATGCGCACAACACACATTGATTCAACCAATATCTTACCTTCCGGTTAATGCCACGCTCTCTGTCGTGAACCAGCGAACTAAAATCTCTACCACTGGCAGAGAAGGACAAACACGGAGCCTTGAAGGTAGGAGCGTACAAGTGTCGTTTAAAAAACGGCACAGCAAGGATCTTGAATACTGACAGACATTGTGGAAAATCTGATAGTCTTTGTTAGAAAGATTCCTACAACTACTCAAGCTATTATGTGAATTTAAGAAGGAAATATGATTAGGGAATGTTATATGAACATTCAGCATTGTTGCAAGCAATTTGAGCATTTTAATAACTGAAGTTACAGAGAGCTACTATTGTTAATTCTGTTGGTATTGTCACGGCCGACTGAATACGAGCTGCGCTCTATACCGGCCTTGACATTCCCAGTCAGAACCCATGTATAACATGTAATTGGAAAGTTTCTACTCGTTGCCGGTAGAGCGCACTCACCTCCTATTATAGGCGCGATAAGGAATCAGCTGTACAGTACGTATATTAAATGTGTAATCTCAAGAACCACTGGATGGATTTTGATGCTGCTTTCACCATTCTGTAAAGGTGATCTCGAGGAAGATTTGTGTAGAAAATTATTTATTTATGAACAAAGGGAGCCAAGCAGTAACGATTTCAGTGAAAAGGTCGAAAAAATAGCCTGGCGTCCGTGCACTTTTTAAGCTTACGCTGAGCGAACCGTTACAAATATCATTATATTATGAGTGTAAGAATTGTTCAGCGTGAGAAATTCTACAAAAAAGTCCGCGAGAGCATATCTCTATCTTCGATACATCGCCCACTATGAGTGTTTTTAGTTTGGACGGGAGGGACATTTGGCTTGCACCTCGCCATTCTTAAATTACGTCTGACAGGAATTCCTTGCACATTCATAACTGTTCCCGGGCGAAGCCGGGGCGGGTTGCTAGTGACACTATATAATTATTATCATTATAATTTCCGCATTATCAAAATTAAAATTATATCACAAAATAAAATAGCGTGCTAATAAATCTAAGAGAAATTAGACATACCTTGCACCTTCTTCGGGTACAAGGACACTACTCCAGCACCGTCTCATTAAAAGGAAAGAGAGGATCAAAATTACAGCCGGGAACAAGTAGCAGCTAATCGTGTGTTGTGTTTTGTGCTAAGAGATCTTTCGACAAATTATCAGATACCGTGTGCCTTCTTTTTCACGAAGCAGCTGTCAGGACGGGACTTACATAAACTCCTGCTGGACGTTATTCTCGAGGTTGAACAATGCGGTTTCATAATTATAATAACTGTCTCTGATAATCACAAAACTAACACTACAATGATGAGGCATTTAGGGGGAGGGAATTTGCAACCAATGGTCAATCACCCATACGACGAGTCTAGGAATGTATTCCCTAGTTTTGATCATTGTCACATTCTAAAAACAAAACATTAGAACGCAGTTTCTGTAACGAGAGATGACTGATGGTACTGGAATAATTTCAGGGAAATACTTGTCATTACTATACACAATGCAAAAGGGTGAGATCGTCAAACCGGTCAGACACCTCACTAAAAAACACATCGAACCCACTAAATTTGAAAAAAGAATGTTCGGCGTGCCAAGGAAGTGTTCTCGTCAGAAGTTATTGGTGCCATTAGTACACTGAAAGAAAATATAGGCATGCACCCGGAAGCGTACACATTCATGGACGCAGAAGCAACCATTCTTTTTGAAAAACGTTAATAAATGGTTCGCTATGCATGACGTAAGCATCACATATCATCATATTCAGTCTAGAAATCCAGATAAAGGGCATTTTTTCTCATTGAATGTCAGTCGCCTAAACTGGCTAGAGGAATATTTTCTTTCTTACCTTGAAACTTTGAAAGCTGCTAGTAACGCTGCTAGAAAGGACTTCCTGAGTTCTGAGACTTACGAAGCTACCTATACAATTAATCACGGATTCAGCTGTCCAGTGCATAAGGTATCTTCTAAAAATGGGTAGAGGAAAGTCACCAAATATGGGGAGGTTTTTTATAGGGCTCACATTAGACATAAGAAGGAACGGAATAATTTTGGTTTTCTCACCAATGTAAACCTCAGGCGATATACTATGTATATTACATAATGGGCACGTTTGATGTTGTAATACCCTCTGATATTATTGTTAACTTTAAAAGTGCACTTTCCCGTATTAGGCAACCGAGTTTCGTAATATGGGGAGGTGAGAAACCTCACGGTTTTTATTTATAATAGGTACACTGAATAGTATACCCTACTAATTACAGCATTAATTCTGACATTTTTTTTCGTGTGGCCTCCTGAGAGGCCGAGTGCAGGTCTTTCTAGTCGACGCCCGTGGGCGACCTGCTTGTCAGGATGAGAGATGGAATGGATGAAGATGAATGAAACTGGGCAGGATGTGGAAGGAAGCGACCGTGGCCTGTTAGAAGGTACCGTCCCAGCATTTGCCTGGTGTTGAAAAATGGGAAACCACGGAAAATCATTTCAAGGACGGCCGACGGTGGGGCTCGAACAAACGCGTCTACCGAGTCAGCAGAGAGCTTGGCCCCATGGCTTAACGCTGCGCTTTAGCCAGCGTAGCCACTACTGTCGGTAATTCTGACAATGTAATGAAATCATGAACACAAATAGTACAAAAATACAAAAATGAATATTTTAAGTAAATAACAGTCCTAGTTTCCTGTTGCCGAACTTCCAAACTGTTCAGCAGAAAAATGCATAAACTTTAATGAAAACCGAGTGATTCTGATCGAATTCAACTGTAACGAGGTGCAAGGTATGTCTAATTTCTCTTAGATTTATTAGCACGCTATTTTATTTTGTGATATAATTTGCATTTTGATATTGTGGGAATTATAATGATAATAATTATATAGTGTCACTAGCAACCCGCCCCGGCTTCGCCCGGGAACAGTTATGAATGTGCAAGGAATTCCTGTCAGACGTAATTTAAGAATGGCGAGGTGCAAGCCAAATCCCCCTCCCGTCCAAACTAAAAACACTTACAGTGGGCGATGTATCGAAGATAGAGATATGCTCACGCGGACTTTTTTGTACAATTTTTCATGCTGAACAATTCTTACACTCATAGTATATTGATATTTTTAACGGTTTGTCCAGCGTAAGCTTAAAAAGCGCACGGACGTCAAGTTCTTTCTTCGACCTATTCACTGAAATCTAAAATCGTTACTGCTTGGCTCCCTTTGATCATAAATAAATTATTTTCTACAGAAATCTTCCTCGATATTACCTGTACAGAATGGTGAAAGCCGCATCAAAATCCATCCAGTGGTTCTCGAGATTACCCGTGATATCCAAGAATCGGGGACTTTGTTTTACACTAAGTAGAGATAAGTCTTAGTCGTGCATTGCTTGGTTAACAGCGCTGTGTGAGCAGTTGAGTAACTAACAAGATTTCATGAAAAAGGTCTCATTGTCTAGGCCGGTGGTATTGTGGATACATATTGAAAGAGTAACTGAACAGCATGAATAGTGGAAAGCTGTAAGAGCATTTTTAAGAATTGGAAGTTGTAATCTTATAAGAGACTTTATGCATCTGTGGAGAATAGGTTCACGCAGGGTGATATATAAGTTGGTGGTGTTGTATTCCTGTTTATTAAGTCAGAAATATGCATGGTGAGATGATAATGGCAATGTGCGTGCTAACATTGTTTCATTGAAGTTATGTGAGTGTTATTCTACGAGGAAATATCATGGAAATGTAATAGAGATGCATATTAAGAGGAATATGTTGTTTGTAGAGCAGTTTATGTGTAGAGAAGTCAGCTGGAGTTATGTGAAAGGTATTTTGCAGTTCAGATGCGTAAGATTATGTAGAGGCAGTGAACAGCTGATCAAGGCTCAAGTTTCATGTTACTGAAAGATTGCTCGTTTTAACAGAAGTGAAGGAGTATCTACAGTGATAATTATTGGATCAGCATGTAGGAGAGATATTATTGTTATTATTAGTATTTTGTGGATAGAACCAATGAGGACATGATTTAGTGGTTTTAGTGCACGAATTATGTATCCGAATATGAGAATTATTAACTGAATATACCCAAGAAAAGTTGGTGGAGAATGGCGATTTAGCTGATATCGACAGAGTAATGAGTATGATCTTGTATTTTTGTGTAAATAATTAGTTATAAGCCGAATATTTTGAATTTTAGATAGAACAAGCCGTACCCGGCATGCGTAGCAATGCCAATCAAAGAAAGTGTTGACGTTGTAATTTTGTTTCTTGAAGTGCTTTTGAATACACAATATTTTTTTTCAAATTCCGTTAACTGCCTCTAAACTATCGTGAAATGAATTTACGATTCTGGAAACATTCCTGGGAGCGTGGACAAAAACTCACCAACGTTTCATCGCAATCGGATGAATGGCATTTTTATGACACATATGGCATTTTGTTTAAATGATTCGTGCACTGTCACTCATTTGTTGAATCTACTCGTGCTCTACCAACTGTGAAATAGATTTACTAAGTTAGAAACCTTCACCTACGCGTGCACAACAACTCATCAAAGTTTCATCGCAATTGATGAATAGTATATGAACGCATATGGGATTTCGTTGAAACGCTTCGCGCGTCGTCACTCATCTGTTACATTTACTCGTGCGCTACCAATATTGTAAAATGGATTTACCAAGTTGAAGACTTTCCCTGGTGTGTACACAACAACTCATCAAAGTTTCATCGGAATAGGATAAATGGAATATGAACGCATACAGGACTTTGTTGAAACGATTCGCGCGCCATCGCTCATTTGTTGAATCTATTCGTGCACTACCTATTGTAAAATTGATTTATTAAGACAGAAACCTTCCTTAGGGTGTACGCAACATCTCACCCAAGTTTCATCGTAAATGGACGAATGGTATTTGAACGCATACCGGACCTTGTTGAAACGCTTCGCGCGTCGTCGCTCAGTTGTTGAATCTACTCGTGCGCAACCTCCTGTGAAATGGATTTACTAAGTTAGAAACCTTCACGTAAGTGTACATAACATCTCACCCAAGTTTAATTGCAATCGGATCAGTGGTATATGAACGCATATAGGACCTTGTGTAAACGCTTCGCGCATCGTCGCTCATTTGTTGAATCTACTCGTGCACTACCTATTGTAAAATTGATTTACTAAGCCAGAAGCCTTCCCTGGAGTGTACACAAAATCTCACCCAAATTTCAACACTATCGGACGAATAGTATTTGAACGCATACGGGACATTGTTGAAACGCTTCGCGCATCGTCGCTCATTTGTTGAATCTACTCGTGCGCAACCTCCTGTGAAATGGATTTACTAAGTTAGAAACATTCACGTAAGTGTACACAACAACTCATCAAAGTTTCATCGCAATCGATGAATGTTATATAAGCTTATACGGGATATTATTGAAACGCTTCGCGCGTCGACGTTCATTTGTTGAATCTACTCGTGCGCTACCTATTGTAAAATGGATTTACTAAGCCAGAAGCCTTCCCTGGAGTGTACACAAAATCTCACCCAAGTTTCATCGCAATCGGATGAATGGTATATGAACGCATACGGGACTTGTTTGAAACGCTCTTACGTGCAGAGACAAAGAGAAGAATTCGACATCACCGCCACCTATGGTACAAAACATAACTTTCCGCCCCGAGCGGAGTGTAAGTTATGGCGGTAGTTCTACAGGTCGCGACCAGGTGCCTCCAACGTGCAGAGACAAACAATCCAAAGACATCAGCTTTCACCAAGGCTAGCGGTTTCCATGACAACTGTTTTTGACTGTATATTGTGGTTCTAAAATTATGTGTAAATTGTGGTTCTAAAATTGTGTTCATTCCAACTACCGGGTCAAATTGTGACTCTAAACCATACATGAACCCACTCTAACATACATAAAAAAATTCATCAAAATCGGTCCAGCCGTTTAGGAGGAGTTCAATGACATACACACGTGTCGAAGAATTATATATATATATAAAAGATAGGGATAGGGATTAAGGAGGCTTGTATAGAGTAACATTTTGATATTGTGATAGCGAAGGCAATCGCTAGATTGTTAATTCAATTTTAGGTAATTTAATTTCGTTTTATATTCTACTCCTTAAATCTAGGGAACAGCAGTTTTTTCTGCCAGGAACATCTTTTATTTGGTTTATTTAAATTATGTTTAGTCAGCAACAGATGGGAGAGTAATATTTACGTTTTACCCAAGAGTTATTTTATTTCATTTAATGAAAATTTGTCCTGTATTTGAATAAATTAGCAGAAACGTTTTTACGTACCGGTACTGTTTATCGATTGGAGTAAAGTACAACGATAGGCGGGTGATCTACTATCTATACAGAAACCAGACAGCAGTCATTCGAGCTGAAGGACGTGAGAGAGGAGTTGGTATTCAGAAAGGCGTAAGGCAAGGCTGCAACTTATCACCCATACTTTACAATCTTTACATGAACAAGCAATGAAGACAATTGGAGAAAATTTTAATGTGGGAGTGAAGATTCAAGGAGAAATAATTTCAACTCTGAGATTTGCCGATGACATCGTCATCTTGGCCGACACGCCTGAGGATTTTAATGAGTTTTTGAATGGTATGGACTCCGTCTTGAGGAAAGAATTCATGATGAAAATTAATAAATGTAAAACAAAAATATTGGAATGCAGCCGAAATAAATCAGAATCCTCTATGTACATCAAATTGGCAGGTGAAAACCTAAAGGAAGTAGGAGACTTCTGTTACTTAGAAGCAAAATAACCAGTGATGAACGAAGCAAAGATGATATAAAATGTAGGTTAGCTCAGGCAAGGAAAGCATTTCTACAGAAAAGGAATCTGTTGACATCGAATATAGATTTAGGTATTAGGAAGTCATTTTTGAAGGCCTTTGTCTGGAGCGTGGTACTATATGGAAGTGAAACTTGGACTATTGGTGCAGCTGAAAATAGGAGAATTGAAGCGTTTGAAATGTGGTGTTACAGGATAATGATGATCAGATGGGTAGATAGGTTTACAAACGAAGAGGTATTAAGACGAATGGAAGAGGAGAGATGTTTCTGGCGACTGCTAATGAAGAGAAGAGATAGGTTGGTAGGACACATACTGAGATACCCAGGAATAGCAAGCTTAGGTATGGAAGGAAGGGTCGAGGACAAGAACTGTAGGGGTAGACCAAGGTTAGAATATGTTAAACATATTGCCTCGGTTGTAGGGTGTGGTAGCTATGTAGAGATGAAACGATTAGTTCAGGACAGGGAGGTGTGGAGGGCTGCATCAAACCAGTCAAATGACTGAAGACTCAAACAACAACAACACTGGCGTTTTCTAGTACATTTATGTTCTCATTTTCAGATAGGTAGAGATAGTGTGCTATAGAAGTAACATAGGACTCGTTTACCCACACCTACTACCCGGTACCCCCGATTGTTTAAGATTTCTCACTCTCTTTTAGTAGATAGATGCCCGACATCCCAGTAGTATAGGCCCAGCCCTATAGCACGATAGTAGTTAACCGTACCCCTCCTGTGTTATTTGTCAGATCTTCGTATTCTGGCAGATACTCCGCAGGATAAACGGGTACAGTGTTAGTAAAATTTCGGCGGCATTTGAGTGAGAGCATAGGTGAAGTGCTACAGGCAAGGAACCGTGTATTTTCCGCCAGAGGTTAATTTGAATTTATAGTAATTTTGGGACTTAACGACGAACAAACTTACAATCATTTCCACGCACATTATTAAGATTTATTGCCAAATCAACAACGTCTGAACTTGATATATTTCCACAAAGTGACACATTTAAACTGTATTCTACGTGAGGTTTGATTTGTAATTTTCTACGAATAATTATGTCATCATTGTCGAATGATTGAACGCTGAAATTCTTCAAACATTTATAACAATTATCAACTACGTGAGCTATTCGCAATCCCTATATATATAATTCTATATATTTATAACAAGAAGTTCCGTGACGAACTAAAGAGCCTACTTTTCTTAAAAATTAAGATTCATGCCAATGATTAATCTATATGGATCTATCTAGAATAATGACGAAATTAAGTTGGTAATATCGGCATTTCTAATTAGTTCGAAATACTGTATACCTGGCAAAATGTAGCCAAATAGAGAACTACAGTTGGCAGCCCTGGGGACTGAATATCTTCTTAGTTCCATCTCTTAAGGTACAGAATACAAAAATTGGTCGAAGTCCAATGGATAGCATGGACGTTACATGCAGTTAAACATTGGATCTAACAGCGCGCGTAAAATCATGTTGGCAACAATGACATACATGTATTGGTCAGAATTAATCTGAAATAATGTGATCTATTGTTGTGTCAATTTTGAATGAAATCCATTAGTTAGTATAGAAGTTACATGCATTTTAAAATTGGACCTATCAGCAGGCTTAGAATCATGTTGGCAGCACTGACGTATATTAGTTACTCCAAATTAATCTAGAATACCAGGTACTATACGCGTGCAAAGTTTAGAGCTATTGGCTTGCATACTTTCTGATATATTGATATTAGGGTAACAAAAATAGTGACAGCATTTTTTAACAGTTGACAGCCCTGGTTACTCTTAAGAATCAGCATAGTCATATCTGTTATGGTACACATAGCACACACGAAATTTGGTTGAAATCCAAATGATAGTATAGAAGTTACATGTATTTAAAGTTGGACCTCTCAGCAGGCTTAGAATCATGTTGGTAGCACTGACGTATATAAGTTACTCCAAATTAATATAGAATGTCAGGTACTATACGTGTGCATAGTTTAAAGCTGTCGGCTTGCATACTTTCTGATATATGGGTATTTGGATTTAAAAAATGAGAGCATTTATTAACAGTTGGCAGCCATGGAGGCTCTTAAGATACACTCAGTCATATCTGTTTATATACACATAGCATATACGAAATTAGGTTGAATTCAAATCAATAGTGTAGAAGTTATATGCATTTAAAAATTGGACCTGTCAGCAGGCTTATAATCATTTTGGCAACACTGCCATGTATGGCATCCTGGAAATTAAACTGCAATATTATTATCTTTACGTGTGCCAATTTTGAAATAGCTCCCATTGATACCTTCCAAGATATTCAACATGGAGCTCAAATTTCAATTGCGATTTTTCAGCAGTTGGTAGAATTGACATTATTTTAAAATATGGCCGTGAGATATTCAGGTATAGATCTTTACTCCTACCAATTTTTGTTTCGATTGCTCCAGCCGTTTAGGAGTTGATAGGGGGGACACACACAGCCAGACAGGACAGACAGACACACACACATTTGCCCGATCTCATAAGTCTACTTTTTCCTCATTTTTGCAAAATGTGAAAAGTAGGCTAAAAATGAATTGCTTGCTGTTCGTTAGTCTCGCTAAAACTAGAGAACGGCTGGACCGATTTGGCTAATTTTGGTCTTGAATTATTTGCGGAAGTCCTGAGAAGGTTTAAAAGGTGAATAAATATGAAAGATGTAGCGCACGAGTACATTCAACAAATGAGTGACGGCACGCGAATCGCTTAAATAAAGTCCTGTATGCGTTCATATACCATTCATCCGATTGATATGAATCTTTGATTGTATCGTTGTTCACACTCCAGGAAAGGTTTCTGACTTAGTAAATCATTTTTACAATAGGTAGCGCAAGATTAGATTCAACAAATGAGCGACGACGCACGAAGCGTTTCAAAAAAGTCCCGTATGCATTCATATACTATTCGTCTGATAGCGATGAAACTTGGGTGAGATGTTGTGTACACTTCAAGGAAGGTTTCTGGCTTAGTAAATCTACTTAAAAATAGGTAGCGCACGAGTAGATACAACAAATGAGCGACGACGGGCGAAGCGTTTCA
Source organism: Meconema thalassinum (assembly GCA_946902985.2). Lineage (NCBI taxonomy): Eukaryota > Metazoa > Arthropoda > Insecta > Orthoptera > Tettigoniidae > Meconema > Meconema thalassinum. The sequence continues at coordinate 1,200,381,397 of OX336388.2, read as the reverse complement.
ACAAAGTTATGTATGCGTTCACATACCATTCGTCCGATAGCGATGGAACTTGGGTGAGAGGTTGTGTACACTACAGGCAAAATTTCTGGCTTAGTAAATCCATGTTATAATAAGTAGCGCACGAGTAGATTTAACAAATGAGCAAAGACGCGCGAAGCGTTTCAACAAAGTCCCATATGCGTTCATATACAGTTCGTCCGATAGCGATGAAACTTGGGTGATATGTTGTGTACACATCTGGGAAGGTTTCTGGCTGAGTAAATCCACTTTACAATAGGTATCGCACAAGTAGATTCAACAAATGAGCGACGGCACGCGAATCGTTTAAACAAAGTCCCGTATGCGTTGATATACCATTCATACGATTGCTATGAAACTTTGGTGAATTGTTGTGTACACTCCACGAAAGGTTTCTGACTTAGTAACTCCTTTTTACAATAGGTAGCGCACAAGTAGATACAACAAATTAGTAATGGCGCGCGTATCGTTTAACAAAACTCCGTATGCGTTCATATACCATTCATGCGATTGCAATAAAATTTGGTGAAATGCTGTTTCCACTCCCGCGAAGAATTTTAAATTAGTAAATCCATTTTACAATTGGTAGTGCACGAGTAAATTCAAGTAACGAGTGACAGCGCGTGAATCGTTTCAAGGAAGTCCCGTATGCGTTCATATACCATTCATCGGATTGTGATAAAACTTTGGTGAGTTGAGTGCAGTCCAGCGAAGGTGTATGAATTAGTAAATCCGTTTCTCAATGGGTGGCGCAGAAGAAGATTCTGCAAATGAGTGACGGCGCGCGAATCGTTGAAACAAAATCCCGTATGCGTTCATATGCCATTCATCCGATTGCGATGAAACTTGGATGAGTTGTTGTGTACACGCCAGGGAAGGTTTTCGAATTAGTAAATCCATTTTACAATAGGTAGCGTACAAGTATATTCAACAAATGGGTGACGTCGGTCGAATCGTTTCAACAAAGTCCCGTATGCGTTCATATACTATTCATTTCATTGCGATGAAACTTTGTTGAGTTGTTGAGCACTTCCCATGATTTTTTTGAGATAGTAAATCAATTTTAGAATAGTTGAGAGGTGGTTAACGGAAAAAGAAAAAAATATTGGGAATCCAAAAGCACTTCAACAAACAAAGTTACAACGCCAACACTTTCTTTGATTGGCATTGCAACGCATGCCGGGTACAGCTAGTCTCTATATAAAAATCAATTGCCGTGCATTAGTCTCGCAAAATCTCAAAAACCTTTGTTCCCATTTCGCTGAAAATTTTACAATTTGTTCTCATTATGGCGAAGAGTGTTTAGAAAGTGGTTTGAATGAAATCGGATAGATATTTTTTTGGTAATTTTAAGTGAACTATATATTGCCAACAAATTAAGCGAACTAGCACCAACAGATAGCGCACAAGAAACTACGTGGAATCATTTTGTTCTTTAGTTCAAAAGCATTTGCAAATAACACATAATAGGCTACACACGCTTTAGAATAAAAAGAATATTGTATTAGCAGGCGGAAAAGATTCGCATAAGATATCTCTATTAAGTCCAATTCTCTGGGGCAGATGACCTCAATAACTAATTTAACTAAGTCCAAAGCTCCTTGGCGACATAGCGCATCCACTTACAAATCTTTTATCAGCAAATAAAACATCCCATACTATAATCTTTCTGATCAATACATGCAATACGATAAGACGTAACAGAATCATTCATACGTATCTCTACCCATAACCCAATTACAGCATATAATAATATTACAAATCACGTTAATGTGTTTAGACCAACATCTCTAATGCTGTTCGGTGATTCTCGTCATACTCTTCCAGTTATTCCCCGATCAACTGTAGCTGACGAACTAAACCCGAGCTTTAAATCATCTGCTCCAATTGACGATTAACATGCGTGTGTTTTTGCAACAAGATCGAAATGCAGATGTGTTTTAGAAGCAATTGTTCGACATTGGTAACGGGAAAATCGTAGTTGACATGCCGGATTCATCACATTGCCCACTGATTTTTGTCAGTTGACCGAATCAAAGGAGGAACTCATTTGGCGTGTTTTTCCGAACGTAGCGCAGAACTTCAAAAATCACAATTGGCTGAGCGAACGAGCCATATTGGCCGCGAAAGACAAAGATGACGATGATCTAAAAGAGTCCATTCAAAATTTCATTCCAGGACAGTTGTTTTCCTTCAAATTGGTTGACACGGTTGTTAACGAGGATGAGGCAGTCAACTATCCCACAGAATTGCCTGGATTACCACCTCACAATTTGCAATTGAAAGTATGCTCAGTCATCATGTTGCGTAACATCAATCAACCTCGACTATGCAATGGAACGAGACTGGCTGTGAGAAAGCTTATGAACAACGTCATCGAGGCAACGATTATCAAGGAAATGTACAAAGGAGAGGATGTTTTAATTCCGCGCATCCCGATGATTCCAACGGACGTGCCATTCGATTTTAAACGATTGCCATTGCCCGTGCGTCTGACCCTCGTAATGACTATCAACAAATCACAAGGCCAGTCGTTGGAAGATTGCGGAATTAACTTGGTGTTTGCGTGTTTCGCGTATGGACAACTGTACGTAACGTGTTCGCGTGTCAGAAAGCTATCATCTTTGTTAATGATGTGCCAGAAGACAAAACTAACAACGTACGGTAGTTTACCAGGAAGCTTTGCATTGTTTGTTAACTGCAACTATTTCGCATGTAAATAAAAGACATTGAATTCACTTCAATTACAATCGAGTTTCATTTAATATCAAAACTCAAACCGTACACGATGCGGCTAATATTATCGATCTTAATTAATTGGAGTTGGAAGGTTGATTAGGATTAATAATCGCTTTTGAAGAGTTACAATCAAATCATTGCAGGTAGTACGAAGTTCACCGAATCATCCAGTATAAAATATTTATGGACTTTTTGGAAGTGAAGCAACGCTTTAGTGAACATAAGTTCTTCGAGTAATAGACTAATAATAATAAATATTCTTCAAACAATTTTTTGGAACTACGGGAGTTATTAGAAAACTTCAATGATGATCATGAAAGTTGAGTTGGCAATTGATTAATTAATTGAATCTAAGAGCATCTTTATAACTGCGATTACTCATTATTAAATTTGTACTTCTGACACAAATAAAAAAAAAGTAGTTCCGTGAAGAACTATACAGCCTACTTTTCATGCCAATGATTATTCTACAGTATATGAACCTATCTAGAATAATGACGAAATTAAGTTGGTAATATCGAAATATATAATTAGTTCAAAATATACCTGGTATAATGTAGCCTAATAGAGAACTACAGTTGGCAGCCCTGGTGACTGAATATATTCTTAGTTCAAACTCTTAAGGTACAGAATACAAAATTTGGTTGAAGTCCAATGGACGTTACATGCAGTTACACACTGGATCTATCAGCACGCGAAAAAGCATGTTGCCAACAATACCATGCGTGTGCTGGTAAAAAATAAACTGAAATATTAAGATATCTTGTTGTGCCAATTTTGGATAAAATCCATTTGTTAGTATAGAAGTTACATGTATTTTAAAATTGGACATATCAGCAGGCATAGAATCATGTTGGCAGCACTGCCTTGTATTAATTACTCCAAATTAATCTAGAATGTTAGGTGCTATAAGTGTGCAAAGTATAGAGCTGTTAGCTTGCATACTTTCTGGTATATTGATATTAGTGTAAAATAAATATAGACAGCATTTATTAACAGTTGGCAGCTCTGATTGCTCTTAACAATACTTATAGTCATATCTGTTATGGTACACATAGCACATACGAAATTTGGTTGAAATCCAACTGATAGTATAGAAGTTACTTGTATTTAAAAATTGGTCGTATCAGCAGGCTTATAATCATGTTGGTAAAACTGACGTATATAAGTTACTCGAAATTAATGTAAAATGTCAGAATATACGTGTGCATAGTTTAAAACTTTTGGCTTGCATACTTTCTGATATATTGGTATTTGGATAAAAATAAAGAAAGAGAGCAATTATTAACAGTTGGCAGCCCTGGTGGCTCTTAAGAATACGCTCAGTCATATCTGTTTATATACAGATATTACATACAAAATTTGGTTGAAATCCAATTGCTGGTGTAGAAGTTATATGCATTTAAACATTGGACCTATCAGAAGGCTTAAAATTATTTTGGCAACACTGTCATGGTTGGCCTCCTGAAAATTAAACTGAAATAGTGTTATCTACAGGTATGCGAATTTTTGAATTGCTCCCATGCATACCTTGCAAGATATCCAACATGGAGCTCAAATTTCTAGTGAGTTTTTTCAGCAGTTGGTAGCACTGACATCATTTTCAAATATGGACGTGAGATATTCCGGTGCACATCTTTACTCATACTAAATTTGGTTTTGATTGCTGCAGCCGTTTAGGAGTTGATAGGGAGGGGACACACACACAGCCAGACAGACAGACAGATAGACAGACAGACACACATTTTCCCGGATCGATCTCATAAGTCTACTTTTTCCTCATTTTTGCAAAATGTGAAAAGTAGGCTAATAAATAACTGCGATTACTCATTATTACATTTGTTGGATATAAACATTTAAGGCCGATATTCGAATTTATTTGTTATGATTGTAGGAGTTTTAGTATTTAGGAATTTTTGAATTTGTGATTAAATTCTTAGATAGTTCAAACTTATTAAAGTCAGTAAACGGAACTTGTCAACTGACAAATAAAATTATGCTTTGGTGGTATTCGGATATTGGTTTGAACTTATTAAGGGGAGTCTTGACTGAAATTGTGAACTTCTTCAACTTTGCACGTATCACAACCAAATTCAAAGCACAAGGTCATATTAATATGATATAGCACCAAACAAATTTTTCATTTGATTTGTTAATTTGTTGCTATTTGTTGCTTATACACTTCATTAATACATTCCTCCTTTCCAAATGTCTGTTCTGGCCCATGAACAAACTAAACATTCAAATGTGCATGGCGTTTGGCATTACCAACTGAGAGGAGCACAGTGTACCTCAACCCTTTCTCAGAGATGGGTCTGTTAATTATATATCAGTGCACAGCAGTGTATGGAGACTTTTCAAAGGATTGTTGGGGGAATGTACAGGGAACGGCAAAAAGATCTGACGGTTTTTAAATCACAACAACACAAACATTTTAAATGATACAAACTCTTTTATTACTTATAACAGCAAGGTGTACATGTCAATTAATGAAAAACATGAAAGAACAATAGATTTTAACTTTTAAGATTTGCAAAGCAGCAGCTTGTTTACGTGTCGGCCGCCGTGGACTGGTTTCCACAGCTTGTCTCACTCGCTCTGATCGAACAGTGAGACGAATATTGCGTTTCAATTTGCATTTTCATCCGTATAAAATGGTTATTGTCCAGCAGTTGAAGCCTAATGACTATGCAAAGCTTCAGCGCAAGACTGGAAGAATGCATGGCAAAAGATGGGCATCATTTGAAAGACGTTATCTTCAAATCTTAAAAGTTAACATGTATTGTTATTTCATGTTTTCCATTAATTGACATGTACACCTTGCTGTTATAGGTAATAAAAGAGTTTGTATAATTTAAAATGTTTGTGTTGTTGTGATTTAAAAACCGTCAGAACTTTTTGCCGCTCCCTGTAATACAAAATCAAATTATTGAGATGAGAGAACAGCGATGTCATCTGAAACACTCTCATGTAAGATAAGTTTATTGAATATGGGTAGTATTCGGTATCGCATTATTGTTCTTCAGTCTCACTATGCATTGGTACAAGTACTCATCAATTTTTTACTGACCTCCATCTATTCGTTATGGTAAATGGTGATTTGTCTAGGCGAATGATTACGTGAATTGATTCGATTCTATTTTAATCTTCTAATAAATGAATGGATGTTCTACACCCCATAATTAATTCACGTTAAAGATTTTTGTTGTTGTTTGGACATTTAAAGTAATAGAAGTTTATTATTATCATGCGGAGGATGGTGATTTATTTACGCCATTATATTTTCTTGCGCGAGGCGTAAATTGCGCATAACGATTCGTCATTAATAATTTAACAAATTTAGGATCTTTATATGTTTAATAATGTTTATTATACTGTAGGCTATCTTGTACAGTCCATAAGCATTTGTGTATCCATACCAAATTGTGTGTCTTTCCAGTAGCGTTGACCCCCATGAATCTCCATAGGTTTCACAGTACTATTTATGATGATGGGTCTTATCTAAATGGTGACAGATTAACCCTTATTTACTAAACTATATTGTGTGGCTGACGTTGTAACCAAATATTCGTCCTAGAGACTACGATCATTGCTAGCTCAACAATTCTTTGATATGCAATCTAGATTAAACATATTATGTACTGTACATATACAGTAGTTAAATTGCCCAAGATCGAAGGTTCAAACCTGGCCGAAGCCGTCGAATTTTTTAAGAGCGTTAAAAATCCCTCAGCATGCCTACCTTCGGAGGGGAAGTAAAGCCGGCGGTCCCATGTAATAGATTTATGGGATGAAAAAAAAATTCCACAAACTTCACTTGTGGAAGCTAAAATTTGTTGGTTACTTTTATAACGCTATATTAGTTCCAACGTTCGCCGCCAGGTGCTGGCTGCGATAGCATCTAGTTGCTAAGTCCGCAGCTAGGTGTCGTGGGCGGTAGCAAAAGTAGGAACTACGTGAAAAATTAATCGTCTGAAGTCCTTCTACCTGAATCACAGATAACACACACTAATACAGCCATCCCAATTAACACCGGTTATCTGACAAATTCTACACACACACACAAAGTACACGGGTCTACATTACCGCATTGTTGCAGCCCCTAAACTAAGGTGACACGTTTCTATTCCCTCATATGTGAATTATTAAGAAATCTTTTCGATATCTGTTCTGGAAGATAACTTCGTGCCATCTATTGGCAGTATCTTGGACTAATGTATAACAAGTGGTACTCAACTCTACCTAGCGGAGAAGTTGATACTAGGAGTTATATATACGGGAGCGAGATGGCGTGGCATGTCTCGTTCGCCGTGTTCACGGATTGATTATCATATCGACCTGTGTTCGATATTTTCGACCTTAGCAACATTTGTTGCTATCAATAATCAAGTTGGATTTTCACCCGAAGCAAACATGTAAAATGTGTAAGAGCTGGTAAAGGGAGTTTAGGAAGGCTGCGGCCAGGCCTAAAAGGCTTCCCAAAACTAAAATGGATACAACATTACGTGTATCCATTAAAACATCCACGATTGGAGTTTTATTTTACTTTAAAACTTAAATTTTGGAAAATACGATTGGCCATCAGAATGTAGGCTACATTACGACGTAGGACACTGGACAAAGATGATTGCGGATAACCTGTGTTTTGAAGAGAATATGTATATGTTATACAAGAATATGTATGGTATGTCTTGGGTCATTGGCTAATTATTTTAGCTGCTGTTTGTACAGTTGAGACCTGATAATTAACGGTATGGAAAGTTAGGTTATTCATTTCTTGAGGGATCAAAACACAAGGTAATATGTTTATGTTATTCAGTGCTCCTAGTTAAGATGTCCTCCATGAATGTAAGTGTTTTAAGTTTCCCTAAATCAAGCCTAGACGTGCGGTCTAGTGTCTTCTACGAACATGTAATATGACCAAGAGTATTTTATTAATTACGTAACTTCTTTTCTTTAATATTTCCCTTCCTGCTCTTGTGTCAATGTAGTATGACTCCTTAAGAGTCCTGTATATTCGTATCACGAGTTGATACCTTATTTTATCATCTTATAGTTACCTGGGTAACGATTGTATTGTTCTTGCCCTTCTATTTTTTCGCTTCAATCAATGAACGTTTGGTTTTTCGATGATTAAGGAGAAGACATGTTGAATTAGTCGTGGATAGACGTGAATTTAAGTTGGTCTCCGAAATATTTAAAAGAATTTGACATTGGTAATTAATTTCAGTTCTTAATTTGAACTCATATTGTTCTAGTTGATAGTGCTTTGTGCACAGAAAAGACGTGAATTTAAGTTGGTCTCCGAAATATTTAAAAAAATTGACATTGGTAATGTATTTCATTTATTAATTTGAACTCATATTGTTCTAGTTGATAGTGCTTTGTGCACAGAAAAGGTAACTACGTTTTGTGTTTATTAATCTTCATTTCAACTTCGGCATATCCTGAAGTTTAACCTTCGATTTCTATTCCTCATCTTGGTCATAATTAATTAATTTTCTTTGGGTTAAGATTCCTCACTTGATTTGATTTCCACCTTATTGTACTTTAACATTATTTAGTTGTTTTAATTAATTATCTTTGGTATGTGTAAAAGTGTTTTAATTTTTTAATTATATTTTCTTTAATTATGTTCAGTGTTTTTTTTCTTAACCGTAGACTTGGTAGTTGATAGTCTCTCAAAGTTATTAATCCACGGGTATGGCAATAGTCCAGTCCTCACACTTCCACACATTTCCACATTTTATTCGTTTCATATTCTTTAATTTTGTTCTTATATAAACCAACCTGTCATAAGGAACCAACCAACCATATGTTTCAAAGATTTTCATTGAGTTACAACACTTCCATGCGTGATCACATTCCTGACAAACAATTGCCTGATGCTAGACACACATGGCCCGCGAACAGAGACGACTTAATAACCGAGTCATGCAACGGGAATCTATAGAAATCCGCAAGCACCCCTAAAACTTCAATCGGAAGAAATCGAACGAGTACGTAATGCATGGATCCCGGAACACCAAGTCCAATATCATTCACACATATCCCTGAAGAACCTTCCCAACAGCGGGGCAGTCACCCGGGGTAAACCCGGCCCTCGCAAGTTCGGTCGCCACCCGCAGCATATACGTTAGGCCAGACGCTCTAGCTGGACCGCGCAGAGAACCCCCGGTTCACAGGGTATATACAGTATACTGCGAGCAGTGGAGGGTAAACTTATGAAAATTTAAAAACAACAAAATATACAAATCAACACCATATTAAACCCAAAATATTCACAACCCAGGGCAAGGAGCATTTAATGCACCGGTACCTGGCCTCACATAGCGAGCGAAGGGATTAGGCAAGTCCTCATTCCACTGCTGACTAACGAAAGGAGCGGACCCTTGATAATGCCGGACGCAGTTTCCGGTGAAACGTCAATAGATAACATCCTGACTGGAACACGGCCTACAAGCCCGGACAACTTGAACTTAGTTATGAACGCCGGCAGTGAAAGCCTAAACTGTTATATCATATGGGATGCTGAAGAACTTAGGGTGAGATTAGGCCGCCATGCCACACACATCCGATCAGCTGTTGAGAGGCAGAGTGTAAGCGTAATATCTGATCTTAATTCTCGAACATCATGTGCTATGTTGAGGAACTTAACCTGAGTTTAAGAGCCCATCTCATACACAACCGATCAGCTGATGAGTGGCAGAGTGTAAGGGTAATGTCTGATCTTAAAGCTCGAGCAGCATATGGTATGTTGAAGAACTTAACCTGAATTTAGGAGGCCTTGCCACACATACGATGTTTACGATACGCTGTTGATTAGTGGTGTGAAAGCGTAATATCTGATCTTAATTCTCGAACATAATGTGCTACATTGAAGAACTTGACCTGAGTTTAAGAGGATATGTCGCACACATCCGATGGTTTAATACGATCAACTGTTGAGTGCCATTGTGCAGAAGCTCAAACGTAATGCCTTATATTAATACTAAGACAACATATCACTATGTTGAAGAACTTGAGACAGTGACACACACACTTCCGATGGTTTACTACGATCAGCTGTTGAGTGGAAGCATATCTATTTGATAGTTTTGATGCAATTTTCTTCGTGCCAGTAGGCTGACATTGGGTGGTTACTCTATGCTCAAAGGTTAACTACCGTTCAACATGAATCCAAACTATCAACAGGGTGGACACGTTAATCAAGGCAATAAGCAGCCCATATGTGGATCTTAGTTTAAACTCATGGGCGTTCCTTGTGAAGATATTTCTTATCTGGATAAAATGTGGTACCTGTGGACATTCGAGACAGCATATGATACTCGACTGCAGCTGCACTATAACCATCACCAATGATGGTTACACAGTTATGATCTCCTCCAAATGCATCAATATTCCTTTGTACCCATTTAAGAACTGCCACTTGGTCCCTGAGTCCATTGTTGCCTGGGGATGCGCAGTCTTCTGTACTAAGAAATCCTGGAAAAGAGTTGTTTTATTTAAATATAGAGTGGTTTGGTAATAAAATAGATAACTTAGGTTAAATCTGTCACTCATAAAGATATGGGGTATTGTGCCCATTAGACAAGGTCGCCAGGGGATCATCTGCCACAGATGACCTTACTGGCTCACACACCGAGAGAATTGGGTGCGTCCTCAGACTAGCTCCGGCACGAGACTGATAGCTCAGGGCGATCAGGTAGGTGAGGAAAAGTCATAGACGAGCCCAAGGAAACACACCCCCATTAACACAAAGCTGGAAATAAGTAGTCCAGATTTAGGTAAAACTCGTTAACAATTTATTTTGTAAATCTCAAACCCCTATTCTACTTTGGAGTGTTAAAATCTCGGCTAGTCCGCAAGTCGAAAAGCAATAAACATAAATAAATAAATCCCCTAAACTGAATTCAAGTTAAGCCCTCTCGAAGTCCTTCTTACACAAAAAATAACCAGCAATCAAGCTGAGAATGTGACACGTAAAATGCATCCTAAGCAAATACAGGAAATAATCAGTTAAAAATACGAATCATCACAGGCAACGAATTTACGGCAAAGCAAAACATTTAACTTGTTCACAAGGCTGGGTTCATTTACATTTAAAGCAAAAATAGAAATAGTCTACGTTACGATGGTGTCACTTCAAACATTTAAATTTACTTTAATCTGTTAGCTAATCCTATATGAAGTTAACACGAGATGATAAGCATCCGTGACGAAGAAAAATCAAAGCTAAATAACAAGCAAGCACTATCAAAAATAAAGAAGTATACTATTACATACAGGATACAAGGTAGCAAGATCATACACTCTTAAACTAGTACACATTAATTATTTACACTCCTGCCTACGCTCATCAGATCGCTCTCTGCGTCCGATTGTCTTCTATGTGAGTGAAATTAGGGTGGTGCAGCACAGTTAAAACTGTGTTTTAAGTCACTTTGTTACCTAATGACTGCGCCTTACAGGGTTTCCGTGGCATTGGCAACGTCGTAGTCTCAAAAAGTGTTAGCTCGGTCTAATCAATTGTTTATTAATATCAGCTGTTCCATAGTGTCGGTCATTCAATAAAATATAATTTAAAGTTTAGATCCATTCAGCACGTTATTTAGTGGTTCGGTTTAAGAAAGTATTTTTTAAAGAATTATGCTCATGATTTATTTTCAATATTATTTCAAATTCTATCCCCTATTGTGTAGTTTAATGTCCCTAATGACCATGTTTTTTTAGCGTATGGCTTTTAGTACCGGGAGTGTCCGAGGACATGTTCGGCTCGCCAGTTTTTGTAGCTGCCTCAAGACGGACACCCAATGGGTGAGCTACAAGTACCGTTGGGGAGGAAAGTTGGATTGGAAGGACGAGGAGTTGGAAGGTAGCGGCTGTGGCCTATAGTTAGGGACCAACCACGGCATTTGCCTGGAAGGAAGATGGGAATCCACAGAAGACCATCTTCAAGGTTGCCGGTTGGGGGATTCGAACCTCCTCGCCTCCCGGATGTGAGCGACTGCCAGCAGTCATACCGTAACGACCTCGGCTAACTCACCCGGTATGACCATGGTGACACTCGACGACAACAGCAAAAACACTATCATGTGGATGTCCACTCGATGAAAACATTACCTCCAACGGGTAACTCAATAACACTCGCTAAAAATAGCGGAAACAATGCGGCTCTCCAGGCTTGCTAAACCTTCGGCTAATGAGTTGAAACGGCAAACATCATTGACGGCAAAAAAAAACTAATGTGGGTGATCATCATCTATCCCATCATTCAATAACCTCTCTCCCGTGTGTCATGGCTGGCTGAAGTCACAGAGTTGTGTCGCTCAGAAGTGTAGTGTATTTTTAACGTGTTCTTGCAATCGTTTGTCAATTTAAACCAACAATCCAGTGAGTGAAATTACTGTACAGCAGTCGTCAAAAGAAATCAGGCTACCAAATATACTCTAAACCACTTAGGGCCTAATCATCCACATTTATATATAGTAGAACTCAATTTAGGTTATAAAATGCCTGGAGGGAAGAACAAAAACACGAAGTGTAATGCGCAGAATCGCCAACAGGTGCAGGATGACTGCCAGCGCTCTACCTCAGCAAAGATGGGAAATGGTGGCATTAACCACACAGATGGCAGCACTGACGAACATAGCGACCTGTCAACATTAGTGATAAAAATTGTAAACGATTTGGTTAACCAGCCTTCCTTCTCGTCAAGGCTTGTTGATGAGATCACCACAAAAGTAATAAAGGGTATCAAAGCATCCACTGATTTCAGCACTAAGGTCAAAGATGATATGGAAAAGAAAATTCAAGCCAGCAAGGAAGAAGTAAAATCTTTGAAAGAGGAACTGCGCGAAAGAACTGACACAATAGAGCAATACTCCCGGCGTAATTGTATCCAAGTGTTTGGCATGGAAGAGAAGGATGGCGAATCTACTGATTAGCTTGTCCTTAACTTGGCAGAACAGCTAAGCTAAATATAAACAAGAAGTTCCGTTAAGAACTATACAGCCTACTTTTCATGCCAATGATTATTCTACAGAATATGAACCTATCTAGAATAATGACGAAATTAAGTTGCTAATATCGAAATTTCCAATTAGTTCGAAATACTGCATACCTGGCATAATGTAGCCTAATAGAGCACTACAGTTGGCAGCCCTGATGACTGAATATATTCTTAGTTCCATCTCTTAAGGTACAAAATACAAAATTTGGTTGAAGTCGAATGAATCGCATGGACGTTACATGCAGTTAAACATTGGATCTAACAGCGCGCGTGAAATCATGTTGGCAACAATGTCATGCATGTAATGGTCAGAAATAATCTGAAATAATGTGATCTATTGTTGTGCTAATTTTGAATGAAATGCATTAGTTAGTATAGAAGTTACATGCATTTTAAAATTGGACCTATCAGCAGGCTTAGAATCATGTTGGCAGCACTGACGTATATTAGTTACTCCAAATTCGTCTAGAATGCCAGGTACTATACGTGTGCAAATTTTAGAGCTATTGGCTTGCATACTTTCTGATATATTGATATTAGGGTAACAAAAATAGGGACAGCACATATTAACAGTTGGCAGCCCTGGTTGCTCCTTAGAATACGCATAGTCATATCTGTTATGGTACACATAACACATACGAAATTTGGTTGAAATCCAAATGATAGTATGGAAGTTGCATGTATTTAAAGTTGGACCTGTCAGCAGGCTTAGAATCATGTTGGTAGCACTGACGTGTATAAGTTACTCCAAATTAATATAGAATGTCAGGTACTATACGTGTGCATAGTTTAAAGCTGTCGGCTTGCATACTTTCTGATATATTGGTATTTGGATAAAATAAATTAGGAGCATTTATTAACAGTTGGCAGCCCTGGTAGGTCTTAAGAATACGCTCAGTCATATCTGGTTATGTACACATACAACATACGAAATTTGGTTGAATTCCAATTGATAGTGTAGAAGTTATATGCATTTAAAAATTGGACCTATCAGGAGGCTTATAATCATTTTGGCTACACTGCCATGTTTGGCCTCCTGGAAATTAAACTGAAATATTATGGTCTGTACGTGTGCCAATTTTGAAATAGCTCCCATTCATACTTTCCAAGATATCCAACATGGAGCTCAAATTTCAATTGCGATTTTTTAGCAGTTGGTAACACTGACATCATTTTCAAATATGGCCGTGAGATATTCAGGTATAGATCTTTACTCCTACCAAATTTTGTTTCGATTGCTGCAGCCGTTTAGGAGTTGATAGGGGGGGACACACACACAGCCAGACAGACAGACAGAAGGACAGACAGACAGACAGACAGACAGACAGACTGACAGACAGACAGACAGACAGACAGACACACATTTGCCCGATCTCATAAGTCTACTTTTTTCTCATTTTTGCAAAATGTGAAAAGTAGGCTAAAAATGAGGACATTGACAGGACCCATAGGGTACGCTCAAGAAACACCCAGAAGCCACGCCCCATCATTTGTAAGTTTGTCTCCTTTGCCAAGCGAAATGTGCTCTTTCAGGCAAAGAAGAAATTGAAGGGAACTGGGACTGTGATTAGGGAATAGCTAACGAAGTTATGGTTGGAATTGCTCCACAAAACAATCGACAAGGTGGGAGTTAAGCATTGTTGGTCCAATAATGGTGTCATCTTTTCAGTTAGCCGAGGTATTCGTCATAGACTGACTAATTTCAATGACCATAGATTGATCTAAGTTAGTGTGATCAGTGTTGTATCCCTTACTAATCTAATTTTAACTTAACCAAATGATTGTACCAACTGTATACCATAATACCGGTACCTATTGCTCAAGATCAAGTATGGCTGGGAAACTTAAATAATAATAAAAATATCACTTTCTTTTTAGGCAACAACATTTAGAAAATTGTCTGTCAAATTCTATAAAGTTTGTAAAGCTGCCTTTACCAAATAGACAACAATACTGAAATATACTGCTTGCTATTAGTTCGAAGCTTCCTTCCCTTATTGAACAGGGTGGCAAATTATTATTTTTTAAATATTAATCCTCTCTCTTATTGAGGCTGCCAGTACCAAGTCTTTTTCAACAATCAAGCAGCTTTAAACACTACCTACGTCTTTACATACAAAATTCAGACTTACTTGCTTACAACTTTCACTCCCGGCCCAAACTTATGTTTCTTCTCCTACACAGGTTCTTATTGTTAACGGTGAGTGTGAGCTATAGGCTACTGCATGACGTAAATATTGTCATACAGATCAGACAAAACCAAGTTAACCCAGTTCAAAGTTGATTTAATGGCTGCTAGCTCACGACTGCGAGAGTTCTCTCTCTCTCCTATGACAGACATTTAGTGAGATTAACCCCAATGGATGGTAGTTATTATAAATAATTCTTCTTCAGCTGTCACCTGTAACCATCCCTGAAATGTGTTCACTGTTATGTGTTCAGATTACAATAACCCTTGGCATTACAGCCCGTGAAGGGCCTAGGCCTATCAAGCGACCGCTGCCCAGCCATTTGGACTGCAGATATTGGAGTGACGCGTGATCTGCGCATCGGGTCCCCTCGGCCGTTAATCTTGGGTTTCGTGATCGGGGCGCTGCCTCACTGTCACTCAATGGTCCTCACGAGGCTGAGTGCACCCCGTTCTAGCCCTCACGTCAGTTTCTAAAATCCCTGATAGAGCTGGGACTTGAACCCGAGGCCTCCGGGTGAGAGGCAAGCGCGCTACCCCAACACCATGGGTCTGTCTATCCTTGCATCATACAATGTGAATACATTTTATGTTCTGTAAGTATATAGTGTACAAGCTGGAGACTAGCTACTTTAAACCACACTCAACTTTACTTTAATTTCATTTTATCCTTTTTTTTAATTCTACCTATCACAAATGTTAAATTAACGGTATATATAGGGGCATTGCTTTTTTGTAAACAAAATTTAAGGGGTACTCTCAGTGTAGTAGTCGACAAAATTGCAATTTTCGGCATTTTGCAGAGTGCGGTTATTACTTTATGGGCTGACATGTTAAATGAAAGGTTGAATTGGGTTAATTTTTAACTCATTAATTCATTAACGTTCAGCATTTTCGATGCCTGGGTGGATGTAAAATATAGGTAGTTCGTTATGTTCTTCAAAACTCACCACATGCACAAACTAACAACCTACCCCACCTCCAAACACTAGCCTGCGTGCTTATAAGAAGACAACTTCCTTTTCACGATTGTTAGAGTATGTTACTTATTTTTGCCTAAACAAGTAAATTTCTTCGAATAAGGCAGCAATTACACAAAGCTCTTGTCGAGCAGAAAATAATATGGCCTATTGTTTGGATTATGCTGCTGAGTGCCGAGTTGCCGACCAAAAGCAAGACCAACTACAATATATATCGAGGATTACTCGAAATCTTCTCCAGCTGTTGTGAACAGCGCGTTGACGCCAGCTGATCGATACACTTTCAAGTCGGAAGTTATATTTGCCGGACTAGACACACATGTAGCCTACTAATATATTTTCTTAAAGAGTATTCAAATGTACCCCCGCTTTCCCCCTGAAAAAGTGCCCTGTATATAGCTATAACGTACACCTTAATAGCATTTTCAGAGTATGATAGTTGGTGAGTGGCAAGCGATTTTAAAACTATGCCTAGCTCAATTCTAGCCACATCTGATGACAGGACTGTGTAATCCCAAATTTAAATTATACGCCAATCAATACTTACACAAATATATCTATTATATATTGTACATGTTTCGACCTGATATTGAGGTCTTCTTCAGCTCAATTAACAATGAAATCAATCAAGAAAAAAATAACATACTATTGTTGTACTTAAGTCTAACGTTTGTTCGATGTGAAAAATATTTAAGAGATAAATTGTCATTAAAAGAATGAAATAAAATAAAACAAATGGATATCCTTACAATGTAATATTAATTATAAATAAATAAAATATAATATTGGGCTTCTAACCTAACCCCGTGGCACTACAGCCCATGAAGGGCCTTGGCCTACCAAGCGACCGCTGCCCAGCCATTTGGCCTGCAGATATTGGGGTGACACGACGTCAGCACATCGGGTCCCCTCGGCCGTTAATCTTGGTTTAATATTGGGCTTCACATTCCATTTTTCAAAATACAGTTAGAAAAATTCTGTAATAGTAGGTTTAAATAAAATATTGGGATTTATATTAAAAATTCAAAAATTTAGACATATAAATCTCGGGAAACAAACAGACTAGAAAAAGATTTGCCCTAATCAAAACCAATACCCGACACTCAAAAATACCACGCCAAAGGAAACAACAATAGGCCTAACCCGGATTCCCAAATGAAAATTTAACCCGACGATGACCAGAAAAATACCCCCAAAATAGAATAAAACTGGAATTTAAAACTCTAGGTGGACCTAAAGTAAAGAACAATGAAGAAAATAAAACTTGGCACTTCGTGGGACATGCACGCGGACAAAAACCAAACATAACCAAAATCCTTCGCCACGAGGCGATCAATAACCCACGTTAGAATTTATTAAAGCAAACACACACTTCAAAATAACTTCAGTTTCAAATAAACATAACATAACTTTTGATTAAACTGTTCCTCACGTCACTAAAATTTCAAAAGTCCTATCCGGTCACTTTTTCCATCTTTTTAAAATCGAAAGTTTTCATCAGTTCTTCACCAGTCCACACGTACCTTGTAATTCGCGTGCATTTAGGGAGAGGGAATCCTACCAAGCCTCGCGGCTTGTCTCTCTCGTAAACAACCTTACAACATAACCTCCTTCTTCAAGCAATCATATAACAATGTCTCAGCTTCTTGCGCGTCATTACTTACGCTGCGCCGTTACACAGTCCTACCACCACAACATTTGGCGGCCGATTTAATGACATATGGGATTTTCCAGTGTCCCTCTTAAAGTTCAGTTGGTGCGGTTTCCGGCAACCACGATAATTTTAAATTAGCGCCAAATAACGAGTTATAACTGTCTCTTTTCGAGGTTTTCTTTTTCAAATGTGCCATTGTTAGCTGATGGCAATTGTTGAATTTTGACATAAAAGTTTATTTTTCAAATTTGATGAATATTCCAAAGTCCTGAACGTCCAAATAAATACTGGAGTTTTTCACTCAATGTCGCCACTCCGTCATTGAGCTCTACCCACAATGCGCAGTCGGCAGACGGTAGTGGCACTGCCATCGTAATGTACAGGCCATCATGCAGCGACTCTTAACGATTGATCAGCTGATCGGTAGGGGTTAGAGATGGCAACCATTTTACTTTGTGCTGTGTTGTTTATATCTTTTATGAATGAGTATCCGCGTGAAAAGTGATACTTGAGAACGCTTCTACTTAGTCAACTAGAATGAGGATTATTTATTTTCTGAAACAAATGTTCATTTTGTAGGTAGGTTATTGTATCTACGCAAATTTTGCGTTGCATGTTTGTCATCACACTGAAGGTTATGTTTTAGTTAGGACCTCTATATCACTTATTATTTCGACTCAAACAAGTTTTTTTTGGAGGGTAATAAAATGTTGTTAGTTCAGGAAACCTCCTTCCCAGGTCGCAGGTATTTCAAAAGTTTGTTTATAGCAACTACCGCTATTATGAAAGAAATGATAATGTGGCTTGCTTCTCCTTCCCTACCACGACAATTTAAGAAAGCAATGCATACACAACATTCCTAGAAATTGTGTCCATTACGGGGAATACAAGAGTGTGTGTTAACATTTCCCTGAAAGTAAGATACCATTCTTCGGGAGAGAAGAGCTAATCGCCTTGGTGGTAGGTTGTTAGTTAATATGGTTTCAATTATTGTAAGAAGTTCCCAAACATCAGCCTATGCTAGGACTGGAAACATTTCTAAGATGATAATGCTGAGGTTAAGTTACTTACCGTATGTAAATCAGAGAAGCGATATCCAGTATTCAGTATCTAATGATGTCAGTCCAAGTTACATTATTTGTGAGAATGGTCTCTCGATCAAGTTCATGTGAATATGGTAATGATTTCGTGGCAGAATTTGTGTAGGCTACTGTATTTACATTAATGGGATTGTTAGCACCTGGTGTATGAACTGTAGGTTATTGATACGTGATTTCAAAATTACAACCCATTGAAAATTCCTCATGCAAGAAACAAGTTAGATTGAGTCATAGAAAATGAGTGCTGATAAGATAGGCCCTGTTTAAGTCACCTTGAGGGTGGCCTGTGCATTGATTACGGTTAAGGTTACATTGCGCTTTGTCATCCACGAGCAGTTTAGGACGTGAACTGTTGAATAGCCAGGAGTGATATGGGGTTTTCTCAGGCATCTACCATAAATCTTTTCAAAACGGTGAACAACGAGAAAATGACCAAGAATAGATTTTATTCTCGACGTCAACATACTGCAATTTAGCCCTGTCTGTGTGTTTCAACGTCCTAGTAAATGTACCGTCAATGTACCATTTTGTTCACTCTCAAAATGCCAGCTACATCGGCCGGATTCGAACAAGCGGATCGATAATTAGGCGTATGTAGTGGTAACGGATGGAAGTGCCAATCAGCCTTAAATAGCATTGCTATTTTTCTACGTCTTGAAGCGGGAGCGTAATTTATATTATGTTTGAAGTGACTGCGTGTGAAGGGAGCAATTGGACTTGCTGCTGCGACTATAACGACCCTAGACGTGACGTCACAGTAGGAGCCTTGCGGCCTGTACATTACGATGGCAGTGGTAGTGGGCAGACGGCAGACTGCAGTTGAAGGCTGACCCGTGCTCTCTTATGGTGTCATTCACAATGTGAAGTTGCATGTCGGTACTAGATAGTTGACAATCGACAGCGTGTAGTCTGCTGTCGCCAATTTTATCCTTGACAGCCAACTGCATATTTAAGAGCCAATCAGAAAAGATCTCAAGGTGGCGTCACTTTGTCGTCATCAGCTGTGTAGTTGACTAGTTGTATTCGCGGTATATTCTTCGCATAATTACAGTATATGAAAAGATGATGACTGAAAGTACTAACTTTGGGATAGAAGATATATTCATTGATCTTGTGAGGGAACGCCGTTGGATGAATGACATGAGTGAGCCCAAGTATTTAAAAGGAAACTGTTCATTGATTATAATGTTTTCCTTTGTAGGAAATGTAATGCAGCGGAAGGTAACGCTGAATGAGAGCTCATCGTACGAAAACATTTTCTAAATTAGGGCCTACCGGTACTGAAATTAGCCAAAATACATTTTCTAATGACGAGAAATAAATTAGGAAATGATGTAGTAATAGATTAAACGTGTTGGGAGCCCTCGGGCGTTCAATCAAAAATGACCAGCTACACAAAAACGATTCTGTTCAAAAATCAGAAGGCCTAATTCAGAGTTGGATTTGTTATTAATTATTTACAAGAGGGGATAGAGTATGTACGAGTATTTTTCCTCAATTTTAACAATGCAGTACCAGTTAGCAGCAATACAAATAAACCGTACCGCTCCAAGTCATCCATCCTTGAAAATTTTATGTTAGGTTGTCGACAATTGACAACCTTCTCATGGAATAAATGAAAGTCAAGTTATTATTTACTCCTATCATTTTAACGACTGCGCATTGTGGGTGGCTATGTTGTGAACTACCGACTTCTGACCACGGCCGACTGAATGCGAGCTGCGCTCATACCGGCCTAGACAATGAGACCTTTTACATGAAACCTTGTTAGTTACTCAACTGCTCACATAGCGCCGTTGACCAAGCATTGCACGACCATAGCGTTTAGAAGAGAAAGTGACGCGACTTGTGGAGTTTGTATGGTCCAGCCGCTAGGTGGCTCTAGCGTCGGCTAGCGCTGAGTGAGGACGGTATCAATACAAGCAGTTGAATGTTACTTTTCAGTACCTGAATGTTATCAGCTTACACTGCGTTGTATTAGACATGATGATCCAAATATAAAATTGTCCGCATTGAGTATATAAAACGCTGACGTCCGTTGTGTTGATTATGAAATATCAGATTGCGTCATAGGTTCATATAATAAGGAAATAAAACATTCCGACGGGGGTCAAAATGTAACTGAATGTGTGAAAATCGTAAAGCTACAGACCATTCACTACTGCACAAATAAAGGAAATATAATATAATACAGTATAATGACTAAACTCACCCATATAAATTATAGCTCTCAGTTGTCCGAAGCTTTGGACAGCTTACGCGATGATTTTCCAGACTTAGAAGTTGACTGCTCTTTCCTAATTTATTTCGTACGAAAGAAAAAGCGCACTTCATGAAATGAAAAACGAGTTTTCCAATAAGGTCCAGTTTATGTTCCATACACCATCAAAAAATCACGGCGCTAAAACAATCTCATCAATGCTGTCCTAACACTCATAAAATATATCAACCCACAAATTTGAAAGGGAAGATAATTCCATTTCAACGACTACTTCGACCTGTAAAAGAATGTTGAAGACACTGTCAGACAGTTGAGTTAGGTAACTAAGGGCATTTATTGTGCCAAAGTCCTTTATATTAGTGAAAGTTGCAGCTGTTGTGTCCGATGGCCTGTTCACTTTGAAGGGTTGTTGCACACTTCACACAGCAGATCCCTTTCCTTAGTTGCTTGACAATATACCTGGCTAGATAGTGTGGGACTGCACCAGGCTTCAAACTCCATCTCATTCTCGCCATTTCGACTGCCTTTCCTTCTATAATGAAAGTGTCCGTTTTTATAAGGAAATTATCGGAGCAATGTTTGTCACATAGCCTGCATATGACTTACTTGACAATTTAATGTCTTTCCTCGGAATGGCCTTAGCCCATTTAAATAAATCATCTTCGGCTTTTGGTGGTCTAAAAAAGTGCCTACCTGTTGCAGATGACTTGTCGTATCCAGATCGGCACCCGGGAACAAGAAGCGATAGTGAAATAATATGAGCGCATTCAGTCGGCCGTGCTTTAGTATGGGTAGTTGCTGCGCCCGCCGGTAGACTGCGCAGCGGTTGGTTGTGGCTGGCTGGAGACACTTTCTAAGCGCTCGCGAGTTTGAAAACATGGAAATGCTGCCGTGTTTAGTCCTTATTTCTTGGTGTTGAAAAGTGTATGCGATCAAGAAGCGATAGTGAAATAATACATACGTTATGACACTGGTGTGTTTAGTATTTGTAAGCCTTTACACTTATTTCTTTACGTTTGTGCTGTCGAGTGAATTATAACCTGGTAAGATTCGTCAAACAAAACTGTGTAAGTGAATATGCCGTGTTGTTTTGTTCCCGGGTGCCGATCTGGATACGACAAGTCATCTGCAACAGGTAGGCACTTTTTTTTACCTCCAAAAGCCGAAGATGATTTATTTAAATGGGCTAAGGCCATTCCGAGGAAAGACATTAAATTGTCAAGTAAGTCATATGCAGGCTATGTGACAAACATCGCTCCGATAATCTATATATATAAAGCTCAATGTTTGTCTGTCTGTCTGTCTGTCTGTCTGTTATGTATACAAATCCACACCGTTTCACTGATCTGAACCAAAATTTGAATACTTACCCTTCGGATCCCTGCGGGTAACCCTGTCCACTTGAAATTTCCGACAGACCACCCCATTCCCTGCATTTAGGCCCTTTGTCCCAAATCTACACCGTTTCACCGATCTCAACCAAAATTTGTATACTTACCCTATGTAACCCTGTGAATAACACTGTCCACTTAAAATTTCGGACAGACCACCCCATTTCCTGCATTTAGGCCCTTTGGCAAACTTCTACACCGTTTCACCGATCCGAACCAAAATTTGTATACTTACCCTTTGCAACCCTGCGGGTAACCCTGTCCACTTGAAATTTTGGACAGACCAACCCAATCTCTGCATTTAGGCCCTTTGGTCCAAATCTACACCGTTTTACCGATCAGAACCAAAATGTGTATACTTACCCTTTGCAACCCTGCGGGTAACCCTCTCCACTTGAAATTTCGGACAGTCCAACCCAATCTCTGCATTTAGGCCCTTTGGTCCAAATCTACACAGTTTCACCGATCAGAACCAAAACTTGTATACTTTCCCTTTGGTACCCTGCGAGTAACACTGTCTGCTTGAAATTGCGGACAGACCACTCCATTCCCGGAAAGTGGACAGGGTCCGTCCCAAAGGCAATGGAAAAAAGGGGTAAAACCGGACCCACTCAGGAAACCTTCAGGGTTGCCAGCTCCTGAACTCACCAGCCATGAGCCCTTGAGGATGTAGCACTATCCAGGGTGCACCAGGGCTACACACACCCTGCCTCCTTGAGGGTCTTGAGCAGAAGATATGAGATATTAAGAAAAGAATGAGGCTATCAGGAATGATTAGGCAAGGGCCAATTAAGGCGGGAAAGTGAAAGAGTCGCTAGGCCTCGGATAACCTGATACCATCGGGGTCGGAAGAGAACAAGAGTTTGACCAAGGGAGGCTGACAGGAAAGAGAACTGAAAGGTGCCCGGCACCAGTAAGTAGAAGCAATGCCGGACTCAGCTGGGGTCCCGTGGTCGCAAACCCACGTCCCACAAGTTGTGACCCTGGTGGGTGGAGGGGGGGAAGAGGGGGCAGGGGTGAGAATAGCTTGCTCATTCATCGCGAGGTGACATGAGAAAAATGCCCAGACCCCGCCGTGTTACCTGTTATTGCTGACTATGTTGATGTTCATACAGGGCCTTTGCTCAAACCGCTGTAGTGTTACGAAAGAATGAGTGATTCACCGGTCAATGTGAATAGGACCGGGAACCCCCCCCCCCCCCGAACGTCTGTCATCATATATCGTCATCATCTGCGATATTCTCAGCTACGTGCAGCTTGGACCCGAGCAGTACTCGATAAGCTCTTTCACTACACGCATCGAGTATAGGCCTAAGCCAGAATATAACGTTCAGACTTTGGAAGACATCGAAGGTAGTAATCTGAATTACCTATATCAGATTTAAAATTACACCATGTTCGTTTAGTAGTCATTTTTCATTACCTTATTATTATCATAAGGGCAAATGACCTAGATGTTACACCCTTTATACCACTAATCACCACACACAATAAGTCTTCATCGCCTGTGAATTTTGAAATATTTCTTTCTATCACGGTAGTTTGTAAGTTTGTCGTGTCAATTCAACAGTAGTTTTCATTACCATCCTCATCAAAAGGGCAAATGACCTAGATGTTACGTCCATTATACTACTAAGTAACACCACAGTCTTCATCGCCTGTGATTTTTAAAATGTGTACTTCCATTAGTTTGTAAGTTTGATATATCCGTTCAGTAGTAGTCGTCTTCATTATCATCCTCATCAAAGGGGCAAATGACCTAGATGTTACGTCCATTATACTACTAAGCAACACCAGAGTCTACCTAGCCTGTGATTTAAAAAATGTGTATTTCCTTTAGTGTGTAAGTTTGATATACCCGTTCAGTAGTAATCGTCTTCATTATCATCCTCATCAAAGGGCCAAATGACCTAGATGTTACGTCCATTATACTACTAAGCAACACCAGAGTCTACCTAGCCTGTGATTTTAAAAATACGTATTTCCATTGGTTTGTAAGTTTGTTATACCCGTTCAGTAGTAGTAGTAGTAGTCTTCATTGTGATCTTCATCAAAAGGGCAAATGACCTCTCATTCCTTTAAAGTATCAATTATTCCCCTTCGTTGATAAGTTACATGTGCCAGTAGTCGCTTCTATGTTCATCATCACTATGTAGAAGATGTTTTGCGTCAGAAGAAAAGACAACTGGATGCTCAGGAACGTTAACGACATATCGACTGCGAAATCTGGAAGCTTCTCTTTGAGGAATTGCTTCAGACATTTATCGTACAGTTTAAACCTTAACAAGACGAAACTTTTAACCAGATAGCGATCTAAGTGGGAGCTCTTTGGCAAAAAATAATCAAGTCTTTCCCGAAATGTGAGTCCTAAAAATAACTTTTTCTATTATTTTCTAAGTTTCATATGTCAGTTATGTAGTAATTTTCAATATCATCCTGATCAGTAGGGCAAATTACCTAGATGTTACGCCCTCATCGTCATTTGGGGTAAATGACCTAGATTTTAAGTCCATTATATTTCTAATCACCACCACATAAAGTCTTCTACGACTGAGATGTCACGAATTCTGGGACCGCTAACGACATATCTCGACTCGGACTGAAGACAAATATCACGAGAATGATCATTATTTTACAGAGCCTTCCCGTAGTGACTTAAGTATAAACATTGTCACTGGGTTTGATAATGTAAGAAATGAATACATAAATAAATATAATTTATGACGTTGAGTGTTAAGGAGACTGAAATATTATCATCTTTCCACCGGGCGAAGCCGGGTACTACTGCTAATTTCCTTATAAAAACGGACACTTTCATTATAGAAGGAAAGACAGTCGAAATGGCGAGAATGAGATGGAGTTTGAAGCCTGGTGCTGTCCCACACTATCTAGCCGGGTATATTGTCAAGCAACTAAGGAAAGGGATCAGTTGTGTGAAGTGTGCAACAACCCTTCAAAGTGAAAAGGCCGTCGGACACAACAGCTGCAACTTTCACTAATATAAAGGACTTTGGCACAATAAATGCCCTTAGTTACCTAACTCAACCGTCTGACAGTGTCTTCAATATTCTTTTACAGGTCGAAGAAGTCGTTGAAAAGGAATTGTCTTCCCTTTCAAATTTGTGGGTTGATATATTTTATGAGTGTTAGGACAGCATTGATGAGATTGTTTTAGGGCCGTGATTTTTTGATGGTGTATGGAACATAAACTGGACCTTATTGGAAAACTCGTTTTTCATTTCACGAAGTGCGGTTTTTCTTTCGTACGAAATAAATTAGGAAAGAGCAGTCAACTTCTAAGTCTGGAAAATCATCGCGTAAGCTGTCCAAAGCTTCGGACAACTGAGAGCTATAAGTTATATGGGTGAGTTTGTCATTATACTGTATTATATTATATTTACTTTATTTGTGCAGTAGTGAATGGTCTGTAGCTTTACGATTTTCATACATTCAGTTACATTTTGACCCCCGTCAGAATGTTTTATTTCCTTATTATATGAACCTATGACGCAATCTGATGTTTCATAATTAACACAACGGACGTTAGCGTTGTATATACTCAGTGCGGAGAATTTTATATTTGGATCATCTTGTCTAATACAACGTAGTGTAAGCTGATAACATTCAGTTACTGAAAAGTAACATTCAACTGCTTGTATTGATACCGTCCTCACTCAGCGCTAGCAGACGCTAGAGCCACCTAGCGGCTGGACCAAACAAACTCCACAAGTCGCGTCACTTTCTCTTCTATACGCTATGTGTATAGTAATGACAAATATTTCCCTGAAATTATTCCAGTACCATCAGTCATCTCTCGTTACAGAAACTGCGTTCTAATGTTTTTTTTTTTTTTTTTAGAATGTGACAATGATCAAAACTAGGGAATAAATTCCTAGACTCGTCGTATGGGTGATTGACCAATGGTTGCAAATTCCCTCCCCCTAAATGCCTCATCATTGTAGTGTTAGTTTTGTGATTATCAGAGACAATTATTGTAATTATGAAACCGCATTGTCCAACCTCGAGAATAACGTCCAGCAGGAGTTTATGTAAGTCCCGTCCTGACAGCTGTATCGTGAAAAAGAAGGCACACGGTATCTGATAATTTGTCGAAAGATCTCTTAGCACAAAACACAACACACGATTGGCTGCTACTTGTTCCCGGCTGTAATTTTCATCCTCACTTTCCTTTTGATGAGACGGTGCTGGAATTGTGCCCTTGTACCCTAAGAAGGTGCAAGGTATGTCTAATTTCTCTTAGATTTATTAGCACGCTATTTTATTTTGTGATATAATTTTAATTTTGATAATGCGGAAATTATAATGATAATAATTATATAGTGGAGTGTGCACATCAACTCATCAAAGTTCCATCGCAATCGATGAATGGTATATGAACGCATACAGGATTTTGTTGAAACGCTTCACGGGTCGTCACTTATTTGTTGCATCTACTTGTGCGCAAAATATTAGAAAACGGAGTTGCTAAGTCGAAAACCGTCCCTGGCGTGTACAAAATAACTCATCAAAGTTTCATCGCATTCTCATGGGGGGCGTGGTGGCTCAGCGCTCTAGCTGTATGCCTCTCACGAAGGCGGACCGGGATCGATTCCCGGTCAATGCATGTGAGATTTTCGAAGTGAAATGCCATGTCCTGTGGTTCGGATTCCACGTAAAAAGGAGGTCCCGTGGCTCATGATCTCAGGATTAACGGTCACGTTAAACTACAAGCTTCCTTCTTTTTGTTTTTATTTACGATCTCAATTGTGAGACAATTGACTAACGACTTTATTTTATTTTCTCTAGACCTTGCTAGGAATGTTCATTACGAGCCACGTTTGTTTATGCTCATGCTATTAACCTTGATCAAGTATCGATTTTTGTAAAGATTGTTCTAGTACAGGGGTACTAATAAGTAATGCTTTATATTTTGAAATATATTCGCAGGTATTTGTGAGCGAGCCCAATGTATTATTGTCATGATTCATATTGTTTTGTGTAACCATTTGATAGGTTTGACAGTTAAGGGCATTGTTTATTCTCACTTGTAAGTGAATGACTCTTTTCCGTGTCCTTGATACACGAAGTCGGGTTGGTTACCATGTTTATTATAGTGTAGGCCGGCACATCTATGTTACAGAACAAGTTTGTCCGAGAAGGAATGGTGACGGTCTCTTACGAGCACCGATTGTGTTATTGTTAACGTGCGAGCCACGTGTTCTTTGGTGAGGTGTACCACGAGATGGTAGCACACTCATGCGAAGCCTTGCATTCGGTCAACTATCTTAATAATAAATGGACTCATAAATCTACGACATTAAACTTAGGACTAAATCATGAACATCAATTTTTTTCCTAAACCTACGATGCTAATACTACAGTTAATTCTTAATCGTTGTTAAATCATGATATTGTTTCTTTTAGTCGAGCGGACCAATGCATTGAGCTTTAGTTTGTTCTTACTAGTAAGCCTAGTAGCTGACACTGATAGACTTTTTGACAGAGATCACACGCGAACCAAAAGTTCAGAACTTGTGGGCCGCGACTTGATCAGGAGAATGCTGTTTTTGAGCAGTTTGGATTCTCATGTTTAGATACACTGATAGATGACGGTGGATAACAAACAGTTGTTCATCTGACTGTAGGCAGGAATAACAAGATGATTATTTGTGTGTTCAATTTGTTTATTCATTGACATGTTATCCCACTGTTTACCCTACTGTTTCTTGTAATGTAATATCTTTGTTGTTGTATATAATTGTAACATTGTACTGTAATGATGACTGACAATCATTAGATTTTGATTAGTTTGTTTATCACGGACGTCTAACGCCGTTGATCAGTTTAAAGCAGGTTTAGTTCGAATTCATTAAATCGTAAATGCAAATATGGGACGGTACCAGTCATTTATCTTTTCTGTCATGTTTGACATGTTTTGCTGACATTATGTCTTCTTCTCAGAAGCATCATCAATTCTTGTGTAACCATTTTATTGCGGTACCATTTCCCCAGCTTTGATTTTTAGTGTGTTGTATTTATATAGATAGATAGATAATGCCGTTATTGATGGCGAAGTTAGGGCTCAAGGCCCTCTCTTACACTTAACCACTAGAAGAGTATACATCTACATGACTTATAATTACAAATACAAATAGCACAAATAATAGTAATAACAATAAGAATAGTGATAATATGAATAATGGTAGAATCATTGATTTCAAAACAAACACAAAGTAAAGTACCCTTAAATGGCGTAACTACAGTAATCCGATCATTCATCTCTTTCATTCATTCGTTCATTCAACATTTATCCAGGAAGTCAGCGAGATCCACCCAGCAAATGCTCGCAGCAAGCCACTTTAAACTGGCGATGAGAGGGATTGTCTCTAATGTTCGCAGGTAGCAAATTCCATGACCTGGACGCAGAGATTATGAACGAGCGGTTGTAAACAGCAGTACGGTTTATAGGAATGGCAAGAGAGGAGCCAGATCTCGTATTGTGATCATGATAGGACGAGAGGTAAGAAAATGGTGACACAAGATAGTTAGGGGTATTAGTGGAAAGTATTTTGTGCAGTAGTGATAACATGTGGAGTTCACAACGCTGGTGCACTCGAAGCCACGACAGCTCCTTATAATAGGGTGATATATGATCATCATATCGCAGGCCAAAGATATATCTTACACAGTTGTTGAAGCACCGGTCCAGTTTCTTGTTACTGTCGCAGGTTATTTCAGTCAACACAGTGTCACAGTAGTCAAATATAGGTAGTATCAGAGAGCGAATTAGTTGTACTTTAAGTCGAACAGAGAATGCATTACCGAACCGTTTCAGAGTATATAAGCATTTATGTACTTTATTACATGTGCTTATCACCTGTTTAGTCCAATTTAAGGTCTCAGTCATAATAATTCCTAAGTTTGTCACTGAAGTAGAGTAGGGTATGATTTTATTGTTTAAAATTATTGGAGAGATGCCACGTCGCTTGAGGGAATATAAGTTTTTACAGGTACCTATAATAATCACTTGAGTTTTATTTGGGTTTATTAATAAACTGTTTTATAAGCATAGTCACTAAGCTGCTGTAGGTCAGAATTTATTTTAATAATTGCATTATTGATATCACTCGGTTTTGAATGATAGTAGATCCGTACATCATCTGCATACACTTGCAATTTGCAGAAATTAAGGGCTTTTGATATGTCATTTATTTGGATGATAAATAACAGTGGCCCAAGAACCGAACCCTGAGGGACACCGAGGGTCTTACTTTGTCATCCCGAACTCGCATTTCCCACTATCACACGTGGCCGGCGATTTTCGAGGTAAGAGGAAAAGAACCGGAGTGACACACTATTAAAATGTAGTTCTCGAAGTTTCTGCAGTAGCAACTGAGGGTTGACGGTGTCAAAGGCACTACTGGGATCTAATAATGTCAGTACAGTCACATCCCGTTGGTCCATTGCACATCTGATATCATCTGTCACTCGGAGTAAAGCTGTCGCAGTGCTATACCCCTTTCTGAAGCCGGATTGGAAGGGGTTGAGTAGGGAATGCTTTGTAAGGTATTCAGTAACTTGTGTATGAACTAGACGTTCAAGTACCTTGGATAATGGTGGTAGGATGGATACTGGACGATAATCTGAAGGAGAATCAAACTTAGAGCTCTTCGGGATAGGTCTAATTAGTGCATCTTTCCAAACATCTGGAAACACTCTGTTTGTCAGGCAGGAGTTAAATATATGAGTTAGTATTGGCAGAACAGCTCCCAAGACATCCTTAATCAGTGATATAGGAATGTCATCATTACCTGTGGCATTGGATGAAATAGAGTATATCACACCTTAAACTTCATTCGAGCTGATATTTCTAAAAGGGAATTGCTCAAAAACAGACTGCTGTTGTAACAAGGGTATCGGTAGTGAACTTTTAGGGAAGGAGGTAGAGGCTACTTTTGGCCGTTCGAAGTGATCATTTAGAGCCTCTAGCGATATGCTTGGTACATGTTGTTCAACTGTCTTACCTATCCCTATTTCTAAAGATAGGGGCAGCACCTTTCCATTTTTGATTACCTGGAGCTATAGAAGGGTTGGACAGAAGAAATAATTAAATTTTAATAACATGACAAAAAATTGCTCCCTTAATACTTCTATCATATACTATTAGAATAAATATTTTCTTTTCAATCATTATTATTTCTTCAATTTTAATTGGTTCTTTAGGGGGATTAAACCAAACATCTTTGCGGAAATTAATAGCTTACTCATCCATTAATCACTTGGGTTGAATGATTGGTGTTATAGTTTCAGCTGAAAACTTATGAGAATTATATTTTCTCATTTATTCTTTCCTGAGATATCAATCATTTTCTTATTTAATACCTTTCAAATCTTTCATATTAATCAAAATTTCCTTATAATAAATAATGACCCAAAAATTAAATTTTCTTTATCCTCTTTACTTCTATCCTTAGGGGGCTTACCCCCATTCCTCGGGTTTATACCAAAATGATTAGTTATTCAAGCAATGGCTGAACTAAATAGATTAATAATTATTACCTTAACAGTAATCACAACTTTAATCACTTTATTTTATTACCTTCGTGGAACTTTTACTGCATTTCTCTTTTCTTACAGAGAAATTAAATGAAATTATGATCAATTTTATAGTAATCAATTTTATATTCTAATAACAACCTTTACTATAATTTCAGCCTTAGGGTTATTATTTAGATCTTTAATTTTTAATATATTATGAGGTTTTAGGTTAAATAAACTAATAGCCTTCAAAGCTATAAATAAAATATCATTTTAAACCATAGTAGTATCTACTCCTTTAGAATTTCAGTCTAATATCATTCATGACTATAAAGGTTTGATAAAAGAGATAAATCTCCTAAATAAATTCCAATTCAAAATGCCTTTAAATTCCATGCTTTTTCTAAGATATTTTTTCCTTTTTCTATGAACATAAAATTATCAAAGGAATATAAATTATAAACTAATTTATAGTACCTACACTTTTTATAAACTTTATAAAGTGAATTACGTTCACAGGAGAAGACCCTTTTTTTAATTAGAAAAAAAATTCAATCCCCTTGAAATTGCCTCCACGTCCCGGAAGATGGGGTGGCAATAAAAACTTTTTTTTAATATTTACATTCCCTATTTAAAGTACATTTTAATTATAAACTAATTTATAGTACCTACACTTTCAATAAACTTTATAAAGTGAATTACGTTCACAGGAGAAGACCCTTTTTTGAAATCATCATCATCATCATCATCATCATCATATATTGCATGTGACAGGTCATTAAGACCCATAGCAGAAAAACAAGGGTATACAATTCTTGATTACAATATAAATAGCAAGCATAACATAATATAGGCTATAACATTGTACTTCATAACAGGAAGATTGATTTCAGCATCTCAAATAATGGTTGCATATATTAGACCAACGATTTCTATCCCTGGCATCTTCCATACTTGCATCTGGATCTACCTGGTTCAGTGCCAACATAACTCGATCTTTCCATCTCGTTCTTGGTCGACCTCTTGGACGTTTTCCCGTTGGCTGAAAATTGAACACACGGTTCGGTAGAGTACCTTCTGCTCTGATAATGTGCCCTAACCATTGTAATCGTCTTCTCTGTATCTCTCTACTGATGTCTGCCTTTTTATAACGTCGATATAACTCCTCTTTACTCCGTCTTTCCCAACTGTCAGTTTCTGGGCAGTATTTTGGGCCATAGATTTTCCGCAGCATTTTTCTTTCAAGTGCACATATACGTTCTTCAAAAGTTCTTGGAGTCGCCCACAATTCACAACCATACATTAAAACAGGGTCATGTATAGGTGGATCTTGTTTTCCTGAGATATTAGACGTGACGTGAAAATTCGATTCATGCTATAGGAAACATGAGTAGCGTTGGTGATTCTTTGTCTTATTTCCTTTTCTACTTCACTTTTGTTTGACAATATTGATCCTAAATATTTGAATGATTCAACTGTCTCAAATTTTGCATTCCAACGTCGATAGCGATCGGAATATTCTGTCGACGTGATATAATCATGTATTTTGTTTTCGATTCATTAACCACCAACCCCATTTTCTTTGCTTCCAGTAGGAATCTTTGAAATAGAAAAAATCAATCCCCCTTGAAATTGCCTCCACGTCCCGGAAGATGGGGTGGCAAAATTTTTTTTTTTTTAAATATTTACATTCCCTATTTAAAGTAAATTTTAATTATACACTAATTTATAGTACCTACACTTTTAATAAACTTTATAAAGTGAATTACGTTCACAGGAGAAGACCCTTTTTTGAAATAGAAAAAAAATCAATCATCCTTGAAATTGCCTCCACGTCCCGGAAGATGGGGGGGGAGGGGGTAATAAAACTTTTTTAAATATTTACATTCCCTATTTAAAGTAAATTTTAATTATAAACTAATTTATAGTACCTACACTTTTAATAAACTTTATAAAGTGAATTACTTTCACAGGAGAAGACCCTTTTTTGAAATAGGACCTGTCGAGGTGGTTCTACGTTAAATTTAGTAGTTGTTTGTTTTCTTTTTCTTTATTAGCTACGGATTAGCCGCTTTTACAAACCCTCCGACTGTAGGACAGGGGTTTGGCATTTAAAATAAACAAACCATGAGTATGTCTTAAGTCTGGATGTAATTATTTAGTAGTTTGACCTTTTGGTGGTGCATTTCTTTGGGTGTCTATGACAATCACTGTGATGGGAACCTGATCCTTAGGGAAGCAGAGTCTTGTGATGGCTAGTCCCACAAGGAGTGTATTCTGATCTTCTCCGGCAATGTGTCTCGAGGTAGGGGGCCACGTTACGGTTGGTGGTAACCAGATAACCTCGCCCAACGGGCACAATACTAACTAGAGATATACTAGCAGGTACCCGCGGCTTCGCTCGCGATCAAGACAATGGGGATAATGCATTATTGCTGATAATTGGTCTATTCTATTACAGCAATCGCGGCTATAGTTGGGTCCATTCTAATTCTGAAAATTCTGATACATAGGCTACAGTATATTGATATGAGCAGCAAAGTGGGAATTTTATAGAGTTGTAAAAGTCTGCAGGGTAAGATGTTACAATATGTGAACACATTTGAAAATTACGTTTTTGGTTTTGCCATCTTCTGCGGAGACATAACGATTTTGTTGTCCAGATACACGCGAGCACGCCACATACTGTTGCCCATGGGGAAAAATGGTTTTGTCTAAATGTACACCTGGTGCTGTTAAGTGTGTGTCATTGCGCTTTGTTAATAGAAATTGCGAATATTGTATGAAGAGGGAACTGCAGTCTTGCACACTGGAATTGCAAATCTATCGGAATATGGGGAATTAAAAGTATTTTTCATTAAGCTATTCTGGGTGTAATTTTGCCACACGAATTGATGATTTGAACGTCAACATGTCGCTATTAATAGACCTATAGTGAAATATCTCTCACCTTGGCCGCTGATGTACATTATCCAGTCTCTTCCATTGTTACATCCCAGGGATTGAAATTCTCCAACAACCCTTTTGCCTCACATGCATCTATAAGTAATTAAAATTCCTGATTGTTGTTGAGTCTTCAGTTTTTTGACTGGTTTGATGCAGCCCTCCATTGCTCCCTCTCCTGAGCCGATTTCATCTCTACATAGCTACCAAACCCTACATCCGAGGCAATCTCTTTAATCCTGGTCCACCCCTACAGTCCTTGTCCTCGACCCTCCCATCCATAGCCTAACTAAGTTTGCTAATCCTGGGTGTATTAATATGTGTCCTACCAGCCTATCTCTTCTCTTCATTAACAGTCGCCAGAAACATCTTTCCTCTCCCACTCGTCTTAATACCTCTTCATTTGTTACCCTATCAGATTTTCATCATTCTCATGTAACACAACATTTCAAACGCTTCAAGTCTCCTCTTATCTGCTGCATCATTAGTCCAAGTTTCACTTCCTTATAGTGTAACGCTCCAGAAAAAAAAGCTTTCAAAAATGACTTCCTAATACCTAAATGTATATTCGATGTCAAGAGATTCCTTTTCTGTAGAAATGTTTTTCTTGCCTGAGCCAACCTACTTTTTATATCCTCTTTGCTTCAATTGAACGTAGCTATATCGCTACCTTTATTTAGTAGCCGCTACTGTAGTGCTTAAAAAAAGGTGGTATTAGAAGGCGCTTTCCCTATTTCTTTTTTACCCCTGGCACTACAGCCTATGAAGGGCCTAGGCCTATCATGCGACCGCTTCCCAGCCATTTGGCCTGCAGATATTGTGGTGACGCGTGGTCAGTGCTTCATGTCCCCTCGGTCGTTAATCTTGTTCTTCGTGACCGGGGCGCTGCCTCACTATCAGACAGCTACTCAATTGTCCTCACGAAGCTGAGTGCACCCCGTTGCAGCCCTCACGTTAGTGTCTAAAATATCTGACGGAACCGGGAATCGAACCCGGGGCCTCCGGATGAGAGGCAGGTGCACTACCCTGTTCTTATTGTGTTTATATATATCTTGAAAAAGATAATAAATGGATTGGCATTGCCTCCTACAGGGATATATAGAAAATCGGATGTCATACCTTGAGGTAGTGTTGCCATGGAAACGGACTTGCCATTAGTTCATCAGTTTATCAGAGCGAAGATAATTTTCTGCGAATATCTTTGAAACTGATGGTTTTAGGGCCTTAAAATGTGGTTTTCCATGTCCCGTAGGGACGTACGGAGTATTGTTTCTTGCATCGACGAGCGTAATATGAGTTTGTCAGGTCTTTATGCGACAACTTCGATATTTGTCCCGGTTGAGTATTTTTGGAGACTTTTCAGTTATGTTGCCCGTTCCACGGGAACAATGACTTATTTACGGATGAAAGGCAGCCTATATGTTATCCCAGGGTATAAGCTGTCTCCATTTCGAATTTCATCCAAATCCGTCCAGCCGTTTTAGTGTCAAGAGGTAACAAACTAACACACAGACTACACACAGATTTTCACAATTATAATATACTAGCAGAAGTACCCGTTCTTCGAACGGTGTTCGGTGTTAACACCAGACATTATCAATTGAGCTACTGTTGCAATGGTTAGCGGTTTGTCATTCCTTCATAAGTTTATCAGAACGAAGTTAGTTTTCAGGGAATACCACACACACTGTTAATTTAAGGGCCTTAAAATGTGGTTTTCGGAGATCCTTCATAGACTCCCGAATTTTGTGTCTCACATTGAGAGGCGCAACATATGCTTTGGTCGTCCTTCTAGGATAATTTTTATATTTCGCCTATTTTAGCATGTATTTTGATAAGTTTTTCCCTATATCCACCCTTCTACTGTATGAAAAGTACGGTGAAGAGTTTTATGAATGAGTGGCGTATTGACTCTCATGGTTACCATACCTAATTTTACGATTCGCCAAGCATCCGAACACGAGTTATAGGCGTACATAAGGATACACAGAAAGACAGACAGACAATTCTATTGTCTACAACAAATCACACAGATATCCAAATATGGGTATATCTACCACTCAGTATCAAACGAAATCATCCGTACGATGAACCCGTATGTAAAAAAAAACCAAGTAGTTCCGTGAAGAACTATACAGCCTATTTTCATATATCCTGCTCATGTTAATTGCCTCTATCAACATACAAAATTTCAGTTAAATTGCTGTAACAGATTCGTAGATATTGAGAACCGTCTAAGTATTTCAGATTGTCACCAGGTTGGATTTTTATTTTTGTACTATTACATTAAGATTATTGTGTACGTGTGGTATTCAAACTTCAATCGCATGATTAGAACACAAGAAGTAAAAACGAGATTTCAAAATTACGCACAGCAGCCATCTTGTGATTATGCAAACAATTGAAATAAATTAGATAGCAGTGGATAAATATTTGTATAAGCATTTAACGTGCAACGTTTCACGGCACTCGGATAGTTAATTCGCGAGAAACGTCCATTTAAATATTTATACTTCGCGTCGCCGCCATGTTGGATTTGTGCTCACCAGGTTACTGAAAGTCCTATAGGTGAACATATGTTCATAGTCTCTATGAACATTAAAAAAATTCAGTTTGGTTGCTGTAAAAGATTCATAGATATTGAGAACCGTCTAAATATTTCGGAAGCTCGCCATTTAGTATTGTTATATGTATAGGCAATAGAGTTATGTACCATTCAAGGACAATTATTGCCTAGGTTCATTATTCAACTTTCACTTCGATCGCATGATTACGACACAAGAAATAAAAACTTAATTTTAAAATTTCGCCCAGCCGCCATCTTGAGGTTATGTAAACAATTGAATTAAATTAGATGGCAGTGCATTACAATCTGCAAAATCATTTACTGTACCACATTTCACTGCGCTCAGAGAGTAAAATCACGAGAAAAGTCTATTAAAATATTTCAAATTCGCTTGGTCGCCATGTTCGTTTATTACTTTACAGGTTTATGAAATATACATAGGTAAACTTGTATCAGTACCCTTTATTACCGTACAAAATTGCAGGGTGATATCTGTAATAGTTTCGGAGATATAGAATGTCAGTGAAATATTTCGCACAGCCGCCATTTTGAGGTTATGTAAACAATTGAACTAAATTAGACTCCAGTGCATTACAATGTGCATAAAAAATTGCTGTACCAAATTTCATTATGTTTGGATAGTTAAACCGTGAGAAAAGTCTATTTAAAAGTCTCAAATTCGCTTGGCCGCCATGTTGGTTTTGTAGTCACCAGGTTTTTGAAAGTCTCGTAGGTGAACTTTTAGTAATGCCCTTTATCACCGTGCACAATTTCAGGGCGATATCGGTAATAGTTTCGGAGATATTGAATGCTAGTGAAATATTTCGCACAGCCGCCATGTTGGATTGGTGAGACGCAACAAAATTTGAAGGGCACGGTCGAGGTCGCCGGGAATAGTGCTATGAACTAACCGAGTTTCATTGAAATCGCTCCAGCCGTTTAGATTTTATTAGGGACACACACACACACCTCACATACACACACACACACACGCACACACGCGCGCGCGCGCACACACACACGGACAAAAGGTGATCTCATAAGCCTAATTTTTCAAAATTGAAAATAGGCTAAAAAATATTAAAATGTGCTCTCAAACTTAATTCACCTAACAGTGTACTTCCTGACGTGAAATAAAATTGAAAGCCTTGTAGACGAAACGCAATACACGTCACATAAAAACTGACCCTCTACGGTGTGTTAGGTGCCCATACACAGGAAGACCCCTTTCATAAATTATAAAGGCTTGTGGTGCATGAAAATTCAGGTTCTTTAGCCTTAAATGGCCCGAATTCCTAAAAGCCGTAAAAAATGCTGATTCAATTCAGGAATTTTTGAAAATAATATTGCTGTTTGAAGATATAATAGACCTTCTGTACTATATGTCACACGTGAAAATTGCATGAAAAAATTCTAGGTTACCCCTTGACCCTCTTAATTGCATTGATGAATTATACAGTCTACGTTGGTTCCGTGATAACCTTATAGCCACTTGCAAACTTTCACAGAAATGTAATAAATGAAGAGACATTGCTTCTTACAGAAATAGATGGGAAGTTGGATGCCACCCCTTGTGATAATGTTGTCATGGTTACCGATTTGCATTCCTTCATTAGTTTGTTAAATTAAATTAAATTAGTTTTCTGGGAATATTTCAGAAACTGTTGGATTTTGAGCCTTATAATGTAGTTTTCGAGGACCCTTTAGGGCCCCCGAGTTTTGTTTCTGGCACCGAGGGGCTTTGTCTCGTCGTTGTACGCCATAATATAATACTATTAATAATATAATATAGGGATAGGAATATAATAGACCTGCCGTACCACACCCGCAGGTGTAAATCACGTGAAAAAATTCTAGAGTACTCTGGACCCCCTTATGCGCATTATACGTATTGATGAATTTTACAGCTTAATTTGGTTCCGTGATAACCTTCTAGCCGTTTGCAAACTTTCACACTAATGGAATTAATGGAATTGCATTGCGTCTTAAAGCAATAGACGGACCTCTGAGAATCTGTTGCCATGGTTACCGGCTTGCATTCGTTCATTAGTTTATTAATGAAATTACTTTTCTGGGAATATCTCAAAAACGGTTGGTTTTAGGGCCTTAAAATGTGGGTTTCTTTGTCTCTCACATTAAGGGGCTGAAAATGAGCTTTGTCTCGTCTTTCTACGCCTATTTCAGCATGTATTTTAAGGGGTAGGCTCCCTTTTATGAGAGTTACGGAGAAGAGTTACATCAATGATTAGTATCGTGCCTCTGATAGATATCTGTACCAAATTTTACGTTGATACACCCAGCCGTTCTCGAGTTATAAGGGAACAAAGTTGTCCACAGACAAACAAACAAACAAACAAACAGACAGACAGACAGGCAAACAAATTACTTTCGCGCGCATCCATCATAAAACAGTCTGAAACGCGTAAATAGCTCATATTTCCGTAGAAATTCAGAAATAAACAGACAATCTTTCGTATTTATATATAGAGAGATATACTGCACCGCTTGGTTGACCGTGTTTTATTGCACAAATTTAGGTTTTACTCGATAACCGTTGGAGATACTCGAAAAGTGATAAGGACCCCTCGGATAGGAAATAAAATGTTAAAGCTCGTGTATGCCATCAAAAGTTTGCTATTTCTTAGCATTCTCTTTTTATTTAAAATGGAAATATGAAATTTTGAAACCAAAGGGTGTAGTGACGTCACTAAAATGGTCGCCAATTTTTAATAGTGCAAAATATCGAAATCTAAAGTATCCTATATGTCAGTGGTCGCCAAACTGTAGCTCCCGAGCTACTGGTAGCTCGCAGGGAAATTTTTGGTAGCTCGCGGGGAAATTTCAGACGCAGCGCTTGAGTTGGCTAATCTGCACTACTCATCCCCCTCATTCCTGTTCGCTTTTGCGAATGTTTTTTTGTAGGCTATGTTTCCCGTACGGTTTGAAACACACGTTCATTTATTCTGCCCCATTATTTTATTTCATTATAATTGCAGTATGAACGCGGTGTTCTGTTTATTTATTTATTTAACTTATGTTTCATTTGAATTGTTGTTCTTTATTATTCTTGTCAACTCACCTTTTTTCTGAAGTGTCTTTCGAGACGCACCATACTGTCACACTTTCTCATGAAGTACTGTGCTCACCTCAGCGGCAACCCTCGCAATGTGCATTGATTGGCTGTTTGACACCCCTCCTTCCTTCTGGAACGTTCGGCGTGCTGTCGTCATTACCACTATATATTCTCCGCATCGCCGCACTGCCGTGTCTGTCTTCACCTGCCCACGGCTGTCTGACCACTTCAGTGCAGCCTGCTCGGCGCACTGTTTACCAACACTGTTTGACCTGAAGCTATCTACGTGGCATGCCTCACTGCTTGGACTTTGTCGGGCTGAGCAGTCCGGGGTCAACAACCTTCATCTAGTTAACAGCTTCGTCACTTGACCTCTCTACAACTCGGCACGATGGAATCGTAACTGCTCGCACCTGCTAACCAGGTCATTCCCAAGAGGCCTGGCACTGCTGGTTAAGTTTCGCTGGAGGAATTATCATCCATCTCCTTTGGAAGCCACATCACGGCTTCTTGTAGAATAACTTCACTGGACTTCACGACCCGCTCTACGCGGGCCAGCCAATTCATGGTCTACTCTCGGACCTTGGATTCTTGATGAACTAACTTGCCCTGCCCGGCAAATCATCATCGCTTCCTGCTATTGTCGGCGGGGTCTCCGCAGGATTATTTATGGAAGATACTCCCTGTGTCAAGTATCGAACTGGTCGTAACCAATCACTTATTTTACATAATACAAGGCCAAGCCTTTAAAATTTTTAACTTGGTTGTCATGGATTTTTCGCTATGAAATTGTTTATCGAGTTGCCTGTTATTAGTCTTTCTTCATGTAATCAATTTTGGCAATTCATTTTTTCCCCTGTCAATGCTATTTGCAAGTTGTTTTTGAGTTTCCTGGAGAAACAGGCATTTTGAATTGCCTCTTTTAAATAATCCTTTTTATGCAAATAATTGTTACTATTTATCTAAATGTTTATAATAATCAAATAAATGTATCAACACTAGCCAAGTAACTTTTGGTCTCTTCCATATAGTCCTATTACAGTCCACTCTGTGCCCTAAACCTAATCCAATGCCATTTCCCAGTTGGGGTGATATCTTAACAAATAAACTTCTCAATTCCCATTACGCGTCGCGCGGGTCTGTTAGTCATTGTCTGGTGTGTGATTGTCAGTGCAGGTTATTTTATTTTTCTTGTTTTTTTTTGCATACTACGGACTGCTCTAATTATGGCGAGTTCCAGCAAGAAACAAAAACTTATCATTTTCATGTTGATTGGGTAACTGATTACTTTTTACCCAGGTAAGATAAAAATGTGTGTGCTTACTTTGTAATGCAAGTGTAGCAGTTGGGAAGAAAGCAAACGTCGAACGTCATTACAATACCGTTCACTCCAGTATTGAAAAGGATTTCCCTGAGAGTCCTCCTTAAGGAAAGACAAGGTAATACAACTGAAATCTCAATTAAATGCTCAACAATCTACTTTTTTTTTCAAGAAATTAGACAGCAACTGAGGCATCTTTTAATTTTTCCAAAAGTATTGCTCAAAATAAAAAACCTTACGAATACGATGAATTAATCAAAGAGGTGTTTTTAGAAGCTGCATATACATTGTTTAACAATTTTTAAAACAAAGGTGAGATCATCTCTGCTATTCAATCTATTCAAATGTCATCAAATACAGTTATGAGAAGTGTTGAATCAATGAGTTCTGATGTAGTTTCACAACTTAAAACTGACTTACACCGCTGCAGTTATTTTTCCCTGCAACTTGACGAATCAACCAATAGGCCTATAGTTGATACAGCTCAGTTGGCCATTTTTAGCCTATTTTCAATTTTGAAAAATTAGGCTTATGAGTTCACTTTTTGTCCGTGTGTGTGTGCGTGTGTGTGTGTGTGTGATGTGTGTGTGTGTGTGTCCCTAATAACTTTTAAACGGCTGGAGCGATTTCAATGAAACTCGGTAAGTTCATAGCACTACTCCGGGCGACCCCGACCGTGCCCTTCAAATTTGGTTACATCTTACCAATCCAACATGGAGGCAGTGCGAAATATTTCACCAGCATTCAATATCTCCGAAACTATTCCTGATATCACCCTGGAATTTATTACGGTGATAAAGGGAACTACTAGAAGTTCACCTATGAGACTTTCGAAAAACCGATAACTACAAAACCAACATGGTGGTCACGCGAATTTGCGACTTTTAAATAGACCTTTCTCGCGATTTAACCAACCAAACGCAATAAAACTTGGTACAGTATATGTTTATACACATTGTAATGCACCGACATCTAACTTCGTTCAATTGTTTATATAACCACAAGATGGCGGATGTGCGAAATATTTCACCGGCATTCTATATCTCTAAAACTATTAGCGGTATCACCCTGAAATTTTGTACGGAGATAAAGGGCACTACTGGAAGTTCATCTATAAGACTTTCAAAATCCGGTTAACTTCAAAACGAACATGGCGGTCAAGCGAATTTGAAAATTTTAAATAGACCTTTCTCGCGATTTAATGTTCCAAACGCAATTAAATCTGGTACAGGAAATGTTTATACACATTTTAATGCACTGTTATCTAATTTAGTTCAATTGTTTACATAACCTCAAGATGGCGGCTTTGCGAATTTTAAAATTAAGTTTTTTTTCCTTGCTTCGTAAACATGCGATCGAAGTGAAAGTTTGAATAATGAACCTACGCAATAATTTTCCTTTAATGGTACATGACTCTGTGGCCTATACATTTAACAATCCAACATGGCGACCATCCGAAATATTTAGACGGCT
This sequence comes from Meconema thalassinum, assembly GCA_946902985.2. Lineage (NCBI taxonomy): Eukaryota > Metazoa > Arthropoda > Insecta > Orthoptera > Tettigoniidae > Meconema > Meconema thalassinum. The sequence continues at coordinate 1,200,339,180 of OX336388.2, read as the reverse complement.
CTGAATATCTACGATCTATTATAGCAATCAAACTGATTTTTTATGTTCATAGGGGCTATGAACTTAAGTTCACCTATAGGACTTTAAATAACCTGGTGATCACAAATCCAACATGGCGGCGACGCGAAGTATAAATATTCACATGGACGTTTCTCGCAATTTGACCATCTGTGTGCAGTGAAACTTGGTACAGTAAATCCATATACGAATGTCAATGCACTGGCATCTAATTTATTTCAATTGTTTCCATAACCACAAGATGGCAGCTGGGCGAAATTTTAAAATCTCCTTGTTACTTCTTGTGTCCTAATCATGCGATTGAAATTTGAATGCTACACGTACACAATAATCTTCATGTAACAGTACATAACTCTAGGACCTACATATTCAAAATCCAACATGGCGACCATCCGAAATATTTAACTTAGTCGGTTCTCAATATCTACGAATCTATTACAGCAATCAAACTGAAATTGTGTATGTTGATAGTGGCAGTTAACATAGGTAGGATATATGAAAATAGGCTGTATAGTTCTTCACGGAACTACTTGTTATAAGAATGGTTTTTGATGATTTCCAAATAAAAGAAGAGCTGGTAAAAGTTTTACCACTTTAAGGACATATTACGGGGCGAGACACATATTCAGCTTTTAAAAACCTTATCGCCTCTGAAAATGAGTCGTCTGGTATCACTATTTTTGCGATTTTGAGATTACGGCTGATTATCAAGTCCTAAATGCCCTCTTTACATGTGGGAAGAGAAAGGTATTCAAAACAGGACGCATCGATCAGCGCATCAGCTGAAAGGGCGCTCTCTGTGTTCTACAATTCGTTCGTGGTCTGTTAGTGCCGGAGTGTTTACATGTTGTATTGGTATGTTAAATCGACTTTATACTTGAAGAGTGATTATTTTATTTTCAAAATAAGGTACATCCGATTACTGAGATGCAAAATAAGATACATCAGCAAGTTATAAAACAAAATAAGACACATCAAATATTAAAACGCTTCTGGAAAGTAGTGTAAAACAGCATGAGTTATGAATATTTTGGGAAATACAACTTTCAAAAGAGGGGCATATTTATTTCTCAGTAAACAAAGGACTTATTAAGTTTGATGTGTCTCCTGAAATATTTTTTTGAAGTGATGCGTGTTGTTTTAATACCAGACGCCTCAAATATTCCTGTACAAAGGTTTGTGGGCTTGGCAACCTATGGAGCTCCTGCGATGGTAGGTAGCGACAAGGGATTCATTGCCTTGAGTCGTAAAGACAACAGGTTTCCAAAATTTCTGTCTTACCAGTAATTAAAGTAAGAGCTCATGCACTTCAAAGACGTTTGTTCAGAACTCTCACTGAAGAGTTAGAATGCCAGTATGGTGATCTATTGCTTCATGCAGAAGTTCGTTGGCTAAGCAGAGGCAGGTTTTTGCAACGTTTCTAAGAGTTACTTCCTGGTTTGGTGGAATTTTCGAAAGAACGAGGTAAATCATTGCCTGAGCTAGAAGATCCGGTTTGGCTGCGAGATTTTGCATTTCTTGACGAAAAGCTAATTACCCTTAACTTGCAGCTTCAAGGCAAAGAAAAAGAATTTGGTCGAACCATTTCAGATGTGGTCTCGTTCAGAAAAGAGCTGGAGCTGTGGGGAAAAAAATCTTACCCAGGGTGAGCACAAGATCTTTGCCTGTTTGAAGCAGACCATTGACCAGCAAGGCCCTTCACAGCCCACTTACAACAACAAAGAACATGGTATTGCAGCTCTTTCAGACTTGAAGAGGGGCAGATGACCTCGTAGTTCCGCCCCTTAAAACAACAATAACTATCAATATATAGACTTGAAAAATCAATTTAATCAACACTTTCAGGACTTCAGAAACATTTCCTTTGTAGCACAGTTTGTCACATCCCTTTTGCAGAGATTGATGTTGCAGAATTCTCTACTTGTGCCATGCAATATTTTGAAGAAGACAACGCTGTGGTGGAGATGGAACTGATTGATTTTCAAAGTGACCTTTCATTAAAATCACTCCCTTCAAGCAAAAATATCCAATTTTGGTTCACGGTGGTTTACGAGTGAAGGCTATGTTCAGCTCAACATAATCTGTGCGAGATTTCATTTTCCAGTATGAAATTCAATAAAAACCAGTACAGGAACAGGTTGACTGATAAACAATTGGACAACAGCATTCAAATGGCTGCTACAACATTATGAGCCTGACATTAAAAATTTGTTGATGACAAATAGTCTAAGCGGGCTTCCCCTCACATTAAACTATGTTTCTCTAATGCAAATATTTTGTTATTTATGCTATTATTTGCAATGTTAGAAATTGCATTGAAGTTAATTAGATTTTTAATATAAACTAGAAATTTATATTTTTATAGGTAATAAACAACTGTATGATTTAAACAAAAACATGTATTATTTTCCTACTTTGTTGGGTAGCTCACGGTAAGGTTTATGAGCTGTAAGGTAGCTCAGTCACTTATAAGTTTGGCGACCACTGCTATATGTAAACCTGGTAAATCAGCTACATCCATGCAAAATTTTATTTAAATCGGACCAGTGGTTCTGGCGTTATTGAGTAACACACAGACAGACAGAAAGACACACACCATCTCATTTTTATATATTAATATGATAAGATATAAGATAACATATTGGGTAATGTAGCCTACAGCACCTGTATATTAATACTGTATAAGTGGTCCAATATGCCAAGTTCCACCAAGATCGGATCATTCCTTGACTAGTTAGAGGAACTCTTCCCAGAATAACAAACGCGTTATCCATAAATTGTAAAAAAATAGACATTAGGTTTTATATGCCTATGGATAGAGGATACGTTTTTTTAATGGTTCTCTACGCCAGATTTCACAGTGATCGGATCATTCATGACGAGTTAGGTGAAATCATATGTGCGCCTTGTATAATTTGCGAACCAACGATTTATGCACCAGTAGTTATTATTGTAGTGGCTCACTTGAATCACTCGATTAGAATAAAAAAAAAGAATATCATTTTAATATTCGCGCAGCCACCATCTTGAAAATGTCATAATAATTGAATTATATTAGATTTACAATTACAAGTTTCACTGCGCTTCGGTGATTTAGTCGCCAGAAAAAAAACATTTAAGTATTTGAAGTTGGCGTGGTCACCATGTTGGTCTTGTGCTTAGCATGATTTTGAAAGTCACATATCCTATGTGAACTTATAATGTAACTTTCTATCAGCATACAAAATTTCAGGTTGATTGCTGCAAAGTCTTCGGAGATATTGAGTGCCAGTGAATTATTGCACGCGGACGTTTTGTTGGATTGGTGACACTTATTGGTCGGGGTCGGGTGGGGTGGTAGTAGTAATTCTTAACCATGCGTCATTGAAATCGCTGCAGCCAGTCAAAATTTATTAGTGGGGACACACTCGCACACACCCATACACATAAACACACACACGGACAAAAGGTGGTCTCCTAAAACCGTTATTTCATAATGATGAAAATAGGCTAATATTCATATTAGTATCAAGTAAGGCAAGTTTTTAGCATAGAATTGTATGAACAGTTAGTATAGGTGTATTAAGAACTTACCAAAGATACCGAGACGATAGTTGCAAGTGACAAACACAACACCCTTTTCGACCAGGAACTCAGGGTTATGGAGGGTCGTGTTGCCAGATCCAGTCCAAAAACCTCCCAAATGGAAGTACACCATGACTGGCATCAGGTGTGAGGGTTTTAACTGGAATAACAGAAACACGTTCAAACAAACAGCACATTTTATGAGATCTATAGGTGTTGTGGAAATATGTAGGGTCATTCAAAAAATGTTTACGAATTTTAACATGTCTTGTTTTATGAGTTGCTTTGAATGTATCTGTAGAACATTATGGTGTTATTGTTGTTTTAAAGGACGGAACTACAAGGTCATCTGCCCCCTAAAGCCAATTTTCAGTGTTGCCTTAGTAAACAAAAGTTAGTAAACAGTCAACCCGATTGTACACAAAGGAGATGTGTTATTCTCTAATCCTGAAAAAAATTACACGAGATTGGTTGGTTCCTTAGATTAGGGGCTGCGACTTAGGGTGTGTGTAGAATCTGTCTGATAACCGGTGTTAATTATGATGGCTGTATTAGTGTGTATTATCTGTTTTAATTCAAGTAAGGACTTCAGACAGTAATTTCAAGTAGTTGCTACTTTTGCTACCAAATTCTACCGTCCACGACACCTAGCTTGCGGACTTGACTACTAGATGGCATGGCAGTCAGCACCTGTCGGCGAACGTTGTAACTAATAGAGGGTTATCAATTCTAACCTGCTTGCCACGGTGGGTGAGTGGTTATAGTGTCGGACTACCAACCCCAAGATTGCAGGTTCGCTCCTGGCCATGGTAAGTGATTTTTGAAAGGCGACAAAAATCCCGACACTCATGTCATAAATTGTTGGCATGTTAAAGAACCCATCTGAATTCAGTAGGCCGTGTTCAATGGCAAAATTAATCTCGGGATTTTCCGCCATCACAAAGTTCCTCCATTCTCTACTTGAAAGCGCTGTAGTGTCAAGGAGTTTAGATATCTAACCTCCTTGACTTTCATAGCGTTCAATGGAACGACGAAATTCGACATGCAAGCGACCCTTTGGGTGTCAATTAACAAAGCTTGCACCAGGCACCCGAGGCCATACGATATTATTATTATTATTATTATTATTATTATTATTAATTCTAACCAGCAAATTTTGGCGTCACACAAGTGTAGTTAGTGGAAGGTTCTTTTTCATGCCATAAATCTATGACATGGGACCGCCGGCTTTACTTCTCCTCCGAAGGAAGGCATACTGAGGGATTTTTAACGATCTTAAAAAATCCGACGACTTCGACCGGGTTTGAACCCGCGACCTTGGGCATAGAAGCTCAGAATGCTACCAACTACGTCACCGAAGCCGCCTTTACACGAGATTAATAAATACACTTGGATGACCAGTTTCAATCGTCAATGCATGTGAGATTTTCGAAGTGAAATGCCATGTCCTGTGGTTCGGATTCCACGTAAAAAGGAGGTCTCGTGGCTCATAATCACAGGATTCACGGTCACGTAAAACTACAATCTTTCTAATATTGTCATTTAGACTTTCACGGCCCGTGTTACTATTCATAATGTTGAATTTTGGGCTTATGCCGTGTTTATTATATTAATATTCGACGCGTCTCGAAAGAAACCATGTCTTTCTTCGTCAGGAATAATCTGGAATACGACAATGTTGCTAAGAGAAAGCAACAAAGAACATATAGAAGGTGCCCAAAGATGGACGCCATTATAGCCCCATGTTAGGGACAACGGAAAGCAGCAGTGAATTACTTTCTCAGGGTTCTGATAATAGGTAGCCAGGATTCACTGAGATTGTAGCCGGTGTCGCGGTTGAAATTATCTGGATGTTTACGTATTTCAACCGCCTCCCTGATGATTCTGGGACGATATTGCTTTATACGGGCAAGAACATCCACTCCTTGGAACATGACATCATGGCCAGGTGTTAAAGCATGATCGGCAACAGCTGATTTATCAGGTTGAATGAGCCTGATACATCTATTATGTTCCTTAATGCGAGTGCATATTGTTATCGAAGTCTGCCCGATGTAAACCTTGCCACAAGTACAGGGAACTCTGTAGATACCCGGTAGTTGCAATTTAGGCAAACTGTCCTTAGTTGGTCGCAGGAGTTGCCTAATCTTAACAGAGGTTCCAAATACAGTCCGTATGTTGTACCGACGTAGGATTTTAGCAATACGATCCGTCGTGTTATGTACGGAAGGTAAGCAGTTCCTCTTACATCTCTTTTCTCAACTGACGTCCTATTAATATTTGTTGGTTTCAGAACCGTAGAAATCAAAGCCTTGCTATAACCGTTGCTCTCAAAGGTGGTTCGCAGGGTGTTAATATCTTCTTGTAAAGAAGACACTTCACAAATCCTCCTAGCCTTGGTAGTTAGAGTTGTAAGGATACCATGTTTCTGGGCAGGGTGATGGTGAGAACTTGCGTGGAGATATCTATTGGTGTGTGTTGGCTTACGAAAAACGCTGTGTCCTAAAGATCCATCCTCTTTCTAGGTGACGAAAACATCTAAAAAAGGTATTTTTCCGTCAGATTCCTTTTCCATGGTGAAACAAATAGAAGGGTGCTGGAGATTAAGGTGATCCAGGAAATGGCTAAGATTTTCCTCACCTTCCGTCCAAACAACGAACGTGTTATCCACATAGCGCCACCAGATCTTCGGTTTGAAAGGAGCCGATGACAAAGCTTTCTCTTCAAAGTTCTCCATGAAGAAATTAGCCACAACAGGAGAGAGAGGACTACCCATGGCCACACCATCAGTCTGCTCATAAAAATTCCCATTCCATAGAAAGTAGGAGGAGATCATGCAGTGATAAAAAAAAGTCTTGTGATGTCTTCAGGAAAAAAGCCATTAATGAGAGACATAACACTATCAATAGGTACTCTCGTAAACAGAGACACCACGTCGAGACTCACTAGGATATCACCCGGCTGAAGTGTTATAGCTTTCAACTTTTCCACGAAGTGTGTGGAATCCTTAATGTACGAAGGCGTGTTACCCAGAAGCGGCTGAAGTAGTCTACCTAGGTATTTGGAAAGGGCATATGTAGGAGAACCAATCGTACTAACAATAGGTCTAAGAGGGTCACCTTCCTTATGTATTTTAGGAAGACCATAGAGTCTCGGAGACGATTTGTTCTCCTACATATGCCCTTTCCAAATACCTAGGTAGACTACTTCAGCCGCTTCTGGGTAACACGCCTTCGTACATTAAGGATTCCACACACTCCGTGGAAAAGTTGAAAGCTATATCACTTCAGCTGGGTGATATCCTAGTGAGTCTCGACGTGGTGTCTCTGTTTACGAGAGTACCTATTGATGGTGTTATGTCTCTCATTAATGGCTTTTTTCCTGAAGACATCACAAGACTTTTTTTTTATCACTGCTGAACTCCTCCTACTTTCTATGGAATGGGAATTTTTATGAGCAGACTGATGGTGTGGCCATGGGTAGTCCTCTCTCTCCTGTTGTGGCTAATTTCTTCATGGAGAACTTTGAAGAGAAAGCTTTGTCGTCGGCTCCTTTCAAACCGAAGATCTGGTGGCGTTATGTGGATGACACGTTCGTTGTTTGGACGGAAGGTGAGGAAAATCTTAGCCATTTCCTGGATCACCTTAATCTCCAGCACCCTTCTATTTTCACTTTTGAAAAAATAGGCTTATGAGTTCACCTTTTGTCCGTGTGTGTGTGTGTGTGTGTGTGTGAGGTGTGTGTGTGTGTGTGTCCATAATAAAATCTAAACGGCTGGAGCGATTTCAATGAAACTCGGTAAGTTCATAGCACTATTCCCGGCGACCTCGACCGTGCCCTTCAAATTTTGTTACGTCTCACCAATCCAACATGGCGGTTGTGCGAAATATTTCACTAGCATTCAATATCAACGAAACTATTACCGATATCGCCCTGAAATTGTGTACGGTGATAAAGGGCACTACTAGAAGTTCACCTATGAGACTTTCAAAAACCTGGTGACTACAAAGCCAACATGGCGGTCAAGCGAATTTGAGACTTTTAAATAGACTTTTCTCGCGATTTAACTATCCAAACGTAATGAAACGTGGTACAGCAAATGGTTATACACATTGTAATGCACCGGAGTCTAATTTAGTTCATTTTTACATAACTTCAAAATGGCGGCTGTGCGAAATATTTCACTGACATTCTATATCTCCGAAACTATTACAGATATCACCCTGTAATTTTGTACGGTGATAAAGGGTACTGATACAAGTTTACCTATGTATATTTCATAAACCTGTAAAGTACAAAACGAACATGGCGACCAAGCGAATTTGAAATATTTTAATAGACTTTTCTCGTGATTTAACACTCTGAGCGCAGTGAAATTTGGTACAGTAAATGATTTTGCAGATTGTAATGCACTGCCATCTAATTTAATTCAATTGTTTACATAACCTCAAGATGGCGGCTGTGCGAAATTTTAAAATTAAGTTTTTATTTCTTGTGCCGTAATCATGCGATCGAACTGAAAGTCTGAATAATGAATCTAGGCAATAATTGTCCTTGAATGGTACATAACTCTATGGCCTATACATATAACAATCCTAAATGGCGAACTTCCGAAATATTTAGACGGTTCCCAATATCTATGAATTTTTTACAGCAACCAAACTGTTTTTTTTAAAATGTTCATAGAGACTATGAACATATGTTCACCTATAGGACTTCAGTAACCTGGTGAGCACAAATCCAACATGGCGGCGACGCGAATTATAAATATTTAAATGGACGTTTCTCGCGAATTAACTATCCGAGTGCCGTGAAACGTTGCACATTAAATGCTTATACAAATGTTGATCCACTGGCAACTAATTTATTTCAATTGTTAGCATAATCACAAGATGGGTACTGGGCGTAATTTTAAAATCTCGTTTTTACTTCTTGTGTTCTAATCATGCGATTGAAGTTTGAATACCACACATACACAATAATCTTAATTTAATAGTACAAAAATAAAAATACAACCTGGCGACTATCTGAAATATTTAGACGGTTCTCAATATCTACGAATCTGTTACAGCAATTAAACTGATATTTTGTATGTTGATAGAGGCAATTAACATGAGCAGGATATATGAAAATAGGCTGTATAGTTCTTCACGGAACTACTTGTGCAATCGTCAAGCGATCATCATCAGATCCATTACACTTAGGCTGTAAAATCTATGTCTGAAAATATGGGTGAAAATATATACACTTATTTAGTTGCAGTATTAGTAATGCAACTCATCAGTATTTGTTAGTTGTAGTCTATGTGATGTTTTGTTGAGAAACTGGAAGTGGTGATTGACCTCCGGAATTTGCCTGTCTGGAAAGGATATGTGGTTGTTGAAAATGGTTTATTCTGATTGTACTGTATTGTACAGGCTACTTATCTGGTTAGGGTCTTGCGCGGTCCTGTTGAGAACAGTTCTCTTGGACACTTATTACACTCGACCGACTGGAAATTCCTGCGTGTGAGGGTCTGTTATATCGCTGGACTGTTCCCGCTCCCCGCATTCCTAGTGATGTATGCTCCTGGTGCAAGTGTACCCGTAGTGGGTTGCCAAGTCTAGACTCTAAACTGTGGTGTATCTAACTGTATTCAGGATAACCTTCAACTATTAAAGACCGTGGATTCAAATCTCGCCACGCATAAGCTAGTAGCCATATAAGCGTTGTCCGGTCTATGAGTATGGACCGGCACCTTTAATACTGCCGTAAATACCGGCCTAGGTTTATTGAAGAAAAAGATACATCGTACATCCTGATGCAATAACATTTCTCCCTTATTAATCCCTTATCTAGATTGGCTACATCGTTATGTTGTGTCTTGTTTCCGACGGGGTGTGTTTTCTAGCAGAGTGAAGAGGGGTGAACTCTCCATAAAATTGTGTTCGATTAAGTTATTGGGGTTGTTTCGTTTGGCTAGGTGTATCTCGATTGCTTCCTTTATGTCAAAAGCTCTGCCTTTCGGTTCGTGACGTAGATTTTACAGCCTAAGTTTAATGAATCTGATGATGGTCGCTTGACGATCGAAACTGGTCATCCAAGTGTATTTATTAATCTCATGTATTTTTTTAGGATTAGGGAATAACCCATCATTCTTGGTACAATTGTGTTGACCGACTGAAAAGCACCAAACTGTATAATATGTAGTATGATGCTTCCTCAACAGATGTCGGTATTCGAATGGCTCTTAAGACTTAGGCCCATTCTACACGAGCTGTTTAAACGCCACTGTTTGGCCACTTGCACCCGCCCTTATAAATGTGCAAACTACACGGGACCGTCAAAACGCGGCTATTAAGCAGCGATAAAAACGATCGGCTATTCTACAGGAACATTTAAAAGGCAATTGTGCAGGATACTTCCAAAAAAGACTCTGTGCAGATCAGGTGTATTACGGGACTTGTAATTGAAGAAAAACGTAAAGAAAAGTTCGTAAAGAGATACGTTGGTGGATGCACCCCACATTATCTGGTCACCTTTCTACAGGATAGTTTCATATCATGTTCAAGGGGCACAGAACGGTTTCTTCATTAGATGAACATTCTGCAGTGGTGAGCGTTGTCCGATTTCCCAGATACATTTCTCGGTGACAAACATAGCGAGTTATACAACACAAGCTATTTATTCAATGAGGAACTAAACACAGCACGCAGACGATAGATAATGTGGACGCTGTTCAACAGCCTGCTACTTCCTCGTGTAGATTGGTTCGCATTCCTACCACTAGCTGTAGCTGTAGCTTTTTAAACGCCAACAAAGCCCGCCGTGAAAACGCTCCTGTAGACGCAACGAAAATTTGCCGTCTTAATAGTCAGGGGATGTTCGACGGCGCGGTTCCAAGCGGCCAAACAGCGGCGTTAAAACAGCTCGTGTAGAAAGGGCCTTACATGTCGCATGTGACGGATGTTAGCGAATCCAAGTGGTTGGGTACGATTGATATTTTGAGGAACAGAAGCTCATTTCATAATGGTAGTATACGGTAAGTTTGAAAATGTCGCTGAATTTTGACGTGCGTTGAGGCGTGAGTTTGCAACAAAACCTTAGATATGTCTGACAAGTTCACGGCTTTGTGATAAGTTTCAGACGCACAGCAGAGTTGTTCGACCACTATTCAATCAACCGCATTGCTCGTCCCTACTAACTAAACTTGCCACCTACAATCTCAGGAACCTTTACCATCCCCAATTAATAATAATAATAATAATAATAATAATAATAACTCCGCCACTGCTGGTCCCTAGCCCGGGGCCTCATCTCGTAAGTGATGGGGAAGGAGGAGGGGGAGGAGTAACACCTCGTTAAAAAACCTGGGTCCATCTGGCCCCGGAAAGTAGCACCCTGTAAGGGCCCCTGCCTAGTGTTAATAGGTGAAAATCGGTCAACGGTCCTGATAGCGGAAGAGGAATCTAAGATTCCCAACGATGGATGGAGCGGAAGAGCCAGGTGGGTTCTCCACCAATAAAGAACTCTAAATCCAAAAGCGTTTGTTCCCAGATTGGGCGGCTTATGGTCAGCGTCTGTTCACCAAGTGGTGCGGCTGTAAACATGCTCCAGGAACTAACAATCCCTGGTTCTAAGAAACCTAGTGGATAACCACTAGACCCCATTTCTTACAAGTAACCATGGCGCGTGCAATTAATAACAGCAATACCCCAGGTGGTAACCAATCCACCCGTCAACAGACGGCACCCGGGCATTCGGACTCTGGGGGACCCGGGCAACCACGGCCACAGAGAAAATTGGAGTTCTCTGGCAAACTTCCACATAAGACACCATCATGCTTAGGCACTCTAAATATCAACACTCCCATACAGCCTGGAAAGTTGCACAATCTAGTGACAGAACTCGATAGACAGAAGCTTCTAATCCTCGCGCTGCAGGAGACACGTATCACAGATGAAGACACTATGGACTACGGCAATTACCGCTTGTTCAAGAGCAAGACTGACAGGCACGTTGCCAAAGGCGCTCCACTTCTGGGGATGGCCTTCATGGTCCACAAGACCATAGTCGAATCCTTAGAAGAAGTTACTCCAGTAAACAACAGATTGATGACCATGCGCTTCCGGTGCGCCAACAAAAAATACACACTGAACAACGTGCACGCCCCCACTAACCAAAGTAACAAGAGCGATCCACAGTCCACAGAAAAATTCTGGTCGACTCTTGACACAGTGATGTCCAAAGTCCCCAGGGATGACGTCAAACTCTTCATGGGCGACTTCAATGCACAGATCGGGAGAGAAAAGATGCACAGGAAAACAGTCGGAAACTATCCTGCACATAAATTCACAAATAAAAATGGCACACGACTCATAGAACTCTGCCAGCAGAATAACCTCAAGCTCATGTCAACATCTCTTAGAAAACACCCTAGAAAACAGAAAACCTGGCGTTCTCCAGTCCAGCAGTTAGGTGAGTTCCAAATCGACCATGTGGCAATCTCATATCCAGTACAGAAGGAGATTCATGATGTACAGGTACGCAGAGGAGCCAACATTGACTCTGACCATTACCTAACCCGCGTCAAGGTCAAGTTCACCCCAAAGAGAACTTTCTGTAAGAAAAACCCCCTACCAAAATTTGACACAAAAAAGATTGCAGACTCTGGAGTGAAGCAAGCCTGGGAAAAAGAACATGCCAATGACTGGCAAAATTTCCACCGAAAAATCATAGAAACAGCACAAGCTCTCATTCCTTTGAATAAGAATTCCAAACATCGTTGGTGGGATGTTGATTGTGAAAATGCACTCATTACCAGGAAATTGGCATATCAGAAATACAACAGTAAAAAATCCCCAGAAAATGTACAGACTTTCCATGAAACACGAAAAACAACTGCAAAAATTATCAGACAATCCAAGAGGAGATACCTGAAGGAACAGTTGGATTCCATTGAGGACAACTTCCGTAACTACAACGTAAGAGACTTCTACAGAACGTTTGCAGGACACATCCGAGAGTACACACCACCAAACCTTTGCTTCAGAAAAAGTGATGGAAAACTAGCACTAACGAATAAGGAGAATTGCAAGGTGATGGCACAATACTTCTCAGAACCTCTCAACTGTCCAGAACCAATAGAGAGATTCCCAGAGGAAGAACCTACAGTCAAGAACGCAGACTCATTACCTCCGACACAAGAGGAAGTTCACAGGCACATCCTCAAACTCAAGAACAACAGGACATCTGGTGAAGACGGCATAGTGGCCGAACTACTGAAAAAGCTAGGGCCACACTCACTTAAGGAACTCACACAGATTATCACTGACATCTGGACATCAGAAAAGCTACCAGATGAGTGGAAATGTGCATTGATCCACCCATTACACAAAAAAAGGCGACCGCTATGACGTAAACAATTACAGGGGCATTTCACTATTACAAGTTACGTACAAGATCCTCTTAGCGTGCCTACTCTAAAGGACTCAGGACCAGCTGGAACACAGGATTGGCGAGTACCAGGCGGGATTTCGTCCTGGTCGCTCCTGAGCGGAACAAATCTTCAACCTAAAAAGTATATTGAAAATAAAAGCCCTCAGGAATACTCCAGTTATATGTACCTTCGTTGACTTCAAGAAGGCATATGACTCTATTGACCGTCAGTCATTGTTCAACATCTTACACGAGCAAGGTTTGGATAGCAAGACCTTGCGATTGATCAAACAGACACTGACAGACACGACATCAAAAGTGAAATTCATTGGGGAAATCTCAGAACCATTTCATATCAATACAGGTGCTCGCCAAGGTGACGGGCTCTCTCCGCTCCCCTTCAACCTAGTGCTGAACAAAGTTATCAAGGAATGGGAGAATGTGCTGAGACTTTAAGGTTACTGGAGGCCAGTGCGACTAGGACGACCAAAGGACGAACTGGAGGTTGGCTGCCTAACCTTCGCGGATGACCTGGCACTACTTTCAGATAACGAAACCACATCAATCAGACAGATAGAAGTACTCTAAGAGGGCGCAGAACAAGTAGGCCTACAGATCTCGTTCCAAAAGACAGAGTTTTTCTGTACGAAATTCGACATACAGAATTTAAACACGAAATATGGCAAGATCAATAGAGTCGCCCACTTTAAATACCTAGGTGAAGTGCTTAAAACGACGGGTAAAGAGAAAATCGCGCTGAACACTAGGTTAATGAAAATGAAGAGAGCCTTATACGAGGCACGTCCAGAAAGTAAGTTCCGTTTGGTAATAAAATGAAATTGTACAGATACAGAAAAATTATTTATTGCACAACATTATACACCTCTTAAACTACGTTTCCACATAACTGCCGAACTCTTGCAGGCATTTGTCATAGCGTGGCACAAGCTTTGGATACCTTCTTCATAGAAGTTTGCGCCTGTGTCTTCAACCAGTTGGAACATCTTCTTTCAGCTCGTCGTCATTGTTGAAGTGTTGACCGTCAAGGAAAGACTTGAGATGTGTGAACAGATGAAAGTTGCTAGGAGCGAGGTCAGGGCTGTACGGAGGGTGGTCAAACACGTCCCAGCCAAATCCCTGTAGGAGGTTTTTCGTCACATTTGCAGTGTGTGGTCGTGCGTTGTCGTGAAGAAAAACAACACCTTTTGACAGCAACCCTCGGCGTTTATTCTGTATTGCGCGGTGCAATTTCCTAAGTGTCTCGCAGTAAGCATCTGCGTTGATTGTTTGACCACGTGGTAAGAAATCAATGAGTAAGATGCCTTTCCAGTCCCAGAACACTGTGCACATCATTTTCCGAGGTGTCAAGATTTGTTTCGGCTTAACCTTTGCTGGGGATGAAGTGTGCCTCCATTCCATTGATGCCGCTTACTTTCAGGGGTGTCGTAAGAAACCCAAGTTTCATTCCTGTGACTATCTGTGTCAGAAATTCTTCGCCGCCTTCATGGTAACGGGTCAAAAACTGAAGTGCACTACCCATCCGTTTTGTTTTGAGTTGCTCCGTAAGAATCTTTGGTACCCAACGTCGGCAAAGTTTACGAAAGTTCAGTTTTTCGGTAATAATTTCATGAATTAGTGATCGTGAGATTTGGGGAAATTCCATAGCGAGACCACTAATTGTAAACCTGCGGTTTTCCCGGATCTTGTCATCAATCGCGTGAACCAGTTCTTCTGTAACCTAAGATGGACGCTCACTTCGTTCTTCATCGTGCACTTCACTAAATCCTTCATTGAACTGTCGGACCCATCTTCTCACCATTGAATCACTCATCGCATTTTGTCCATACACTTCGCAAATTTTGCCGATAAATTTCAATTGGTTTCACATTCCTAGCATTCAGAAAACGAATCACAGATCTGACTTCACAAGCGGCGGGATTTTCAATCAACACCGACATTGTACGAGTAAACATGCACAACAACGCGTACGTGGCTGACAGCGCTCCCCAAATGGCGCACGTTTCTTCTCCTTGATACAGAGCGTCTACGGCGCATATGCCGAACTGCGCTGCAGCGGAACGTACAACTAGTTGAAGACACAGGCGGCACACGTCTATGAAGAAGGTATACAAAAACTCGTGCCACGCTACGACAAATGCCTGCAACATTTCGGCAGTTATGTGGAAAAGTAGTTTAAGGGTTGTAGAATTTTGTGCAATAAATAATTTTTCTGTATCGGTACACAATTCAATGTTATTACCAAACGGAACTTACCTTCTGGACGTACTTCGTATAAGACACAGGGTGTCTACAACAAAAAATGTCTGTTCACATTCACTAAACTTCGTCATTACAACACGGTTATTAAACCTGAGGTGCTTTATGCTAGTGAGACATTGACGTTTCACACTAAGGGCGACTTGGAAAAAATCCTCACAGAGGAAAGAAAAATAATAAGGAAAATAATTGGACCAAAGCACACAGATGAAGGATACAGGCTTCACTCCAGAGACACCACAGAGAAATTGTCCAACCTCGCAGCAGACATCAGAAAGAGGCGACTAAATTTTTACGGCCACATCAGCAGACTCCAGCAAACCAGACTCACCAACAAAATTCTTAGATACATACAGCGGCTCAAGATTACTACACCCTGGATGATGCAAGTCAAAATTGATCTAGTAAAAGCACAGGTCGACCCAGAAGACGTCATAGACAAAAGAGTATTTCGACACAAAGTATACAAGTGGGAAGTGTTGTCAGAGAGAGCTGCACCTACAGCCCAAAGACCAAAATGGACTGAAGAAAGGAAGAGGGCCTTCAGTACACGAATGAAAGAGTACTGAAAAGACAGGAAGAACAAAAGGTCATGATTGCTTCGCGTGGTCTAATAGGCCTGTAACGTGTAAAATAAAATAATAATAATAATAATAATGTGTATATAAATGTTTTTTGTTGCTTTATTTGTTTGCTTATCTGTCTGTTTGTCTGTTATTTATACAAATCTATACCATGTCACCGAACTGGTATATACCGTTTAGAACAATGCGGGTTACACTGTCTACTTGAAATTGTGACAGCTCTCTCCATTCCTCAAATTTAGGCTCTTTGGCACATTGACGAAATACCGAATTTGTCGTAGAAGGACCAATCTAGTCTCATTTCATGCCTCGCATTGCAAGAAGCAAAATTAAGATTTCTTAGGCCTTTAAAACAGTTATCATCATCACCATACATAAACGTAACTGTAGGCTACATATTTTAACTAAATATTAGGCTTCTGGACAAATGCGATGGTGTTGGGGAAGAACATTCGGGTTGTCAGATGCAATATTGCTTTCCAATTTTCTTTGACGTAGGCTCCGATCATTCTACTACAGCGCTTATGTGGCGAAACATGACACTATTGCCCCCTCAGGAGCCTGAGTCAGCCGAAGTTTTCCGAAGTGCTCCAATCATTTTCCTCAAGCGCTATGCGACAAAAGAAGACACTATTACTCCCCACTTTTCTAACAGAAAATTTGATATCGCCAGCGTATTTTATTTCCCTTATACCTTTTTCATATATTATTTTTTCTATTCAATGGTAAATTACATGTGCCAGTAGTCAGTATCATCATTACCACTAGACGCAAATGACCTAAGTGTTAAACTAATCACTTTAACATAAGGCCTTTTTCGACTGTGTTCGTTTGCATTGGTAAATGATGATGAAGATGATGATGATGTAAGGCGGCTTCGGTGTCTTATTCGGTAGCATGCTGAACTGCTATACTCAAGATCACGAGTCAAACCCGGCCGAAGTTGTCGGATTTTCATGAGCGTTAAAATAATCAGTCTGCCTTCTTTCGGGGGGGGGGGGGGGGGGGGGGGAGTAAAGCCGGCGAGCCCATGTCTTAGATTTATGGTATGAAAATGAACCTACCACTACAATTGATAGTGTGTAGCTAAACGCTCTATCAAGTTCCAACGTTCACCGCTGGGTGACAATGGAGTCTGGTAGCCAAAGTTGCAACTATTTGAAATTGAACTTTCATTTATCTTCATTAATTTCATCTCTTTTTAACTCCTCTCATGAGGTTGTCGTCAGGAAGGGCAACCGGCCGTAGAAACTATCAGCCATGTGGAATGTCATCGCATCTCATCCCCGACCCCGTTGGAAATGGGATTAATAAGGGGTAGACATAGATGATTTAGTATTTAGTACCGTAGTCGTTTCCAGTTTCATTATCAGTATCATTAGGAGCAAATGACCTACATGTTACAGCGATTATATTAGTAATCACCGGTATATTCTCCTGAATATACAGTTCATGTTAGATATAAAGGTTTACTCTTTGATTTTTCTTCCTTTACTTTCTTACTTCCCTTTGTTTTGTAAACACCAACAGAGACCTCTTTGTTTCCTGTTTTCTCTGTGAATCCTCTTATATTCTTTGAAAGTTTGTTTCAGATTTTCTCTTTGTGTAAGATCTCTCTACAGTGCTCCATGCGGCAAGTCGCTGAAGCTTTGGATTTAAATTACCTCACAAACAGGTTATACGAATTTCAAGTAGATGGCATCATCGTCGATTTCTGCATTCTCCATGAAGACTATCGCTTTATCTAAAAATTATCACATTTAATGTTTATTTTTGTATGTTGCCCACATTGCATCCCCACTCTCTTTCCCCCCTCCCCTCCCCTCCCTGCTTCGGCTCTCTAGCACGTTTGAATTTCCTCGCCCACTCTTCGCCAAGTGCTTCGCTGTGACTGCTCGGCTCTCTTACTACGAGGTGCCCATCTTCTTTAACCATATGTTGATTTTCAAATCGACGCCATGTTAAAGAAAATAACGGCTGGCTCTACTATGAAAAAGATAAGTACTTGATTCAGTGTTTTTGAACCAAATTTTATGGGGCTTACATCAATCTTGATCTGAATGTTTAAAATGAACATTTTCTGCAAATTTGAACTATACAGACGTTTGCAACCTGCTATCGGCCCAACGAGGGACATTACATTTGCTAAAGCTTTTCCAGCACGCCATTAAATGGTTATGAAAGCTTCCTAGCACTTCTTTGTCAAAAGGGAATACTTTTCCTTCGACGTGTGAATCAAGCTAAAATTATAGCACTTTGAAAATCATGGTTTCTCCTTCGAGGGATTTTTCTACTAAATCTTGAAACTGTATCAAGTTATTTTCCAATTTCATCGTGGGTTTTCGCTTCTTGCCCCATTTTATGAAAGTTCGAATCAAGCAATAAAGTCTGTATTATCCAATATCACACCGGCAAACACCTCAAACCTCAATAACTTTGCACTGCTTCTCACTTTCAATTCGAACCGAATTATACACTGCAATAGTGATTTATCCGTGTGCTTCCAAATATTGGTTTTCGTGCAAACCATACACGCCGGGTACCCAAACTTCAATCAAACGAGCTCATGAACAAACTATAAACATACCCCATTTTTCCTACCTATTTCCCATCTACTAACAATTAATAATAAACCTGAGTATATTTTTTGGTAAATTGAGGCTTCACTGAAGTGACCTCTCCCTTCTTGCATTTATCACTACTTAATGTCTGCTTAAATAATCTGCGGCTATAACGCACATTTTAATCTTTGTTCTTATTCTTCCTACTGCGCCCAGGAATTTCAGATTGTAACTTTTTATTTACCTAAAGCTCTTATCGCTTTACTATGAAAGCATCTTAGTCAGGAATTTTTTAACTAATTAATTTATTGAACAAAATATCTATACATTTGTAGGGTTTCCTAGTAATCGTGTTATAGGTCTCAGGCCTTCTATTTGTAATATTATTTAACACACCAGGATGGTACCATCTCAATTAAAAATTGTTTTTATTTGTTCGAGTTATATTCTATTGCACAAAGTGCTTTCTAAGGTAGGATTTTGTTTTCCCATTTTCTCGTACTACTTTCTGTACTTACAGAAATTATTACAAACATTTCACGTTAATCTCGAAATTAATCACAATCATTTGTTGTGTTCATGGCGAAACTTCTGCTAACACTTTACATAAAGTTTTTCTTAGCTACTTTTGTAAATTGTCAAATGCGAGTCTAGTTAGCTCAGCAAACTCCCTACTCGAGGTTACTACTGCCTTGTCATATCAATTTACCTTCCAAATTGTAGTTTTGCCTAAGTTAGGTTCGTTAGTCTTTCCTCCGCTAAACGTCTAATCAGCACGCCGCCGGATAGGGTTTTAGAAAACTTTGAACACAACAAAAGTTCCTTTCTTACATTTTTGCTCAATTATAACTTTCTTTCTAGAAGCTTCGAAAGCTTTATATGTCCTTCTACATAAAAACAATCGTTCTCTCATCAGGGGGGGAATAAAACTATCCCTATTAGTTGCAGTCTCTTCAGCATTTTAGAATGCTTCTTGAAACATTTCCCTTTAGTTTGGAAAAGAAATAATCAGTTGTCCCTCGTTTGCATTTTCGCCAGTGTCTTGGGTGCCTACATAGTACTCTATTTCCTTCACGGAAGGGACAGTGCACTTGGTGACTGTTTGCTAGCCATCTCAGCGATCTTATCTTTGCATCATTATACAAAGTTATATAAGTACTTGCTTATACACACTCTTGGTTGTCCTCTTCGCAAGCAAGACTGTGAGTTTCTTGTTAATTTCATCAATTATGCTAAGGCATTTCCCTTTGCTATAATTAAACAATTTTCACATAGTCTATTAATAATTCAAGTTTGAGGACTAGTGTTCGTTCTCCCATCTGGGGTTTTCCAGTTTGTTCTTTTCTAACTATTTTAATACTAGTTTTTTATTATTGAAAATAAAGTTGTTCTTTTTTTTTGTGGATTCGCTCCCTTGTTGCCTAATTTATTTTCTATTCCTAAGCCTTTTCCTTTTTCGTATCATGTTCCCTCCGGTAGTGTTTAAGCTTTGGCTTGACACTCCAACAACCACATAAAGCCTTCTCGATAGTGATTTAAAAATATTTATTCTATTAGTTTGTAAGTTTGATGTGTCAGTTCAGCAGTAGTTTTCATTATCATCCTTATCAGGGCAAGTGACCTAGATGTAACTACCATCATTAAAGATAAAGTATCCACAGTATAAAGTCTTCCTTGAACTGTGATTCTTGAAAATAAATGTTTCTATTAGTTTCTAAGTCTTATGTGTCAATTCTCCAGTATCATTCTTATCATTAGGGGAATATGACCTGGATGTTACGTCCATTATACTACTAATCACCCCCACATAAAGTCTTCCTCGACTATGAATTAAACAAAAATATATCCTGTAGTAGCATGACCATCACATCAAGACTTCCTCGACTGTGATCTTTTCGTTGGAAAATTACATGCTCCAGTAGATAGTAGTCGTTTCTATTTTCTTTATCATTATTAGTATCATTAGGGGCTAATGAACTAGATGTTACGTCCATTTAACTACTAATCACCCCCACATAAAGACTTCCTGGACCGATTTTTAAAGTTTTCTTTTCTAATAGTTTGTAAGTGACAGTTCAGTAGCAGTTTTCATTATAATCCTTAAAATACATAAATAAATGTAATTCAACACCTGGAGTGTTATCATACCACGGAGCTTATGTTACTTTAATATAATTACCTTTGGTGTCATGACATTGAGGAAGAGACAGTCTTCACTACCTATGACTTTCCCGGGGTCACTAGGTTGTACGCAACTACTGCCCTCTTGTATCGCAGGCCGTATTCCTTTCCAGCTGTCTGGGGGTTGTGGAGCCTGTGGACATGAACAAACAGTTATTCATTTGACAACATTTGGTTGCTTAAAAGAGTATTCTAATTATGTTCCATATCAACCATCTAAGTTAATAAAATACTCTAAAGAGTGCAATAGATTAGAACTTTCATATCTATGGTATTTCAAGTGACGATATTCGAAACTTAAGGGGATGAGCTTAAAAGTAGCAGTTGGAGGTGAGTGTAGTTTTAAGGGTCGGGATTTCCTCAAACCTTCACTTTTAGATATGGAAGAATGCGCATGATTAACTATTTGCATCATTTAACGTAAATAACCTCTAAGTCATTACAATTACACGAACGTATCGGCGTTTAATGCTCGGAAATCAGAATTTCATCGGGCATTTTCATTACCGGAACCAAGATCAACCAATGGGAGGGGTTATAATAACTAGGGGATTACCTAAATTCGGGAAAATGCAGGACATGGTAATATGATCAACTCGACTACCTCACACTCCAGAAGTTAACAGTGATGCCCAAATTAGCGTTCATGTGCCCACAGAATTATCTATATCCTTATTAAATATTTTATTTTTAATTAAAACTAGATTAATATATATACAAGTTCCCTCCCGCTAAGAAAAGAAAGAAAGCTCATTGCCTCACTACGTGGAATTAAAACTTATCTGGGGCTAGGCTCAGTTTGAAAAACGCTATACTTTGAGGAGAAAGAGCTAGATTAGCAACACTGGGAGGACGGAGTTACGTGTTGTCATGACGATGTGTGTAGCCTCAATGCGAAGCTGGACCGAAAGGCGACAATAATACATCAACGACGTGTGTAGCCTCAATGCGAAGCTGGACCGAAAGGCGACAATAATACATCAACGACGTGTGTAGCCTCAATGCGGAGTCGGACCGAAAGGCGACAAAAATACATCACCGGCGTGTGTAGCCTCAATGCGGAGTCGGACCGAAAGGCGGCAACAATACATCACCGGCGTGTGTAGCCTCAATGGGGAGTCGGACCGAAAGGCGACAACAATACATCACCGGCGTGTGTAGCCTCAACGGGGAGCTGGACTGAAAGGCGACAACAATGCATCACCGACGTGTGTAGCCTCAATGGGGAGTCGGACCGAAAGGCGACAACAATGCATCACCGACGTGTGTAGCCTCAATGGGGAGTCGGACCGAAAGGCGACAACAATGCATCACCGACGTGTGTAGCCTCAATAAAGAGTCGGACCGAAAGGCGACAACAATACATCACCGGCGTGTGTAGCCTCAATGGGAAGTCGGACCGAAAGGCGACAACAATACATCATCGGCGTGTGTAGCCTCAATGGGGAGTCGGACCGAAAGGCGACTACAATACATCACCGACGTGTGTAGCCTCAATGGGGAGTCGGACCGAAAGGCGACAACAATACATCACCGGCGTGTGTAGCCTCAATGGGGAGTCGGACCGAAAGGTGACTTCAATACATCAACGGCGTGTGTAGCCTCAATGGGGAGTCGGAACGAAAGGCGACAACAATACATCACCGGCGTGTGTAGCCTCAATGGGGAGTCGGACTGAAAGGTGACTACAATACATCACCGGCGTATGTAGCCTCAATGTGGAGTCGGACCGAAAGGCGACAACAATACATCACCGGCGTGTGTAGCCTCAATGGGGAGTCGGACCGAAAGGCAACAACAATACATCACCGGCGTGTGTAGCCTCAATGGGGAGTCGTACCGAAAGGCGACAACAATACATCACCGGCGTGTGTAGCCTCAATGGGGAGTCGGAACTAAAGGCGACAACAATACATCACCGGCGTGTGTAGCCTCAATGAGGAGTCGGACTGAAAGGCGACAACAATACATCACCGGCGTGTGTAGCCTCAATGGAGAGTCGGATCGAAAGGCGACAACAATACCTCACCGGCGTGTGTAGCCTCAATGGGGATTCGGAACGAAAGGCGACAACAATACATCACCGGCGTGTGTGGCCTCAATGGGGAGTCGGACCGAAAGGCGACAACAATACATCACCGGCGTGTGTGGCCTCAATGGGGAGTCGGACCGAAAGGTGACTACAATACATCACCGGCGTGTGTAGCCTCAATGGGGAGTCGGACCGAAAGACGACAACAATACATCACCGGCGTGTGTAGCCTCAATGAGGAGTCGGACCGAAAGGCGACTACATTACATCACTGTCGTGTGTAGCCTCACTGGGGAGTCGGACCGAAAGGTGACTACAATACATCACCGGCGTGTGTAGCATCAATGCGGAGCTGGACCGAAAGGCGACTACAATACATCACCGGCGTGTGTAGCCTCAATAAGGAGTCGGACCGAAAGGTGACTACAATACATCACTGTCGTGTGTAGCCTCACTGGGGAGTCGGACCGAAAGGCGACAACAATACATCAACGGCGTGTGTGGCCTCAATGGAGAGTCGGATCGAAAGGCGACAACAATACATCACCGGCGTGTGTAGCCTCAATGGGGATTCGGAACGAAAGGCGACAACAATACACCACCGGCGTGTGTGGCCTCAATGGGGAGTCGGACCGAAAGGCGACAACAATACATCACCGGCGTGTGTAGCCTCAATGGGGAGTCGGACCGAAAGGCGACAACAATACATCACCGGCGTGTGTGGCCTCAATGGGGAGTCGGACCGAAAGGTGACTACAATACATCACCAGCGTGTGTAGCCTCAATGGGGTGTCGGACCGAAAGACGACAACAATACATCACCGGCGTGTGTAGCCTCAATGAGGAGTCGGACCGAAAGGCGACTACATTACATCACTGTCGTGTGTAGCCTCACTGGGGAGTCGGACCGAAAGGTGACTACAATACATCACCGGCGTGTGTAGCATCAATGCGGAGCTGGACCGAAAGGCGACTACAATACATCACCGGCGTGTGTAGCCTCAATAAGGAGTCGGACCGAAAGGTGACTACAATACATCACTGTCGTGTGTAGCCTCACTGGGGAGTCGGACCGAAAGGCGACAACAATACATCAACGGCGTGTGTGGCCTCAATGGAGAGTCGGATCGAAAGGCGACAACAATACATCACCGGCGTGTGTAGCCTCAATGGGGATTCGGAACGAAAGGCGACAACAATACACCACCGGCGTGTGTGGCCTCAATGGGGAGTCGGACCGAAAGGCGACAACAATACATCACCGGCGTGTGTAGCCTCAATGGGGAGTCGGACCGAAAGGCGACAACAATACATCACCGGCGTGTGTGGCCTCAATGGGGAGTCGGACCGAAAGGTGACTACAATACATCACCAGCGTGTGTAGCCTCAATGGGGTGTCGGACCGAAAGACGACAACAATACATCACCGGCGTGTGTAGCCTCAATGAGGAGTCGGACCGAAAGGCGACTACATTACATCACTGTCGTGTGTAGCCTCACTGGGGAGTCGGACCGAAAGGTGACTACAATACATCACCGGCGTGTGTAGCCTCAATGCGGAGCTGGACCGAAAGGCGACTACAATACATCACCGGCGTGTGTAGCCTCAATGAGGAGTCGGACCGAAAGGTGACTACAATACATCACTGTCGTGTGTAGCCTCACTGGGGAGTCGGACCGAAAGGCGACAACAATACATCACCGGCGTGTGTGGCCTCAATGGGGAGTCGGACCGAAAGGTGACTACAATACATCACCGGCGTGTGTAGCCTCAATGGGGAGTCGGACCGAAAGGCGACAACAATACATCACCGGCGTGTGTGGCCTCAATGGGGAGTCGGACCGAAAGGTGACTACAATACATCTCAGGCGTGTGTAGCCTCAATGGGGAGTCGGACCGAAAGACGACAACAATACATCACCGGCGTGTGTAGCCTCAATGAGGAGTCGGACCGAAAGGCGACTACATTACATCACTGTCGTGTGTAGCCTCACTGGGGAGTCGGACCGAAAGGTGACTACAATACATCACCGGCGTGTGTAGCCTCAATGCGGAGCTGGACCGAAAGGCGACTACAATACATCACCGGCGTGTGTAGTCTCAATGGGGAGTCGGACCGAAAGGCGATTACAATACATCACTGTCGTGTGTAGCCTCACTGGGAAGTCGGACCGAAAGGCGACTACATTACATCACTGGCGTGTTTAGCCTCAATGGGGAGCTGGACCGAAAGGCGACTACAATACATCACCGGTGTGTATAGCCGCATTGAGGATTCGGACCGAAAGGCGACTACAATACATCACCGGCGTGTGTAGCCTCAATGGGGAGTCGGACCGAAAGGTTACTACAATACATCACCAGCGTGTGTAGGCTCAATGGGTAGTCGGACCGAAAGGTGACTACAATACATAACCGCCGTGTATAGCCGCATTGAGGAGTCGGTCCGAAAGGCGACTACAATACATATTTTGCCGTAAGTTAGTGTAGTTGGCATTCCTGCCTTGCAACTCACACAATTTTCCATTGTTACTATTACATTCACTTAAAACAGTCGGCAGCGGCATTTTGTAATGATTTAGACAGTGGCTTCCGAGAAGTAAGTACTATTGCAACATACGGCTTAACAATGAAGTAATAATAATAATAATATCATATGGCCTCGGGTGCCTGGTGCAAGCTTTGCTATTTGACACCCAGAGGGTAGCTTGCATGTCGAATTTCGTAGTTCCTTGACTATGAAAGTCAAGGAGGTTAGATGTTAGATATCTAATCTCCTTGAACACAATAGCGCTTTCTAGTAGAGAAATGAGGAACTTTGTGCTGGCGGAAATTCCCGAGATTAATTTTGCCATTATGGACTCGGCCTACTGAATTCAAATGGGTTCTTTGACATGCCAACATCGTATGACATGCGTATCGTATTTTTGCCGCCTTTCAAAAATCACTTACCACGGTCAGGGGCGAACCTGCAATCTTGGGGTTAGTAGACCGACACGCTATCCACTCACCCACCGTGGCATTCATTCTTGATGTTATGTCGGCCAAAATATTAAATTTGTCGTATTACAGCAAATACATATTTGTACAGTGAACAGAAGTAATTCTAGAATGGTTTACAGGTCCGTGTTCCAGAAATGGAACAGTGGTCACGAATGGGTACACCTAGAAATACCGTACATCTGAGTTCTCACTTCTATAACAATTTATCGTCTAGTCCAGAGTTTCTCAAAGTGTGGTCCGCGGACCCCCGGGGGTCCGCAACCATATTTTCAGGGGTCCGCAAAAAATATTCGAATCTAATTTTGTTAATTACTCATACCAAGAACTCCTGTTTCTGCAAATAAAAGTTTAAGTTTGTATTACAAAATATGTGCGTGGCAAGCTTAGCCAATCCTATGATCAGGTCAATATTGTTTTCGACGGGTGGCTACCCTGCGTCTAGCCACTAACACACCTGGTCTGTCATCTGTTCTGTCAGCGGAGTAAACGTATCGGCATCTGCTATTCAGTTGTCTTTTGTCGCTATTTTGATGCTTGTCGTGATGGTTTGTTGTGCTTTGTTGTGATGTTTAACTTTTAATGGTGGAAACATTTTACGTAAGGAAGTGTTAATTTTGGGCCTGTATCATGGATCGTTGGTTAAAGACAGGGACTGTAAAACGTTCAGTTGATAAATTAGAAAGAGACAATGATCGTGAAAGTGAGGTTAGCTGCTCAACTTCAGTAGCTAGTTCTAGCTGCAACACTGATTTACGTAAGATTGTTAAGCGCCGCAAATATTCTGAAGAGTATTTAAAATTAGGTTTTGTGCAATCTAATGACGAACAAAAACCACAGTGCGTGTTATGCTACGAGATTCATTCCAATGAAACTATGAAACCTGCGAAATTAAGGAGGCACTTAGAAACAAAACATCCAGACTTTGCTGATAAGTAATTTGATTTTTTTAAATAAAAAGTCAAGAAATGGAAAAGATGAAAACATCAGTGGAGAAAATGGCGTCAGGTAGCGCTGCTGAAAAAGCTACTGTGGCGTCATACGAAATAGCATTACTAATAGCTAAATCTGGAAAGCCATATACGATTGCAGAACTAATCTTACCAGCGGCAAAAAAATGTGTAATATAATGATAGGAGAGGCAGCTGCTAAGGAATTAAGTACAGTTCCACTTTCAAACGATTCTATAAAACGTCGAATTGATGACATGTCTCAAAATATTGAAGAGCAGTTACTTTGAAGGTTAAAATCTACAAAAATGTAGCCTACGCTTTGCAGCTTGACGAATGTACAGACCTATCAAACAAATTTCACTTGTTAGCCTTTGTTAGGTATGAAAATTGGCTTTTAGAAGAGCTTTTGTTTTGCAAAGAGATTCTTCATAACAATGCCCATGATGTTTTGGAAGCATTAATTGATTTTATTTTATCAAATGACTTGGACTGGCAACGTTGTGTTGGTGTGAGTACCGATGGATCAGGGGCCATGGCCGGCAAAAAGACAGGCCTAATTGCTCGTGTCAAGTCTGTCGCTCCCAAAGTCAAGTGGACTCACTGCTCTATTTATAGGGAGGCATTGGCTGTGAAACAAATGCCTGAAGATGTAGAAACATCATTAAAAGAAGTTGTGAAAGTCGTAAATTATATTAAAGCCCGACATTTGAGCTCTCGTATTTTTTTACTCAGCTATGTGAAGAAATTGGAAGTGAGCATGTACAGCTCTCGCTTCACACTGAAGTTCGCTGGCTCTACCGAGGTAATGTCCTCACACGTTTTTTGAATTGCGTGATTAAATTAGAATATTTATTTTGGAAGAAAAATATGAAAACTTTCTTCTCAAAGACAGGTTGTGTGAGTTTTTCGTGGTTAATCAAGGTTGCATATTTGGCAGATAACTTCCAGCTTTTGAATGTCCTAAATACGAAACTTCAAGGGTCTGACACTGACATATTCCGTGTAGAAGAGCAAGTAGAAGCTATGATAGGAAAACTGCAGTTTTAGTCTGAGAGTATGCTTAAGAATTCATACAACAATTTTACAACGTTGCAGGAATTCTTAATAACATCTGAAGAAGAGATGCCTACAAATACAAAAGAACTGTTTGCTGAGCATTTAACAGGCCTAGCTTAGAGTCTGAGAAGTTACTTTCCTGAACCTAATCCTAATAATGATTGGATGAAGTATCCATTCAAGAAGAGAAGTATTGGTAACCTCATCGACCTATCTGATACTGAGCAAGACCAATTGGTGGAACTCTCGTGCAGCAGAGCCTGGGAAATTGTTTATGAAGAAAATAACTTGGCAAGGTTTTGGCTACTTGTACAAGCTGAGGTACTAGAACTTGACAAAAGAGCCCTCGAACATATTGTGCCCTTTTGTACGACATATTTGTGTGAACGCGCCTTTTCTGAACTGTGCAACCTGAATCCAGAAAATAGAAACAAACTGAAGAACATTGAAACCGATTTAAGGCTAAAGCTTTCTAAAATAAATCCCAACATTTTAGAGATAGTCAAAAGCAAAAAACAGTATTATGTTCTCACTAAAGTAACGGTAAAAACACTGATAACTTTTTATTCTAAGATCTGATTTAAAGTCTACTCCTACTGTAATTAAGAAAATTGGGTATACTTATGTAAGTCATGTTTTTTCCAGTATTTATTCCAATTTAAATAAAGTATATATATACTAAAACAAACGGATTAATTGTTTGTACAAACCACCATTTTTTGGTATAAATTGTTTATCTTTTAAAATGACAACCATTAAAAAATTTACAACAAAAATTAAAGGCAGTTTTAAGGGGTCCGCAATGATTACATAAATAATTGAAGGGGTCCTCGAGTACAGGAAGTTTGAGAACCCCTGGTCTAGTCTACAAATTATACACATGAAGTGGAATATATGCATCAGGTATTTAAGATCCCTTCCTTCTATATATACAGTATATATTTCAATGAACGAATTATGCTTATATCCTCAATATATCCACATAGATAACAATCGAGAAACCAACTTCTCAGCGGTGCCGAAGCCGTCATCACATACAGATCAACAACAATTATGAAGTAACACACAATGAGAGTGCTCCTAATAATTTCAGTCTGCCATCTATCTCGACTGGGAATACAAATAGTTTCGATATAACTGCAGGACCCAAAACTACCGTAACAGAATTGTAGACGCATACGAGAATGAAGAGGGCTGCACATCCAACCCCAATAGCTAACGGGCTATGATCAGTGAGACATGGCTGAAATGTTATCATCGTGATCCCAATTTGTGTGTTGAAGCCATGGTGCCATATTATGAGAGAGACAGTCCCAATCCACTTTGGCTAGGGTGCCTGGTGCCTGTGCGATTGCTTTGTTTATCTTATTCAGGTCCAGCCTTATACTAGAACACTCATGCTCCTATTGGTGTGGGTGCATTTAGTTGAGACAAATCTCGTTGACAAAATGCATCAAGAGGACTAGCTGAATGTTTTCTTTTACAATTATGTATTGATGAACTGTGTAGTCGTGGGCACACCGGTGCTGGAAAGATTCGGAAAGATCGAGTGGAGAATGCACCACTCATATTTTCCAAAGAAATGTGCCCGAGGATTCTGTCAAGTGACAAATGTACAACACTAATCAGGCATAATGATAACATCTGCAACCTGACAGGTTCTAGGCCAGTAGGGAAAGCCGGCAGATGGAGCAATACCCTAAAGAAGAAGATAGAGATCGATCAACCAGGAATATTTGGACTATAGAATACATACTGTGATCGGATAGATGAGAATGTAGGCAATGTACTGCGCCAGAATTTATTTAAGGCCATTACCAAAGAACCAATCTGGATATGAACCAAGACTCAGAAAAATAAGAGAATGGATCAAAATCTTTTATTTCTTAAAATTCGTGAGATATGGGAAAATCTGTGTAGAAATCAATGAAATACTATGCATCTTATACAATTATGAACGGCAAGAAGAAGGAATGATTTAAATATGGATATATATTTATTATATGTATGTGGGACGTCCACATGTGTGAGAGACATCACGCCACATGAAGCGAGAGTTACGTCATGAAGGAGGAGAAGGGACGAAGGTTGAACTACGGACTGAGAGCGGAGAGGTGGTAGAAGTTACGTCACACCACGAGAGGGGAGGCAGAGTGAGTAACTTGCCGAACGCAGAGAACCGGACAGAGGAGTTCTTTCCAATTTGAGATTTCATCGAGTAAAGACCTTGAGAAGAAGCTAGTATTTGTTTCAATAGTGCCACGCTTTATGAAAGTTGGAAGAAGACGAGTGCAGTACAGTAGATTGTAACTTGCGGAGCAAGCAACGTTATCACGCAGAACAGCACAGCATATAGCTTTATATTACAGTGTTTAAATACAAAGCTGTTATACTTCGAATAAAAACATTTCTACAAGAAGAGATTTACGATTATTACGTTTGAACGCATACTTGAACATTATATTAAAAATGCAATTCATAAATCAGCAACGGGGAAGTCAGAAAAGTATCATTAGTGAAATGAGAATGACCATGTGCTAAGCTACATCATAGGGAAGTGGAAACTACAAAGATGAACAGTTGAATTCAAGAATTCACTATTATGGAAGGCGCAGCCGAACATCCACGTGATGCGCAAAATCACAGAACGAACCTCTACTTTTCTACAAGAGTTCTTCTACATCTAGTATACTCGCAAACGCTTGTATAAACGACGATTTTCAACCTTGAGAAGAGATGGAAATGCAGAGATGGGGAATCGAAGGACGAGCCAGGCGACGTGCAATGAACGGGAGAAGGAGTGCAGACGGATCAGGCTGTTTCACGGCAAGGTCGCTCACCCGAGCATGTCACCGACCTTGTTCCACTGGGAGAAGAGGCCAGCTGGTTCCGACACAACCGGTCTACATAGCCGTGGGCGATGTGCTCACAAACAAGCTTGGTTTGGCAGGCGAGACGAAGGTATTCCCAAGACCAGATTCAACTCAAGGTAGAGAAGAGATTGCTTTATATTACGTAGAATTGTAGTTATGTTCTGTGTTTTTGTCCTTATTGACCAACCGTATAATTTTGTCAGTATAATTAAAACTATGTAGATTTTGAAGTAGTAATATTTTTCGTATTTTCTTAGGAGTCATTTTTCTTGTTCTTGAAAATTTCAGTCACTTGGACGAAATTTTGCATAGCGCTGTTATTAACGTTAAAGTCATTTCAGAGTAAAATCATGTAGAATTATTGATATTTGCGTTAGATTTAAACCAATTAAATCTGTTTTATGCGCAGCGATGGAATATAGAGTGAACTATTTAAAAGAGAGTATAATATTGAACGAATTAAAGAAAGAGTATAATTGTGAATAAATTAAAGAAAGTATATTGAACCAAATTTAAGTACCGCATATTTAAAAATTTATGTCACGAAGTGTCAAAATATTTCGACAACTCATGATGTTGATTCGAGTGTCAGAAATTTATTTTCAACTAATTGTGAACGAAATTGAATTGTTACACGACACAAAGTCTGATAAAAAATTAATCAAATGCTTGATAGATGATTAAACTAATGAATATTAGATTCACAATAATGAGACAGATAGATATGTAGACCTATGCTGTAACTTGATGAACCACATTTTCTAGTAACGAAAGTATTACAAGAACTTTTATATACATATGTCCAATGATGATTTAGAGCATTAAAAAGCCTAGATAAATTTGTTAAACAAGTATTATTCACGGAAGGAAGTCACACTTATATCATTTGTTAAAAATATGAATTCTTTCTGATAATTCTTTAAAGGTTGTAATAATGTAAAACTGAATTTAAATACGTGGAAAAAAGAAAGAGTTGTGAGAGTTAAATCACAGGGTGATGTAAATGTTGATGTACAGAAATTTATTGCAGAAGTGAAATTATAAGCACGAGGCGAAGTTGTATAAGGATAGAGAAGAGTGTTAGTAAGAAAATGCATTGAAATGGGAGTTTAGATTTGAAATACCGTGCAAGTAAGGAGATGTAGACGTAAATGAGTTACGTATTTTTACGGAAGGAGGCTGAGTAGTCTCAAGTTTTTCTAGTATTGATTGCAGCGATTGTGAAGTTATTTGAGTGTTTTGAAGGAAAGTTCTGTACAGGGTGTTTAAGAAATAATGTGATTGTTGTATAATTTTGGAAGAGGAGTGTGAAATGAAGGTCAAATGCCATGCACTTCTAGCAAATAGCTTATAAAGATAATAGCGGAAACTCCTCACCAAAACAGGAGACAGCGCTACCCAGCACCGCCTAGCGGTCCGAGTTGGCAACGTAAGACCAGCTGATTTACAACCGTGAGATCCAACCAAACAATTATAAGAAATTATTGACCTGTGGATGATCTAATTATCCAATTGTAATGGTTGGTACGGGGAGTATTTGTGCCATATATGCCTGTAATAAGTATAAACAACAAAGTGACCCAAAATCTTTCTTCAGGTTCCCAAGAAATTATTGTAAACAAGTAGCCCACCATTACACTGATAGTTCGGTTTTCTTTTAATACAGAATGCTTTTACAATATAATTTAGCATATTTTAGCCTGGTCTTTATGTATTTATAGATGCACGCTGTGGGTTATTCGAAGCCGAAGAGCTGACTTAGATGACGTATTGAAAAGGAATGGCCCAGAATATTTAAACAGAACTCATGTTGTATGCTCAGACCACTTTGTGGAGAAAGATTTCAGGAACAAAAACTTGTTAAGTCAAGGGTAAGATTTTTGTAGGTTGTTGATAGTAGGCCTAATGTTAATATTTAAATAACAGCCTTTATAAAACGTGGTGACTCTACGGTACAGTAGGCCTAACATTTAACAACATGCTTCAATATTTCCGATTGAAAGTGTACGTAGTTATTTATTGTTGTTATAAGGGGCGGAACAGTGAGGTCATCTGCCTCTAAAGTGTACGTATTGCACTATTAAAGCTAAGGAGGTTGGTGTAATCTACCAAGTTCAGAAACACAAATTTTAATTTTACTGACTTTATTAGGAAATATATAAGAAAGTAACTGTTTTTTAATGTAATTAAGCGTGTTCAACTCGTTTTTAAATACCAGTATGTCGAAAAGGATGGATTAAAACCAATATGCTAATATTTCCTTGTAATTTTCAGTATTTGGCCTGGTGCAGTGCCTTCAGTTCTACTGCCTATGGCAAAGCAAACCATATGCAGAAGCAGTACAGTATTTTTTAGAATTCTATATAAATATTGTACAGAACCAAGTATCTTTTGTTTCTTTTAACACTAATCTTTAAAGTATTTGCTGCCTAAATATCAAGCCGAGACATATGTCAACTTTACAATGCAATTTCGGTCGGTGCGCACTCGAAAATGCTAGCTGTGGGTGGCAAGAAGAGTAATGCTGTCAACTCGCACCAAGAGATGGCACTGTGATCGCTGTCCCCAAACGAGCGCATGCTTTTACGGCCGAGTTTCCGCTATTATCTTTATAAGCTATTTGCTTCTAGTATTCACGTATATCAGAGAGTTATTAGCTGAGTAAAGAATTTCAGGAATTTTTCAACATTTTTTAATCAAATGGGAAAAGACAAAGTCAGAACAGTGCTTAGCTTAAATGTTTGTCACTTATGTTCTATTGATATAGACAAGTATTTATACTTTCAACCGATAGAGTTGCGGTGTGTGTTTGTTTGTTTGTTGTTACGGAAGTTGAGTGGTGAAGACTCATTTGAGATATAGACAATTTAATCTTTTGAACACAATAAAGTGTAAATTTGTGCGAACCATGAATTAATGTGAATATGAACATAGTTAATGTTGAATAACTTTTCTTAGATATGGAACTACGGTTCAGAGATGAAACGGATTTGTATAAAATAGGGTAATGCTAATTTCACGCCGTTTCACAATTTTCTTATTTTATCAGTCCCACGTGCAGTTTATTTTGGAGATTATTTTTATTGCAGTGTCAGGGAGACACCATATTCAGGCAGGAAGTCAGTTTTATTTGTACATTTCTTAGCACAATAAACGGCTGGCGCTCCTTAGCGATTCAGTCAATTTTTATCTTAGCTGACATCGTTTTCATTGTCGTCATCGCCGAAAATAGTACTGCTAGATATAGTTACAGGCGCTCACTATATATTAACCTTATCACCCCTCGAGATTGGAGTTTTCTCGATTTGCTCTAAATGTAAATGATAGTAGAAATTTGTACCTAGGCTGGTAGTACTATTTTCTTACGAATAATATCTATCCTATGTGTTCCTGAAGTTCCCAATTTTTACTTAGTAGACATGGTAAGTTTGTGAGCTGGGTATTTACATGTCTGCAATCCTTTACAGTGCAGCGGATATAGGTACTGATTGGTGAATTCGGGCGCAGTACGGGATGGTATTAGTTCAGAAAAATGGTAATGGCAGCTTCTAGGTTTCAGTGGCGGTATTAGAACAAGGGCACACGGTCACGTGCCCCACCATTAAACATTCTCCTTGGGTCGTAGTCGTCTTGGAAGTCCTTCCGTGGTAATGGCGCTTATGTCGGGACCAAGCAGTTCAATCGCCCTGCTGTTCACTTTCCCCAACAGTTGCAGCATGTCACAACGAGGTGCTGGGCACATGTCTTTTGAGACCAGCACAGTGTTGCCACATGCTTCCTATTCATGGCTCTGTAGCCTCATAAGACGGTCGAATGGCCGCGAAAGTAGCAAGTTGGGGAGGGAAGGGGAGGGGTGCTGAGGGGTGTTAAAGTGAACCGGTAGAGGGCAGACAAGTTCATAGATAGCGTATTTACATACCCTCAGCAATTTGTTTTCCACCAAAATAATGTACGGTACATCCCTCTGAACATTGCGCTCTTTTTTTTCTTCCGAATTTGGCCGCCTGTGGACCGCATGGAACCTAAGGCTTTCTGGTTAATCTCCTTTTCTCTTCCCAAAACCTCTTCATTCGTTCACTTATGATCTTTCGCTCCTCCTCGGATATTACCAGTTTGGCTCTAATTTTAGGTGTATTCTCCTCGAACATCTTGATGTTGTCAATTCAGTTTCTAAACTCTTTTCTGTTGTGGATCACATCCACTGTGAGTCCACTTTCCTTGACGTCTCTTTTAACCTCTTCTACCCACTTAGTTGTAGCCTTCAGCTCTGTAATACACTTGAATATCCTCTTAGTCAGTCGGTTCTCGCCCATTCTCACCAAATGTCCGTAGAATTTCAACCTTCGCTTAAGCATTGTGACAGT
This sequence comes from Meconema thalassinum, assembly GCA_946902985.2. Lineage (NCBI taxonomy): Eukaryota > Metazoa > Arthropoda > Insecta > Orthoptera > Tettigoniidae > Meconema > Meconema thalassinum. The sequence continues at coordinate 1,200,304,299 of OX336388.2, read as the reverse complement.
AATTTTTTCAGTGTGTTTATAGAGGTCATCTTTATTTCTGTTCTTCCATGTCCCGTCAGCAGTTTTCTGTGGTCCTAAAATTTGCCGCAAAATTTTCCTCTCCTTTTTTTTTCCAGTTCCTGGAGATCCCCTTTTTTTTATTCAGTGCCAAGCACTCCGAGGCGTACAGACCCTCTGGCTTTACTACTGTGCTATAGTGTCTGAGTTTTGCCTTGTAGGATATTGCTCGTTTGTTGTATCTGTTCTGGGTTAACCTATAAGCAAATCCAATTTTCTAGCTCTTGCCCTATTTGCTTCTTTATCCAGCCCATTGGATTCTATCCATTCACCTAGATATTTAAACTTCTCAATTCTTTTGACAGTCCCATGTTTCACTTTTATGTGTCTCTCTCCATGTATTCTGCCTTTTCATAGGAGACTTTAAGACCCGTTTTCTCAGCGATTTCGTGCCGAGTATCCAGCAATTTTTGGGCATCATCTCGGCTTTGGGCTAAGAGGGCAAGATCATCAGTAAAAGCCAAACATTTAATTTCCAGGTTCTGTCCTTTCCTTCCCAGATGTATCCCCCTTACTCCTTTCATGTCCAAAGCTTCCTCCCAGGTTCTCATGATTTTCTCCAGAACAATGTTGAAGAGGATAGGTGATAAGCCATCTCCTTGTCTGACTCCTGTTTTTATTTCAAAAGGATCAGAGATTTCTCAGAAGAACTTCACTTTTGACATAGTATCCGTTAGAGTTTGTTTGATTATTTCTCTCGTCTTCCCGTCAATTCCGAACTCCTCTAGGGTGTTAAATAAAGTCTGCCTGTCAATTGGGTCGTACGCCTTCTTGAAGTCAACGAATATTACAACAGTGTTCTGGCTTCTCAAAGCTCTTGATCTGAGGATGCTCTTGAGGTTGAATATTTGTTCTGCGCACGATCTCCCCTTTCTAAAGCCAGCTTGGTATTCATCTATGAGGTGGTCTGCTTGTTTTTCAACTCTGTTCAGCAGTACTTTGGAGAGTATCTTGTATGCGACTGGAAGTAGAGAGTTTCCTCTGTAGTTGTCGATGTTCGCCCGATGACCTTTCTTGTGAAATGTGTGTATAAGGGCACATTTCCAGCCTTTCGGGATCATTTCGGTTTTCCAGATTTCTTCTATGATGCCGTGTATTTTCTGCTGCCATTTCTCCTCCGAACTTCCACATTTCAGCAGAGATGCCATCTTCGCCTGGTGCTTTGTTGTTTTTAAGTTCGTTTATTATGCGCTTTACCTCATCTAAACTTGGTGGGTTGGAATCCGGGTTCTCATAGGATGGATTCTGAGTATTCAATCTTTCCATAGGTTCTTCACAGTTCAGCAGCACTTTGAAATAGTCGGCCAAAAGTTGACAGTTTTCTTTGTCGTTCATCACTATACTACCATCTTTCCGTTTGAAGCACAGACTTTGTGACTGATATCCCTGTAGTTCCTCTTTGAAGGTTCTGTAAAACTCTCGCGTGTTGTTTTTTCGAAAATCTTCTTCTAACTTTTCCACCCTACTTCTGTCGTAGTTCCTCTTCTCTGATCTTAGCAGTTCTCTTTCTTACTTCCCTGAAATCTTGCCACCTCTCCTAGGTCTTGTTGGAGTGCCATCTCTTCCAGGCTTGTAGCCTTTTGTCAAGAGCTTCGTCACAATTTTCATTCCACCACCTATGTTTTCGTTTCCTCGCTGGATTTCCCAAACCTTCAGCTGCTTTGGTCATTGCTTCTCTGATCTCTTCCCAGCTGTTCTTGTTCAGCTTTGATAGGTTTTCGCAGTATTTTTCCTTGTTCCGTTTCAGAGTCTCTTTATTAATTCTGGGCTTCCTGTTGGTTCTCGGTTTGGGCTTGTTTGGCTGGAATTTTACTTTAATCTCCGAGAGGTAGTGATCGGAGTCGATGTTTAGGCTTTTCCTTACTTTAACATTCAGGATTTCCTTTCGGTGTTTTGTCGTTATTGCGACATGGTCGATCTGGAACTCTCCCAGCATCGTGTTAGGAGATACCCAGGTTTTCTTCTTGCTCGGGAGTGCCTTGAAGTATGTGGACATGAGTTTTAGGTTGAAATGTCAGCAAAACCCGATTAGTCTTTCTCCATTTCTGTTCGTTCTTTTATTAATATGTAAGAAGAAATATCAACATATTGAACCCTTATCATTGTGTCCAATAATAATGTTTGATATTTATTAAAAATGCTGGAAATACTAAATAGGCTACATGATATGCTGGATATTTGAGTAAAATTTATGTAACAAGCAAACTGGACTTGGCAAGATGGGCTACGTGCTCTGTGGAAGCTATCGACAGTTTCACAACCAATGCTATTCTTATTCTTCTGAGAAATCAGGTATGACGCTGAGTCATACGTGACCCTCGACAGGCCATGATGCTTGGTCCACGGCAAGGAGTGAGAGAGAGAGGAGAAGTGTCGTGACGTCAAAATAAGGGCGGGATTTGTAAGGTCGGAACTCCGACGCCAACTTAACTGACAAATGAGAGAAGAGGACGCCAGAACATAGGATCAGTGTGTTTTGCGCGCCAAATCGGTTATAAAAAGATCTAGCGATCAGTTTGCGTGTTCGACGGCAGATTCGCGACCTGTGAGAAATTACAAGCTTTTTGAGAGGTCACACATAATTATAGGCCCAATATTAAAAATTTTTGATGAACTATTACCCCTACCACGGGAACTTTTAGGCTTCTGTGTATAAACAAATGTCTGAGATGAACCGAGGCACTCCTAATTATTCTTCGACAGTCAATTTAAGACGTCCTTATGACGGTCTATGTTAAAAATTCTAGTTGTGTGTCGACAACTAAATTATAAATTTCTTAAATTGTGAGATGGCAGTTAGCCATAAAATAGGGAAAGTCTACGGTTCTGCATAGGAGAATATGAGGAAATAAAATACTCATAAAGCAGATAGTTAACAGTTTTAAAACTTTAATATAATTGTGTTTTAACAGCGGCAAGATGACGACCATGGAACGAAGGCAACAAGTTTCATCCTCCATCACCATGAGTGTTATGGGCTAAAGGCCTAATGGTGGGAGATGACGAGGCGGGAGGCCTCTGGAAAGCGGTTTAAGTGATGAGTATTAAAAAATTGATTTATTGATTTTGGACGAAGGGGAATCGCGAGAGATGTGTGGAACTTTGTACAGATTTTATTTGTGTGGTTTAATTTAAATTTAGGGTTTGATTTCTTAACTGACATGCGTGTAGTAATTTTTGGCATTGCGTGACAATTATGTTGTACAGTAATTTTGTAACTTAAATATTGTCCTTATGTTTACGTAAATTTTATAGCGAAACGGCCGCATATGATTAACGTATCAATAAAAATTTTAGCCATGAATGAGAACCTAGGAACGACAATGATAAATGGACTGGATTAATGATAATGTAAAACAAAAACTAGACGTGGGGGAAAATTAGTGTTTTAGATGCTTTTATAACTCGGGCTAATTCTGATTCCAGTAATTAATTCTTTATTGTCATTTGGACAAGTGGTGTGTCATTTATCTGAAGGGTGTGCTGGTTCATATGCTGCGACGAGATCTTCGAGAGTGTGTCACGTATACTTGGGTGTAAATATACTGCTCAAAAAAATTAAAGCACCACTTTTTTCAAAGGCCACCAAATTTTGAAAAGTTCACCTACAAGCTCGAAATCTCAGTATGACGTTTGTCCTGACGCCTACCAAGCATATGCTTCAGCACAACTCCCCAACTTGAGTAGTTTCGGGGTAGCACCCCGAAAACCAGCCCATTTTCGAAAACCGCAAATTGAAGTTTGCGAAAAACGCTGCAGGACTTGTCGCAGGTTGCCAAAGCAGTCGAAAATGAGTGAGTTTTGCTCATAAGGTTCCACGAACACGTTGAAATCGTTATATTTGACGGTTGGGCATTTTCAACCCCCTTCATCATCCCCTAAACATGGACTACCATTGGGGGCGTCTGAGAAGGTACCGGGTGTGTTTAACCACCTGAAAACCTGTATACCGTCCTGAGTTGCTGATTGCAGTAAGTTCCTAAGGCCTCCGGCAATGTCCACACCCCCTAACACCCTCAACTGGCATGGGACCAAACCACCCCTTCTCGATTCACCCCTAAGGAAGGTTTTAATCGAGATGTTTATCAGTGCTGCTAATGGGGAGGTCTTTCCCTAACGTTTCAAAAAAAGGAACTGTGCCTTTGTCACCACCCCTTCCCCTGCAACCCCCGTTTGTATGATTTTTCGAATCAGGCCCTTTTTAAGGGCTGAAACGACGTCTTAATCGCTGAAAGGGCTGTAAAGGTCCTTAGAAGTAGTGGTGACACGAAATCAACCCCTTCCGATCGATGATTGACATTCCGTCCCCCAAATTCGAAATTTTTGCACCCCCAACCCTCCCTGTCTGGACGCGTAATGCGTCATGGCAGAGTTTTCAGAGTTGGATGAAAATGAAGCTTATGGCCTGCAATGGAGCCCAAAACAGCAGGCTGGATAGAAATTCATCGGTAGGTTGGGAAACGGGACCAAAATTTTTCAAAAAAGTGTACAGCCTACAGTAAGTACGCCCAAGCATAGGCAACCCACATCACGACCGTGCGTGTGGGTTGCCTATGATCGGCAATAGGTTACAAAGTTTGGCAATGGGAGAAAAATGACGTGATGTGGGTTGCCTATGCATTGGTGTACTTACTAGAGGCTGTTAACTTTTTTGAAAACTTTTTGGTCCCGTTTCCCACACTACCGATGAATTTCCATCCAACCTGCTGTTTTGGGCTCCATTTCAGGCCATAAGCTTCATTTTGATCCAACTCTGAAAACTCTGCCATGACGCGTTACGCGTCCAGACAGGGAGGGTTGAGGGTGCAAAAATGTCAACTTTGGGGGATGGAATGTCAATCAAACATCGGAAGGGGTTGATTTCGTGTCACCACTACTTCTAAGGACCTTTACAGCCCTTTCAGCGATTAAGACCTCATTTCAGCCCTTAAAAAGGGCCTGATTCGAAAAATCATACAAACGGGGGTTGCAGGGGAAGGGGTGGCAACACAGGCGCAGGTCCTCTTTTGAAACGTTAGGGGAAGACCCCCCCATTAGCAGCACTGATAAAAATCTCGATTTAAACCTTCCTTAGGGGTGAATCAAGACGGGGTGGTTTGGTCCCTTGCCAGTTGAGGGTGTTAGGAGGGGTGAACATTGCCGGAGGCCTTGAGAACTTACTGCAATCAGCAACTGAGGACGGTGTGCAGGTTTTCAGGTGGTTAAACACATCCGGTACCTTCTCAGGCGCCCCCAATGGTAGTCCATGTTTAGGGGATGATGAAGGGGGTTGAAAATGCCCAAACGTCAAATGTAATGATTTCAACGTGTTCGTGGAACCTTAAGAGCAAGACTAATTCATTTTCGACAGCTTTGGCAACCTGCGACAAGTCCTACAGCGTTTTTCGCAAACTTCAATTTACGGTTTTCAAAAATGGGCTGGTTTTGGGGGCGCTATCCCGAAACTACACAAGTTGGGGAGTTGTGCTGAAGCATGTGCTTGGTAGGCGTCAGAGCAAACGTCATACTGAGATTTCGACCTTGTGCAGTCAACTTTCCAAATTTGGTGGCCATTGAAAAAAGTGGTGCTTTAATTTTTTTGAGCAGTATATGATGGCGAGGAAAGGTAAAGCCTGTTCTCGACTGCAACAATCATTCCGGCAAATTAGTTACCCAAGGGGGCTAAGTTTGACCTGGAGATGTGTTCTTGAAAATCCCTGAGAGGATGTTATGAGATAATGTGATATTTTGTATTTACGCGTTTAACAGGTGACGATAGGCAAAGGTCGCTGGACGCTGGCTGTGGGCCAGAATCTATATTTAGCGTGGCACACATTACTACGATGGGGGAATGAATCAGCCACTTACTCAGATATGCGATAACAGACTCGGTTGCCTCCAGCTCTGTTATGACACGTAAATGTTAGCTTTAAAGCTTGATGAGTTAAGGTTATTTTATTTGGTTTAATTTGGGGAGTTGCCATGTTGTGGATCCGAGTTTTTTTTAATCGTGACTACGACTTATTTGTTCTTTGTTTAAACGCCAAATTTTCCGGCGTAAATTTTTTTAAATTTGTATTTGTTGTTGTTGGCTCTTATTTCAAGGCCATTGTATTCATTGTAAATATAATTTTGCAACCGGCCAAACTTGTTCATGTCACGTTATGCTTTCCTAGTGTTTGAGGTATCAGACGGAAATTTCCGCAGCCCTTATTTTAAATAATACACACGTGTATTTGGTTGTGGTAATCTAAGATTAGAGCATGTCGGTAGTGTATTTAATTATGTACTTGTTGTTCCCACATTTCCGTAATTCGTCTTCGCAGTACGGAGTTCGCTCCCGAACCGACTGTTTTGGTCGGAAACGAGCGCCCGTCAAAGTGCTCATTACTTGAACTAGTCTTAAAACGCGTGTCGCTCATAAATATTGAATTCTTGTACTATTATTATTTGTTCGTCATTTTTGGATCTTGTGATCCGTATCTTTTGTTACATTGAATTATGTGACATTGCAGTCACAACGCTTGTTTGACAGCTGTCACGCCGTGTTACCATGGTACGTCAGGCTAGTCAGTGTCAAATCCGTTCACGTGCGAGTGAACTAGATTTAAGGGTGGTTTATTGTTAAGTGTTTTATGTATGATTCAGTTATTAAATTTCATTTGTTTGTAGATCCTGTTGTTTTCTTGGCTTTTTAATAATTAGTTGACCTTATGAACCCTGGAAGTTATTTTAGATAGCATAAAATCTCTAAATCACATTCACAAGAATCCATTACGACCCCGAACCTCGAATCTTGTCTACATGCAGTTATCCAAGGGTACAATATATGATATGCATTGAGACAGAAACGTAACATTTTGAACGTAGGCTAGGTTCCGTAAGTGAATTTGTATTATGTTATAACGTCAAGTTTGAGAATTCTCTTCATCTAGGCCTAGGGGTATACACAACTGCGGATCGACAGTCCTGCCTCAACACTTGGCTTCGAAAGTTTTGGCGCCTGCGATATTCAGTTATAAATGTGTATGAGTGCGGTGGTATTTTGCAGTGTTCAGTAATATTAATCTTACATAATAGGCCTAGTTGTTATTGGAAGCGTGATTTGTGAGGTGCGAATAGTGCGTACCCGTGTTAAACCTAATAAAAGTATACACTGAGTGCGTATTTCGTCGTAAGAGGTACCGGTAGGCGGTTAATTCCTACTTGTCGACTATCTATTATGTGTCATTCTGATTTTAGACCGTAACTGAATGCTGCGACAAATTACTTAATCATTTTCTCTGCATTTTCACGCATTGGAGGTGCTCATGTCGTTAACGATGATGATGATGATGATGATAATTGTTGTTTTAAGGGGCCTATCATGTAGGTTATCGGCCCCTAATGGTTTGGGTGATAGTGAAAGATGATATGAGAATGAAAACTACTAATACTAACTACAGACTTACATACTAGAAGAAGAAATTATAAACAAATCAAGGATAAGGCAAATAAAGGACCGGAAGGAAATAAATGCCTTCTACCCTCAAAGAATGAGGAATGAGGGACTTGGAAGGAAGGAGAGCGATAGAAGGCACATAGGAAAGTGTAAGAGGAGAGGGCCCGCCCAAAAGTCAGAGGAAAAAGGTGACAAAACGGACCCAGCTCAGGAATCCCTCGGGGTTGCCAACTCCCGAGCTCACCAGCCGTGAGCTCTTGAGGGTGTAGCACAATCCAGGGTGCACCAGAAGTGGTGGGGATACATACACCCTGCCTCCTTGAGGGCATTGTGCAGAAGGCAGGAGATAACATGAAAAGGAAAACAAGGCTGGCTCCTCGAAGATTGAGGGTATCAGGAAAGATGAGACAAGGGCCAATTAAAGCGGGACTCCCTAGGACTCGGATACCCTAATACCGTCGGGTTCGGAAGAGAACAAGAGTTGACCAAGGAAGGTCGACAGGAAAGAAGACGGAGAGGAGCCCGGCACAAGTAAGTGGAAGCAAAGCCGGACTCAGCTGTGGTCCCGTGGTCGCCAACCCACGTTCCACTAGATGTGAGCCTCTGGGGAGTGTCGTTAACGAAACCATGAAATAAACTAGGTAAAAAAACTTACAAAATAAGACCTTAACTTATGAGGACAAACTATTAACAAATGAATTAGCCCCTCCAAAACCAGATCTGTGCATTAATCAAGTCTCTAAAGTTAATCACAGAACATATAACAGGTCATTCAATAAATCTGTGTATGAAAAATGGGATTGGATATGTGGGTGTTGGGTAGTAAATTAATTTTGTTTTGTTTTGTTTCCCGTGCCAGTTATTTGGTGGCGATGACACATGGACCGTGACTGGCATTTACCTGAAAAAGGTAAGAAATGTTGTTTAAAGTCAAAATGTCATACGAACAATGAAATGAGCTTAGCAGTGTTGGTGAATATAGTATAGGGCAGCAACTGGATGATGGCTGTTCGAATACAAAACGAACTTGTGGACAAGAATAGGTATATTATGTCGCGCATTCGATTAAGGCTAAATGTCCCGTTTTTAGTTTGTAATTCTGACACCACGTAGCAGCACCAGTTTTCTCTTGTACGAAAGCTCGTATTCGCGATCTGAAAACCACTATGTATACTAGACTGCAATTGAATTGATATTAATTCGATGCATTTTCCAAGATGTGAAAAACAAAAAAGTTACTAACAGTTTTTTATATCTCTGCTTAAAATATGAAAAAAACTGGTAATACGAAAATGGAGATTTATTTCCTGTTTCCAATGCATTTTTCAGAATTAAAATCGGGTGAATGGAATCGACAGCATTAGTTTGGGAATTGTTTTGAAAAGGGTGTTACGCGGCGCGGCTCCACAAGATCTCTTGCGCAAGGAAAATGATGCACACGCTGACAGGGCGGAGGGAGAAGGGTACAATTTGACGACAGGAAGGAGTTGTCTTCCTCTTGTCACGAATATTACAGTTCGACGAGTTACGTGTACGTACAATTGGCTGGGCGTTGAAAATATCTGAGCAATAAAATTACACTGTAATAGTGTCAAAATATGTAACGTTGACACAATGTGTTCGTACAGATGCCTTTCTTACTTCCTCTAACATTCTTGTTGATAATAATACATTGCAGGGGCTTGGGACATCTTGGTCATCAGTACCTTTGGCTGGCTGCGTGGCTCAGCGGTAACGTTCTCACTTGCTGAGCCCTAGTTTGCAGGATCGAATCCTGGTACAGCCGGTTGGCATTTGAGGGTGCGCGAATGCGAGGGAGCCGTGTCATTAGATTTACTGGCAAGTTAAAGATCCCCTTCGGGGCAAAATTCCGGCACCCCGGCGTGTCTAAAAGCCGCAGAAGTTAAATGGGACGTAAAACCAATAACGTTATTATTATTATTAATATTATTATTATCATTATTATCATCAGTCCCGTGTAGTTTATTATGTGTGTAACTGTATTAGAGTCAGGGATGGGACAGGTGCCCTGAAACTTCACGTACGGTACTATCTCGGCATTTTCCTGGAGGGATTGTGAAAAAAACGGTGAAAACACACTCAGGATAGATGCTGACAGCGTTGGATTCCCTTCTAGGTAACTGTTTTAGAGTTATTTGAGGATAAACTCCCGAACAAAAAACATATTGTTCCGACATTAGTAATACTTTGTAGAGCATAATTCTTACCGCACAGATCAGCGACTGGTTTCACTCGATGCGAAATTAAATACTGTATAGAAAGATATGACTGGTTTGTAGTTAGCACGTTCTTGATATTTTAGAAAAAAGATGGACAAGATATTTCCGTGTTCAGGATTATTGGGAACTAGCTGAAGTAACCGTGCTTCGCTACGCGTCATATATAAATTAAAATGTGAAGGTGACAGTTGAAACAGGGGATAGGCGAAGTACTGCGCAGAGGGGGATTAAGGATGGAACATTTTGTCCAACTACACCGCTCGGCGTTGACCGTGTTTTATAGCACACATTTAGGTTTTACTCGCTAACCGTTGGAGATACCTTTCGGATAGAAAATGTAATTTTAAACCTCGTATATGCCACCAAAAGTTTGCTATTTCTTAGCGTTCTCTTTTTATTCGAAATGGAAATACGAAAGTTTGAAACCAAAGGGTGTAGTGACGTCACTGAAATGGTCGCCATCTTTAAATAGTACAAAGTATTGAAATCAAAAGTAACCTGTATGTTAACCAGGCAAATCAGCTACTTCCATGTAAAATTCATGTAGCCTAAATCGGACCAGTGGTACTTGCGTGATTGAGTAATACACAGACACACACCATTTTATGTTTAGCCTCGCTTCGCTAGCGTCATAGTCGTGACATATTGTTATTGAATGAAATGCAGATTTAACCCCGTTAACACCCATTTAGAACCTGAATATCCAAAAATCCCTCCTTAGCAAACGTTTCCGACACACAACAAACATATCCCCAAAATATCATTCTTCTAACTTTAATAGTTTTGGTTGGTCGATGACAGTGAACATCCAAAAATCCTTCCTTAGTGGACGTTTTCCTTCCAGAATTTCACCCCTCCCCATAGGCCCCTTAAATTGAATTTATGAAAACACGGTCGAACACCTATTTATTTTATTTATTTATTTATTTATTTATTTATTTTTAAGCTGATTGATTTCCTCCGTGTTTCAAACTCCTCGCCTATGTCGTTTAAGAGATACACGCTCCGTTAGGAATCTTTCAACCCCCACTTTTCATCCCTTTCACCTCATAATATACACTACATCGAAAAACCATTAGACACGTCCCGAAATGAAACCACTCATGAGATATTGTTATTCAATGAAATGCACGTTTACCCCCTTAACACCTCTTTAGAACCTGAATATCCAAAACTCTTTCCTTAGTGGACGTTTTCGACACACAACGAACATATCCCCAAAATTTCATGTTTCCAACTTTAATAGTTTTCGCTGGGAGTGATGAGTGAGTGAGTCAGACAGGACATTTTCTTTCAATTAGTTTTACCAGAAATTCGACCCTCCCCATGGGCCCCTTAAATTGAATTGATGAAAAAACGCTTGAACACCTATTCACTTATTTTTTAAGCTGTATTTTTCTCCTGAGTTTGATGAGTGATTGAGTTAGTCAGTCAGTTAGGACACTTTCTCTCCTTTTTCCCCCAGAATTTCACCCCACCCCATTGGCCCCTTAAATTAATTTATGAAAAAAAACGGTCGAACACCGATTTACTTACTTTTTAAGTTTTTTTTTCGCTGAGTTACAGATTTCTCGCCTATATCGTTTAAGAGATCGGCCTACACGCTCCGTTAGGAATCCTTCACCCCCACTTTTCACCCCTTTCACCTCATAATAATACACCACATCGACAAACCCTTTGACACATGTCTGCTTATTTTTAATGATTAGTTTATATGCCGATTATCACATCTACAAATGAAACCACTCGTGTTATTCAATGAAATGCGGGTTTAACCCCCTTAAGACCCCTTTAGAACCTGAACATCCAAAAATCCTAGCTTAGCGTACGGTTTTGACATACAAAGAACATATCCCCGAAATGCTATGTTTCCAACTTCAATATTTTTGGCTGGGCGATGATGAGTGAGTGAATGAGTCAGGACATTTTCTTTCAAGTTTTTTTTCTTCAGAATTTCACCCCTCCCGATGAACCCCTTTAATTTGATTGATCAAAAAAACTGTCGAAAAGCTATTTACTTACTTTAAAGCAGTTTTTTCCCCCTGAGTTTGATGAGTGAGTTAGTCAGTCAAACAGTTAGGACACTTTCTTTCCTGTTTCTTTCACCCCCCATAATTTCACCCCCTCCCCATGGGCCCCTTAAATTGGATTTATGAAAAAACGGTCAAACACATATTTACTTCTTTTTATGTTGATTTTTTTCGCTGAGTTTCAAACTCCTCGCCTATGTCGTTTAAGAGGTACACGCTCCGTTAGGAATCTTTCAATCCCCAAATGAAACCACTCATGAGATATTGTTATTCAATGAAATGCACGTTTACCCCCTTAACACTTCTTTAGAACCTGAATATCCAAAACTCTTTCCTTAGTGGACATTTTCGACACACAACGAACATATCACCTCATAATATACACCACATCGAAAAACCCTCAGACACGTGTCTTCTTACTTTTTAATGATGAGTTTATATGCCGTGTATCACATCCCCCAATGAAACCAATCGGGAGATGTTGTTATTCAATGAAATGCAGGTTTAAACCCCTTAAGACCCCTTTAGTACCTGAATATCCGAAAATCCTCCCTTAGTAGACGGTTGTGACATACAATGAACATATCCCCAAACTGTAATGTTTCTAACTTCAATAATTTTGGCTGGGCGATGATGAGTGAGTGAGTGAGTGAGTGAGTCAGGACATTTTTTTTTTTCAGAATTTCACCCCTCCCCATGAACCCCTTAAATTTGATTTATGAAAAAAAAACTGTCGAACAGCTATTTACTTACTTTAAAGCAGTTTTCACCCTGAGTTTGATTAATGTGTCAGTCAGTCAATCAGTTAGGACACTTTCTTTCCTGTCCCTCCTTCCCCCCCCCCCCCCCCCAGAATTTCACCCCTCCCCATGGGCTCCTTAAATTGAATTTATGAAAAACCGGTCAAACACATATTTATTTATTTTTTATGTTGATTTTTTCCGCTGAGTTTCAAACTCCTCGCCTATGTTGTTTAAGAGATACACGCTTCGTTAGGAATAATTCAATCCTCACTTTTCACCCCTTTCACCTCATAATATACACCACATCGAAAAACCCTCAGACACACGTCTTCTTATTTTTAATGATGAGTTTATATGCCGAGTATCACATCCCTCAATGGAACCAATCGGGAGATACTGTTATTCAATGAAATGCAGGTCTACCCCCATAACACCCCTTTAGAACCTGAATATCCAAAAATCCTCTCTTAGTGGGAATTTGCGGCTCCTGAGGAAGCTGCATACCAAATTTCATTCCAATCCGTTCGGTGGTTTCTGAGATTTCGTGATGAATGAATGAGTGAGTGAGTGGTATTTGACAAATACATAGTAGATAGTACCAAGTTTTTGTTATGCTAAACTCGGTTGTCAGTGCTTTGTGAGCAGTTGAGTAACTAACGGGATTTCAAGTAAAGATCCTCATTTTCTATACCGGTAGTGCAGAGCGCAACTTGCATCCAGTCGTCCGTGTCTCGACTTGAGCTATGTTGCTATGGAAATGATCTGCCTTGTCATTCCTTCATGAGTATATTTTATGATTTGATTAGCATGTGCTTGAGTGCAAAAGGGCCGAAATCAGTGGAATGAGAAAGACTATAGAAAATTCATGTAGCCAGAGGTTCCTTCTGGGTCCTAAACTATGTGTATGCAAAATTTGATTGAGATTGGTGGAACGGTGTAGATTTTTATACGGAACAGACAAACCAACCCATCCACCCACCCACATACATACAGACTTTCACTTTTATATATAAGATATGTATTCTAAAAACCATCCGAAGCGGATGTCCAACTCTAGGTATCGTCTTCTAGACATAACAAACATACCACAAGCTGTGAAATATTCTAATCAATAAGAGGCCAAATGCGCACGTACATAGACATACATACATACTTACATACATACATTTATTTTGGTGATTCGTATGGTTCTTTGGTTCTTTTGACTCTATTTCCCTTCTTTTTTTCGTGAGATCAGAAACGACTCCATGTGGCCAATCACTATAACTTACTTCAATTTTCATGGAGGTAATAATAAAAGTTAATTTATGTAGGACATTTTATTACAATAAACAAATTATGAAAATACATAACAAGAGCAAAATTATTATGTACCAGTGAAAATCCACAGCCTGCTTCCAGTCTCCGACCGGGTCAGGAATGGAATGAATGAAGCCCCCATCTAGCGGCGAGGATATGAACTGTGCCGGCTGCCGAGGCCTGACGCACTCCTCTGGGGCAATGATTAAATGAATGACAGATGAAATGAAATGATAGTGGAGAGTGTTGCTGGAATGACATTTTTGACAGGGAAAACCGGAGTACCCGGAGAAAAACCTGTCTGCCTCCGTTTTGTCCAGCACAGATCTCACATGGAGTGACCGGGATTTGAACCACGGACCCAGCGGTGAGAGGCCAGCGTGCTGCCGCCTAAGCCACGGAGGCTTCATTATGTACCAGTACATAATAGAATTAAAGTTCCTAAGATATTCTCATCTGCCTATTGTTAGCACAGGCACTAGTACTGCGTACTATAAACAAACAAAAATATTATACCTAATTATTTCCTGTTCTTGAAATCAATGCTTCAATTTTTTCCATATCAAAGATAGCGTTTCATGATTTACACACACTCAGTATTTTACTTCACCTCAGGTTCTCTTATATCCATTGATCTGGTCATCCTGGGATCAATGATCTCAGGCAACAAGATTTTCTCGCAGCAAAATGTCAGTTACATAAGCATTTTTGGCCTCCAGAACAATTCGTCCCTCCTTATTGTTTCTATGTGAATGTCCTTAGGCGTCCATACCACAAAATAACATATTTCCCGCTATGTTATTTCCAACTGGCCCTGATTATGGAAATAAAAACCATGTGAGTGTTAGAGAGTTATCAATCTGTTCTTTTGTGCAAGGCACTGTTCTTGACATTCTCTGGCTTTCTTATTCGCTTACTTTCTGCCAAACAAAATCCCTTTAGCTTTTGCAGGCTTCCAGTATGGTCATATTCTGTGCAGAATAAGGGCACTTGACTTCGACTACAGCGTCGTCTCCTATTAATCCGTCTGGGGAGGCACCTAAAATCCATAAGTATTATGTACGAAAATACCACATTCTTCGACTTTTCTACCGATTTCTCCTCTAAATTTCGTTTTGCAATTTGCTCATTATCACTGTCATACTGCATTGCTTTTGAGTGAAATTCGCCGTACAGAATGTTTTTTGCTAATGGAGCCCATTTCGAAAAAGGTTTCCTCTTGCATACATATCCAAAATTGGATGCCGTAAGTCTGTCCTTTCTAGCTGTGTGCCACTTTTCATTTTCCCTTTGGCCCCTTGTTTCCTTTTCCAGTTATTGTATATGGCCTTCACTAAGCGTTAGTTGTTTGATCTTCTCATCACTAAACTCTCTCAACAGTACCTCATCGAAATCCAACTGCATTGATCGGTTTCCATAATCACGTGAGACAGTATGTTTCATTTCATTCGACTGTTGTCGGGACATTCTTTTCCCTTCTCGCGAAGCAAATAATTTTTTTCGGAAAGCTGCTATTCTTCTCTTTCTGCTGAGTACAGTGTCCTTCACTATTGTGGCAGTTTGTTTTTCTTAACGGATTTCATTGTTTTATAGTGCCAGGATGACCCAAACCATTCCAGCAGCTTTGGTTCTATGAGTGAAGGAACCTCGTTTCCCTCGATTGATCTGCTTACCTCCCGTGAATTTTGCAACAAGGGACATATAATTTCGGCAGCATTGCTGGTGGTGTTTGATACTAACTGGGAACTTGTTGCAATTGGGGGCTGCAAACAATAACGCATAAGTTTAGTTGCAGTTAGCTGTTTGTCTTCACCTTGCCCGCTGGTAGTTCAAAAGTACTGTTTGCAGTCTTTATGGATCCCATTCCATTCCAGTATTTCCGAAAACCAATTTTCCATTTTCACATTCGCTACGCCTTTATTTTTCCACACAACGCATTGCTTTCATTTGAAGTCGAACTTCCTTCTCTGAAAAAAGTTGACACTGAATAGTTCGCGATTTTGTACTCCCACACTTATGTATTAGAAGTAAAAAACAAACTACACCAGTGGCGCGACAGCCCATGAAGGGCCTAGGCCAACCAAGCAACCACTGCGCTGTTCAGCCATGTAGTCTGCAGATTTCGGGGTGACGTTTAGTCATCCAACTTGAGTAGAGGGGGTTGATTCCCACCTCAGCCATCCTCGAAGTGGTTTTCCGTGGTTTCCCACTTCGTCTTCGAGCAAATGCCGGGTTGGTACTGCCCCCGTAATTGAATTATGTAGAGACCACGGTGGCTATATTTGAAATTATAAGGAAAGTTATGGCTGTCATAGTTATGACGTGGGTAGTCATGACGTAAGCACGGATGACGTAAATGTTATGCCAGCAAGCTACTTGAGCTGAGATTCTCAGTGACGTCAGCTTTTAGTCCAGAATGTTCCAAGATGTACGACGCAGTCGCAGGAAACGAGGAATTCTGCTGAGGAAGAAACTATGCTATTGGAGGAGAGGCTTGAACCAATGAACGATAGTTTAAAGGAAGACGGAGATTGCTGAAACTATGGTAATTTTTATTACTTTTGGAATGCAGAATTGTGGAAATCCATTTGCAGTAAAAGCATTGATTTGGAATTTTGGTGAAATTTATTTTCAGTTTTTGAATTTTGAAAATCCGTCATGTATTAACGAAGTTGGAAGTTTTAGCGATGACGCAGTATCACGCTTTGGAAGGGATGGAAACGCCCCTCGAGAAGTTAATAAAAGGGCTTGCGCAGAAGAGAGGAGGCTCTTTCGTTCTCTGATCATTCTGAGATCTCATTCTCAGATCATCGAAGTATATTGTGAAAGTTCTTTTCTTATACATTCATTATAGTGAGACGTCGAAGTGAACAGCAGTGAAAAGAATCGTTTTTATAACGCGTGGCGAGGCCACTATATTAACGAGATCCAGGTCAAACTAGGTGAAGTTGAAACGGACCTTAGAAAGCTTCTACAAGTTTAGCTTCGAACAGTTAGCGGTCACCGATAAGCTAATTGTATTGTGCAGTGCTACATGCAGTTATAGAGAAAAGCTGAACAATTTCGACCGATTAGTTTAAAAGATATTAGCAGTTTTATACGACTGACAAAAGTGATTATCTCGCCACTAGAGAAGCACTTTTTGTATAGCCAGAATCAACGCAAGGCTGACGCTGTGAGTGGAGTAGAAAGACTTCAGATTGCTTGGTTACACAACGATACCAGTATAATGGAGCAATTGAATACGGCAGTTTGTTCTTCTGACACTACAATCGAAGAGCAGATGGAAGGCTAAAAGGGCTTATTGCAATTGGGACATACTTCAACGGAGTAAGATAGCGACATGGAACTTCGCTAATTGCTATTCCACACAAGCGAACATGCGGTGAATACCATCTACACCCATGTTTCGTAATTAAAGGCTGAATACCATCGAACAGCCATAGAAACAATTTCATACTCTGAATATGAATAATTTCTTCGGAAATTTCTACAAAACTTCATGATGATTGTCTACTGGAACTTCAGGGAATTTTTCAAGAGAGGTCAGGGATATCCCGACTCACAAAGAAGATTATTGCCGGAAGGATGTCTATTCGTCTTCGAGGAGCAGAGCGATTCACGGAGAAGGAAGCAGTTCGATTCTCCGAGGGTGCTATTTCCTATTTCGAGGATGGAGCTCAGCTTTAACGTGGTGAAATGGATCCATCAGCAGTCTTCTTTGGGGAATTTTCCTCTGGAACGTCAATCGGCAGATAAGGTAGTCGTGAACGTTTATTGTATTTGAGTTTACTAATAATGTTTGAGCAACTATTTTTCCCATATTTTTATCCTCATGTATTTTGCCCTATTTTCTTGTTGAGATTCTTATTCTTAGTACACCTTGATGAGTTTTGCATTTTTCGACGATTTATTAAGACATTGTTATGTCATGGGCATAGTTAACGATTTTGAATCAGTTGAGACTGATATTTGGATTTTTCAGTAATTAATATTTTTGTAGTCACGATTTGACTGTAAGTTAATGATTTTTAATGGCAGATTTAAATTCAGACAGCGTGTCACTTTATTAAAGTAATTCTACCCCAGTTTAATTACTTTGAAAAATTTTCTGTCATCATCAAGAAGGAAGAACATTTAAATGATTTTAGAGCGTTAAAATCTCTTACGTTGTCGACGATCTTGGAAATACTAGTCGTTATTTGTATTGATTGCAACACAGACATTTATCGTCAATTATGAATGAACATTGCATCATAGACACTTTTGTGAAAGAGTAATGTTAATAATGAATTATTGAATGCATTAAAGTCAAGTACTTTTGTTAGGAGTTTTTCTCAATTAGAGATTTATAGAACGATGTTTGCATTCCCCAGTCTAATTGGATTCTAT